>CM029012.1:165355888-165994678 GCA_016801055.1 Panax notoginseng
TCATGAGCGCCATTTGAAGCTGGTATTTGCAAAGGCTTCGTGAAAATAAGCTATATGCCAAACTGAAGAAATGCGAGTTCTGGCTTGAGGAAGTAGCATTCCTTGGGCACGTGGTGTCAAAACATGGAGTATCTGTCGACCCGCGAAGATTGAAGCCATACAAAGTTGGGAGCAACCGAAGTCGGTAACCGAAGTACGTAGCTTCCTGGGCTTAGCTGGTTATTATCGGAGATTTGTGGAAGGATTTTCTCGAATCGCTACTCCGTTAACTCAGCTGACTCGTAAAGATACAAAATTTGTATGGAGTGAGGAAGCGAGAAGAGTTCCAAGAACTCAAGAAGACTCATTTCGCACCTGTCACAATACCATCTGGTTCGATGGATTTGTTATCTACAGCGATGCTTCAGGCAAAGGGTTAGGATGTGTTCTCATGCAACATGGAAAGTCATAGCCTATGCCGCACGACAACTCAAAGAAATATGAGAGGAATTATCCTACTCATGATTTGGAGTTGGCAGCAGTCGTTTTTTTTTGCGTTGAAGATCTGGACACTACCTGTATGGGGAGAAAGTGAGAGATCTATACAGATCATAAAAGCCTCAAATATTTCTTCACACCAAAAGGACTCAACATGCGGCAACGACGTTGGCTTTGCTGTTGAAAGATTACGATCATACCATCCAATACCATCCTGGAAAAGCAAACGTAGTACTGACGCATTGAGTAGAAGATCATATGCGGGTACGAGTGCAATGTTGTTAACACAAAGCCTATTTTGTATGACTTGAAAAGGATGGAGATAGAGATGAAGGCTCCAAGTACCCACATGATGATATCAAATATACGAGTAAACCGACTTTAATCGATAAAGTTAAAGCTGCTCAAGCTACGGATATAGAGCTGATGCGTATGAAGAAGAAAGTGCAAGAAGGTGCTATTCCAGAAGCAAGAATCGATGAAGAAGGAATACTTCGAGTCAACTCCAGACTTTGTGTTTCCTAACGATTTTGACTTGAAGCATAGATAATGATGGAGGCACACAACACACCGTTTGCAATCCATCCTGGAGTACCAAAATGTATCACGATCTTCGACATACATTTTGGTGGAGCAATATGAAAAGAGAGATCGCGGAGTTTATCTCGAGATGTTTAACTTGTCAACGTGTAAAAGCGGGAGCATCAAGTACCAAAGGGTCCATTGCAACCACTTGAGATTCCGAAATGGAAGTGGGAACACATTACTATGGATTTTGTTACAGGTCTTCCCAAGGTTTCTCAAGGCATAGATGCGATTTGGGTTATTGTTGATAGATTAACCAAGTCCGCTCATTTCTTGCCGATACGTGAGACTTATTCCCGTAACGTCTTGCTAGTATGTACAGTGAACGAGATTGTGAGATTGCATGGCATGCCAGTATCCATTGTTTCGGATCGTGACCCAAGATTCACTTCACGATTTTGGGTTAGCTTGCAGAAAGCTATAGGCACGGATTTACGATTCAGTTCGGCATACCATCCTCAAACGGACGGACAATCAGAGAGGACTATTCAAACTCTGAAGATCTATTAAACTTTGTGTCTAGATCTCAAAGGGAGTTGGGATAAGTACTACCATTGGTGGAATTCTCCTACAACAACAGTTATCAGGCGAGCATAGGTGTGGCTCCATTTGAGGCGTTGTATGGAAGAAAATGTCGTTCTCCAGTATGCTGGGACGAGGTGTGTGAAGCAACATTGTTGGGACCAGAGTTGTACGCATTACTACAGAGAAGATCCAAACGATTCGACAACGTATACAAACGGCACAGGATCGACAAAAGAGTTATGCGGATCTTCATCGGAAGGACGTGGAATTTAATACTGGGGATCATGTATTGTTACGTGTTGCACCATGGAAGGGAGTTACAAGATTTGGGAAAGAGGAAAAGCTCAATCCAAGATTTATTGGTCCATTTGAGATTCTTGAGCGAATAGGAAATGTGGCATATAGACTCGCATTACCTCCAAGCATGTCTCGTGTTCATAATGTTTTTCACATATCTATGCTTCGTAAATATTTAAAGACCCGAACCACATTATTGAGTTAGAACCAGACGAGATAGCTGAAGATTTAACGTACGAGGAGGTACCTGTTAAGATCTTGGATAGGAAAGAGCATGTCCTACGCACGAAGGTTATACCACAAGTTAAGGTTTTGTGGAGAAACCATGCTATTGAAGAAATGACCTGGGAGTTGGAATCAGAAATGAAAGCGAGGTATCCTCACCTTTTTGAAACATCAGGTACGTACGTCAATTTCGAGGACGAAATTTCATAAGGAGGGGAGGCTGTAAGACCCCAACTTATTAATGAATAAAATCAAATTTTCTCTAAATATTATTGTGAATAATAAGGGGTTAATTTGATATAATACTTTGGTTATGGGTAAATGTGCAAATTTTGCAAAATAAGCAAGTGGTTATAAAATATTTATTTTTGGTCGGTGAATATTCGGTTGGTCGTGGAATATTCTTGCTGTCGGGGAATATTTCGTACGACGACGCAGCCTTGTGTGGGCCCCATAACGGAAAGCGATTGGATGAAGAAAACGACAAGTATAAGTTGTTTATTAATAACGGCGTAGTTGTTACCGTTAAACACTGTTTAAATACCCGGTGGTTAAAAATACAGTAATAACGCGTGGTTGCACAGTAGCAACCTTGCACAGTATAGTTGAATTATTGATTCGTACGTAAGAAGGCACTACTCAATAATTGTTACAGTGATTACTGTTCAATATTTTATTTTATTGGTTCAATAATTGCTTGCATTGATATTTCATATTATTGTTGTTTCAATAATTGTTACTGCACAGTATTTTCCATTATCATATCAGATCAAAATTCATATTATTTGAATAATATTATTAGATAATATTATTGACAATGTCTAGAAAGTTCTGTCTAAGGAGAGGTTGGTCATCTAATTGCGCGCCAGTAAGGAGAAATCCTTATTGGAAAGCCCCCTCTTTCCTGGGAACGCCTGGTTGTCATAAATGTGATTCTGTAATATTATTTGTGAATAATTAATTATTGATTCATATGATAAGAAATATTTATTTTATGTGGATATAAATGAGGGATATATTTTTGTGGTTAAAAAATGAAGGAGTTAATGTTGAGTTTTTATCAGTATTTTTATCGAATGGAGGTATAAAAATCAAATCAGGGTTTTTGAGAAATATTGAGGGTGTTATAATTTTTAATCCGACCGTTGGATCGTGGTAATTTTGGATGATGTTATACATATATAAGTTGAGTATATGTCCACAAATTTTGAACCGTTAAAAATGAACGTATGATTTATTATGAATTTTACGAGATGACTGGTTCAGAAATTGTTGAATTTTCGAGTTTATCATTTTGATTGGAAAATTCTAGAATTGGTGGGCCCCACTTGTGGTTGGTGAAGAAATGTGCTGAATTATATTTCAAATGTGATGGGTGGGAATAGTAGCAGGTAAAGCCATCAGTTTGCAGGTCAAACCTATTAAAATTTTCTATAAATAGAGGGCTAAGTTTAGAATTGAAAATCACACCAGAAACAAGTTTTCTCTCTTTCTCTCTCTAGATTATTGAGTGTATTTTTGTGAGTATTTAGATACTTTGAGAGTTTCTATTCATCAGAGCAAGTTTCTTTCAGCCTTATACCGGTATTCTTTTCCGACAGAAGTACTGATATCTTGAGGTAAGGGGTATTATTTTCTTCTTGATGATATTATTTTCTTCAATATCATTATGCTGAAATATTGATATGAGTTTTTATCAAATTTGGAACTTTTTGTGTCGGGGTTACTATTCACGTATACGGCACTATTCACGTATACGGCACTATTCACGAATACGGCATTATTCACCGAAAATAAAAATTTTCCTTTTTATCCAGATATCTATTATGGTTACTATCTTTGATTGTATCCATGTTTTGATCTTTATTTTTGAATTCTGCTTCACAATTGATTATTATGAAGTATTATTGATCTTGGATAAGCTGTTATACGAATCCCTAATATTTGTCCTTCTGTCTCATTGGATTCGTTCTCTTTAAGATATTTTCATCATCCTCAGTCCTAAATGATGATATTACTGAATATCTTTGGCCTGTAGTGCAAAGATGTATGATTACTTGATGAATATCTTTGGCCTGTAGTGCAAAGATGAACAGATATTGAGGTGAACATGACCGACTGATGATAATAATGAATATCTCTGGCCCGTAGTGCAAAGATAAATATTTGGTTAAAGATGATTATTAATTGATGTTACAGGGATAAAATATTGATGATGGACTTTTAAATCTTAGAAGATAGTAGAATTCTTTCTCTACTTGACTCTTCTAATGGTTTGCTGTTTCCGCTGTAGTTGTTGATCTAAAACTTGTTGTCGATTATATTTTATCAGATTTTTTCCTGTTGAAGACTAACGATAATTTGTTGTATATTATCTTAGTCATAATATTCTTTACTGGGCTAGTTGAGCTCACCCTTTTTCTTTTTGTTCATTTTTCTTCTCAGGAGGTGAGAACATAGCAGGATCTAGTCGGGGTATGGAGTGATGGTTCTAGAAAGATGTATTAGCAGTCCTCACTATTCTGTAATATAGTGTTTGAATAATTGTAATGAGGATTTATTTGAGTGTGGATATTGTCTAGAAGACAATATTTGTATTTAAAATCACAGTATGTGTTGTCGTATTTTGCACTACAATTGTATTATTGAAGTTGTAGTTTGCTTTCTGTACCATGTATTTGGCGACTCAGAATGGGTGTTGTATACCTATTCTGGGGGCATCACACTTATTCCCTTGAACGTCTTGCTCGTATGTATGTGAATGAGATTGTGAGATTGCATGGCATGCCAGTATCCATAGTTTCGGATCGTGACCCAAGATTCACTTCACGATTTTGGGTTAACTTGCAGAAAGCTATGGGCACGGATTTCGATTCAGTCAGCATACCATCCTCAAACGGACGAACAATCAGAAAGGACTATTCAAACTCTTAAAGATCTATTAAGACTTTGTGTCCTAAATTCAAAGGAGTTGGGAATAAGTAATTACCATTGTAGAATTCTCCTACAACAACAGTTATCAAGCAAGTATAGGCATGGCTCCATTCAGTCGTTTATGGAAGAAAATATCGTTCTCTAGTATGCTGGGAGCAGGTGGGTGAAGCAACGTTGTTGACCCGAATTAGTACGTATGACTACAGAGAAAATTCCAAATGATCTGACAACGTATACAAACGGTACAGGATCGACAAAAGAGTTATGTGGATCTTCATCGAAAGGACGTTGGAATTTAATATTGGGATCATGTATTGTTACTATTGCTCCATGGAAGGGAGTAATAAGATTTTAGAAGAGAGGAAAGCTCAATCCAAGATTTGTTAGCCCATTTGAGATTCTTGACGAATAGGAAATGTGGCCTATAGACTCGCATTACCTCCAGCATGTCTCGTGTTCATTGTAAGACCCCAACTTATTAATGAATAAAATCAAATTTTCTCTAAATATTATTGTGAATAATAAGGGGTTAATTTGATATAATACTTTGGTTATGGGTGAAATGTGTAAATTTTTACAAAATAAGCAAGTGGTTATAAAATATTTATTTTTGGTCGGTGAATATTCGTTGGTCGTGGAATATTCTTGCTGTCGGGAATATTCGTACGACGACGCAGCCTTGTGTGGGCCCCATAACGGAAAGCGATTGGATGAAAAACGACAAGCATAAGTTGTTTATAAATAACGGCGTAGTTGTTACCGTTAATACTGTTGGAATACCCGGTGGTTAAAAATACAGTAGCACACGGTATTGCACCAATTATTGATTCTTACGTAAGAAGGCACTACTCAATAATCGTTACAGTAGTTATTATTCAATATTTTATTTTATTGATTCAATAATTACTGCGTTGATATTTTATATTATTGTTGTTTCAATAATTGTTGCTGCACAGTATTTTCATTTATCAGATCAATAATTCATATTATTTGAATAATATTATTAGATAACATTATTGACAATGTCTAGAAAGTTCTGTCTAAGGAGAGGTTTGGTCATCTAATTGCGCGCCAGTAAGGAAATCCTTATTGGAAAGCCCCCTCTTTCCTGGGAACGGCCTGGTTGTCATAAATGTGATTCTGTAATATTATTTGTGAATAATTAATTATTGATTCATATGATAAGGAAATATTTATTTTATGTGGATATAAATGAGGGATATATTTTTTGTGGTTAAAAAATGAAGGAGTTAATGTTGAGGTTTTTATCCGTATTTTTGTCGGAATGGAGGTATTAAAATCAGGATTTTTGAGATATTTTGCGGGGGTTTATAATTTTTAATCCGACCCGTTGGATCGTGGTAATTTTTTGATATGTTATACATATATAAGTTGAGTATATGTCCACAAATTTTGACCGTTAAAAATGAACGTATGATTTATTACGAATTTTACAAGATGACTGGTTCAGAAATTGTTGAATTTTCGGAGTTAATCATTTTGGTGGAAAATTCTAGAATTGGTGGGCCCCACTTGTGGTTGGTGAAGAAATGAGCTGAATTATATTTCAAATGTGGTGGGTGGGAAATAGTAGCAGGTAAAGCCATCAGGTTGCAGGTCAAACCTACTAAAATTTTCCTATAAATAGAGGGCTAAGTTAGAATTGAAAATCACACCAGAAACAAGTTTTTTCTCTTTCTCTCTCTAGATTATTGAGTGTATTTTGTGAGTATTTAGATACTTTGAGAGTTTCTATTCATCAGAGCAAGTTCTTTCAGCCTTATACCGGTATTCCGACCAGAAGTACTGATATTTTGAGGTAAGGGGTATTTTTCTTTCACATTCTGAAGAGATATTATTTTTCGTATTCGTATGAATATTACTCTGTTCAATATTCAAGAAATTTTATTTCTTTCATTATTCGTGAGAGATATTATATTCGTTTAATATTCGTAATGAATATTATTTTCGTTTGATATTTGTAAGGGATATTATTTCTTCTTAATGATATTATTTTCTTCAATATCATTATGCTGAAATATTGATATGAGTTTTTATCAAATTTGAAATTTTTTGTGTCGGGGTTACTATTCACGTATACGGTACTATTCACGTATACGACACTATTCACGAATACGGCACTATTCACCGAAAAATAAAATTTTTTCTTTTTGTCCAAGATGTCTATTATGGTTACTATCTTTGATTGTATCCATGTTTTGATCTTTATTTTTGAATTCTGCTTCACAATTGATTATTATGAATTATTATTGATCTTGGATAAACTGTTATACGAATCCCTACTATTTGTCATTCTGTCTCATTGGATTCGTTCTCTTTAAGATATTTTTCATCATCCTCAGTCCTAAATGATGATATTAATGAATATCTTTGGCCTGTATGCAAAGATGTATGATTACTTGATGAATATCTTTGGCCTGTAGTGCAAAGATGAACAGGTTGAGATGAACATGACTGACAGTGATACAAATGAATATCTTTGGCCTGTAGTGCAAAGATGTATGATTACTTGATGAATATCTTTGGCCTGTAGTGCAAAGATGAACAGGTGTTGAATGAACATGACTGACATGATACAAATGAATATCTTTGGCCTGTAGTGTAAAGATGAATATTTGGTTAAAGATGATTATTAATTGATGTTACAGGGATAAAATATTGATGATGGACTTTTAAATCTTAGAAGATAGTAGAATTCTTTCTCTACTTGACTCTTCTAATGGTTTGCTGTTTCCGCTGCAGTTGTTGATCTAAAACTTGTTGTCGATTATATTTTATCAGATTTTTCCCTGTTGAAGACTAACGATAATTTGTTGTATATTATCTTAGTCATAATATTCTTTACTGGGCTAGTTGAGCTCACCATTTTCCTTTTTGTTCCATTTTTCTTCTCAGGAGGTGAGAACATAGCAGGATCTAGTCGGGGTATGGAGTGATGGTTCTAGAAAGATGTTTTAGCAGTCCTCACTATTTCTGTAAAATAGTGTTTGAATAATTGTAATGAGGATTTATTTGAGTGTGGATATTGTCTAGAAGACAATATTTGTATTTAAACTCACAGTATGTGTTGTCGTATTTTGCACGACAATTGTATTATTGAAGTTGTAGTTTGCTTTCTGTACCATGTATTTGGCGACTCAGAATGGGTGTTGTATACCTATTTTGGGGGCGTCACAGTTGGTATCAGAGCTTAGGGATATGATCCCTGGCTGAGATGTGAGACAAGAACTAGGAGGGGAGAGACGGGGAATTCCTTCGCTAGTATGACCTGACTAAGTTTATTTGGTGTTTATTTGGTCGGTCAGAGTATAGGGATAATATATGACATGACTATTAACCCTTGTTTTATGGCAGTATTTAAGAATGGCAGCTGAGAACGTTAATAATGGAGTAAATCAGACCGTGGAGACACCTTTGATCAACACCCAGGGGAACGTGCAACAGAAAGACAATATTCCTCCTGTAAACAACGTTACCGAGCAAACGATGAATGATGGAATGTTTAGGAGCTTTTTGCAGTTCATGCAAAATCAGACGAGGGAGACTCGTGTGCAGAATACGGGTGGAAATGATAACAACGCGCGGTTTGTCACAGCTAAGCAGTTCAAAGAATTGGGACCACCAGAATTTAAGGGAAAGCCGGATCCGATCATGGCGGAAACGTGGGTCAAGCAAATTACCAAGATATTTGATGTCTTGGGATGCACGGAGGAACAGAAGGTTCCATTCGCCACATTTATGTTCCGCGGTGAGGCAGACTACTAGTGGGAGTCTGTGAAGCGTACCCAGCCTGACGCACTCAACATGTCCTGGGAAACATTTCAAAAACTGTTCAATGACAAGTACTTTCCTGAAAGTATTCGTCATATGAAGGAGGTTGAGTTTATTAGACTGGAACAAAATAACATGACGGTGTCCCAGTACGAGGCGAAGTTTGCAGAATTATCCAGGTTTGCACCTCATTTGGTCGAAAATGAGGAACGAATGACAAGGATGTTTCTGAGAGGTCTAAAACCCGAGATTCGGCAATATCTTATCTCTCATAAATTTTCTTTATATTTAGATGTTGTAAACAGGGCTCAATTATTAGAGCGAGATAATGAGTATGTGCAACCGAGGGACCACAACCAGGGTCATACCGATGGCGGCAGTCATCGAAGCAATGAAAACCAGCAGGGAGGAAAACATTCGGACAAAAGCGGTAACCACTCTAGTGGTAATCGTGGTCGTGATAATAGAAGGAGCGAGTCGGGAGGAGATTTCTAGAAGAGAAGGTACAACAATGATAACGTGAAGACGTCAGCACAAACATCAACTGTTTCTAGGGGAGGAGAACGACTACCGGTCGTATGTTACAAATGTGGGAAAGAGGGACATATCAGCCCAAACTGTCCACAACAATCCAAGGTATGTTATAACTGTGGAAAGGAGGGTCATATAGCTCGAGAGTGTTCTGTAGCAAAACCAAGTTCAGCGGGGATGGTGACTCCAAAAGTTGTCCCGGATAAGTCGAAATCAGCGGTTCCTGGAAGAGCGTTTTTCGTGACTGGTCAGAATGCGAGGAACCCGAACGAAGTTAGCACGGGTTAGTTAATTATAAATTTTTTTTGTGAAGTCTATACCTTATTAGATACCAGTTCTACCCATTCATTTATTTCTCCTGCTTGTGCTCAACGTTTAAACTTGACTCCGGAGAAATTGGACTTTGACTTATCTGTTGAAACTCCGTTAGGTCCACTGTTTATAAATCTTGCATGATCTAAGTTGGCACTATCACATTATCTGTTGATCTTATCTCTTTAAAGATACTTGCTTTTGATGTGATTTTAGAAATTGATTGGTTAACTACTCATCATGCAAAAATTGATTGCTTTCGTAAGGTTGTTAGTTTTCATATTCCTAAGCAACCTGTTATTCGAATTCAAGCAACCAAACCATTGAAGTCAAACTCTTTCATATCAAGCCGTAAAGTCATTCGTTTATTGAAAAACGGATGTCAAGATTTCTTAGCCATGTCATGGACTTGAACAAAATACGTCAGAATTGAATGATATTTCTGTTGTTAGTAAAATTCCTGACGTATTTCCTGAAGAATTTCTTGGCCTACGCGTGATATTGAAATTTGTATCATCTTTGAATCTGGTACAAAACTCACTTCTAAAATCTCATATCGAATGGCTCCTATTGAACTTCAGGAGTTAAAAAACCCAACTATAGAAGTTGATAACCGAGCCTCTATCTGGTGACTTCCTTTGTAGAATGCACCAAAGCCAGACTCTCCGTAGGGGACGCCATATTCGTGCGGTAGTAAACTGATAGGTGTCATTGTGACGTGCTATCCAAGATTGGGATATGAGTCACAGTTGAGAGCAACCTAAGTCAGTAATCGAAGTACGTAGCTTTCTAGGATAAGCTAGTTATTATCGGAGATTTGTAAAAGGATTTTCTCGAATCGCTACTCCGTTAACTCAGCTGACTCGGAAAGATACAAAATTCGTATGGAGTGAGGAATGCGAGAAGAGTTTTCAAGAACTCAAGAGGAGACTCATTTCGGCACCTGTTTTGACAATACCATCTGGTTCGGATGGATTTGTTATCTACAGCGATGCTTCAGGCAAAGGGTTAGGATGTGTTCTCATGCAACATGGGAAAGTCATAGCCTATGCCTCACGACAACTCAAAGAATATGAGAGGAATTATCCTACTCATGATTTGGAGTTGGCAGCAGTCGTTTTTGCGTTGAAGATCTGGAGACACTACCTGTATGGGGAGAAAGTGGAGATCTATACAGATCATAAAAGCCTCAAATATTTCTTCACCCAAAAGGAACTCAACATGCGGCAACGACGTTGGCTTGAGCTGTTGAAAGATTACGATCATACCATCCAATACCATCCTGGAAAAGCAAACGTAGTAGCTGACGCATTGAGTAGAAGATCATATGCGGGTACGAGTGCAATGTTGTTAACACAAAGGCCTATTTTGTATGACTTGCAAAGGATGGAGATAGAGATGAAGGCTCCAAGTACCCACATGATGATATCAATTATACGAGTAGAACCGACTTTAATCGATAAAGTTAAAGCTGCTCAAGCTACGGATATAGAGCTGATGCGTATGAAGAAGAAAGTGCAAGAAGGTGCTATTCCAGAAGCAAGAATCGATGAAGAAGGAATACTTCGAGTCAACCCTAGACTTTGTGTTCCTAACGATTTTGACTTGAAGCATAGAATAATGATGGAGGCACACAACACACCGTTTGCAATCCATCCTGGGAGTACCAAAATGTATCACGATCTTCGACATACATTTTGGTGGAGCAATATGAAAAGAGAGATCGCGGAGTTTATCTCGAGGTGTTTAACTTGTCAACGTGTAAAGGCGGAGCATCAAGTACCAAAGGGTCCATTGCAACCACTTGAGATTCCGAAATGGAAGTGGGAACACATTACTATGGATTTTGTTACGGGTCTTCCCAAGGTTTCTCAAGGCATAGATGCGATTTGGGTTATTGTTGATAGATTAACCAAGTCCGCTCATTTCTTGCCGATACGTGAGACTTATTCTCTTGAACGTCTTGCTAGTATGTACGTGAACGAGATTGTGAGATTGCATGGCATGCCAGTATCCATAGTTTCGGATCGTGACCCAAGATTCACTTCACAATTTTGGGTTAGCTTGCAGAAAGCTATGGGCACAGATTTACGATTCAGTTCAGCATACCATCCTCAAACGGACGGACAATCAGAGAGGACTATTCAAACTCTTGAAGATCTATTAAGACTTTGTGTCCTAGATCTCAAAGGGAGTTGGGATAAGTACCTACCATTGGTGAAATTCTCCTACAACAACAGTTATCAGGCGAGCATAGGTGTGGCTCCATTCGAGGCGTTGTATGGAAGAAAATGTCGTTCTCTAGTATGCTGGGACGAGGTGGGTGAAGCAACATTCTTGGGACCGGAGTTGGTGCATTACTACAGAGAAGATCCAAACGATTCGACAACGTATACAAACGGCACAGGATCGACAAAAGAGTTATGCGGATCTTCATCGGAAGGACGTGGAATTTAATATTGGGGATCATGTATTGTTACGTGTTGCACCATGGAAGGGAGTTACAAGATTTGGGAAGAGAGGAAAGCTCAATCCAAGATTTGTTGGTCCATTTGAGATTCTTGAGCGAATAGGAAATGTGGCATATAGACTTGCATTACCTCCAAGCATGTCTCGTGTTCATAATGTTTTTCACATATCTATGCTTCGTAAATATGTTAAAGACCCGAACCACATTATTGAGTTAGAACCAGGCGAGATAGCTGAAGATTTAACGTACGAGGAGGTACCTGTTAAGATCTTGGATAGGAAAGAGCATGTCCTACGCACGAAGGTTATACAACAAGTTAAGATTTTGTGGAGAAACCATGCTATTGAAGAAATGACCTGGGAGTTGGAATCAGAAATGAAAGCGAGGTATCCTCACCTTTTTGAAACATCAGGTACGTACGTCAATTTCGAGGACGAAATTTCATAAGGAGGGGAGGTTGTAAGACCCCAACTTATTAATGAATAAAATCAAATTTTCTCTAAATATTATTGTGAATAATAAGGGGTTAATTTGATATAATACTTTGGTTATGGGTGAAATGTGTAAATTTTTGCAAAATAAGCAAGTGGTTATAAAATATTTATTTTTGGTCGGTGAATATTCGGTTGGTCGTGGAATATTCTTGCTGTCGGGGAATATTCGTACGACGACGCAGCCTTGTGTGGGCCCCATAACGGAAAGCGATTGGATGAAGAAAACGACAAGTATAAGTTGTTTATAAATAACGGCGTAGTTGTTACCGTTAATACTGTTGGAATACCCGGTGGTTAAAATACAGTAGCACACGGTATTGCACCAATTATTGATTCTTACGTAAGAAGGCACTACTCAATAATCGTTACAGTAGTTATTATTCAATATTTTATTTTATTGATTCAATAATTACTGCGTTGATATTTTATATTATTGTTGTTTCAATAATTGTTGCTGCACAGTATTTTCATTTATCAGATCAATAATTCATATTATTTGAATAATATTATTAGATAACATTATTGGCAATGTCTAGAAAGTTCTGTCTAAGGAGAGGTTTGGTCATCTAATTGCGCGCCAGTAAGGGAAATCCTTATTGGAAAGCCCCCTCTTTCCTGAGAACGGCCTGGTTGTCATAAATGTGATTCTGTAATATTATTTGTGAATAATTAATTATTGATTCATATGATAAGGAAATATTTATTTTATGTGGATATAAATGAGGGATATATTTTTGTGGTTAAAAAATAAAGGAGTTAATGTTGAGGTTTTTATCCGTATTTTTGTCGGAATGGAAGTATTAAAAATCAGGATTTTTGAGATATTTTGCGGGGGTTATAATTTTTAATCCGACCGTTGGATCGTGGTAATTTTTGGATATGTTATACATATATAAGTTGAGTATATGTCCACAAATTTTGAACCGTTAAAAATGAACGTATGATTTATTACGAATTTTACAAGATGACTGGTTCAGAAATTGTTGAATTTTCGGAGTTAATCATTTTGGTGGAAAATTCTAGAATTGGTGGGCCCCACTTGTGGTTGGTGAAGAAATGTGCTGAATTATATTTCAAATGTGGTGGGTGGAATAGTAGCAGGTAAAGCCATCAGGTTGCAGGTCAAACCTACTAAAATTTTTCTATAAATAGAGGGCTAAGTTAGAATTGAAAATCACACCAAAAACAAGTTTTTTCTCTTTCTCTCTCTAGATTATTGAGTGTATTTTGTGAGTATTTAGATACTTTGAGAGTTTCTATTCATCAGAGCAAGTTTCTTTCAGCCTTATACCGGTATTCCGACCAGAAGTACTGATATTTTGAGGTAAGGTGTATTATTTCTTTCACATTCTGAAGAGATATTATTTTTCGTATTCGTATGAATATTACTTCTGTTCAATATTCATAAGAAATTTTATTTCTTTCAATATTCGTGAGAGATATTATATTCGTTTAATATTCGTAATGAATATTATTTTCGTTTGATATTTGTAAGGGATATTATTTTCTTCTTAAATGATATTATTTTCTTCAATATCATTATGCTGAAATATTGATATGAGTTTTTATCAAATTTGAACTTTTTGTGTCGGGGTTACTATTCACGTATACGGTACTATTCACGTATACGACACTATTCACGAATACGGCACTATTCACCGAAAAATAAAATTTTTCCTTTTTGTCCAAGATGTCTATTATGGTTACTATCTTTGATTGTATCCATGTTTTGATCTTTATTTTTGAATTCTGCTTCACAATTGATTATTATGAAGTATTATTGATCTTGGATAAACTGTTATACGAATCCCTACTATTTGTCATTCTGTCTCATTGGATTCGTTCTCTTTAAGATATTTTTCATCATCCTCAGTCCTAAATGATGATATTAATGAATATCTTTGGCCTGTAGTGCAAAGATGTATGATTACTTGATGAATATCTTTGGCCTGTAGTGCAAAGATGAACAGGTGTTGAGATGAACATGACTGACAGGTGATACAAATGAATATCTTTGGCCTGTAGTGCAAAGATGTATGATTACTTGATGAATATCTTTGGCCTGTAGTGCAAAGATGAACAGGTGTTGAGATGAACATGACTGACAGGTGATACAAATGAATATCTTTGGCCTGTAGTGCAAAGATGAATATTTGGTTAAAGATGATTATTAATTGATGTTACAGGGATAAAATATTGATGATGGACTTTTAAATCTTAGAAGATAGTAGAATTCTTTCTCTACTTGACTCTTCTAATGGTTTGCTGTTTCCGCTGCAGTTGTTGATCTAAAACTTGTTGTCGATTATATTTTATCAGATTTTTCCCTGTTGAAGACTAACGATAATTTGTTGTATATTATCTTAGTCATAATATTCTTTACTGGGCTAGTTGAGCTCACCATTTTCCTTTTTGTTCCATTTTTCTTCTCAGGAGGTGAGAACATAGCAGGATCTAGTCGGGGTATGGAGTGATGGTTCTAGAAAGATGTTTTAGCAGTCCTCACTATTTCTGTAAAATAGTGTTTGAATAATTGTAATGAGGATTTATTTGAGTGTGGATATTGTCTAGAAGACAATATTTATATTTAAACTCACAGTATGTGTTGTCGTATTTTGCACGACAATTGTATTATTGAAGTTGTAGTTTGCTTTCTGTACCATGTATTTGGCGACTCAGAATGGGTGTTGTATACCTATTTTGGGGGCGTCACAGTTGGTATCAGAGCTTAGGGATATGATCCCTGGCTGAGATGTGAGACAAGAACTAGGAGGGGAGAGACGGGGAATTCCTTCGCTAGTATGACCTGACTAAGTTTATTTGGTGTTTATTTGGTCGGTCAGAGTATAGGGATAATATATGACATGACTATTAACCCTTGTTTTATGGCAGTATTTAAGAATGGCAGCTGAGAACGTTAATAATGGAGTAAATCAGACCGTGGAGACACCTTTGATCAACACCCAGGGGAACGTGCAACAGGAAGACAATATTCCTCCTGTAAACAACGTTACCGAGCAAACGATGAATGATGGAATGTTTAGGAGCTTTTTGCAGTTCATGCAAAATCAGACGAGGGAGACTCGTGTGCAGAATACGGGTGGAAATGATAACAACGCGCGGTTTGTCACAGCTAAGCAGTTCAAAGAATTGGGACCACCAGAATTTAAGGGAAAGCCGGATCCGATCATGGCGGAAACGTGGGTCAAGCAAATTACTAAGATATTTGATGTCTTGGGATGCACGGAGGAACAGAAGGTTCCATTCGCCACATTTATGTTCCGCGGTGAGGCAGACTACTAGTGGGAGTCTGTGAAGCGTACCCAGCCTGACGCACTCAACATGTCCTGGGAAACATTTCAAAAACTGTTCAATGACAAGTACTTTCCTGAAAGTATTCGTCATATGAAGGAGGTTGAGTTTATTAGACTGGAACAAAACAACATGACGGTGTCCCAGTACGAGGCGAAGTTTGCAGAATTATCCAGATTTGTACCTCATTTGGTCGAAAATGAGGAACGAATGACAAGGATGTTTCTGAGAGGTCTAAAACTCGAGATTCGGCAATATCTTATCTCTCATAAATTTTCTTTATATTCAGATGTTGTAAACAGGGCTCAATTATTAGAGCGAGATAATGAGTATGTGCAACCGAGGGACCACAACCAGGGTCATACCGGTGGCGGCAGTCATCGAAGCAATGAAAACCAGCAGGGAGGAAAACATTCGGACAAAAGCGGTAACCACTCTAGTGGTAATCGTGGTCGTGATAATAGAAGGAGCGAGTCGGGAGGAGATTTCAAGAAGAGAAGGTACAACAATGATAACGTGAAGACGTCAGCACAAACATCAACTGTTTCTAGGGGAGGAGAACGACTACCGGTCGTATGTTACAAATGTGGGAAAGAGGGACATATCAGCCCAAACTGTCCACAACAATCCAAGGTATGTTATAACTGTGGAAAGGAGGGTCATATAGCTCGAGAGTGTTCTGTAGCAAAACCAAGTTCAGCGGGGATGGTGACTCCAAAAGTTGTCCCGGATAAGTCGAAATCAGCGGTTCCTAGAAGAGCGTTTTTCGTGACTGGTCAGAATGCGAGGAACCCGAACGAAGTTAGCACGGGTTAGTTAATTATAAATTTTTTTTGCGAAGTCTATACCTTATTAGATACCAGTTCTACCCATTCATTTATTTCTCCTGCTTGTGCTCAACGTTTAAACTTGACTCCGGAGAAATTGGACTTTGACTTATCTGTTGAAACTCCGTTAGGTCCACTGTTTATAAATCTTGCATGATCCAAGTTGGCACTATCACATTATCTGTTGATCTTATCTCTTTAAAGATACTTGCTTTTGATGTGATTTTAGAAATTGATTGGTTAACTACTCATCATGCAAAAATTGATTGCTTTCGTAAGGTTGTTAGTTTTCATATTCCTAAGCAACCTGTTATTCGAATTCAAGCAACCAAACCATTGAAGTCAAACTCTTTCATATCAAGCCGTAAAGTCATTCGTTTATTGAAAAACGGATGTCAAGATTTCTTAGCCATGTCATGGACTTGAACAAAATACGTCAGAATTGAATGATATTTCTGTTGTTAGTAAAATTCCTGACGTATTTCCTGAAGAATTTCTTGGCCTACGCGTGATATTGAAATTTGTATCATCTTTGAATCTGGTACAAAACTCACTTCTAAAATCTCATATCGAATGGCTCCTATTGAACTTCAGGAGTTAAAAACCCAACTATAGAAGTTGATAACCGAGCCTCTATCTGGTGACTTCCTTTGTAAAATGCACCAAAGCCAGACTCTCCGTAGGGGACGCCATATTCGTGCGGTAGTAAACTGATAGGTGTCATTGTGACGTGCTATCCAAGATTGGGATATGAGTCACAGTTGAGAGCAACCTAAGTCAGTAATCGAAGTACGTAGCTTTCTAGGATAAGCTAGTTATTATCGGAGATTTGTAAAAGGATTTTCTCGAATCGCTACTCCGTTAACTCAGCTGACTCGGAAAGATACAAAATTCGTATGGAGTGAGGAATGCGAGAAGAGTTTTCAAGAACTCAAGAGGAGACTCATTTCGGCACCTGTTTTGACAATACCATCTGGTTCGAATGGATTTGTTATCTACAGCGATGCTTCAGGCAAAGGGTTAGGATGTGTTCTCATGCAACATGGGAAAGTCATAGCCTATGCCTCACGACAACTCAAAGAATATGAGAGGAATTATCCTACTCATGATTTGGAGTTGGCAGCAGTCGTTTTTGCGTTGAAGATCTGGAGACACTACCTGTATGGGGAGAAAGTGGAGATCTATACAGATCATAAAAGCCTCAAATATTTCTTCACCCAAAAGGAACTCAACATGCGGCAACGACGTTGGCTTGAGCTGTTGAAAGATTACGATCATACCATCCAATACCATCCTGGAAAAGCAAACGTAGTAGCTGACGCATTGAGTAGAAGATCATATGCGGGTACGAGTGCAATGTTGTTAACACAAAGGCCCATTTTGTATGACTTGCAAAGGATGGAGATAGAGATGAAGGCTCCAAGTACCCACATGATGATATCAATTATACGAGTAGAACCGACTTTAATCGATAAAGTTAAAGCTGCTCAAGCTACGGATATAGAGCTGATGCGTATGAAGAAGAAAGTGCAAGAAGGTGCTATTCCAGAAGCAAGAATCGATGAAGAAGGAATACTTCGAGTCAACCCCAGACTTTGTGTTCCTAACGATTTTGACTTGAAGCATAGAATAATGATGGAGGCACACAACACACCGTTTGCAATCCATCCTGGGAGTACCAAAATGTATCACGATCTTCGACATACATTTTGGTGGAGCAATATGAAAAGAGAGATCGCGGAGTTTATCTCGAGGTGTTTAACTTGTCAACGTGTAAAGGCGGAGCATCAAGTACCAAAGGATCCATTGCAACCACTTGAGATTCCGAAATGGAAGTGGGAACACATTACTATGGATTTTGTTACGGGTCTTCCCAAGGTTTCTCAAGGCATAGATGCTATTTGGGTTATTGTTGATAGATTAACCAAGTCCGCTCATTTCTTGCCGATACGTGAGACTTATTCTCTTGAACGTCTTGCTAGTATGTACGTGAACGAGATTGTGAGATTGCATGGCATGCCAGTATCTATAGTTTCGGATCGTGACCCAAGATTCACTTCACGATTTTGGGTTAGCTTGCAGAAAGCTATGGGCACGGATTTACGATTCAGTTCAGCATACCATCCTCAAACGGACGGACAATCAGAGAGGACTATTCAAACTCTTGAAGATCTATTAAGACTTTGTGTCCTAGAAAAAATTCTTATCGGAAAGCCCCCTCTTTCCTTAGAACGACCTGGTTGTCATAATTGTGATTCTGTAATATTATTTGTGAATAATTAATTATTGATTTATATGATAAGAAAATATTTATTTTATGTGAAATTAATGCTGAGGTATTTTATCAGTATTTTGTCAGAATAGAGGTATTAAAAATCATCCGTATGTGGATTTCGGGTATTTTTTTTTTTTGGAATTTAGAAAAATTTTCTTCTACAAAGTTGTAGATAATTAAATTTCCTATGGAATAGACATGAGATTCAAATTTTTTTGATAAAATGACTATTTATTATGAATTATTGAAGTTACTGATTATTTAAAATATTTTGGAAATTTCTAGAATGGGTGGACCCCACTTTTGGTTGGTAAGAAATGTGCTAAAATTTTATTTCAAAAGTGGTAGACGTAAATAGTAGCAGGTTAGTCTGCTTTGGCGTTCTAAGCATTTTTCTATAAATAGGGTGCTTAGTTAGAATTGAAAATCACACCAGAAACAAGTTTTCTCTCTCTATATTATCGAGCGTATTTTTGTGAGTATTTAGATACTTTGAGAGTTTCTATTCAGTACAAGTTTCCTTCGGCCTTATACCTGATATTTCAACCAGAAGTACTGTTCTTTTGAGGTAAAGGATGTTATTTTCATCGTAAATGATATTATTTTCTTCAATATTATTATGCTGAAATGTTGATATGAACTTTATTGTGAAATTTTTACCTTTTTGTGTCGAGATTACTATTCACGTATACGACACTATTCACGAATACGACACTATTCACAGAAAAATAAAATTTTTTCTTCTTTGTCCAAGATGTCTATTATGGTTACTATATTTGATTGTATCCATATTTTGATCTTCATTCTTTAATTTTACTCCACTATGATTTATTATGGAGCGTTTTTGAACTTAAATAAATTGTAGTACGAATCCCTAATATTTGTCCTTTTGTCTCACTGGATTCATTTTTTTTAAGATATTTTTTATCATCCTCAGTTCTAAATGATGATATTAATGAATATCTTTGGCCTATATTACAAAGATGAATGATTAACTGATGAATATCTTTGTCTTGTAGTGCAAAGATAAACAGGTGTTGATTAGATAAAAATGACCAACTGGTGATACAAATGAATATCTTTGGCCTGTAGTGCAAGGATGAATATTTGATTTAAGATGTATATTAATTGATGTTACACGGATAAAATATTGATGATTGACTTTTAAATCTTAGAAGATAGTAGAATTCATTCTCTACTTGACTCTTCTAATTGATTGTTGTTTCCGCTGCAACTGTTGATCTAAAACTTGTTGTCCATTATATTTTATCAGATTTTTCCCTGTTAAAGACTAATGATAATTTGTTGTATATTATCTTAGTCATGATATTCTTTACTGAGCTAGTTGAGCTCACCATTTTTCTTTTTGTTCCATTTTTCTCAGGAGGCGAGAATATAGCGGGAACCAGTCGAGGTGTGTAGCGATGTTTTCAGTCAGTTGTGTTAGCAGTCCTCACTATTTTATAAAATAGTATTTTAATAATTGTAATGAGGACTTATTTAAGTGTGAATATTGTCTAGAAGACAATATTTGTATTTAAACTCACAGTTTATGCGTTGTCATATTTTGCACGACAATTGTAGTAATGATGTTGTAGTTGTTTCTGTACCATGTATTTTGTGACTCAGAATAGGTGATATATACCTATTTTGGGGACTTCACATATGATATATGATATGATCCATATAAAATATGTTCACACAACCAATTTTCGTGTCGGCTAATACAATGAATATGAAAAAAATTGTCTAAAATATTGAATAAGATAAATAATATTACAATATAATTATTTAAAAAATATATATATTTAATCAATTTAATAATATAGCTATAATATTTTCCAACTTGTGATAACAAAATTTTGTTTTTTTTTGAAAAGAAAAAGAGATTGGTTTGGGATAAAACCTCCCTCCGGGCATTAGATAATCAATACGTCTTGGTGGACAATTTGTAGCTACTTTTTTTTTTTGGGATTTTTTTTTTGTAGCACTTTTTTTAAAATATATAGTATTTATTTCAACTGAAATTTTTATAAAAAATAATAATTTAAATATAATTTAAATACATATAAAAAATAGAATTGTACATATTGTCGCTAGAAAATATCCCCTAGAAGGACGGTTAGATAATAGATAAATATAACAATAATTCTGAGACGACGGGCATTTGGTGACCGAGGTTGGGACAGGCTGAGTTGGCTCCGCCATATCAGCTATTGATATATGAGTAATTCTACGCCGACCGGCGTTTGCCGACCGGGGTAGTGACCGGCCGGAATTTTTTTTTTTTTTTTTTTTTTTTTTTTGCTTTTGACTACAAAATAATTAATGTGATTTATTAGAACTGAAATTTTTATAAAATACAGTGATTTAGGCTGTATAACCCTGTTTGTTACGTGTATCCAAACGGACGCCTAAATCACTGTATTTTATAAAAATTTCAGTTCTAATAAATCACATTAATTATTTTGTAGTCAAAAGCAAAAAAAAAAAAAAAAAAAAAAAAAAATTCCGGCCGGTCACTACCCCGGTCGGCAAACGCCGGTCGGCGTAGAATTTTCAATTGATATATTAATAAATAAATAAAACTTAAGTTGTAAATATAACTAAAATCACGTCATCAGTTAAGGACGGACAAAATGTGGGTTAACTATGTTAGATCATTCTTATTTATGTGGGATATTGTTAAAATAATGATTGTTACTTGTCACAAAGAGATGAACTAATGAAAGGAATAATAAGTAATGAACAAATTTAAAAACGAACCAAGACTTTGGCTCATGGACAATTTTAATTTAATTATTTAGAGGAAGACTTTATATGTAATAGTGACAACTGGAAGATGTGGACCCTGAGCTAAAGATTAGATTGGCTTCAAATTTGCTGAGCTAAAAAAACACAATTAGTTTTAGCAGATTCGGGACCCCGCAAGTATCATAATCAGCATCATTGATCTCGAGATTGGATTACCCGGATTAAAATTAATTCCCACTGCCGTTAAAGCCTGACTTTAGCAACACCAACATGACTTCTAATTCGTTACTATTTTCATCCCATAATAACTGTCGTTTTAGAAAAAAAAAAAAAATTAATTTATTTGTCGTTTACAACTTTCTAGGAGAATAAATTATTTACTTTTCTATATCACCCCTACCTTCTCTCATTGTCCCAAAAAAATTTTCCCTTGTATTAATAGTTTTTAACTTCCCATAAAGGGGTAGTGATGAAATTTCACATCAATTTTAATTAATAAATGATAGCACTAAGGTGTTGTTTGTTTACTTCTGATTGCCTCTTAATGGACTGTCTCTTATTCGCTAAGAGGCATGATGCTGTTTGTTTTGTTTTTTGTTATCTCTGAATGCCTCTTAATCGGTAAGACATAAAATGAAATCTTAATAATTAAAAGATACCTCTTAATGATTTTTTTTTGATAATTTTTTTATATAAATATATTCAACAATATTATGCACTCATTTTTATTAAATTGAATATTTAAAATTATTAAATAAAATTTTACCCTTTAAAATGGTAAAATAGTGTCATTAAGAGACAACTTACTTTTTTGTTATCAAACAATTTTTTAGATTCAGACCTCATAACCATTCAGATGATCTAATTTATTAAGACATCATAATCATTCAGATCTTAATTCCCAGATTTATCAAACACAACCTAAATGACTTTCTTAATCCATGTGCATCAAGCTAAAGCGACAGTTATTATGGGAAGGGGGAGTATAAATTACGACAAAGTCCCTCATTTATCTATCAGTCCAACGTGTTACACCATCTGTCGCGGCAATATAACTTTGTGGAGCAACAAGATTATCTGCAAAGTACCTCAAATTAGATATTGATTTTTAAAACAAAAGATGGTGGTACAATGTGGAGAATGGCAGAGCCATCAAACTAGTATTTAGTGAACCTATAAATAACTTGAATAAAAATTGATACAACTTTCAAAGCGAAATTAAGATAACTTATTTGAAGCCTAAGCATGATCAACACTTGCAAGGGCACACACCTAATAATTTGTCATACCCATTTTTATAATCTTTGCACTAATTCATTAGCACCCTTCTCTATCAAAATCATTATGTGAAATTCAGGAAAAATCAAATTATGATTTATGAATGATGTCAAACCTAGTGATTCCATGTTGCTTCAACCAAGTGAGTATCATACTCTTCGAGCGGATCCAGTTACCACGAAGTTAATTTCATTATAAGTTGGTCAATTAACCAATACAGTACTGACACATAGATAGAGATTATCTCTCGACTGTCCGAACCAAAATCAACTGAATTGCAAATTTTCCCTACACCCAACGACTTTGCACAAGTTGCATACATTTTGCTATTGCCGAACCAAAATCAACTGAAAAGCACACAAAAAAAAAGAAGCACAACGTACATTCTGCATTGCCAGAGCCTAAGGGACAAAAAAAGGGACAAGGCAATCTAGCATGAGGGAATGAGGCTTATTATCTACACTGCTGCCAGAGCTTGCAATTGCAGCGACAGCTAGTCTAGCACGTGGGACTGAGGGGCAAACGAGGAACTTTGTCGTAATTTGCCGTGCCGCTAGAAGACATGTTGTTGTCGCTAGGATCTCTAGAGGCATGGGGAAATTAATTTCAATATGGGGCATCCAATCTCGATATTAATGGTGTATATTATGGTTGCTGGAATAGTATCTGTGTCAGCCGATTACCACGGATGGGAACCTATATATATACACTTTATTTAACTGCATGAAATCTTTATTTATATGACGCGGTAGTGATTAAGAAGATCGAAGACCAAGAAGTAAGGTGAGTTATTGAAATTGCAAAATATATTAAATACATAAAATTTGATATGATTATAAGGGTGATTTATTATATTATAAATATTTTAAAAAAATTTATTATTAATGATCATTTACGTAAATGACAATAAAATTTATATATATTCGTAAATTTCTCGTGGTTTTTTTTTTGAAATTAGAGATACTCACGAATAATTGAGCGGTCAAAATTATAAAAGTTAAATTTTAATGCCACCTCTATTAACATTTGACACACTTACCATACTAAGTTATCAAATTGGTGTATCAACTATCAACACTTAACAAGGGTGAGTTGTGGCCACTGACCAAACAAATTAATTCATTTAATTTGAAATTTATATATATATTTCTAAATTATAAATTAATATAAAATTTTCAATTGTCATTAATTTCATTCTTAATTACAAGTACAGTCAGCCCGTTGTTTTTTTTATTATACTCAAAATGACTTCCGTACTTATTTAATTTAGGTTAAGATGTAAATACTTAATTTTTAAATCGTGAGATTCAATAATTTTCACTCTTAGCTCTCTCTAGTCGGTGAACATATTAAAGTAGAAAGAAAAGGGCGGGCCATCGATCCCATGAGGTGTGGTCACAAATCACAAACAAAAGATAAGGACTTCGAAGGTAAAAGTGTGTTAGGAGTAGACAACAAGTTGCCTTGGTCCGGCTTGACCTGGGCCTATCAGGCCTTATACTTTGACCAAATTAGATCAAGCTATTAACTTAGGCCTATTATGTCAAGTCTTAGAGGTTATTTGTTTAAGTTTGAATGGCTGAATCGCTCAGCTCAGTCATTCAGTCGATTTGGGTTGAACGGTTTAGTGTCATTTTGTTGGTTGAATGAAGGCTGAATGAATTTATTTATTTTTGTTTTTTTTACAATATTAACTATTATATTAAGTAATATTAAATACATTTATAACAATTTTGAATCTTTTAGAGAAATAATAAAAATTTATTATTTAGATATTTCAGACATGCCAATTATCAAACAATTTTTTTCATTCAAATTCAGTTCATTCAGATTCAGATTCATTCAGTTTTTATCAAACACCCCCTTAGTCGTTAGGTTATAGTTTGATTATACATGCAGGCTAGATTAGACCAGACATGTGACGCCCCCAATTTCGGATACCTTCAAACTCGAGTTCGGTGTTGCACGATACTACAATATCTACACATAACTAGCTATATAAGCTTAATGACATGAATGTAATTAAAAATTATTACATCACATCCTTCTAATCTCAAATTCTGTAATCATTACATGTTCATCAAATCATAATATTACATATTACATAGTAATATTAATCTATTACCAGATCTTATAGTTCTTCCTCTTATCCTTACTGGACTCTTCGATACGTTTGACCTTAGCTAAAATCATATAGTTTAAGCAAATATGAGTATTAAATTGCTCAACAAGTATAACAAATTAATAACAACAAAATCAAGAATCATATGATTTCTGTTCAATAAATGAACAAATATTTATAAAGTACTATAAATAACAAAATAACACTTTTCTTTCCTTTAAAACATTACCAGATAACATAACAGTCCTTTAAATTATGAGTTGGTTAAAAGACCATGAACTTTCCTTTTTACTTTACTTGAAAAGGACAACCCCAACACTAAGGACGTAAGTCTGATATCACTTACGAGTACGTCTAGGTGATCAGCCTATAGTACCCTGTGTTGTACAACACTCATCCGTTAAACGACACTTGCGTTTAAAATTTTGGCAACCTTGTGTGTCAGTCGAAAACTCGACTAAAAACCTTTCGTTTATTTTTCCTCAGGCTTACCTTTGAATCCTTACCAAATCAATTAGTTTAGGATAACATCAATAATATTTTGAAAGATTTAATTATAAATAAATCGACAAAATATTTTAATATTTGTCTAGCCGAAACAAATGGCTTTGACTCTCTCTTAAACAGTTAATGTCATAGCATGTCTTAAACATTTGTACAAATACTAAAAGATTTGTACAAGTAAGGAATACATATATTAATGCAAGAACAATGTATACTTAGTTTTAACATATCATACAACTTCATATGAACAAAATCAAATGAAGTAAACAACTCGCCTAATAAATTATAGACAATAGTTAAACAACTCGCATAACACCAAAGTTATACTTCCTACAGAAACAACTTGCATAACATAAAGTTTATACAAAAGTTAGAAACTTGCCACAAGTAAAACTTGTACGAGATTAAAAACTTGTCTTTAGTGTTCTTTATAATCTTGACGATATTCGTTCTTCAAATGTCCTAAATATTTACATTAACCATAACACGCCAATTAGACACATAACGACACCAAGTTTGGTTTACATTAACACTACTTATTACTTTTCATGTCCATGTTATTAGACTCAGAGTACTTTTCAAGTTTGTTATTACTTGTCATAGCGTTTTGACGTTCATTCACCGTACGTCCAACATAACCTTTATACGAACGCCCAAACCATATGCCTTTGCATATGCTTAGCACGATCCTATAATCTTTCATAACACTCTTTGTAAGACCCCAAATTTTATGAAATAAAAGTATTCAATTTTTTATTTAGTAAATGGTTAAATTGATAAAAAGTTAAAGTTAAGGGTGATATATGAATATTTTTCAAAATAAGCAAGTAGTTATAAAATATTTATTTTATCGGAGAATATTCGTTTGGTCGTGGAATATTCTTTCTGTCGGAGAATATTCGTACGACGGCGCAGCTATTTGTGGGCCCCATAACGGAATACTGTCGAATGAAGATAACGACAAAAATTGAGTTTTTATAATTAATGGCGTAGTTGTTACCGTTAACACTGTTGAAATACCCAGTGGTTAAAATACAGTAATACGCGTTATTGCACAGTAGCACACGGTATTGCATAGTATTTTTGAAATTATTGATTCTTACGTAAGAAGACACTACTCAATAATTGTTACAGTAATTACTGTTCAAGATTTTATTTTATTGATTCAATAATTGCTACGTTGAAATTTTGTATTATTGTTGTTCAATAATTGTTGCTGCACAGTATTTCCCATTATCAGATCAATAATTCATATTATTTGAATAGTATTATTAGATAACATTATTGGCAATGTCTAGAAAGTTCTGTCTAAGGAGAGGTTTGGTCATTTAATTGCGCGCCAGTAAGGAAAAATTCTTATTGGAAAGCCCCCTCTTTCCTGGGAACGGCCTGGTTGTCGTAAATGTGATTCTGTAATATTATTTGTGAATAATTAATTATTGATTCATATGATAAGGAAATATTTATTTTATGTGGATATAAATGAGGGATATATTTTTGTGGTTAAAAAAATGAAGGAGTTAATGTTGAGATTTTTATCCGTATTTTTGTCGGAATGGAAGTATTAAAAATTAGGGTTTTTGAGATATTTTGCGGGGGTTATAATTTTTAATCCGACCGTTGGATCGTGGTAATTTTTGGATATGTTATACATATATAAGTTGAGTATATGCCCACAAATTTTGAACCGTTAAAAATGAACGTATGATTTGTTATGAATTTTAAGAGGTGGCTGATTCGGAAATCAGGTTATAAATCATTTTTGGTAGAAAATTCTAGAATTGGTGGGCCCCACTTGTGGTTGGTGAAGAAATGTGCTGAATTATATTTCAAATGTGGTGGGTGGGAATAGTAGCAGGTAAAGCCATCAGGTTACAGGTTAAACCTACCAAAATTTTTCTATAAATAGAGGGCTAAGTTAGAATTGAAAATCACACCAGAAACATAAGCTTTCTCTCTTTCTCTCTCTATATTATGAAGCATATTTTGTGAGGTTTTAGATACTTGGTGAGTTGCTATTCATCAGTGCAAGTTTCCTTCAGCATCATATCCGATATCCAGCCAGAAGTACTGCTCTTTTGAGGTAAGGGATTGTAAGGGATAGTAAGGGATAGTAAGAGATTTTAAGGGTTGTTATGATTTTTAGTTTCGTAATTTTTCTGATCTTCAAAAATTATGGAAAAATTTGAAATGATATTTTGATGAGTTTTATTGATTGTGTCCAAAAATGGTGATTTTTAGATGTATAGATTGAGAGTTATGAATTTTATGAGAAAAGACTATTTTAAAAGTAACAGCTTATAATTCCTTGTGGTTAACTCCAAAATTGATGAAATTTTTATTGGGAGTACATGTATATGATAGAAGTATACTCTGTAAATTTCAGAATTTTTAGACAAAAGTACAATTTTTGATAAATGTCTAAATATTCGGCTATTTTGGCCATATGAAAAATAGTAAATGACTTTTAAAAATTCTGAGAAAAATATATGTTCACTATGAGACTATATTATGCTAAATTCCAGAAAAGAAATATTTTTGGAACTGATTTGATATTTTTCATAAAAATGGCCTAGTTATGAGTAAATGAATTAAATATGTTTTGTGAAGAAAGAAAATTGGAAAATAGGATTTTATGGCTTGAGAATCCTATATGAGGTATATGCAGATTTTTGATGAGGGTTTTGGTTATTGATGATGAAATTGTAAGAGTTGGCATTTTATGATGATTAAATGCATTAATTAGTAAAGTGTAAACAATTAAAATAAATTGTTTATAAATTTAAGTAATGTTATTCTTTCAATATCATTATACCGAAATATTGGTATGTATTTTATTGTGGAATTTTTATCTTTTGTGTCGGGGTTACTATTCATGAGTTACTATTCATGAGTTACTATTCACGATAAAAATTGGTTTCTTTTTCTAACCAAATTGTAGTTGAGTTATGAATATTACTCTTGAGATTAAAACTATGTATTGATTATATTGATTTTATTATCATATATAACATTTTTATAACCCTGATGTTGAAATTCTCTTTCACTAGAGTGTAAAGATGGGTAGATTATTGGTATGATCATGACTAGGGTTCTCTTTGGCCTGTAGTGCAAAGTTGAATTGTGACTGGTATGATCATGACCATTGAATTTATAATTGAATATCTTAAGCTTAAGTGCAAAGGTGAATTGATCAACATGGTTATAATTATTGTTTATATAAATTCTAAAATGATTATAATTCTTTGAGATATTAATATATTTGGCATGTAGTGCAAATATGAACTGTTGATGAATATATTTGGCTTGTAGTGCAAATATGAACTGTTGATGAATATCTTTGGCCTGTAGTGCAAAGATGATATGTTGTTGAATATTTTTGGCCTGTAGTGCAAAGATGAACTGTTGTTGAATATCTTTGGCCAGTAGTGCAAAGATAAACTGTTGACGAATATCTTTGGCCCGTAGTACAAAGATGAAATTATTAGTATGATTATGAACAAGAATTGTGATTTGGTATAACCATGATCTTTGATGTTTCAGGTAAAGACAGGTGATGAAAATATTCTTCGTCCTGGGTGCGAAGAAAAATTTATAGTCACAATTATGATTATGAGTTATTCATATGATTGTGGAAAGGAACTGTTGAGTGATGTTACATGGATAAAATATTGTTGGTGGATTTTTAACATGGAGAAGATAATAGACTTTATAGTCTATTTGACTCTTCTAATGGATTGCATGTTCCGCTGCAACTATGGTTGAAATTTTTTTATCATCTACCATATGTTCTAAATCTCTGATTTATTATTGATGAAGACTATTGATAATTTATTTATCTTTAGTCATGATATTCTTTACTGGGCTAGTTGTGCTCACCCTTTTACTTCACAATTCCTTTCAGGTAATAAGAGTGTAGCTGGGTCGAGCAGGGGTAACAAGGGAATAGAACGGTGGTCATCATTTAGTAGTTATATTTGGTGAAGAAAATAGGGTGAGGCGAACCCAACGTTGGAAGGGTGTTTTGTCACTATCATACAAGATGTCTAATGACATACAACCTCGTGTCATCATAAGACAGGGTTGTGCTCATCCACTTGCTGAGTATATCTATGGGCACTACCTATATAATCTTGGTGTTTGTTTGAAGTATAATTCTCAATTAGAGACAGTGGAGATAATGATAAGTCAAGAGAAGACTCACCATTGGGAAGAATATGATAGTAATCTTCTCGTTTTTCTTTGGGGTCTATTGGGTAAACCAAGGATAATTCTGTGGCCATATGATATCTATCATAACCTAGATGCATGGCCTCCCATGTACGAAGGTTTCCTTAAGCACTTTCCAAAGATTCTAATTTCTAAAACAGTCTTTGACTATACCTTTATGTAAGGTGCCACTGTGAGGTACTGTCCACGGTTGGGACATGAGTCACATTTGGTATATATTTGTATCCAAACTCACAGCATATGTGTTGTTGTATTTTGCACAACAATTGTTGTAATAAAGTTGCAGTTTTTTTCTGTACCATGTATTTAGCGACTCAAAATAGGTTGGATGGAATGGACCTATTTTGGGGTCGTTACACTCTTTAATTTAGGTTAAGTATTTTATGTTTACTAATGTTCGTCTTTTATAGCATAGAACAATATTTTAAGTCGTTAAAGACATTTGCACGATCACGAACGTGAATGCCCAACTTGTCTAACCTAAACTCCCAATCGACACGCTCTTGCGTACGACTGACACGTCCAATTCATCTTCCATTACTTATTTTACATTCTCCTGGACCATATTTCCAAACTCCAATGATTAGAACTCGAAAATATATTTTATATTTTGATTACAATTTAGATTACACGTATATATATCTTTTTCTTTATTATCATTAAACATTTACATAGTTATATCTCAAGTATTATTTTTAATTGATTTTCTAATTGCTCCATGAAATTATTCTTTAAATTGCTACAACATAATACTTAAAAAATAACCATAAATCCCCTTAAGAATTTAGCATATCCAAATTAATGAAGAACTTGAGTATTTATAAGAAACTAACTTATTTTTTTATATTTAATACTGAAAGTTAGTTTATTGATGTATTAATTAATATTAATATTTAACATTAAAAGTAGCAAGAAATATTAATAAACTTTTAATATTAAATATTAATAATTTAGTATTTACAATAGACTAACTTATTATTAATATTAAATATACTAACTTTTTCTATTCATTGAAAATGTATATTAATTAAATATATTTATAAAAAAATAATAATGAATAATTAAAACTTTAAACTTTATTGATGTATTAATTAAAACTAATGTATTATAATTTACAAATTACAATAATAAATAAGTAAAAATTTATCCTTTATTAATAAATAATTATAACTTTAAAATTTTAAAAATTAAAAATAACTGAATAAAGAATCGTATCAGACCGGAGCAAACAAGACCGGACCAAGGCAGATCAAGCTTTTTTATAGAACAAACCAAATTTTAAAGAAACGTTATTTTGAAGCTTTCAAAGTCGGACCAGATCGATCCAAACCTTGAGTTTGACCAAATAGAGTAAAGTCATGTCACAGATCGCGGGCCTTCCTAATTAGGAGTGAGGCCAAACATAAGTTCTCATTCCTATTATTTTTGAAAAGCATATTTCCATTCCATTCCATCCCATGAATACACGTGTTTGTGACCGGTGGTGACCACCATATTTGTTTTCTTTATATTACCATAAGAAAATATCATATATTAGTATAACTTACCAATTATATTATGATATCTTTTTGTGTTATATATATATATATATATATATATATATATATATATTGTGAATGTTTATATTTATTTTTTGATCGTCAATTATATAAATAAATATTAATAATAATTTTTTAAAAAAGATATGTAATAAGTGAGATCTATCTATAATTTTGTATTGATAAATTTCGTAATTATAATTTGACGTAAATTTAATACATAACAAGTCTCTGTATATTATGAGTCAAAATATTTCTATGAATATATAAAAAGACTAAATATTTTTTGTCTCCCAAGTTTAAATCAATTTACGATATAATAATTTTTACTTCAATAAAAATTCATACAATTACACTCAATAGTTTTAGATAATCTACAAGTAATAAAAATAAATCTTTAAACTAGTGATAAATACATATTTTTGATAATCAAGATCATCTAAATTAATATGTGACAAGTGATACATATAATTATAGTGGCATAAATCCTCCCATTACTTATTTGGAATGACTTATCTATAATAAGTTATGTATTAAAAATAAAATTTATCACTTGACAAATAAGTTCGTGTCAAATAAATAAAAGAAAAACGCAACTACTAAATTAAAGCTAACTAGGAATGCACAACAGATTCACTTGGTCTGGTCCGACTTGGGATTGACATGTCTTGTTCGTCGATCAAGCCATGTCAAGCCTTGACTTTTGGTTTGAAAAATCATAAAAACATGGTTTGTTTAGGCTTATAGGTCAGGATCCGGTTGATCTGTTCCGGTTGATCCAACCATTTTATTTTACTTTTAATGGTAACATTAAAAATATAAGTTATAAAATATAAACGAACTTTTTTTTTTGTATAAATGAAAACTTTAATGAATAAGTAGAGTATTTATAAGATTCTAACTTATTATTAATATTTAACATTAAAAGTTAGTTTTAATTAATGTTAATATATAAGATTAAAAGTAGCAAATAATACTAATAAAATTTTAATGTTAAATATTAGTATTTACAAGAAACTAACTTATTATTAATATTTAATCAACTAACTTTTAATATTAAATATTTAATACAATCACCTATAGAACAAGGATTTCTATAGTATGTCTATGGTTCCTTTGTAATTATTTGTTTTTCTCAAAGTCCTAAATGAATGAATGATCAATGTATATATGACTTTAAGTAATGCTTAAAAAATTAGGAAGAGGCTTATATTTAGGCATTAATTACTTCAATACAAATATTGGTTATTTATTAATGTTAATGTGAAGATATTAGATTCTAATAATATTTCATAAGATCATACATTAAAGTAATAATGATAATTATTATGATATTAAGTAATTTTGCATGAAAGAATTGTTTTGCTTACTTATTTCTTGAATCAGTTGAATGTAATTAATAATTACAAAGTGCTAAGAAAGAGAGCTAATAGTCTCGGCCTTGACGTCAGATCAGGCTGAGGTCCAGACCGAGTTTTTTGTGCCGAACTGAGTTTTTCTCTTCAAACTACAATCTCTTTAAAATTTTTAAGTCGAATTTGACTGATCCAAATCTTAACCAAGCTAGATTTTGACCAGACTGACCAAGCCCGGACCTAAATTAGGCCACGGGATGTAGACTTTTTGTACACCTCTAAAGCTAACCTTGCTTAAATTTGTCACTTTCCTAATTTATTATAACCATGCTACGTCGTGAGAGGAAAAGTAAAATACCCATGTTATTTCATATTACATTACATGCTTAAACTTGTCACTTTCCTAATTTATAAATTAATATGATAAATTATCTGCTAATGCCAATGATTTTGAGTGTTCTATATAATATCATGTCTTATTATCTTATACTTCTGCATGATGTACAATAACCGTCTTTACACAAAAATAGAAAAACGTAGATCGTAATATTTCGGATCAAATTTTGAGTTCAGAATAAATTTTAGGTCAAATTCTAAATTCGAATCGAATCTATCAAAATAAGGTCTTCAACTATTGGCCCAATAAAATTTTCTTGGTTCATCTTAGCTCAGACTCACCCGAAGGTCATGACTTGAAGGTACTATTAATAGTAATTTAACTTCTTGTATATAAACAAATTTTTCCCATATCTTTTGATGTAGGACTGAGGTAATACCGGTTGGCTTCGTGTCCCCACCTCTTGATGTCCCCGTCAGAACTGATCACACCCACGGTCCATAAATATTTACCTCTCTAGCTATTGTGGGATAATACCTGCTGGCTTCGTGTCCCCTCCTCCAGACCTCCGTTGTGGAATAATACCACCAGCATTCATGTCCCCACCTTTGACAACCCGATCGAATGACCCGACCTGAGCTTTCTAGAGTTGGCTCTGATACCATATGTAACAACCCGGGTCAAATCCCAAGTCCGAAACAAATCTTGGGTCAAATCCCAAGTTCGAATCGAATCGAATCCATCAAAATAAAGTCTCAAACTACTGCTCCAATAGTATCTTCTTGGATCATCTTAACCCACCACAAACTCACCCAAAAACTCATGACTTGAAAGTATTATTGATAACAACTTAATTTCTTATACACATACAAATTTTTCTCATATATTTTGATATGAAACTGGGGTGTTATATATATTTTAATTATAATATTATTATTATTATTAGAACTTTAGTACATTTCTTGTTTATTTCATTTACATTAATACATTGAGCTTGGATATTTTGAGAAAATAAAAGAAATAGAAGCTAAAATAAAATTTAAAACTTTAAATTTTATTGATGATTGCTTAACCATCTATTACATTATATCGTATTCTAACATTATCATTGATAATAGATTTTTTAGAAGTATTTATAATTATACTTAATATTCATTACAATAGTTATTAAACATATTTTTTAGGGGAGTACTATTTCCATATATAATTTTGATATTTTTATATGATCTCCTCTCATAAAAGAGTACGATGGATCTCACCTTTATGTGAGAGGAGCACATGCAAAAATATTAAAATTATACGTAAAAATATCATTTCCCTATTTATTAATGTGCTCCTTTCTTTGTTTAATTCTCTTTGTGTTTTTTAAGTTTCAAACATAGGATTAGACAAAAATCTCACTATTGTTATGAATAATACTAAGTGTACAAATTGTACAAAAAAAGGTATGCACAAAAAATAAGACGCATGTATTGCTTAACAATAAAAATGTGTAAAACATCTGATCGTCCTTCTTATTTTTTATCTTTTTTTAATATTATTTGTGTACAACTTTTGTCTCTAACATTACTAACTAGTTATATATATATATATATATATATATATATATATATATATATATATATATATATATATATATATATTATAAAGTGAGAGCAAAATAGTTGGACTATTTTAGTATCTTCATATTAAAATTCAATTATATTCTATTTTCCAAACTTAAAAAATTTCAATTTCATAATTATTATCGTAATTTAAATACTCTATTTTAGTAACTGTATTCAATTCCTTAATTTTCTCTCCATTTATTTGTTGGACTTTCCTAAATAGTTTTAACTCCTATTATTATTCAGTATCACTTTTACTAAATACAATTCCACATAGTCTTACGCACCAAATATTGTAGTAGAATTAATCTATCTTCTATTGATGCACTTAATTTTTTCTTATCATGTTTATAAATCTAACTTATTTGCAAATATGTAACTTAAAAAACATAATCTTGAAAAGATTTTCTAATGGATATTCAACACACACACACACACACACACACACACACACACATATATATATATATATATATATATATATATATATATATATATATATATATATATTTCAGACGCTGGAATGATCATTTAAAAGATTTTATAATTTAGATAAATTTAATGACCTTTATCTCACCATTTGGTAAAGAATATCTTATTCTGATAATCACACCGGAAATCCCATTTTCAAATCCAAGGGATACTGAAACAGATTATAAAGTGGGCAAATAATTTGGACATGGATAAATCTCTATTTACCTTGAATGCTGTTTGGACTGATTCTGGTAAGGTTTCAATGGTAACACCTACTCTGAACACTCAGACCAGTAACTCTTCGGCTTGTTCTAGCCAACCTACCGTAAAGGATGTTCTCCTTTTATCAGCAGTATATTCCAAACGTAAATGTAGATGAAACAGTATTATTTATTGAACAGAATGATGAAAAATATATGAAAGATTTATGAAAAATAAAGAGACTTATTTAACGACTCAAGAGTCTCCAAATAAACCTAGCTATACAAATTTTTGGATGTCAATGACTGACTTTATTAGTCCACGACTTCAAAGTAAATACACAAGTTTACATTGTCTTATATTCGTTCATATCGTTTTTTAATTTGTTTCATAGATCTAGATAAACATTTTATAAAAGTTTAGATATTCTATTCGATATATCACACGTACGGATATCTTATACTAATATATTTCATCTACACAAAATTAGTGATATATATTTATATTTTCAAATTACATAAAATTCTTAATATATCATCATTTTTATTTTTAACTGATTGGGTATTACTATACCATATTACTACACTTCTAACCAATATTAAAAATTAATTTTAACATAGTTTTACAAATATATATTCAAAAGTTTGGGAAAGGAGGAGTAATAAATTAAGTAAATTGATATTTTCACATAAAAAATTAATATTTTTATATAATTATTCTTATATGAATAATGAATAGATCTCACCTCTATAATTGAAGAACTCATATAAAAATATTATTTTAAGACTCAAAAATATTAATTTTCATAAATTAATAAAATTTGACAAAGCAAACACCCCCTCGTCTCCTTTCTATAAAGTATAAAGTAGTAGTCATAACCAGGCAATAAAAAACACCAATTTTCTCTTTTTGCTGTCTCTCATTGCCAGTCTTTGATCACCTTCCAAACTTTCCCACCAAGCTTCTTTCTCTGTCACTCCCGGTCTCACCCCACGTATCATCATCATTCATTTCCTTCTCACCACAACAACCCCACCCCGTCCACGACGGCGACGCCGCTTTAATTGCAAAGCAATCAAGCAAATGATAATACAACCAATATTTCAACAAGCAGAGGAAACATAAATTTAATAGTGGTCGGGTGTACGATGGGGACCTCGCTGTCGAACCTGACCGCCGATGGTTCGGCTAACGGAGGACCAGGGCTGGGAGACATACCGGAGAGCTGCGTGGCATGCGTTTTCTTGTATTTAACCCCGCCGGAGATTTGCAATCTCGCCCGCCTCAATCGGGCGTTCCGCGGCGCCGCTTCCTCCGACTCCGTATGGGAGTCTAAGCTACCCCCTAATTACCAAGATCTGCTCGACGTAATGCCTCCGGAGAGGTACCAGCATCTCTGCAAAAAGGACATATTTGCAATCCTTTCTCGCCCCGTTCCTTTCGACGACGGCAACAAGGCATGTGGTTTTTATTATCTATATACATCATTTTCTTTGCTATTGATTGTTTGTTCTGTTGACGCATATTGAATTTGGGGTCAGTTTGTTTATGGATTAGAATGTTTGGAGTACTGGGTATTTTTTTTAAACATTAGTTAGGGTTTTGGTTGAGTTCTTTAATTTAGTTTTGTTATTTTGAGCTTTTAATTTTGAGGATTAAGATTGAAACTGAGAATCTTGGGCCATTTTTATTATTGGTTTCAGGCTTTTGGTACTATTCTCTCAGTTTTTTTTTTACGAATTAGGGATTGGGCATTTAATTCTTTTCTGTTTGCAGCCGGTTATTGGGGGACTTTAGGATAATCACTTTATGGGAGAATTTGAAATTTAAGGTTGTAGACTATTGATTAACTTGGTTCTTTCAGTTCTTCTTTTATTTTTAGGAATTGTTGCATATGTAATTTAGTACTTGCTGGACGGCAGGTTTTGGAATACTAGTTCTTTCTCAATATTTGTTTCTCTTTATTTTTATTTTGATGCATGAGAGAAACCAGAGTTTGGGCTATTTTCAATTTTGTGGCTAGTATTGTTGTCATTTGCTTTAGATTTTTTTTTGTTTATTCGGTACTGTGATCTAATCTTTTGGTAAAAGATCCTGTTGCAGGGCAGCTTAATTTTTGAACTGAAGTGCTGGTGTATTTAATATTATGCATTTTCTGACGATAGAGATTCTACAGGAAGTTTGGTTGGATAGGATCACTGGAAGAGTTTGCATGTCAATATCAGCAAGGGCATTGACAATAACTGGAATCGAAGATCGGAGATACTGGAACTGGATTCCTACAGAGGAATCTAGGTAAGATTCCAACAATCTAAATCTGATACAGTTATCTATATATTTTTGCTTGATGTGACATTGATTATGCGATGTTAGGACCCTTTAGTTAACTAAGTCTACTTTCAGTGTTAAGTTACTAATAATTTTACTAATAAATTTGAAATTGCGGTGCAATGTTGATAAATGAGTGAATGCTATCAAAATTTAGTCCCACACACCATCATTTACTTATCTTTCCTTATTTAAACTGGAATGATTTTATGCTTTAATTGTCTCTGTGTTGTCTGTTTCTTTTCCCTCTCCTTCATCCTTCATCCTTCATCCTTCATCCCAAACCTCACAGCCCAATTGAACATCATTCAGTCAAAAGACATTTGGGAACCTTCTACTGTTTTTTCCGTAGTTTATATAGCTTTCAAAAAGTTGTTTGCTAAATAGGGGAATCTAAAAAAGTAATCTGCTTTTGTGGTGTTATTTGTACATTGAAATTTTGTTTTTGTTGTCTTTGTTCCACAAAATATTAAGCCTTTTGAATGAAACAATATTGATATTTACGATGTTGTAATAGTCAAATATTCTGTAGATGTCAAGGCTATTTGATGTATTTGCTAACTTTTTTTTCTGGATCTAGTTAGTGTAGTGCGTGTTTGGCGGAGTGTTGCGGTGAGATGAAGCACTTTTACTAGTAGAGTTGTAGAAAAAAGTGCTTTCATTTGTCACTTAGCATTTGATAAATAATTTTAAACTCTATTTCTAAAGATATTTTCAAATTTATATGTAAACGCACTTTCAAATACTTTTACCTTCTTCCAAAATTGTATTTACACTCAAAACCTCTACTGCTAAAAGCACTTTTGTAATATTTCAAACACTCCTGAAAATGTTTATTTTTATAATTAAAAATTGGTTTTGGCCCATCAAACTGCTCCACCAAATGAAATATCTGCTTTGGATTTGAATTAACTGTAATGTTTAAGATATGGTTCTTTCACTCAATATCTTTCGTTATAACGATGTTGTACATGCTATAGTTATGAATTACTGTCACCATACCTGGCCAAATTTACCTATCAAAAAAGAAAAGGTGAAGAGTATAAGGTCTAACAAACACTAAATATCAATGGAAGTAAAAAGATAATTCCCTTATAGTTAAGGTGGTAACAATCCTTGCTAGAAAATACTGGCAGTAATGCTTTCTTCCCTTTGCTAGAAGGTGACAGTGGCTTCACATTTCAAATTTTCATAGACTGGACCAGATTCTAGGATAGTTTGTTTGCATGGCATTAGGCTATGCTCTTCCGACCTCCTTGTTGAGAATTGGGTGCAAGTAGAAGAACATGTGACGAGCAGTTTGGATCCCTATAAGAAGGCAGGGTGTTTTAGGAGTCGAACCTCATGTCTTTTTCATTAAATCATGCGAAACAAGAAAATTTGAGTCCGTGAAAGTTATTTTTTGGACTTGTGTGGATCTTTGTTGCGGGGGTTGCTTCAGAAATCGAGCTAGATAGTGTTTGTGCTGTGTAGCATTATTTCTTCTGTTTTCCTCTTCATGTTTTTGGTTCAAGTATTCGTTCGTATTGTGTGTGTGTGTGTGTATGTATATTATGCAGCTTGTAAGTGTTAAATAGTGGTACTTGTACAGTTGTACTCGTTCTCTGACTGACTTTAGAGTGAGGAAAATGTGGATTGATTTTTGATATAATTTCAGGGGGAAGTCAATTGTTCATTGAAAATAGCAAAAGGCCATTGGAAAGAGTAGATGCTTTTTCATCTAGTCAGAGTCAATTTTTTAATCTATTGTATGTGTATACTAATGGAATCTTTTGATGTATCCAACTCGCCTAGTGGAGTTTATTTTGAATGTGGCACTAGTAATTTATAGAACTGGAATATTATTCCTATACTTATTTTACTTGTTGCCTTTTTGTCTTATTCATGGTTTTGGAAGATGCAACAGGCGTTCTATTTGAGGCTTTGTGCCACTAAAGGCAATTTTACCGAATGCCTAATTGTTAAATCGGCTCGCTGTGGTAGTTTTGCTTCTGCAAAGAAAATTTGAGTGTATTATTGTTTCATTATCTGGTTGCAGGTTCCAGATTATGGCCTATTTGCAGCAAATATGGTGGTTTGAAGTAGATGGATTGGTGAAGTTCCCTTTCCCTCCAGATATCTATACTCTATCATTTAGGATTCACCTGGGAAGATTTTCAAAAAGGCTTGGACGGCGTGTTTGTAATTTTGAGCACACCCATGGTTGGGATGTAAAGCCAGTACGATTTGAGCTGTCTACTTCAGATGGTCAGCAAGCATCAAGTGAGTGTTTTTTAGATGAAAATGAACAAGAGGATTCAAACGGAAATCAAAAGCGTGGGTGCTGGATAGAGTACAAGGTAGGTGAATTCATGGTGAGTGAGTTAGATCTGGCAACTGAAGTGAGGTTTTCAATGAAACAGATAGATTGTACACATTCCAAAGGCGGGCTCTGTGTAGATACTGTATCTATAATACCCAGTGATTTGAGAGCACGAAGAAGAAGAGGGGCTTTGAAGTAAGCCGAAGAAAGGTGTATGTTGCAAGTGTTATCACTGATCTCAGAAGGATGTAACAACAAAAGGTAAAAAAAGGGTTTTAATTGGGGTTTTATCATACGACATACACGTCTTTGAAAGCATTTTGATGTTCTCAAGTAGTTGGTATGTATCCTCTTTCTACCTGTAATATTTACGACTCAGTATTTAAGGTGAGTATTGTTTTGTTTAATTGTTTAGAAAAGTAAGTATACGTTCTTTATTACTCTGCTTTTGCTGCCTAGCATTTACCGGTGAGCAAATTGTAACTTCAAAGAAAATAATTTGCTGATCAGGTATAAATTCTTTCTTAGATTTCATCAATTAACCGTATATTTCATCTCTGCATCTCAGATATGCTCACGAGGTTGCGTTCTTTTCATATTTTCCTAGCAGTTTGGTTGAAAAAATACTTGAGATGTTACAAGGTGATCTTATTATAATGGTGTGTGGTGCATCGGCAAGTGAATTGAGTATTTTAATTTTTTAATTAGAAGTGATGTGTTTCCGTCTTTCTTACCTTGTCCCTCCTATCGTCTGTGGGTCCGATAGCCCGGTACCCAGCTGGTTTTGCTTTGTTTGTCTTACTACGTCTTTTCTCTTCTCTTATTTTTTGTGCTGCACTGCACTGCATTGCATTGCATAGTTTACGGAATCATGTTTACCCGTCGGTACTTTTAACTTACCAATTCAGCCGGTAACTTTGAAAATGCCTTTTACTGTAAGAAGCAAGCCTACGTTAATAGTTAAGAATTTCTTTTCAAGCTAAATGTGAAATATATACATCCGGTTATTATCAAGTTAACTTCATGGTAAGTTAGTCAATTGAGTAATATCATGTTGATACACAGAGTGACAGATTATCTTCCGCTCGTATTAATCAATTGATCAAAGTTAACTTCATACTAACCACTTCTGAAATATATAATATATATGATCAATGGAAGTACGGTTATATATTCAGAAAGAAAGAAAGATGAGAGCTTGAAATTAATATGCATTTTCAATCTTTCATAGAAGATGATAAAATTATTAATACCCTTCATTTTAAATTAGACATGACTTGAAACTTTTTAGAGTTGATTTATAAATAGGAGTACTATTTAATTTACAATTGAAAGCTATACAAGTTTGAAACAGAAGTACTATCCATCGAGTGTCCTGATGATCGTGAATCTTTCATTCATTGAATTTGAAGGGGTCCACTAGTTCAGCGCCGCCTGTATTAAAAATTAATACAAGTATATATATATATATATATATATATATATATCCCATTGTCTCGCATCCTAATTTTTAGAATTAGATTTACTCACTTTATTTAACACACATGTAGCGTCAAGTCTGTGTCCCGTGAACTAACTAGTGCTAGCTCTAGTATATTTTTAACCAAGGACTAACTAAACACACTACGCTACGCCCCATGAGATTTCATTTTCCACCATCCATCCATCCAACCAACCAACCAACCAACCAGGAAAATGGAGTGCCGATTCCTTCTAGTAGGTTTGTATTTATCATGACTAAACCTAGCTAAGCTATATACCGGTAGCTAGCTAAGTTTCTTGAATACCCATCTACTTATAGCTGTATGTAATTGGTACTCTGTAATTGATCATGCCTCTTAATTTTTATCACGAACTAATTAATGCATGAAATTCAAAATCTTCCTTGTGTCCATAGGGTATATATATATATATATATACTACTTATCCTTTATTATATGGAGTAGTATTTCATATGATCAAATTATATATGCCAAATTAAAATTTAACATTTAATGACATAGTCAGATTATTTTCTTAAAGGAATTAATCAAGAAAGCAATATGCGACTTTAACAAAAATAACTCTTGTAGATTGATCAAAGTCCTTCAAGTATAATTGGGAAGGCCAAATTAAACCTCATCTAATACTACATTTGTGAATATATATATATACTCTCTCATAATCATAATCAGTCTTAAAAAAATTGGTTGATTCCTCTGTCACCAATTTTCTCTGTGGCTTCTATGCCTGACCCATCCATTGAATGCGATTCAGAGAAGAAGGAAAAAAGAAGAATAAGCTTTCTTCATTGCTACTGGAAGTCAATTAATTAAGGGGAAGAAAACAACTGTCCGGACGCTATAGATAGGTTACTGTCGTCACAGCTGTAGCGATGGACTAAATTATCGCTGTAGCACAATACGTATGATTGCATTTCACTCTACCATCTTAAGAAGCCAATATGATCGCTTCCTATATTCTGTGCGTGCGTATATATATATATATATATATTTGTGTGTTGGGGAATGGGGAGTAGACTTATTTATATATATTGGGGTGGGTTCGCAGACAATGTGTACGTCCATCTTAAAACGGAACAAACCCACGTGACTTAAATGTGTCGACTATTCCAAAATAGTGAATCTTACATGACTAAAATGCCCTCCCTCGTAGAATCACCACCAGTGAAGTGAGCAAAACAACCGGTAGCTTAATTCCATATGCTCTATATATAGGATTTATTTCGTTACTAATTTGCAGTGTTTGTGATACTAGAGGAGTTTGATGTGTTTGGACATTCAAATACATGCAATATTTTTTTTTTGTTTTGGTCTGAGTTAAATAATATGTATTTGAAATAAATTGATCTTAGACCAAAACATATACATAATACTATAATGTAAATTATTAATTTGTTGATCAGTTTATCTACCTGTCACGTTTTCGTTCATGAGTTTAGATATTAACTAAAATTCTCCCTCAAATTACAATTAATAGTACAAAATTATACATTTTAGATTAGTTTTACGCTACTAATTATATCTTAAAATTAATAACTATAGCTTAAGAAGAGCTTTGTTAATTAGCCAAATTGAAAGACTAAAACATTGCATGAGCTACCATAAATTAAACATTACCTATATATATATATATATATACAGAGAGAGATAGAGAGAGAGAGAGATAGATAGTAGTAATAGGGAACGGGAGGGTGTGGGGAAGGAAGCAGTGAGTGGGTGCAGGAGTAAGAAAAGGACTAGGAGTAGGCGTGAGAATAGAAGGAAAGGGAAGGCAAGTAATGGTAAATTAGGTGTCAGTGCGTAAGGTTTGTACAAAGAAAAGAAAGAAAGAAAGAAAGAAAGGAGCGGGGGTTTAAGGGGACCAGATGGCGACCTCTGATTCCTATTTCCATTTCCTTTTCCCTCCAAACCGACAGCAACACGCTTCTCTCTCCCTCTGCTACTTAATTAAAACTCCGTCTGTGTGTTGATGATCCCATATATCTAAAACAAAAACACAAGTAGTCAAGTAGAAGATTCTTTTTACTAAATCACTGCTGCTGCCTGCTAGTGCTGCCTGTTTTGGATATTTTTAAAATTTGCTGTTATATAATAAATATATTATATTGTTTTAATAATTAATAGATGCATTGAATTAACAGTAAATGTGTCATCGTTTCTGAGATTTTGGTGGTTCAGGAAAAAAAATGAAAGTGAGATCCTTTTCGAAACATATAGTCTTTACAAAAAAAGTAAAAATAAATAAATAAAAAATATAAGTTATATAAAAAAAGTGATTTTTCGAAACTTAAAACATAATAGTTTGCCTACAACAAAATATATGAGAATTTCAACTACAACAAAATATATAAGAAGTTCGACTAAATAGTTCGAATACAACAATATATATGATCAGAATACATTCATTGAAAGATATTTTTTTTACTATTTCCTAGAGAAAAAATCTTCAATCAATTGTTCAAAATCAAGCTTATCCAACATATCTTTCTCGATGCATATGGTTGCGAACTCATTTAACCATTCTTGTGTCGTAGTCGACCGTAAGTAATTTTTTAACAATTTTAACTTTGAAAAATTTCTTTCAACAGATGTCACTGTCACATGAATAGTTAGTAATACCCTGTAACCAATTGAAACATTAGGAAGCAATCCAAAATTTTTACAAACTCCAGAAAATTTCAATGACGGACTCTATTTCTCTTGTATATGAAAAAAAATTGGCCCCATCGGGACACAAAGCGGTCAACCCTTCCGCTTGTTCTCAGGAAAGACCCTGGTTTAAACATGTGTAACATTGAATCGGTATAATGGTTCAATTTAGGTCACTAGTTTGAACAGATGTGATTACTAGCTAATTTGAACGAGTATAACATTAAACCGGTAGAATAGTGGGTCACTAGTTTGAACCATTATTACCCTTAGAAAGGTGTGTTTGCTTCATTTCTTTTTAAATTGAAAATGTGTCTTTTCAAATGGCCAAAAGGTGTTTGGAATCCTATAAATGAATTAGATACTCTCTTTTGAGATAACAATTCATTCACAAGAAATAAATGCATAATTCTTTTAAAAGAATTTTGGTGTTATTATTTTTGCCTCTCAAATTATAGTTTTGAATTAGTTACTATTCTGCATATATATATGTATATACTATTTAATACATATTAATTTTTGGGTTATATATGTATATACTATTTAATACATATTAATTTTTGGATTTGTCTTATATTTGGAGACAAATTTATTGTAACTTTGTGTAGTTTATATAGGGGGATGAAAATTGTCTTAAAGGAGAGAGCGAACTTCCATTTGATCACGTGATACTAATACTCTTTCCGTTCTTAAAAGATTGTCGATTTAGAAGAAAAAATTTGTTCCAAAATATTTGTCGTTTATAACTTTCGAGGAGAATATATAAATTATTTACTTTCCTATATTATCTCTACCTTCTCTCGTTGTCCCAAGAAATTATCTTTTGTATTAATAGTTTTCAATTTTCTATAAAGGGGTAGTGATGAAATTTCAAATGTTAAATGATAGTATTAAATGACTTTCTTAATCTATATACAAAAATCTTAACCGATAATTTTTTAGGAACGGAGATAATATTATTTTTCAAAATTTGGACAATGTTTAGGGCAAAAGTTCCAACACTAGCTGCCTGTTAGCCCCCAAAAGCGATCAATCGATCCAGCTTAAAAACCCCTTGCACTCTGCATGCATGCATGCATGCATGCTTTCCCTTTTCACTTTTTTGTTGGATCAACGTAACTACACCTACACCTACACCTACAAATACAGGCATTCACAATTCCTTTCATCTCTCCTCTCTCCTCTCTTTTCTCTCTCTTGTTCACGCCTCTCTAGCTGGCTATATCTAATATCTCTCTGTCTATATATATATATGTGGTCCGGCCAATCGATTAACCCCTAGCTCTAGCTAGCTAGCTCCCTGACCAAAGCAGCAAAGACTGTTACAACAGGACCCCCACCCTTTCCTTGTACGTACATTATATACAGAGGTATAATTAAGTTAGTTTTGGGCTTAAATATAATATTGACTACATATATTTTTCTTCTTGGCCGGCTAGTGACCAGCAGTACCTCCAAAGAAAGAAAAACATGGATTGGAATGAAAACCAAATTAGATTACCATTCCTTTCTAGACCAACTGATCAATCTTCCTTCACCTTCCTCTATAACTATGACCCCCACTATGCACCAGGTACCCACTTAATCTCATCTACTGTCTCCCATGCATGTTTGTATTGTTGTCTCTAATTAATCCTTATCTATTTATCTGCTGGTTAACTTTGTAACGAATAAAGATAATTATGTGGAGAATAATACATGGGGTAGAACTGATATTTGAATTCGTTTTCTAGACATTAGTTTCTAAACTTAAAAAGACAACTTGCTTTATTCCAGTTTTACACATAGACAACACTTAGCTTAGACGAGAGAGTAGTACTACTAGGATGTGAGACGACTCCCTCGGGAAGTCCTCACGTTACAGTACCCCAAACAAAAATAAGAAAGGAAAAAAAGAAAGATCGAGTAAAGAAGTATCTGATCTTGAATTGCCTAGCTAGCTAGGTTGATTGTTAATTTTACTGATCATTTATGTTTGTTAAAAATTTTCAAATTCCAGTTTCATGTACGGAGATGAAGCATCCGATGATTACACAGACGCAACACGTGGTGGTGCCGACGAACAACTTTGTAGAGATGAAGAAGAAGAGATTAACAAGTGAGCAGTTGGAGTCGTTGGAGATGAGTTTTCAGGAGGAAATAAAACTGGAGCCAGACAGGAAAATGAAGCTGGCTCAGGAGCTTGGACTGCAGCCCCGCCAAGTGGCTGTTTGGTTCCAAAACCGAAGGGCTCGCTGGAAAGCTAAGGAGCTTGAGCGCTTGTATGATTCTCTTAAGCACCAACTTGATCATGTTTCCAGGGAGAAGCATAAGCTCCAAGAGGAGGTCTGTTCTGTCTTTTTCTTTGTTATCATCAGTACCACATGCACTCCATGCAAAATTAATGTTGTTAATTCATTTTTATATATGACGACCCAAATCCCAAATCTCAAATCTTATACGTACGTACGTCACCCCTTTTTAAACCCCTATCTATTTTGAAACCTTAAAAAGATGGTTAAAAAGTAAGTACTCTATCCATTCCAAATTAAGCAAACCGTTGGAGAATAATTTAGGCAGCGCAAAGGTATTATTGGGAATTACTTAAATAACATGCCCAAAATTACTTTGAGGTGTCTGTCTCAAAGCATGTTCGACCATGCTATTTTGGGACACTTTCATTATAATGAATGATTTGAAGAGGAAGAGTTCCAATCCATAAATTCTATAGCTCCAAAATATATATAAATAGACAAAAGCTTGCAATAATACGTAATAATCATTTAGTCTAGCTATAAATGAGTGTTCTATTTATATTTTTTTAATATTATAGGTTAAGGTTCTCAGCTCATAAGATTGAGCTTATATAATTTGTTTTGATAATAAATTAATTTTGAATGTTAATTTTGTAGAGTAAAATATTAAATAGAATGAATGAATAATATTATATTATGTTGTAAATTAAGGTTATGGTATTGAGAGCAATAATACAAAAGGAAGAAGCTACAAAGAAGCAGCAAGTGTCGGCAGGCTATACAGATATCTCCGGCGAAGAGACAGTTGAAAGCACATCGGTCATCCCAGTTCAGAGTTCAAATTACAGGCCTCAACCTCGGGGGACAATTGCAATTGCTACAACTAACTTTCAGTATCGGAATCAGAATGAAAACCAAAAAATTGGGGATGGGTGCAACTACGTTTTCAACGTTGATAATTACAATCCGCCTTACTGGCCGAGTGGTGGTGTTATGCCTTCTTATCCTTAAATTAAAGGCTGCCTGCAAGTATTACTACTAGCTAATGAGTAATACATATATATATAGTAGGAGTATTATTATTCTGACTTACAGAATTACTACTAGATTAGTTAGCTCTACTTTAAGATTGGAGTACGGATGGATCCAGTACTCTGCATGCATGCATGTCCTTCTAGCAGATCCCTGTTAGTTAGTTAGGTTGGCAGTGGTGTAACTGTTAAGATTCATTTTGACCTTGAATCTTGCCCGTTAATCTGCAATCAGCTATAATTATTGTTATAATTTGATATTTAAATAAATAAGAGTATATTAGGCAAAACAAAATTAATTTCTCACGTCTCAATTTCTTTTTGATGTGAAATGGATGATATTAAATATTTTAAGAATAATTTTAAAAAAAGAAAAGAAGGAGCAACTCAATCCCGATGTACAAGGGACAAAAATATGTATAAAGAGTGTGCAGCTCCAATATTCTATAAAGGCTTCCTCAAATGGGACCAACCAAATCCAGGAGTGGATTGGATTGGATTCATGTCATTATTCATCCGCTTCTTAAAAGTCTAAAGTTTAAACCACAAAAATAGTAAGGTCCAAAAAATACATAATAAAAAAACAAGGAAGCAGTAATAAGGGTCAAAAATCAAGAAGCTAGAATCTTTAGCTTGCCGCACAAACTGTACTCCTAGATTCCTTCTTAAAACATTATCGTTTAAGATTTTTATACATAAATTCAGAAAATATTATTTATCAAATAAAATTTATTTAAAATTCCATCGCTACTCTTTTATAGAAAGTTAAAAACTATTAATACAATAAAAAAATTTCTTAAGACAATGAGAGAAAGTATGGGTAATATAAAAAATTAAATAATTTATTCTTCTAGAAAATTATAAACGACAAACATTTTAGAACTTTTTTTTTCTAAAACGACAATCTTTTAATAACGGAGGGAGTAATTTACTACCGTTACTAAAAGATTGTCGTTTACACATGGATTAAAAAAGTCATTTAATATTATCATTTAACAATTAAAATTTGTTTAAAATTCCATCACTATCCCTTTATCGAAAGTTGAAAATTATTAATACAAGGGATAGAATTTCTTAGGACAATAAGAGAAGATAAGAGTGATATAAGAAAGTAAATAATTTATTCTCCTAAAAAGTTGTAAACGACAAATAAATTACAACAATTTTTTTCTTCTAAACGACAATCTTTTATAAACGAAGGGAGTAGAATATTAGTAGTACAATATTCTCCTATCATATTATGAATGTATTGTTAAAAAAAAAACAAAAATAACAAAAGAAGAAAATATCTTGTATATATACATTCTCTTGGGTGGGGTGGGGTGGGGTGGGGGTGGGGGAGTTTGCATGTTTTTATAAAGTGGACATTTTTGGAAAACACTAAGGATAAAATTTATGTAACAATTTGAAAAAAGCACACTAGAAAAAGGATTGTCAAACTCCATGATTTAAACTCTATTGACTAGGATGACTCAAATTACACAAGCAACCTGGGAACAACAAAAGTTGTTATAATAGAGAGGAGAAGCAGCCGGAAAAGCTTGGATACAAAAAAATCACTCAACCACAAGCTACAGCCCAGAAACACTTTTGCATACCGTTCTCATTAAGGCGCAGAAGCTGGCATGCATATTAGATGGCCTCCCAAAGTTTATTCCAATATTAGATAGATTTTTCCAATACTCAAGTAGATTTTTCCAGTACTCCTGTATTATTCCATTTGTTTTTCAACTGTTGATAACAGCTATATATGCTCCATTACCCTCTACAAAATCCTCCCCCCCCCCAACACAAATAAAATAAATTTTCTCCAAGAAATAAGTCCTTGTGTGATTTTTCTTTTCCTACACAGAAACTGTCGAAACAAATACAAAGGAAGGAAGCCACTTCGTAAGAAAAACAATCAAAATTGCATCTTCATAAAGTATAATCCATTATAAAGCAGAAATTTCTCATCTTTAATCTTGAGTTCCAAATACTATAGAGAAAATAAATGCAGAAATAGATCCTTAAGATGCCTTCAGGTACATCAAACCAACCTATTACTCTCATCATGCAGAACAAGAACAAAAATAGAAACTTAACGCTTTCCACCACCTCCCAGTTTGGAACCTTTTGGAGCAGCACCCTTGGGCACATTGCCTCTGCCTGAACTCTTCTGAGTCTTACCCATCACTTCTGCCTTCTTTGCCTTCTTTTCATCTTTTGTTTTCTTAATCCTTTCCTTAATTTCACTGCATAAAAAACATATGTTGATGGGTGCGGAACTGCTATACACTCCATAAATGATAAGAAATTAAATTAAAACCCAACAAACTATAAAATTTAGAACATAAATAAATAACTAAAAAGAAGAATAGTATACTATAAAGAATATTACTGTAAAGATTATTTAAAAAATAGAAACAGAAATAAGAAAATAATAATGAAACAAACCGGAGAGCAGCCTCTCTTGCAGCATCTCGGACTTCTGGCTTTTCAGTTCTTCTCTTCTGGATTACCTCCAAGGTGGCACCAACAATGGACCTAGAGTAAGGTTTCTTGGTGGTCCGGCGCCTCTTCTTTACTGCCTCTTGGGCAGCATCCTGATCGTCAATAGAACAAGCAGATTATATTAGGAATCCAGACCCAAAAAATACCATGGACGGATATCAACTTCCTCAGTAAGAATCAATCAAAAACTACTATGTGATTAGAAGACATTAAAGCAAAAGGAAGTTCTAGAGGACCATACGCATACATTGCGTGACAAATCACAATACAATTATTAACCACTGAAAACTATAGGGGGCTCAAACCAGAGATTGAGATCTTTTAAATGCTACAGGGTTATCATGAAAAAAGAAAGAAAGGAATATGTCGATGTACAAATAATGCACAACATCAGACGAAACTTACCTTCTTATGCTGCTTCCTGTACATAGCCGTCCAAGTAAGTTTGGAAGGCTTCAACCTGTTGTGGAAGTACCTCTTGCATTTTGAATTGACAAAAAGGAACACCTGATACAATTAACAAGGAGTATTAACCACAATTCAGTAGTAGCGACACAGAATTGAATACATAATATAAGTAATGAAGAAAACCTGAGAATCCGAACGGACAAATCTAATGCCCCTCCCAGGGTATATCTTGGCCCCGCTGAAACGACAGAGTTCTGTCCTGATATAATAACATGAATATTAATCTCGATATTTCGGTAAAATAGGCAGTACAACTTGAAACAATTACACTTATAAAGCTGAAGAAAACTGGAGGAACTGCATCGTAGTGCTCATAAAATTTAGGAAACCAATTTGGCAACATAAATAGAAGTATCTTATCTTAACAAAAAATCACAGTTTATATCTGCCACGTAAAAAGAGGAGAGCTCCAACGTATGAATACAGGAACATTCTCTTACCATACATGAATGGGAGGGTCTCCATTCCATAATCAATACGGATTCAGCCACATCATTAATCTTGAAATAAATTGTTACAATTTACAAGTAAATTAGTTCAGAAATTAATCTGAGCCGTTTATTTAGAATTGGTGCTGAGGTGTCAAGCCCTTGTTAATTCGAATAGAGATCCTCCAATCCATATAAAATATGAGAGAATCCAATCCGATGAAGATAATACTACTTGCATGTTATTAATAGCAGAAAATAAGTCCAAACTCCAATCCTGTGACATTTACTTTTTGGTAATTTTCCTGAGCCATCTGTTCATTTATCCCCTTTGATATTAAACTTTTATCCAATATGTTTAATATATGATTCCATTTAAAATGTAGGACAGCAGACTCTACAGCATTCCTTCTCAACCTAAGATCCCCTTATCCTCTTAGAGAGTTTCAAATATCAACAATAACTTCGATGTTAACTCATCTCAAATGAAGTTTTTGAACAAGTTCCTTTAAGCCTCTACATGAAAAATTCCAGAATTCTATTTTTCATTTCATATAAATATTGACTCAATGGGGTTTGGCCTTCTATTACTTCCATTCTCAAAATTCTTCCCCATTTTGTACCACCCAAAGTATATGTTAGATAAATATGCCTCAACAATAAATGATTATAAAATGTCAGCTTGTACATCAAAGAAATTTCTAAAATTTGTCAGATGCTAATAGATAGAAAATTTTGTATAACAAATAAACCAAAACATGAATATATCAGCTCACAAACCATAAATCTCATAAAAACCAAATGGAATTTCACGTATAGACATTTTATTCAACAATGACTTGAGACAAATTTAATAAATCAGGAAATATTCATAGTAACAGAGAAAGAGAAGATATATATATATATATATATAGACAGAGGGAGAGAGAGAGAGAGACGTACTTGAGAACCATGGTTGTTGGTTGTAGCTAGCTGATTCTTGTGATGCTGTTTACCTTCGTTGCGGAAAACTAGATCAGAGATTAAAACCCTAAACCACGATATAGAGTTAAAGGGGGCCCTCTGTTAAAATCTGCTATTCCTAAGAAAAAGAGTGTATGTTGAAGTAGACCCACATATTAAGCCCGGCCCAATCTTGTTATCTGGTCCAGTATAGTATTTGAAATCGACAAAACGAAAGGACAAAAGGTCCTTTACATAAGTATACAACAAATAGAAAGTAATTACAAGAAAAGTGTATCAACTAAATAATTACAAAAAGAGTGTAATTAAAACTCATATTACAAAAATAGTACAATTCACATTAATAAAAAAACCTAAAATCAAAGACAACTAACTACCATAATTAATAATTCAAATTCAAATCTTTTGTCTCTAACAACAATTTCAAATCTATATTTCAAAATTCAAATCAAAATGAGAAAATTAAAAATAAAAAATTATGAAGGAGCTAATGTTCATCATCCTCCTCTCTCGCCGCCACCGCTGCCGCCGTCGCCACCACCACCGGCAACAGCATCACATCTAAAATAAATTAGTAACCTAATAAAGCTAAATTGGTTACCTTATCGGAAGGTTTAGTAACTGCATAAATTTTGGTTACCAACTGCATCATATTCAAAATAAATTAGTAAGCTAATAAAACTGAATTGGTTACCTTATCAAATGATTTGGTAACCAACTACATGAAATTTGGTTACCAACTACATCACATCTAAAATAAATTAGTAACCTAATAAAACTGAATTGGTTACCTTCATACCAAGATAACCAACCCTTCATACCAATGTAACCAAACCTTCATAATAAGGTAATCAAACCTTCATAACAAGGAAACCTTTATATTAAGGTTCAGTTCCCTTGTTATGAAAGTTTGATTACCTTGGTATGCCTATTTGGTTACCAACATATTAAAGTTTGATTACCGGTAGAATTGGAGAACGGACCGGTGGTGGAGGGGAAGCAACGTGTGGTGGAGGGGCCTCCATCGCGGCCAGTGGCGGGGCCTCCACTGACGGCCACCTTGGATCGATCTGGGGGAGGAGTAGAAATGGTGCGGGAGGAGGCGGAGGAAGAGGGAAGGGAAGGGAAGGGAAGCGGAGGGGAGGGGAGGCGGTGGGTTGGGGGTGGGGTGGGGTTGGGGCGGGAGGAGGGGGATGGCGGTGGGAGGCGGAGGGAGGTGGTGGGTGTGGGCGGGGTAGGAGAAGGGAGGCGGAGGAAGGGGAAGGAGAGGGTGTGGGGCTGGGGCTGGGGCTGGGGCGGGGACGGGAGGAGTAGTGGCAGTGGCGAAGGTGGGGCGGCTGCCGGTGGAGCAGTGGCGGGGGGCGAAGGTGAGGAAGAAGACTGCGACTGCGGCAGAGGAGGAAGAAGGCGACGACCGAAGAGGAAGAAGAAGGCGGTTACTCCATTGATTCGTTAGATAAGAATATGGAAGTTGATGAGAGAGAGATAAAATTTAAATCCATACAAACATGCCCATTATCAATAACTCATTAAATCAGTCAACTAAATAAAAGGGATAAGATTGCACTCTTTTTGTAATTAAATATTGCATATGCACTATTTTTATAATTATTTTGTTTGTGCACTTTTTTTGTAATATTTTAGTAAATTGTACTATTATATGTAATTGTTCCTAAAAACTACCCCTCACTGCCAAAAATATAGTCCCATTTTGATTTTTACAAAAGAAATTTTGTTCCGAGAAAATACTCATTTTTTTATGGTAGAAAAAACTAAAAAATGACAATAATTTAAGTTTATGATTGTAATTTTATTATCATACTATTATTACTGATCCAAAATTATTCAACAAAATAAAAATGGAAGAGTAACTTTTAAAAAATAATAGTATTACGCAAAATTACGCTAGGGGAAATATAGTAGTGATAAAATTTATGAATATTAAAAATATATTGTTGGATATGTATCTTAAAAAATAATGAGTAACTAGTTTAATAGTTTGTTATGATAACGAAATTACGATTATGAACGGATAGGTATCATTAAAAAGTAAACTCATGTTGCGGAATAAATTATTTTTTACAAATAAAACTAAGTTGGTCAAATAGAAAATTTAAATTATATATGCAAGTCTTGTAGGATTATCCCTTTCTGATGCGCTTGAACTGAGCTGTGCCCAAGTTGAGATGAGTATGCAGGTATGGTATGATATTGGCAAATAATATGAATGTACGTACTATCAGAACCAGAACCAGAACCAGAACCTCCGGCTATAATAATAGAAGACAGAAGGCCACCTGAGTTTTGGCCTTCACATGGAATGATAAAGTTGCAAGAGCCGAAGGGCTTGCTTAGATTAAATCTTCTAACATATCAAAGGGCTTGCTTAGAGTAGGAGTCGTGGGAAGAACAGGCCAGGAGGGGTAAAAGTACATTTATAACTGCTTTATTTCGTTTAGTAGAGCCTAGTCTCATAGATGGACTTGATATATATATATATATACAAGGACTTGAGAAACAAGACAAAAGTATTAGATCAAACCTGGATCCTATAGGCTTGTACTCTGATGCTAACATATATATGCATGGGAGGGTCGGAGGGAATTTGAATCGTACATACTATATTTCAATGAAAGCACAAAAAATTATAACCTCAAATCTAATTGCCTCAGCTCAGTATTACTTCCAAACCTCTTGGATTCATCTGGTAAGTCAAATTAGAAAAAGGCAGTGAATATATATATATATACTTCAACAGTGAGGGATGAAGGAGAAACTCACCAGGCATAAAATAAAACACGACAAACAAACATTCAAGTCCATCTAATTGGTGGTCCATAAAATACAAGCAATTCCAAGGCCACCACCTTCTTCTTAAATAAGATTCTGAATAGGAAGTTCAGATTTACATGGTAAAAACAAATGAATGCTGGCGATACTATAGTGTTAACGCGTAGCTAACACTAATGCAGCCAAAAGCTCTTGCGCACACAAACTAACAAAGACGTGAAACAAAGCACCTTTATTTATTTGTTTCATTGCAGTGCTGCTGAGGATGGTCAATGCCTAATTGACCAACACCCATCACCCTCACTGCTCTCCTATAAAAATCCATTAAATCTTTGCACCTACTTAAATACGTAAAGCTGGATTATTGACTGGAACAAAATCCTAAAAATCCCATGAACTCGTGATTGTGTATCATTTTGATGCTCTTCTCAATGCCAATGACCCCTGCAGATAATTCTCGCTAATCAGTTCAAGTTGATCATTGATTAAATTTTGTTATTGTACTTCTCTTAGGTTTAGCAATAAGATTGATTTTGGACTTACCCATTGTTAAAGCACTAGCAAATATGACAGCCGAGAGGATAAAGACAATGACTGAACCCCTCTTTAGCACTGCAATCAGTTTTCTTATGAAGGATTGTCCCCAGAAGCCAGCCAAGATGGACACAAAAATGAGGTACAGTGCTGCCATAGATAGATAATAAGATGATGATTTCTCCATAGAGCTAGCTAGCTATGATATTAATTAATAACCAAATTTAATCAAAGAAAAGAGGATGACATTTGGAATATACCATACGGAATAGGGAACCTCTTGAGTAGGTAGAACTCCACCACAGATAGTGATGAAGAGAACAACATCACAAATGTTGCTGTCGCACTAGCGACCTACAGAAAGAAACAAGAGAGTTATATGATAGATTCAAATGATCAACAGAACCACTGAACCGTGTGACTGAGACCAAAATTGTTTTCCCTTGGTTTTAAAAAAGTTATCTAAAAGCATACTCCATTTCAAATGTGGTACGAAGAAACAAGTGAAATTTCTTGATCAACTAAATGGAGGATTTCTAATCTTTGATGAACCAAATATCATTCTAACTTGTGTGTTTTAAGAAAAGATGATCATACCTGGGGGATGACACCAATCTCGAGTAAGAGAGGACCAAGAATGAATCCACCACCAGAACCAAGTAGGCCCCCTACTGTGCCTCCCAATATGCCACATAATGCACAAAATGCAAGGTTTGGTGCGGTCCACTCAATCGCAGCCTCGCATACTGATTCAGGATTCCCTGTACTTCTCTTCCTCTTGCTTTCAGTATACAATTTGATACATTCATAACCAAAAACTCCAAGAGCAACAGGTAACTGGAGAACAGAATCAATTAAATATGCTCAGGAATAAACAAGGACAGGAAACAAAGCATCACATAGAGTAATCCTCACACACCTGTAACAAGTTGAGCACCCAATACCATGCGCTACAAACCACTAAATCATTCTGAAAACCAAAAATCAGCAATGACAGAGCCCTTGTCCCTTCATATAATGAAAATTATATATATATATATATATAACAAATCGTGTCTTTCACTTGCCTTAATGATCTGAAGAAATAGGAAAGAAACCCACACAACTAGTAGTGCCAGAATCCTTTTCCACCTCAGGTTGAACGCGAGAATTTGCTGAAATAATATGTTAGAACTATAATTTATCACTAACGTAAAGGAAAACAAAAGACACCAAAGTAGTGTTTGCTCACCAATGGTGTTTTTTCCTCTCGTGGAACCAGTGGCTCATACAATGCATCAATCAGAACTGAAAATAGAAATGCATATATTAAACCCATATTCAAATATTAAAATTTCATATTCTGGCTTTCCTGTTGACTTACGTTCACCGCCAGAATTGACCGTCGCTTGTTTCTTTGTCATTTCTTTCTGCAATTACCGACCAAAAAAAGGCAAAAGGTGGGTTAAACAAATCACAGATATGCGTAATAAAAGCGCAAAAAGGGATATTAGTCGACTTTTAATATTTGACAACTAAATTTAAAAAATATGTAATCGTCCTATAGAATTAATTAAAATTGTAAAATTACATCACTCTTTTAAATTAATTGAATATCTGTTAAATTATTATCTATGTGACATTTAAAAAATAAGAAATACAAAGAAAATGGAAAGTTACCACATAGAATAACTGATATATAGAATTATTTGATTTGATTTTTTAATTTTGTTGATTTTCTTTCTTGATTGCAGGCTCCTTCTGAAGCAGAGGCACAATGCACTGCACTTTGCAAATCAGACAAGGCACGTATCTCACTGTTCATGATTATTTATTATTATGTGGTGCACTGGCTTCTTATGGACTTAAACTGTTCCATCTTAACCATAATTAGTCTGGTCAGAATCAAATTCATTCTTTCCCACAGTACTCATCAGTAAGAGTGGTTTTGTTATTTTGGCGATTTTAGCCCTGAAGATAAACTAGATAAACCCAGATCTGAATATAAAACTAGAGGATAAAACCCAGATATGAAGTTAAACTAGGAATTTGTAGTGGAGGAAGATGATGAGATGAAGGGTTTGTGGCTAATGGAATTAAACCCAAATCTAAAGGAATTATCCCAGATGAAGGAACTTAGAGCATATCCAGGAACGTGGACTATATCATGGATTATATTTAGTACATATGACATCAATACATGAGATAGTCTTTCAATCCTTCCGGCAGATAGACTATCTCATAGACTATAATATTAAAAGATTATATTATATTTAAGAATTATTGTCTACTTTATCATTCTTCCACACTCACATTTAAATATTAAAATTTTATAGTCCACCAAACCAACTTCTTAGATATAGCCGTAGACTACATTTAGTTAGCCTGCTGGAGCAAATTCTGAGTCTTAGACTAAATTTAGTCTAGAATTTAAACATCACCGGCCTACTGGAGATGCTCTTAGAGAAGAAAAGGAAATAATAGGTAAAGAAAAAGAAAAAAAAATAAAGAGGGTGTATTCAATAATGACTTTTAAATACTCAATTGATTAATTGTATATTTTTAAAGCTCAATAGTATAATGCTTAAAAGTGGACAACCACAATGAATTAATACCTATTTTTGCCGTGATAAAAGTTAGAAATTGTTATTAAATTGTCTTAACAATCGGGTGCTACTATTTACATATAAAATATTCCATATTGCCCGCCTAATTGAGCCATGCATAACAACAAACTAACCTTCAAAAGGGACTCTTCTTTCCACATCTCAATACCCTTAAAGAAAGACCTTGAAGATGTCCCTGTTGACAATGATTAAAGAGTATAATAAAAACTATAAGAGTGATTGTTAGCAATGATGGACTTTAGTACCCACAAAAAATTGAGGATCCCAAAAAAAGAAAATAAAAAGGAATACACCGAACAAGGCCATAAATTCCATATTACCATATACTAAGATGTGGTGATCTTATTATCTGCTAACTGGAAATGAACAAGATAACAATTTATAAAAATTGTTGATAAATAAATAATTACCCAAGAAGAGAATGATGATGAGGACGGTGATGAGCCAATAAGGGAAGACAACACTGAGAGAGACACCAAGAGTAATGCCTAGCATGAGCATTGGCTGGAACAGAAGGGCCAAATCATAGTCTAGTATGGGCACTTCTCTACACGGATGGGGCACTCTCAGGTTGTACCAAACTGATGCTGCCGATGCCCCCATTATCATGCCTACATACATACAAACACCCATCAAATTTTCAATCCCAATTCTTATAGTCTCGATACAAAATAAAGCTTATAGTTGAAATTCTCCCCTCCCACACCCCAACCAAAAAAAAAAACACAAAGAAAGTCGCATCATTGTATAGCATTTCAAAACAAAGTGTTTCTTCTTTCGTAATTATTTTCCCCCTCTCCCTCACTTTTAAGACAACAGGCATAAATTATAATGATATATGAATTCAATTAATTTATGTAATATATACAGAGAGAAGCAGAAAGAGGGAAGTTAATTACACTTGGAAAGAGCAGCAGCAGACTTGGTATCAAATCCAACAATCAAAGTAAGCATGGGAACAAAAATGCCTCCACCACCAACCCCACCCACAGTTCCAAACCCAGAACCCAAGAATCCTATCACCGTTGCCACCACAAGTTTCCAACTAAACTCCAATTCCTGCAAAACCCAACCAAGGGCCTGTATAAGTAATTATGCGCAACACTATTCTATTCCAACCAGTGCATGTATGACTGTTCTTAACAGAAATGTGCCACCGAGATTTTTTTTTTATAAAAAAACAGAGCTAGGCCATTAAGTTGTTTTAAAATTTTAAATATGCACTTGTCCATTTTCTCCTGCAGATGGCCATAGATGTACTAGATGGTACATCAGAGGTGCTCGGGGCGTTTTAATTAGTGCACGCCAAAAGAGGGTAAAAGATATAATATATAATATATATATATATAGTGAAAATGTGATAGAGACACGTACAGGCCAGACTTTAGTTTCAGATCCATAAAGCTGCTGGTGGTGTTGTAGATGAGGAGAATGAGTAGAAGAGTTTGGAGAAGATGAAAGAAAAGAAATATCCGAGTATTTGCTGGTGTAGTTATTGTTAAACACATGATCTGGTTTATTTGGTGGTGGTGGGATGAAGAAGACGGACACAACAGCCACAGAGAAAGCTGCTACCAGATACACAACCAACCCTTTGGTCCCCATGGCCGCCACTACCAATTTCAACTTCTCATACACTACCACCAACTATATATACTAACTTACCTTCCTCACGTAGTCACGTTACTCCGCTACAACGCTATGCACCACCAAAACAGCCTCTCATACAAACCTATATCAAAACACACACCATTTTATAATCTAAGTTTCATATATATATATAGAGAGAGAGAGAGGAGAGAAGAGAGAGGAGAGAGGGAGAGAGGGAGAGAGAGAGAGAATCGATCTTTTTTGGAGATAAAATTACCCTCCAGCCACACAAGAAAAATCTCATTTAATTTGTGAAATTTAAGATTAATATGTTTTTTTGTGAATTTATATTTAATATTGTAAATTGCTTAAGAATTATTACTAAATAAATTAATTTATTTGGAAAATAAATTTGCATTATAATTTAAATTTCAACTTACAAATTAAGTAAGATAAAATCAGATAAGAATTTTTCTTTTATAGGGAAGAGAGCAATAGTACCGAACACAACTAACTCCGTTATAAGATTAGAAATACATTTTGATTTTTTAAAATCAATTAGTAAAATTTTAAAATTAAAAATTGATATAATTTAAATTTTAAAAACAATAAAAATAATAATTAGTAATAATACTTCATAGTTAATTTACCATTGTTACATTTATTTATATTAAAATTAATTAATTTTATATTAATTTTAAATTTTAAAATTTAAAATTTCACAAATTAATTCTAATTAGTCATACAATTTTAAATGGGAGGGAGTATTATCGAAGCATAATGCTCACCCAGGATGACAGATTCTCGAATTAGATCATCTGGGGTGAACATGGTTTGACGTGGCGTAAACACAGCGGTCAATTTACATACGGCTTTTCACTAGAAAAAGTCCAAATAGGATAAGTGATGGGGGGCCTACCCTACATTTGTGGTTGTACTTGAAAATAGCTGAACAACTAGTACTATGTGAATCAATAATGACGCGCCAGCGCCACACACGATAAAAAAAATTATGATGTGTTTAAATTTGATTTGGATACGTTTAATATATATATATGAGATAAATTTAAGACCAATTTTAATTTCAAAACAGTATTAAGCAATACAATATAAGGTTTTGTTTAATTGTGTAAACGATCCTAAAAATGCAAAAAAACAAAAGAACAATTATTCTCTGAAGAATTTAAGATCATGTTTGGTCCTTATGTTTGATATGACTTCTAATATAATAATCTACTAATTGACTACAACATATATATATATATATATATATATATATATATATATATATATGAAAAAATATAGGTACACAGCTGTGTAATGCACAGTAGACTATAACGACGATTTTTCAGAGCTATAGCGATGGTTTGTCCGTCGCTATAGACAGAATATCTATGGCGACAGATAAACCGTCGCTATAGCCCTAAAAAACCGTCGCTCTAGCCTACTGTGTAGCTACACAAATGTGTAGCTATATATAACTCATATATATATATATATATATATATATATATATATATATATATATACCCAAATAAATTTTTATGACACATTAACCAATGCGTGTACACATTTATATATAAATTATCCGATGCGAATTAATATATTTACGAGTAAAATTGGATATTTTTATGAGTGTAGAATTTATTTTTATTTACTATTCATGTGTGAAAAGTATAGCAAAATTATTATTTTTGTTTATAAAAATATTAAATCCTTGATGTAATTATAAATGAAAATTAAATATATAACCAACTTGTTTTATGTTGGCCTTTTGTTGCTTTAGATTGTGCATTTTGAAATTAATATTTTCAGAAATCTTTCAAATATTAATGCTCTTCGCATCTATTTTTGGAGTAACTTAATCTCCGCCTAGATTTTATTTTTAATAACATAATAATCTCCTAAATTTTTGTGATATTTGATTACATTCTTAATTTCTTGACTTTTCCTTTTCAAATAGCATAACCTCCCCTAATTATAGTAACATAATAATCTGCTAATTATAGCGAGATTGTAGCTAGATATAAAAGTAACTATATAATATATGGCACTAAATCTTGGATTAAAATTCCGAAATTATAATTATAATATGAAGAATATTAAGGCATCTTATAATTCCTAGACTAATAGTCTCAAGGTTAAATTTAAAAATAAACAAGACACTCAAAATTAATGATCTTATCCCAAATATAATCATTACAAACAAATACTAAGAGGCTCCATCAAATCCTAATTCTCAGGAACAATTCAAAATTATTGGGAATAATTAATAGTAGCATCTATGTTTATCAACTCAACTAACTAATGTTATATATTCCCTTCTGTTGGCCATGACACTTTTCGTATTGGGTCGGACCGAATGGGTTCCTCCCGTGAACCGTGACATATTTTACCTTTTGGGCAGAATAGCTTGGGCCGAGTTATTTGATTAATCTATTGGGTCATTCAAGTTGGATCCGGCTAGATGGGTCATCCTTATTGTATTGAGCTTAGTCATTGGATTGATCTATTATGTAACTAAATATCTATCTTTGACCGGTAATGATGAAAAATCATGACAGTTGACTGTTATTTCTGCCATGCATTAATGTGGATGGGATGATAGTCGGCCGGCGGTAGAAAACAGTGACAAAAGGGTAGTGGGTGGGCTGCAGGCAGTCGGCTGAGAGGACCATGAGTGGGGGTCTGTGTCAGACGGTAGTGGGTGGCACGGTAAACCGAGCTTGGGATATATGGAGCAAGGCACACACAAGATAAATGTAACAACACTTAACCAATTATTATCTCTCTTTAGACACTAGATATTTTTGCTCCATTGTTAACCTTGTGATCGCCTGTACTGACTCTCACGCCGGAGCTATCCCCCGACGGTCAGGCCGTCAAGCTTTTGGTATTGACTTGTTGAACTGTGCAGGATTAGAGCGTCTTACGTGATTGGGACGTGGTAGAAGATCTTGGCGTTAACATTAGTGCTAGAAGAAGGGCCGAGTTCTAGTGTCCTTGAAGTTTTTCAATCACAATCTATACTTATTCTACGTTGGAATCCATGGTGAGGAGTAGATCAGGTACTCCGAAGGGACAACAGATGGCTGTAAGCACGTCTATACCACGAATATCAGTCAAGGACCGTCTGGGTCCTGCTAACAGTGCTCATGCCAGTACGGCCTCCAAATGTGCGTCTGAAGGTTCTCGTTCGAGAGCCATAAGGAATGTTAAGAGAAGATTGGTTTTCACTGCCGAAAAAGAGCCTGATCATGGTCGGAAACGGATAGAAGGCACACCACCTAGAACCCAACACCGAAATGATCAGGACGATAAGGCCTCCAAGTTAGCCAGGATGGCAGACGAAGCAGACAAGGCCATGGAGGTAATTTTGAAACAAAGACAGGATATAGCCGAACAGATGCTTCGGATGGCGGAGTTAAGAGACGAAGCGTCTAGTTATGTTCAATCCGAAGAGCATGGGCACAGGGGAGGAAAGGAGCCTACCCATTCGGGTCGTGAAACTCGAGGCCAACCTCGTGAACGAAGAAGGTCAAGAAGCCCTACTCCCCAAAGATCGAAGAGGGCACAACACCCTATCAGTTTTAAGGAGCAGGGACGAAGCAGACAGAGAGGCAGGTCCAAAGAATATATTCCCGAGAATACAAAGAAGGCAATCTGCCTTGTTCATTCTCGTCACAGCGACAGAATACAGCGACGAAGCAGATCCAGAAGTCACACACCCGAGGGTCCACTGAGGGCACATCGCTCTGTGGACGCTCATCGTCAGAAAAATCCCCTGAGGGTTGGGGGTTCATTTGATAAAGGCCGACCTACTCAGAAGAGGAGGGAGTCGCCAGAGAAATAGGCCTCATCTCAGCCAGAAGGAGTGGAATATCTGGTTAAGGAACTAAAGGAGCTTTGGAAATAGCTAGCTGAAGTCCAACAAGTAAAGGATACTTCGGGAAAGAAGGCATCTCCTTTTTTCGCAGAGATTCTCAGTGAGAAGGCTGACCCCACCAAGAAGTTGCCCTACATAGAAAGTTATGATGGATCTGGAGATCTTTATGATCACAGTCAGGCGTTCGACAGACTGATGGATTATTATGACTTTAGCGATGCTGCTAAGTGTCACACTTTTGTTACAACGCTCCGAAAAAATGCCAGACAGTGGATGGGGACTTTGCCTTCGAATTCAACCTCATCATGGACAGATTTGTACAGCAAATTCCATGCTCGTTTTGGGAGCAACAAGAGGAGAGGAAAACAAACAAGTTCGCTGGCTCAAGTTCGACAATATTCGAATGATTCTTTGAGCCAATATGTGAAACGATTCCGTGAAGCAGTTGGCCAAGTGACCGACCTTAATGATCTTCAAGCAGTGGGTTTATTCCAGAATGGGTTGGACTTGGTAAAGTCAGAGAAATTGGTGAAGAAGTTGATGTTTCACCATCCGAAGAGTCTCGCGGAAGCTTTCGATAAGGCGGAAGGCTATATAGTGGTAGAAGAGGCTATAAACAGCCTGAAACGTCCTTCTTCGGACAAGTTAAAGGAGACAGATCGGGACAGAACGGACGGGGGCCAGAGGAGGACCGAGGGGAACAACGACCGCTATGATGGGGGGTCGAAAAAGTATAACAACTGGAGACAGAGAGAAGGTCGTCCAGCTGCTCCGGCCCAGAAGGTGAACAGGACGTACACTCAATTGAACACTGACATGGCTATTATTCTTGATCAGATCAAAAAACAACCCATTTTCGAACCACCCAGAGACAACCTTTAGCCCGGAGCAGGTAATTCTCGCAAATACTGTGACTAACATCAAGCTTCGGGTCATGATACAAATGATTGTGCTAGTCTGAAGGACTTCATCGAGAGGAAGGTTCAAGGCGGTGCCCTAGTTCAGTATGTTGCAGCAAGAACAACTCAACAAGCTCAGCAGAGGGAAAGAGAACCGGTTCAAGTTGCTCCGTCAGCTCAGCCGGCAGTGACAACTCCTGGACAGCCAGTAAGGCATGTGGTCGATGTCATCACTGGGGGGACTTCTGGCAAACATTTTTGGGAAGAAGCGTCGAGGATACCTAGATTCGGTCATGTCAGTGGCGGGTACGCTCCCGAAGACTGATAGACCTTATCCAGGCACGATAATTGCTTTTACTGACGAAGATTACCCGTTGGAGCCCATCGAACCCCATGAAGGAGCATTGGTGATAACGGCGCAGGTGGGTCTGTTAGAAATGAAGAGAATGATGATCGATAACGGGTCTTCTGTGGATATTCTCTATGCCCACGCTTATCAGAGGATGCATTTGGATGGGCGGAGGATGGAGTTTGGACAGGAGGCTCCCTTATATGGCTTCAGCAACGATCCAGTCAAGGTGGCTAGAACTATTGAGCTGCTGGTCATCTTCGGAATGACTCCCCAACAGGTAGAAATTACTTGTAAATTTTACGTTGTGCATGTAGATTTTGCCTACAATGCCATTCTAGGGAGGCCTACTTTGACTACTATACAAGCTGTGACTTCAATCCCTCACTTCAAAATCAAATTTCCTATGGCTCATGGAGTTGGGGAGGTCGCCAGGGATTTAGATTTAGCCAGACGATACTATAGAAATGCAGTGATCACTTCGGGAGTAGGGGTGTCGAAGCAGAAGTAGACAATGGCGATAGAGATCGAGCCCTTCACTGAAAGCAGTTCAGAACCATTGGTCATGCCAGCAGGGAAGACAGAGGAGTTCGAATTGATCCCGGGCAGGAAGGACAAGACGGTAAAAATGGGTTTGGGTCTGACGAAACCTCTCCGGACAAACCTTTTGGAGCTTCTGCACTGTTATGCAGACATCTTTGCATGGGAACCTCAGGACATGCCAGGGGTGAGTAAAAAGATAGCAGAGCACCTATTGGAGGTAGACCCGTCCAAGAAGCCAATTCGGCAGAAGAGGAGGATTTTTACACCAGAGCGCCAACGGATCATCGATGAGGAGATTGCGAAGCTGTTGGCCGCGGACTTCAGCTTTGAGATCAACTACCCGGAGTGGATAGCGAATGTGGTGCTGGTCCAGAAGCAGAACGGGAAGTGGCGGGTCTGCATCGACTATACAGATTTGAATAAAGCTTATCCGAAGGACTTCTATCCACTACCCCACATCGACCAACTCATCGATGCGACTTCGGGGTATGCTTTATTGAGTTTTATGGATGCTTTCTCTGGTTACCACCAAATTTTAATGTGCAAAGAGGATATACCGAAGACGGCGTTCATTAAGCATCGTTCGGTATATGCCTACAAGAAGATGACGTTTAGCTTGATCAATGCTGGAGCCACGTACCAGAGAATGATGAACTTCGTCTTCAGTCGCCAACTGGGCAAAAATATGAAGGTGTATGTCGATGATATGATCGTGAAGAGCATGATGGTGCATAACCATTTGGAAGATTTAGAAGAATGTTTTCAGACAGTTCGTCATCACAACTTGAGGCTGAATCCTACCAAGTGCACATTCGGTTTGGGAGCCGACAAGTTTCTGGGTTATCTTGTTAGTTAGAGAGGAATTGAAGCCAACCCTGAGAAGATCCAGGCAATCTTGGGTATGAAGATTCCTCAGTCGTTCAAGGATGTCCAACGTCTGACTGGAAGGATTGCAGCTTTGAGGAAATTCATGTTCCGGTCGGCAGAAAGGTGTTTGCCATTTTTTGACACATTGAAAGGGCCGAAGAATGCAAAGACGTTCCAGTAGACTTCAGAATGTGAAGACGCTTTCCAGAGTATAAAGACCTATTTGTCTTCGGCGCCTTTGTTGGTGAAGCCCGCTCTTGCTGAGCCTCTATATTTGTACTTCGCAGCTAGTTCGTTGGCAGTAGGAGCAGTTTTGGTGCGTGAAGTAGGGGGTAAGCAACACCCGGTTTACTATGTAAGTCATGTCCTTAGGGATGCTGAAACAAGGTACCCAAATATTAAAAAGTTTGCCTTTGCTTTGATGATTGCCATTCGAAAGTTTAGGTCATACTTCCACGGTAGGTTATTGGTGGTATACACAGATCAGCCTTTGAAAAAAATTCTGGATAAACCTGAAGTTTCGGGGAGATTAGCTGCATGGACGATGGAGTTGTCCCAATTTTTCATTGAATATCATCCCCGAACAGCTATTAAGGGGCAGGCCTTGGCTGATTTTGTGGTCGAGTGTTCGTTTTCTGAAGCGGATGATGCTGTGACTGAAGTCGAACGATCAGGTAGAGCAGTTGCAGTTCTCCAACAGCAGAAGCAGAACTCGTGGACGCTGTATACAGATGGGTCTTCTACTTCGGATGTCAGAGGAGCAGGGATTATCTTGACGAGTCCGGAGGGATTTAAAGTGTAGCAGACCATCAGATTCGGGTTCAGGGCAACGAACAACGAGGCAGAGTATGAGGCGGTGCTAGCAGGGTTACGACTGGCTAAGAGTCTTGAAGTGCAGAGAATAGTCATATTCAGTGATTCTCAGTTGGTCGTCAAGCAAGTATCAGGGGAATATGAAGCTCGAGTGTAAGACCCCAACTTATTAATGAATAAAATCAAATTTTCTCTAAATATTATTGTGAATAATAAGGGGTTAATTTGATATAATACTTTGGTTATGGGTGAAATGTGCAAATTTTGTAAAATAAGCAAGTGGTTATAAAATATTTATTTTGTCGGGGAATATTCGTTTGGTCGTGGAATATTCTTGCTGTCGGGGAATATTCGTACCACGGCGCAGCCTTGTGTGGGCCCCATAACGGAAAGCGATTGGATGAAGAAAATGACAAGTATAAGTTATTTATAAATAACAGCGTAGTTGTTACCGTTAATACTGTTGGAATACCCGGTGGTTAAAATACAGTAGCACACAGTATTGCACCAATTATTGATTCTTACGTAAGAAGGCACTACTCAATAATTGTTACAGTAGTTATTATTTAATATTTTATTTTATTGATTCAATAATTGCTGTGTTGATATTTTATATTATTGTTGTTTCAATAATTGTTGCTGCACAGTATTTTCCTTTATCAGAACAATAATTCATATTATTTGAATAATATTATTAGATAACATTATTGGCAATGTCAAGAAAGTTCTGTCTAAGGAGAGGTTTGTTCATCTAATTGCGCGCTAGTCAGGAGAAATCCTTATTGGAAAGCTCCCTCTTTCCTGGGAACGGCCTGGTTGTCATAAATGTGATTCTGTAATATTATTTGTGAATAATTAATTATTGATTCATATGATAAGGAAATATTTATTTTATGTGGATATAAATGAGGGATATATTTTTGTGGTTAAAAATGAAGGAGTTAATGTTTAGGTTTTTATCAGTATTTTTTGTCGGAATGGAGGTATTAAAAATCAGGGTTTTTGAGATATATTACGGGGGTTATAATTTTTAATCCGACCGTTGGATCGTAGTAATTTTTGAATATGTTATACATATATAAGTTGAGTATATGTCCACAAATTTTGAACCGTTAAAAATGAACATATGATTTATTATGAATTTTACGAGATGGCTGGTTCAGAAATTGTTGAATTTTCGGAGTTTATCATTTTGATGGAAAATTCTAGAATTGGTGGGCCCCACTCTTGGTTGGTGAAGAAATGTGCTGAGATTTTTATTCAAATGTGGTGGGTGGGAATAGTAGCAGGTAAAGCCATCAGGTTGCAGGTTAAGTCTGCTTCGGCGTGCTAACATTTTCCTATAAATAGAGGGCTAAGTTAGAATTGAAAATCACACCAGAAACAAGTTTTCTCTCTTTCTCTCTCTAGATTATTGAGTGTATTTTGTGAGTATTTAGATACTTTGAGAGTTTCTATTTATCAGAGCAAGTTTCTTTCAGCCTTATACCGGTATTCCGACTAGAAGTACTGATATTTTGAGGTAAGAGATATTATTTTTTTCTTAATGATATTATTTTCTTCAATATCATTATGCTGAAATATTGATATGAGTTTTTATCAAATTTAAAACTTTTTGTGTCGGGGTTACTATTCACGTATACGACATTATTCACGTATACGGTACTATTTACGAATACGGCACTATTCACCGAAAAATAAAATTTTCTCTTTTTGTCCAAGATGTCTATTATGGTTACTATCTTTGATTGTATCCATATTTTGATCTTTATTTTTGAATTCTGCTTCACAATTGATTATTATGAAGTATTATTGATCTTGGATAAACTGTTATACGAATCCCTAATATTTGTCCTTCTGTCTCACTGGATTCGTTCTCTTTAAGATATTTTTCATCATCCTCAGTCCTAAATGATGATATTACTGAATATCTTTGGCCTGTAGTGCAAAGATGTATGATTACTTGATGAATATCTTTGGCCTGTAGTGCAAAGATGAACAGGTGTTGAGATGAACATGACTGACAGGTGATACAAATGAATATCTTTGGTCTGTAGTGCAAAGATGAATATTTGGATAAAGATGATTATTAATTGATGTTACAGGGATAAAATATTGATGATGGACTTTTAAATCTTAGAAGATAGTAAAATTCATTCTCTACTTGACTCTTCTAATGGTTTGTTATTTCCGTTGCAGTTGTTGATCTAAAGCTTGTTGTCGATTATATTCTATCAGATTTTTTTCTGTTGAAGACTAACGATAATTTATTGTATATTATTTTAGTCATAATATTCTTTACTGGGCTAGTTGAGCTCACCCTTTTCCTTTTTGTTCCATTTTTCTTCTCAAGAGGTGAGAACATAGCAAGATCTAGTCGGGATATGGAGTGATGGTTATAGAAAGATGTTTTAGCAGTCCTCACTATTTCTGTAAAATAGTATTTGAATAATTGTAATGAGGATTTATTTGAGTGTGGATATTGTCCAGAAGACAATATTTGTATTTAAACTCACAGTATGTGTTGTCGTATTTTGCACGACAATTGTATTATTGAAGTTGTAGTTTGCTTTCTGTACCATGTATTTAGCGACTCAGAATGGGTGTTGTATACCTATTTTTGGGGCGTCACATCGAGGTTAGAGAATGATCAAGTACTTGGCAGAATTAAAGGATCAGCTTCAGTATTTCCAGTCGTATGAGTTTCAAGGAGTCGGGCGTGACGATAATTCTATTGCCGATGCACTCTCAAAGCTAGCCACTACGGATGCTAACATTTTTGATGGGTCCGTTTACTTGGAAATTTTGCAACATCCTAGTGTTTAACATGAATCAGTAATGTGCATTGATCGCTCTAACTGCTGGTTGACTCCATATCTAGAGTATCTGGCAGATGGCGTCTTACCTTCGGATCAGATGCTGGCCAAGAAAATCAAATATAAAAGTGCTAACTTCGTTCTAATAGATGGGAATCTTTTTCGAAGGGCCTTTTCGTCTCCATTGCTGAAATGTTTGACTCCGTCCGAAGCTGAATATGCTCTTCGAGAAGTTCACGAGGGCATCTGTGGCGACCATATGGCTGCTAAGTCATTTTCCTATAAAATACTTCGTCAGGGGTACTACTGGCCTACAATCTTCAAGTAAGCTACGGAGTTCGCCAAGAAATGCGAAAAGTGTCAACTTAACAGTACGATCCCACATCAGCCACCAGAAGAGCTATACTCGATTTTATCTCCTATATCATTTGCTGTCTGGGGGTTTATATACTGGGTCCATTGCCGAAAGCTAAAGATCAGGTCAGTTTTGTCATAGTTGCCATCTATTATATGACCAAATGGGTAGAAGCGAAGCCACTTCGGTTGATAACGGAACAAGAATGCTTGAAGTTCATGAAGGAGTCAGTAGTGTTTCGTTTCGAAATTCCTAAGGTGGTGATATCGGACAACGGACGTCAGTTTGTGGAATCGAAATTTGAAGCATTTTTAAAGGAATTAGGGATTCAGCACAGAAAGACTTCAGTAGCCCATCCACAGTCGAACGGGCAGATCGAAGTGACCAACAGAATGCTGCTGAATGGGATCAAGTGAAGGCTGGATGAAGCTAAGGGAAGATGGCCAGAAGAGCTCCTTAGCGTGTTATGGGCTTATCGGACTACACCGAGGACTACAACAGAGGATTCTCCTTTCAGGCTAGCCTATGGTACTGATGTCTTAGTCCCAGTTGAAATTAGATCTCCCAGTCTTCGGGTCAGTCAGTTCAAAGAGATTTACAATGAAGAAGGGCTGAAGCTCAATCTGGATTTGCTCGAAGAAGTCAGAGAAATAACTTTGATCAGATTGGCGGCCTATCAACGCAGAGTGGCTAAACATTACAATAAAGGGGTAAAGCTTCGTAGATTTGAAGTGGGAGATTTTATTCTCCGGGAAGTCGAAGCATCTAAGCCTCAGGATTTAGGAAAGCTGATGCCAAACTGGAAAGTACCATATGAAGTTGTTGAAGTACAGAAGCCAGGGACTTATCGGTTGAGAGCATTGGACGGATCAGAGATCAAGAATACCTGGCATGCTGGCAGGCTTCGAAAGTATTTTCAGTAGATATGGTGTCAGTATATCGGAAGTCTGTAAATTTCCAAATTATCATCAATTAAAAGTCTTTTCCTCTCAACATGTTGCCTGATAGTTGTTGTTTACTTCATCGGTGTAAGGAGGTTCGGGTGGACTCGCTGACCATTCGATAGTAGCCTTATCGGCAGGTGGTCCTTATGAATTTGTCAAGCTATTCGTGGTAGGAAAATGTCATCGGTGTAAGGAGGTTCGGGTGGACTCGCTGACCATTCGATGGTAGCCTTATCGGCAGGTGGTCCTTATGAATTTGTCAGGCCCTTCGTGGTAGGCAAATGTCATCGGTGTAAGGAGGTTCGGGTGGACTCGCTGACCATTCGATGGTAGCTTTATCGACATGTGGTCCTTATGAATTTGTCAGGCCCTTCATGGTAGGAAAATGTCATCGGTGTAAGGAGGTTTGGGTGGACTCGCTGACCATTCGATGGTAGCCTTATCGACAGGTGGTCCTTATGAATTTGTCAGGCCCTTCGTGGTAGACAAATGTCATCATGTGGGTTTGTTAGGCCCTTCGTGGTAAACAAATTCCCGATGAAGCAGATCTACCTCACACTTCAGTAACGAATAAGTATTACATTACTTTATTACCTGATTTTGTCTAAGTGTTGAGTTCGGATTTCCTTATTGCTTAACTTGTTCTTATCTGTTATATGACTTGTTTATTCATCTACTAACAGTTCAAAATTAAGTCCAAAAAGAGCTTGTACATTTTTCAAGTTGATTGACATTGAAATATTGACAAAAATAAATAACAAAGAAATAATAAGGAAAACGAAACTGATATTTCATTAATATAAATACTGATTACAAAAAAGATAGAAATTTTTACAAAAATTCTATTAACTAAAGGATAAATAAGATCATCTTCAGGCGTCAGCTTCATCTTCAGAGGAGTCCAGAAGGGCAGGATCTACCTTGGCAGAAACAAGTTTTACTTTGTCCTTGCTTCGGCATTCATCATATCCATCCGAAAACATCTGAACGATTTCTTCGTTCAATTCAGCAGATTTTCGGTATTCTTGCGAAATTTCTTTTCGAAGCTCTTCAATCAGAGGTGGACCTATATCTTTCAGGGCCCGAAGCTCCTGAAGCTCCTCTTCGAACTTCACTTGGTCCTTTGCTCGTTCCTTCATGATTCGAGACTCTTTAGCTTCGAGCTCGTTTACTCGCAGCGCCAAACTCTTGTTGGTCCTCGCCAGCGTATCGTTCTTTTGAATGAGGATTTTGTTCCTCTGCATCAAGTCTATATTCATGTCGGTGGTGGCTCGGTGATTGTCCTCAGTTGTTCGGTGAGTGGCTTCGGCTGCCTTCATTTTCTATTTCAACTTATTCATATCTTTTCGGAGGCACTCGATGTTGTAGAGAGCGGTACCGTGGTCACTTCTCTCTTTATTCAAGGCCAACTTCAGAATGGTGTTCTCTTGTCGGGCTGCATCTTCTTCGGCCTCAACTTCTTTGTATCTGGGGAAAAGCCTCCCAAAGACAGCATTTGCCTGCAGACATTCAAAGATAATAAGTTAATTGTTAATTACATAATTTCAAATATCCAGATTAAACAACTAACCCACCTTAGCATAGTAGCTCATGCCTTCCTCGATTAAATCCCTAATCGAGCTATTTCCGAACCGATGGTCATCGGTCTCTCGGACAAAAGAGTCGAATAGTTGGAAGGGAAAGTTTGCATTAAATTCCAGTCATATGATAGGTGATGACATGGCTTCGCGCCTGAAGGCTGAGGAGGATGGCCATATTGGGGAGAGCATGGGAGGTTCGTCACAAGGAGGAGATTGATTAGGTGAATCGACAAGAGAGGGAGGCTGAACAGGAGTAGGCCCTGTAGATAAGGGTGACTGGTCCTCCAAAGGCTGTTTCCTTTTGCGAGACAGGGCTGAAGCCTCGGTTTGTTCTTCACATTCGTCCTCAGAAACAAGGATTTCCACAGGAGTGGTAACCCGGAGATCGTCAGCAGATAAAGGTGTTATCTTAGTTTTCCTTTTCTTTATTCAAAGAGCCTGCAATCGTTCATTCATAGGCATATCAATCAGACTCGCTGCAGAAGTTGATTGAGAGTCTTGAATAGTCTGAGGGGGTTTTCGAACGGCTCTCTTCTTCCTACGAGGTCGACTGGATTCTTCTGTAGTAGGTGGTTCTACAGGAGGAACCTCGGCCTCTTGTGTGTCAGAAGTCGAAAGTTCTTTAGGAGGAATTTCATCCAAAGGCGATGAAGGATTGCCTGAAAAGAATCTGTCTAAATCTTTTCGGTCAATAGACGTCGGTTTGATCAAGGACACTGCATAAGGGAGAAAACAATAAGTCAGAATTAACCTTTCTAAATAAGATCAAAATAAATCATGCATCGGTAGAATTCAAAAGCTCACATTTGTGGTCGTACAACCACGCTTGCTTGTTTAGGAGTCTGAAGCTCCATTCCTTCAGGGGTATCTTCTCTATGATACGTGTCATTTCTCTCACACGATCTTCAGATATGTCGCCGAAGTCTGCCGAAACACGATCAGAAGTAGTCCAATTTGGAATGGAGGAGATTTCGGATCCGTTAACGAAGAACCATCTATTATGCCATCCTCGGTTGCTCGAAGGAGTGTCCATTATAGGTCGTTTCTAGATTCTGGCATTGGGTTTGGGGGCTATTCTGCTCAGCACCTTGAAACCTCGTTCCCGAGACTTGCCGACTGAGAAAAGGGTGAAGAATGAATCGACTGTAGGTGGAACTCCTATTTCATAACAGAATGCGATGTAGGCCAGAATGTGGATATATGAATTCGGCACCAATTTGGCGAACCCAACCCTAATAAACCCTAGAAGGGTAACCAAAAAGGCGTGAAGGGGAAATCTGACCCCCTTATCCAAGAGTGTTACCGGGACGGCGGTCCAACCGTTGGGTCGCTGGTACATTCTCTTGTGAGTTGCTGCAACCCTCACCCTGTGAGTATCCGGAATGTGGTAGCGAATCCGAATATTACGAAGCTCGATTTCAGTGTTTGCATGAGGAAATTCTGTCTCATTCTTGAAGAATTCAGAAGGATGGGGGGGGTGAGTTCTTGTTTGGGGAAGTGGCTGGTTGGGGGCTTGAGGTCGAAGTCGCTTCAGTGGGGCTAGGTGAGGGAATAACGGTGGTAATGTGTACGACATGAATGGGTGCAGTGTTATCCGATTGCTGAGAAGCCATTGTTAACTTTTCGCTAGCTGGAGAGAGAAATTGGGAGCAAGAAGGAAGCAACAAGAGTGCAAAATTCAAAATTGAACAGGTAAAACTATCAAATATGGGAAAAAGGGGTTTTTATACTAAATAGCCTTTTCAATGCTTCTCGAGAACCGAGGGCGGCTCATTAATTACAAGCAATGATGTTAAATTGGAAGAGGTAGCGTCTGGCTTTGGGTTTGATACTTTAACCGGAGTGGGCTTATATCCCTTGGACTTCCAGTTTTTATCCTTAACATTAATTGGGTTATACTGTTTGGGCCTCGAGGAGTTTCTTTGTTAGATCTTATTTCCATCTTTGTCATTTCTTTTGTCATGGACCTATTCTATTTACAGTCTTCCTTTAAACCTCCTGTTTAATAAAAGACTGGGGGGCCATGACACTTTTCGTATTGGGTCGGACCGAATGGGCTCATCCTGTGAACCGTGACATCTTTTACCTTTTGGGCCGAATAGCTTGGGCCGAGTTATTTGATTAATCTATTGGGTCATTCAAGTTGGATCCGGGCAGATGGGTCATCCTTATTGTGTTGGGCTTAGTCATTGGATTGATCCATTATGTAACTAAATATATATCTTTGATCGGTAATGATGAAAAAGCATGACAGTTGACTGTTATTTCTGTCATGCATTAATGTGGATGGGATGATAGTCGGTCGGCGGTAGAAAACAGTGACAAAAGGGTAGTGGGTGGGCTGCAGGCAGTCGGCTGAGAGGACCATGAGTGGGGGTCTGTGTCAGACGGTAGTGGGTGGCACGGTAAACCGAGCTTGGGGTATATGGAGCAAGGCACACACAAGATAAAGGTAACAACACTTAACCAATTTATTATCTCTCTCTAGACACTAGATATGTTTTCTCCATTGTTAACCTTGTGATCGCATGTACTGATTTTCACGCCGGAGCTATCTCCCGACGGTCAGGCCGTCAAGCTTTTGGTGTTGACTTGTTGAACTGTGCAGGATTAGAGCGTCTTACGTAATTGGGACGTGATAGAAGATCTTGGCGTTAACACCTTCATTCCTTAATACAAGTCGTTTTAAAGTTATATTTAATACTTGAGGTAGTATTAAAAATTAAACAATTAATGCTTACTTGAAATTTTTAAACGACTTATATTAAGAAATAAAAATATTACTCTAAAACGACTTATATATATTAAGAAACGGAGGGAGTATATTTTTTAACATGTAACAATTGAAGACAGGAAAATTTATTTTAAAAATTACTTTTCAAATTATTCTCAATAAAAATATTCAGCACAAGGTTATAGCTAGTATTCCCCCTACTTGATTTTATGTGGCCATCTTTTACGTTAAGCTGTTTAAAAATGTTTGGCCACGTTTATAATTAAGACCACCCTAATTTTAGAAAGAAGAATTGAAGAAGAGTAAGTAAACTATATTATAAATTTTTTTATAAAATAATAAAGAAAAAATTGTAAACCCGTTCATATAAAGAAACAAAAGAAAAAAGGAAGGACCCGGCTAACAGGCCCAAAGCCCACGGGCCGGCCCAGTCTGTCTCCTAAAATTCGGACTTTGGGTCGTATTTTTTAAGCCCACAAAAATTTGGGCATTTTTGCCACGGCTCGCAGAAGGCCCGACCCGGCCCGTTTGGGCTAAGCCCAAAAAAAAATTAAAAAAATAGACATAAAACATCTTCGACTCGCGAGCCGATTCGCTAGTCAAAACTCGGACTTTGTGTTTTCATTTTTTGGCCCGTCAAAACTCGTGTCGTTTTGACCCGGTTCGGCCCGTTTGCCAGGTGTAAATTATATCCGTTTAAAGTGAGTGTAAATTGAACGCGCGGACGGAATTAATATAGATACTAGTATTTTTCTTCTCCCACTATTAAGATTGGAATTCAGAATATACAAATCCCTTTTCAAGTACAAATGCTCCAGGTCATCAATGAGGTAATTCAAACACATAAGCAATTCACTTTTATGAACCTTATATATATATGAAAATGATTCATGAATTTGTTATGGATACTTATAACACATATACCATCTATATTATTGAAAATAAAAAAAGAACGATCAAATTTGAAAATTGAAAATCGAAAATCGACATTCGCTAACGACGGTTTAAGATTTACAATTATGTATTTGCAAACTTTAATAAACCCTAAAACCTGGTTTATAAAATTTAGTTAATAAACCCTAATTTTTGGTTAGTAAAACCTAAATCTTAATTAATAAAACATAAACCTTTGTGAATGAGTCAACATCTTATTCTGGTTAATGTATATTGGATGACAGGTTACTTAAAATTGATAGGAAGTGTTTCCAAAACAAGCCCATGAACAAAAGGGTACAAAGTTGTTTCTCCCTCTAATATTTAAAAAGAATCAAAATTTCCTTCTTCTCACATTTTCAAGATGAAAAATAAACCATTTTCTGCTTATTATTTTGTTTGTTAATTGTCTATTACCATCTCAAAATCCCTGCATAGAATTCAAATTATGCATTCTATTTACCTTTACAACATGTGTTCTTAAATTTCTACTTCCTCCGTTCCAAAAAAAAAAAGAAGAAGAAAGACTTGCTTTAACTTTTGAAAATCATTTTATGAAACTTTAAAATTAAAATTAATATGAATGTATTCAAAATTAATTAAATATTATTATAAACCGTATAAAAATTACCTTAGGCTACAACATTTTTAAAACTTAAATTAGTTCACATCAATCTTAAAATTTTGAAAATTTCACAAAGAATATGAGATTAATTATTTTTATTTTTATTTTTGGGCGTGGGGGGGGGGGGGGGGGGGGGGGAGGGAGTAATAATTTTACTAGTTCATAATTCAGTTTCCTCTCCCCAACTCTAGTCTAGACAACTTGTGGTTCAATTCATCCCTACTCTTGTCAAGTTTTCATCATCAAATTGAAATTGTATACTACTACTACTAAAGCAAAAAGAAGCATTCTTGTTTTCTTTCATTCAATTCAATAAATGTACACTTTTGATAATTGATTGCCAGTCACATCAATGGAATCTTTCCCCCACCCCAAATTTTTTTGGAAAATAATATTCACCCTTGCAAATCTCTGATTGATTAATTAATTAATTTATTTATTACTATGGCATGTTTCTTTCTGCACATGGAGTTCCATCTTTTATGTTTTGGTTTTGCAGGAGAAGAATATATCAAGAATAGAAACAACTCCTTCCTATAAACTAAAATAAACAACTATTTTGTTTTGTCATATGCTGTAAAGTAAAACTGTCTGCTTGTTCTGTCTAACAAAGCACCATTATATCACATGATGCTGGCTTTAGCTTACATTAATTAATATTATCTTTTGAAACCAGACCACTTGGTGGAAAATTGATAACTATTAGTATCAAATAGAAATGACAACAATAAGAATAAAAGTACCAAAAGGTCCAAACAGACTGCTACTCTTAAAGGCCAGAGCTATGCAGTATGTATCAATCACATTATGGAGAAAAGCAATGTCATTTTTTTTTTTCAAAAAAAAAAAAATACTCTATTCCAAAGTATATGATTACTTTTGACTTTTTAAAATCAATTAAAAAGATTTTTAAATTAAGAACGGAGGGAGTGACTTACACTGGAAATTTCAATCTTTTGGTTATTATTTGGAAGCAAAGGAGTAGAAAAGAAGGCTTAAGTTAATAGTAGAGTCTACTTATCAGTCAAACTTGCAAACATTATTTTTGGCTCGCAATCTGAATATTGAGTAATGTTCTAGTCTTCAAGGTCGATCCACACAAACTTCACATTGTCTAACTAAATTCCATCCATGGCCACTCAGCATTGGGTTCCTGAGAAATGGGGAGCAAACATAACCTACATGAAGTTCTTGTATTAAAAAACATGACTAAAATTTGTTAAACATGCGAAATTATTTCACTGCTCATAAGAAACATAATTCAGAAATACAAATTTTGAACGCAAAATTCTTTGGTTTTCCCTGGAAATGCTATACTCCATCCATATCTGCACTTGAAACACTAAAGCTCTTAAGTCTGATCTTCTATCAAGCGACAAATACTCTATGACCGACCATTAGCTTCAAAGACATTCTTGTCTTATACTTCTAAAAGCAATACTAATCTCAAACAAATATTTAAAACTAATCAGATAACTTTTAGTTATTCTATTCTATCGGAAGGATCTCATTCATGTGTTACTTGACAGACCTCTGAGGTATGGATTAGCTCAGTCATTATAGGACTGATATCTTTAAACAAAAGCAGTAAGATAGTTGGGTAATTGAGGGTTCAATCAATAAATTTAAGACATGCGCATTCCTCAACTGTTCAGACAACTTGATGATAAACTTCTTAGTTTCTGTAGCCATATATCTTAAAACTCAAAGTTCATAACTTCCTTTCACATATTGCAGACAAATAATTGAGATCCCTATATCTTTCAATAAATTCAAATACTACACTACACAAAGACAAAGAAGATGGCACATGAATTTGATCTTCATCACCAACAAAGAGAAAGTGGAACACTTTTCTAAAAAGAATATGCAGTATCTCTATAATGGTTGCATACATCATCAACTATAAATGGATTTCACCGTATGTTGTATTTGGTAAATGGATTTCTCTATTTAGGGTAGGTGTTTCTCTAGTATTTTAAGTTTAATCAAGCACCACCCTATTTGGGTATTCTCTATATAAAGAAAGATATAATAACCTTAATCCTTTTCTACTTAGAGATGAGGCATATGCCAAATTTATCTACATCCACATGCCTACTGTAAGTTTATTTCACAGCCAATAAAACAAAGGAAAATATGTTACCGACTCTTAGGCTTCAAATTTAGTCTAGTACTATTAGAAGCAATATTACACTCAAACAAAGATCTAAAAATTCATCATAAATGTTAACTGTTCTAGCCGAAGAATTCTTTCCCGTGTTACTTGGCAGAGCTCCTGAAGTAATCTTAATTATTGTAGATTCGTATAACAAAGATATTTTATTAGTGAATGTAGTAAGATAGGTGAATAATTGACAATTCAATTCATACATACAAAGCCTGTGGATTCCTGAGCTGCTCAGAGTCCTTAGGCAACTTGATGACAAACTTCTTAGTCTACGTAGATCAGTAGATGTGTTAAAACCCAAACTACATATAGATCTTCCCTTCTCATATTACAACCAAATAACTGAGTCCCCATATCTTGAATAAATCCAAATACTGCATTATACAAAGAGAAAGGTGGGACATGAATTTGAGTAGGGAATTGATATATAGTTCCCCAAGGCTCTCACAGATGAATATAAGTGGATTCCACACTCATGTTTGAGAATAGAAAGTAAGGGACTGGGGCCAGAGCAAGTTAGATTGGGGTATAGATATCAATAAATACTTGGAAAATAACGATTCCAATTTGATTAATATTACTGACATACACACTCAACAAAAAGTGGAATAACTGTCCAGAATATGCAGTAGATCGCTATAGTGGTTGCACACATTATCAGATGCAATCGGATTTTATTGTGGTAGGTACAATATTAAGAAAGTAATCTGACTGTTTTTTAAAGACGAGAGAGATAACCATGCCTTGGTGAAAATCATTAATACAAACTGTCAATATGAAGTATGATTGTATGAGAAAAAAACTAGACACGCGCTATTGCTAAAATTTCTACAAATTCACACGACTCGTATGTGCAAATACCATTTGCCTACTTTGACAGGACGGAAAGACATAAATATTTGTCTGATACTTGCAGGAGGAGGATGGGCTAGATTAATGTTAAAACTCCATCCACTTGGCCCTCAGGCTTGAAAGAAATATTTGTCTGATACTTATTGTTAGGAGCTATTGTAGCAGAAGGATCCATTTCATGTGTTCCTTATTTCAAGTAAGAAACAACCCACATGCATTACCAACACGAGCTGTAATACTAAGTTTGGATTGAGGAAATGGAATATAGGAAGAAATGAAATAAAAATAGTGTATTTGATGATCATTTTAGAAGAATGAAATTAAAATTCATTCCGTCCCTTTGCTTTTTTATTCCATGTGGAGTAGACGGAATAAAATCTATTCCAATGGAATGGATATGTAATAATTTTGGGATTATACGACAACATCCACCACCATCAACAACCAAATATACACTTAAAATACCTTAAAATCATTCAATTCCGCCCTCTATTCCATTACTTCCAATCAAAACGCAGCATAAGACCCAACTTGGGGAATTCTATCACAAATTTTCATTCTAAACCATTCAATGAATCTTGCAAGTCGCACAGTGGAGATACATGCATGTATGATGATTGAGGGTCACTGTCCTCGCAATTTTTTCCAAAACCCCCACGTTTTCCTCTAAACTTTTTTAATGTGGAACCCCCAATGATGCCTTTAATTTATATAAAAGCATTCTATATAAGTATCTTGATTTGAAAAATACTCGACATAAGTACCTTACCCTTCAAAAGGTCTAAAAAGTTTCCCATCTTTGCCATGAGGGTCTCCCCGTTCTGAAAAGTCCGACTCATCCCCTCCAAAAACTCTTTAGTATTCCAAATGATCCAAGCCTCCACTAATATTTATATTCCCAATATCACAGAATCTCTCTCTCTCACACACACACACAAAAATATATATATAATCCATACTATTCAATCATAAAAAGTACAGAATTATAACATTATTATAATACTAATAACAAAACAGGAATGTTGGCTCTGCATTTGTCCAAGTTATTTTATTATATTATATAATTCAGAATATATATACTCCCGAAAACGACATATGGGAGTAACAAATGAACATTGTTATGCATGCCACCATTATCCACAAATTATAAGAAGTACAGGTAGAGATAAAGAAAGGGATGGGCGTACCTTCTGTCTGTCGACGAGGGTTCAAACTACAAGTCTTTCTTCCAAGTGGGAAATTGGGAACGAAAGCTTTTATCACAACAAACAAATTCAGGTTAAAAGGACGATTGAGAGCATTTTGGGGTTTAGGCCATCAATCCCATGCTTTAAATTTCTGATCCATTATGTTATACGATACCAGTTCCGGCTAGTTTTAGTCGCAAAAAATTTAGGCTATGTCTATTCATTCTATGCTAAAATTTACTATTTTTAATCCCATAAATAAATGTATTTAAACATTGTCTGATCCGAAAAACTAAAAAATAAAAGTAAACAACTAAAATTTCCTATCGCATGCATAGCCCAATAAGAAAATTGACATATTTATTAATAAATTTTATGAAATATCTCTACCACATGAGTGTAAGTGTAGGACCTATCTATTATTTATATAAAAAGAAACTTATAAACCTATCTTTTTTTTGTTGTTGGACAATATCAATTATATAATCAATTTTAATAATCTCTGAATAATATATTAAATAAATAATCACACACTCTGAGAATACAAGTCTAAGAAGGAAATAAAGTCCCACAATAAACGACGTTACATAATAAAGAAGAAAGAAATAACAAAAATTGATCATGTGACCTAATGATTCCAGGGGAAAAAAATATTTTATTAATTATTTGAGGAAGAAAAAAAAACAAATGGGTCACTATTTCTATTATTTATCTTTGTTTACTATTTTTTTATTTATGTTCGATGTGAAAAAAGATTTACTGATCAGTAGCAGAGATAGAGATGGGAGTGCATGAGAGACAAAATATAACTGACCAATAATTTAACAATGACATAACATTACCAATACCATTATCTATCATTAATGTTAAAAAAAATATGTGGTTTAATTTAGCAAGAGATGAATTCAATAACCCCAACCATACATAGATGTGTTTACGCAATTCAGTGTTTGAGTGTCGTACAAAAACTAAAACCATCTGTTCCAAGAATTTTCCAATTAAAAATATACAAGGAGAAGTGGAGATCGAACTACTAATTCTAAACGAACTCTTAATTAGTGTCAAAGTCTATCTAGTTGAAAATGAAGATTACAACAGATATATATATATCCAATAGATATTCATAATTATCTGTTATCATTATAATTAATTATGATTATCACTATAAACATGACTACCTCTGTATAAATAGTCTGGTCTTATTTCGTTTCAGTTTACATTTTTAATTCCTTTTTTACCTCATTGGTATTCCAACAATGGGGTATAATCTTTTTCTGCTGCTTACTGTTATTCTAGTTTCTTCTTGTTGCTTGATTTCCTCGGCTATTGAGGTTACATATGATAATCGAGCCATTAAAATTGATGGAGAGAGAAAAATATTAATTTCCGGTGCCATTCACTATCCTCGTAGTACTCCCCAGGTACATTCATTACTAATTTCTCATTATATACTATATATATATATATATAGAAAAACACATGTGATATATATGTATGTTCTAAAACTATAGTCTCATTTGACACTTGAACATATATAATTCTAATTTATTGTTTTTTTTTACAATTTATTTCATCCAGATGTGGCCAGACTTGATACAAAAAGCAAAGGAGGGGGGACTTGATACCATTGAAACTTACATATTTTGGAATGGCCATGAGCCCTTATATCGTCAGGTTTTTCAAATTCTCACTATTCACACACACACACGTACACATATATATATAGATGGCTGTCATGCTCATGCATGCAAGATTTTTTTATATATATATATATATATATATATATATATATATATATATATATATATATATATATATATTAAGTCATTTAACTATTTATCTGACCAACTTCTTCATATTCAGTATGATTTCTCAGGACGTTATGATTTTATAAAGTATATCAAGACGATTCAAGATGCTGGACTTTATGTTATTCTTCGAATTGGACCATACGTGTGTGCAGAATGGAATTATGGGTAATAATTATTTATGGCATTTCGAATTAGTAATACTGGCAAATTAATCTTTAAATTATAGTTATCGACAAATTCCACTTTTGATTTTTATTTATTTTTTATATATTTTTTTGTTGCATAGGGGATTCCCTGTGTGGCTTCACAATTTGCCAAATATAACTTTTCGGACTGACAATGAAGTTTTTAAGGTAAAAAAACATATAAATACTTTATCAAATAAATAAATATTCAATAAATTTTTGTTCTTTCAATTTTCAAATTTTTTTTCCTTATTTTAATTTTGCAGAATGAAATGAAAATTTTCACAACCAAGATAGTCGACATGGTTAAACAAGAAAGCCTTTTTGCTTCCCAAGGAGGACCAATAATTCTTGCTCAGGTTTTTAGATTATTATTGTTTCTTTAATTTTTTCTTTTATATATTTTTTATCATTGTAATTTAATTTTTTGTTTTTATATAAAAACAATAGATTGAGAATGAGTACGGAAATATTATGTCCTCATATGGAGAGGAAGGGAAAAAATATATCAAATGGTGTGCTGATTTTGCTGTATCACTAAATATTGGCGTGCCTTGGATTATGTGTCAACAAGATGATGCTCCACCTTCAATGGTACGTACGTACGTTTATAATATATATTGTTAATTAAAATTTGTTTTATTCATTTTTTTCTCTGTCTGTCTTATAATTTGTAATTATATACCAACTGTTTTACCTCTCATTTGAAACAAACAGATCAGCACATGCAATGGATTTTATTGTGATCAGTTCCAACCTAAAAACCCCAATATCCCCAAGATGTGGACAGAAAACTGGAGTGGATGGTTGGTTATCAAATATTATTTAAAAACCTACCTTTGATTAAATAATATCTCTAATGATCAATTTATATATATTTCAATAGGTATAATGATTGGGGTCAAAAACATCCTCATAGAACTGCAGAAGATCTTGCATTTGCTGTTGCTCGTTTTTACCAAACTGGTGGCACACTACAGAACTATTACATGGTTTGTCAGTTTTAAATTCCTAATTAAATTTGTCAACCTTACCAAAAATAAATTATTTACAAATTAATACGGTTATATATCTTCTTCCCACAGTATCATGGTGGAACTAATTTTGACCGTACAGCTGGGGGCCCCCTCATTACCACGTCTTATGATTATGATGCACCTCTTGATGAATATGGTAGACAAATTTAATTAAATTCATATACACATACATATGCACCTCTTGACTTGAATCAACTTTAGGTCTGCCACTACTACAGGTAATTTGAATCAACCAAAGTGGGGACATCTTAAGGAGCTTCATCTCATCCTTAAAGCAAATGAAAAGATTCTTACTTATGGCACAGTTACAAACAATAATTATGACAGTGTGATGTCTGTAAGTGCATTTTTTTATTTTTTTATTTACATTTTACATAAAATTTAAAATATTTATTTACTTTTGATCATATTAATTTCAGTCGACGATTTTTGAATTAAATGGAACAAAGTTATGTTTCATTGGAAATGCACACAGTGACAAAGACATGACAGTGGAAGTATTAGGCAATAAGTTCACTGTCCCAGCTTGGTCTGCTACTATCCTTCAAGACTGCAAAAAGGAAATCTATAACACTGCTCGGGTAGGGTAGTGAAGGGTATATATATATATATATATATATATATATATATATATATATATATATATATATGTATATATAATTAAATTACTGGTGTGTGTACGTACATGTTCATATATATTATGTTCATATATATTTTCTTTGGTAGGTTAATACACAAACATCTGTTGCGGTGAAGAATCCAAGTAGTTCTACATTTAACTGGTCATATAAGTTTGAGACACCCGAGCACTATAAAGACCCTACGCGAAAGTTTCTTGGCAAGGGCGATGGGTTTTTGGTTGATTATTGCCCTGATCAAAAGAAAGCAAATGACACTAGTGATTATTTGTGGTACATGACTAGGTATGAATGATAAAATATTTTTTCTTTGTAATCGTTAGGTCTTATAATTAATATATTTATAGTTATTTATTTTTTTTTGAAATATTTTATAAACAGTCTTCTAGTGGAAGAGAATGACCCTATCCGGGGTGGTGATATTACTCTACATGTTCATACTGATGGGCCTGTACTTCATGTATTTGTTAATGGGAAGCACATTGGTAATTAATCTACTTTTACTTTTTATTAGTTATGTTAAAAATTTAATTCTATTTTTCTTAAATTATTGGTTGCAACAACAATGAAATAAATATACTCGCAGGAACTAATTGGGGTAAAAATGGGAAATCTGAGTTCGTATTTGAGCATCTTGTAAACTTGAAGCCTGGAAAGAAGAATTTAATATCATTACTCAGCGTCGGTGTTGGGTTGCAAGTAGGAATTACAAGTTTATTATCTAGTAGTATGATTTAATTTCAATTTTTGCACTAGCTAGTATTATTATTATTTAATGTTAATGTTGTTTTGACTAGAACTACGGAGCATATTTTGACGAAGGAAGGAATGGAATTCATGGTCCTGTTAGATTGGTTACTCCTAACGGTCATGTGAAGAACTTAACTTTAAGTCAGTGGGAAATCAGGTCTGGATTGGATGGGTTAGACAAGAAATTGTATTTGGGTGAGCTTGGACATGCTTGGAAATCTGACGGCCTTCCCATCAATAAGGAATTTGTTTGGTACAAGGTACGTAATTTAATTAAATACTAGTTTTTGTTACTATAATTTAATCAACAATTTGATTTTACAGACAAGTTTTGATTCTCCAAGGGGGTTGGAACCTGTTGTTCTGGATTTATTAGGCATGGGTAAAGGATCTGCTTGGGTGAATGGACATAATATTGGTCGATATTGGCCTAGCTATTATGCAGATGATAATGGATGTAATTCAACATGTGACTATCGGGGCGCATACTCGGGAGACAAGTGTCCGTGGAATTGTGGAAAGTCAACACAAAGATGGTACATAAAAGTGTTCCTGCTATTTATAGTAATATTAATAGACTAATAGTAGTAGCAGCAGCAGCAGCAGCAGTATATAATAATAAGTCGCATATATTAATTAATTTGTCAGGTACCATGTGCCGCGCTCCTTTCTTCGAGATGAAGGCAACACATTAGTGTTATTTGAAGAATTTGGAGGTAACCCTTCAGGTGTGGGCGTCGAAACTGTAGTCACCGGCCAAATTTGTGCAAATGCTTACGAGGGTACTACTTTAGAATTATCATGCCAACAAGAGAGGTTTGTTTACGGGGGGGATATTAAATACCATACTCCAGGCCGAGTTATTTCTGATGTCAAATTTGCTAGCTTTGGCGATCCTACCGGTGCATGTGGAGTGTTTGAAACTCCCTTTAAAAAAGGCAGTTGCGACTCTCCTAATACTCTTTCATTCATAAAACAAGTTAAGTGGAGTATATACTTTTTTTTGTCTTGAATTTTCCATATCATTACTTATAATTAATGCATGCATGATTTGCTGATGATTATTATCATTCATTTATAATGTTGGCAGGCGTGCGTCGGCAGAGAAAGCTGTTCCATCGATGTATCGGAGAAGAGTTTTGGGGCCAGTGGCTGCAAAAACGACATCAACAAAAGGCTTGTAGTTGCAGCTTCATGCTAGTTCTGTTTTTAGTTTTACTTAGAAATTAATAGTGTGTTGGTAGCTAGAAAATTAAAGATCGACTATACGGGTATAGGTAGTAAATTTCCTCATCCACTTCATTGGTATTGTACTAGTAGTAGTAGTACTACTACTACTACTGACTGATGCGTTAAAATAATTTTTATAAAAACATAATTCTTCAGCAGCATGCATTTGTGGTTATGTTGATATTTATGTGAAATCGGTAAACTCCATTAATTTTCCTCTATATATATATATTCTACCATTGCGAGACACCCAGGCAAACAGAAGGGTCGAGATAGAATAATCTAAAACCACCAGTCTGCAACATTAACAATGTGACGATAAATCGGATAAACTTTTAATATGTTTTTATTGTGAATATTTAATAAAATAAAATTTTATTGATATTATTAATAGTGTTATGTGATTTAGTTAATGACCTAGTTTATGTGTTACGTGATTATGTATGTTGGAAGTTTTTGAGAGAATAATTTTTTTCAATAAAAACGCTAAATCACTATTCATAAAATGTAGAAGACTTCGTTTTTTTTTTAACTTTTCGAATTACAGCATAGCCTTTATTTCAAAAAAAGGGATAAAATTTCTAATAAAAATATTTTTATTGGAAAAGACGTAAAATCATTATTCACGCTAAAAATACGTTTTCATATTTTCAAATTTTCGAACAGTGACATATTGTTTATTCAAGAAATAGGGATGGAAAGTAAAATTGAAATTTAGAAAAGAGAGTCAATATTTTGACTAAATGAAAAAGTTAGACAAACTAACTAAAAAAAAAAAATTAGAAATAATAATAATAAGTTAATAATAATCAAGTCAAGTGAAGACTAGGAATTAAATGGCTTGTCTATGAATTTAAAATGGTTTGGCTTGAAATTAAATAGTTTGCCTAAGGTTTAAGATGGCTTGGCTAGGATGAATATGATTTGGCTTGATTTGAGCCAAGGTGTGTGAGTCATGGCGTGGTCTTGGAGCCAAATTGGAGCAAGACTTGGACCCAAATGTTGGGATATTTCACATGAATCTCACATTGGATAAATTCAATAGGGTTAATAAGTATGGTAGAGCCTCAACCTAATAGGTTAACCTTTTAGGTAAGGAGGTGGTCCAACATACTTATTGGGTCCGTCTACACAGGTGTGCGCTGCTAAGTGATTAATTGATGTGAGATGGATCGTACAATTCCGCTACAAAATGGTATCAGAGCACATGGTTCGATGGGCCCAAGTAACAACTCCAAGGTGCGAGGGGAGTGCGAGGGTAAAAATTTCGCAGGCCTCGTTGGAAGAGTCAAGTATCAACTCCAAGGTGCGAGGGGAGTGCGCGAAGGTACAATTCGCAGGCTTCGTGGGTGGAGTAAATAGAGTTGAATAAGGTAGAGCACGGGATGATTTAAGTCGGGTAAAGCGGGCTTAGGATGGCTCTAGGGAAGTTGCTAAGACACGTTTGCCCCGGGCGTGGTGGAGTAATATTAAAGTCAAGCAAAGCTCTTGAAGGACTCAAAGGTGAAGTATTTGAATCGGGTGGAGCAGGGCTCAGGATGGCTCTAGGAAATTACTGAGACACGTTTCTCTCTGGCGTGGTGGAACAGTATTAGAGTCGAACAGGGCTCTTGAAAGGATTCAAAGAAGGTGTGCTTAATGGTGAATACTTTAGTATGATACTTGTGATGGGTATTCAAGTGAAAGGTGGAGATTGTTGGGATATTTCACATGAATTCCACATTGGATAAATTCAAGAGTGTAGATGGGTTAATAAGTATGGTAGAGCCTCAACCTAATAGGTTAACCTTTTAGGTAAGGAGGTGGTCCAACATACTTATTGGGCCCGTCTACACAGGTGTGCGCTGCTAGGTGATGAATTGATGTGGGATGGATCGTATAATTCCGCTACACCAAAGCTTGAGAGAAACATTAGCGGATGGACAAGTGGGGGGACAAATCACAAATGGGTGAGTCACTTACTATAAATGGTAAGTTTTAATTCAACAAGCAAGCAATTAAATGTTTTGTTCCCTTTAATCTATTTAATTAGCCAAACATGCCTTAAGTGGTATAACCTTAGTTAATTTAATGAGAGATAAGTGCACAATTAATAAGGGAAAAGCGAAGATCAAGATACAAGTTGATTATTAAGTAAAGCTTTGAAGAAGCAAGAACAAGAAAAGGTAAGGCTCTAGCCCTTTTATCTCCTTGAATTACTTTTCTTTAAATTAGTAATTGTTGGAGGTTGTTGTTTATTGGAAGATCATGAATGATCTTGGAGTAATAAGGATGTGTGTGGTTTAAATATCTTAAACTACTTGTTAATGTCTAAAAAGTGGAAATCAAAACTGAAAATGCAAACCTATGTGTAAAGGAGTACAAGCAAACCTATGGGTAAAAAAGTACAAGAACGGATAATTAACGGATTGTTATGGGCTGTTTTGGTGACCTTTTGAGTTAACTTATGAAATGTAAAAAATAAGTTATAGAGTGTCACGTTATACTCTTGAGTCATGAACATCACCCAATTGGAACGGAAGTAAAAGCTTCTGTAACGAAGCCGTAACGAATTTTAAAGTAAATTTAGTTAAAAATGAAATTTGTGTAACCCCTAATCCTTTAGCAGTTTTCTGTTTCAAACGGGTAGCTGGAAGATTTTTCTGTTTTGGAGGTTATGTAGTACGTTAAGTAACGACTCCGTGGACATAAGAATGAACTCATTCCGAGTCCGGAGGTGAGAGATACACCCTTTAGAAGGAGACTAGTCAAAACTGTCAAAAAATAAAAAACTGTTTCCGGTAGGGACTTTTGTGCCGCTATTTTGGGCAGAGAATGAGGATGGAAAAAATTTCCACTTGGGGAATTTGTAGTAGATGTAACAAAGAAGAAAATGACGCGAGAACAGGCTCATTCCGATAACGTTTGACCGAGTTATGACGTTACAAAGTAGATGCGACGATTCCAGGGAGTTTTGTGCTAAAACAAACGGGGTTTTGCTGTCTGAATTATCATCCATGGAGTTTTATGTTAAAACAGACGGGTTTTTCCTGTGTGGATTGACAGACAGAGAGTTTAAAGCTAAAACAAACAGGTTAAGCTCTATATTTTATACCTATAACGAAAAATGAAAAAAAAAAAAATTGAGCGCATTGATTAAATCATCAAAAGCCAACACTAAGAACAAAGAATCTAAGGTTAATGTAAGTCATAATTAGCATCAATATATGTCTAATTAGTATATATATATATTGTGACAATCCCAAAATAGGTCCATTCCATCCAACCTATTCTGAGTCGCCAAATACATGGTACAGAAAACAACTACAACTTTATTACAACAATTGTCGTGCAAAATACAACAACACATATGCTGTGAGTTTGGATACAAATATATACCAAATGTGACTCATGTTCCAACCGTGGACATCACCTCACAATGACACCTTACATAAAGGTATAGTCAAAAACTGTTTTAGAAATTAGAATCTTTGGGAAGTGCTCAAGGAAACCTTCGTACATGGGAGGCCATGCATCTAGGTTATGATAGATATCATATGGCCACAGATTTATCCTTGGTTGACCCAATAGACCCCAAAGAAAAACGAGAAGTTTACTACAATATTCTTCCCAATGGTGAGTCTTCTCTTGACATATCATTATCTCCACTGTCTCTAATTGAAAATTATACTTCAAACAAACACCAAGATTATATAGGTAGTGCTCGTAAAGATACTCAGCAAGTGGATGAGCACAACTCTGTCTTATGATGACACGAGGTTGTATGTCATTAGACATCTTGTATGATAGTGACAAAACACCCTTCCAACGTTGGGTTCGCCTCACCCTATTTTCTTCACCAAATATAACTACTAAATGATGACCACCGTTCTATTCCCTTGTTACCCCCGCTCGACCCAGCTACACTCTTATTACCTGAAAGAAATTTTAAAATAGAAGGGTGAGCACAACTAGCTCAGTACAGAATATCATGACTAAAGATAAATAAATTATCAATAGCCTTCAACAGTAATAAATCAGAGATTTAGAACATATGGTAGATGATAAAATTTTCAACCATAGTTGCAGCGGAACGAGCAATCCATTAGAAGAGTCAAATAGACTATAAAGTCTATTATCTTCTCCATGTTAAAAATCCACCAACAATGTTTTATCCTTGTAACATCAATCAACAATTCCTTTCCACAATCATATGAATAACTCATAATCATAACTGTGATTCTAAATTTTTCTTCGCACCCAGGACGAAGGATATTTTCATCACCTGTCTTTACCTGAAACATCAAATATCATGGTTATACCAAATCACAGTTCCTGTTCATAATCATGTTAATAAATCCATCTTCGCACTACGGCCAAAGATATTCATCAACAAACCATCTTTGCACTACGGGCCAAAGATATTCAACAACAGTTCATCTTCGCACTACATGTCAAAGATATTCATCAATAATTCATCTTTGCACTACAGGCCAAAGATATTCATTAATAATTCATCTTTGCACTACAGGCCAAAGATATTCTTCAACAGTTCATATTTGCACTATAGGCCAAATATATTAATATCTCAAAGAAATATATAATCATTTCAGAATTATATAAACAATAATTATAACCATGTTGATCAATTCACATTTACACTGAAGCTAAAGATATTCAGTTATAAATTCAATGGTCATGATCATATCAGTCAACAATTCAACTTTGCACTACTGGCCAAAGAGAATCCATAGTCATGATCATACCAACAATCTACCCATCTTTACACTCAAGTGAAAGAGAATTTTAACATCAGGATTATAAAAATGTTATATATGATAATAAAATCAATATAATCAACATATAGATTTAATCTCACGAGTAATATTCATAAATCAACTATAATTTGGTCGGAAAAAGAAACAAATTTTATCGTGAATAGTAACTCGTGAATAATAACTCATGAATAGTAACTCGTAAATAGTAACTCGACACAAAAAGGTAGAAATTCCACAATAAAATATATACCAATATTTCGGTATAATGATATTGAAAGAATAATATTTCTTAAGCTTATAAACAATTTATTTTAATTGTTTATACTTTACTAAATAATACATTTAATCATTCTAAAATGCCAAACTCATAAGATTTCATTACCAATAACCAAAACCCTCATCAAAAATCTGCATATACCTCATATAGGATTCTCAAGCCATAAAATCCTATTTTCCAATTTTCTTACTTCACATAACATATTTAATTTATTTTCTCATAACTAGTCCATTTTCATAAAAAATACCAAATCAGTTCTAAAAATATTTCTTTTCTGGAATTTAGCAGAATATAGTCCCATATTGAACATATATTTTTCTCAGAATTTTTAAAATCCATTTACTATTTTTCATATGGTCAAAACCGCCGAATATTTAGACATTTATCATAAATTGTACTTTAATCCAAAAATACCGAAATTCACAGAGTACACTGATATTATATAGATATACTTCTAATAAAAATTTCATCAATTTTGGAGTTAACCACAAGGAGTTATAAGCGGTTACTTTTAAAATAGTCTTTTCCCGTAAAATTCATAACTCTTAATATATACATCCAAAAATCACCATTTTTGGACACAATCAATAAAACTTATTAAAATATCATTTTAAATTTTTTCATAATTTTCTGAAGGTCAGAAGAATTACGAACTGAAAAATATAATAACCCTTAAAATCCCTTACTATCCCTTACCTCAAAAATGCAGTATTTCTGACTGGAATGCAAAGCCGAAGGAAACTTGCACTAAATAGCAACTCTCAAAGTATATCTAAATACTCACAAAATATGCTTCATAATATAGAGAGAGAAAGAGAGAAAGCTAATGTTTCTGGTGTGATTTTCAATTCTAACTTAGCCCTCTATTTATAGGAAAATGTTATCACGCCGAAGCAGACTTAACCTGCAACCTGATGGCTTTACCTACTACAATTCCCACCCACCACATTTGAATAAAAATCTCAGCACATTTCTTCACCAATCAAGAGTGGGGTCCACCAATTCTAGAATTTTCTACCAAAATGATTAACTCCGAAAATTCAATAATTTCTGAACCAGTCATCTCGTAAAATTCATAATAAATCATACGTTCATTTTTAACGGTTCAAAATTTATGTACATATACTCAACTTATAAATGTATAACATATCCAAAAATTACCACGATCCAACGGTCGGATTAAAAATTATAACCCCCGCAAAATATCTCAAAAATTCTGATTTTTAATACCTCCATTCCGACAAAATGACTGATAAAAATCTCAACATTAACTCCTTCATTTTTAACCACAAAAATATATCCCTCATTTATATTCACATAAAATAAATATTTCCTTATCATATGAATCAATAATTAATTATTCACAAATAATATTATAGAATCACATTTATGACAACCAGGCCGTTCCCAGGAAAGAGGGGGCTTTCCAATAAGAATTCCTCCTTACTGGCGCGCAATTAGATGACCAAACCTCTCCTTAGACAGAACTTTCTAGACATTGCCAATAATGCTATCTAATAATATTATTCAAATAATATGAATTATTGATCTGATAATGGGAAATATTGTGCAGTGACAATTATTGAACAACAATAATATAAAATTTCAACGTAGTAATTATTGAATCAATAAAATAAAATATTGAACAGTAATTACTGTAACAATTATTGAGTAGTGCCTTCTTACGTAAGAATCAATAATTTTAAAAATACTATGCAATACCGTGTGCTACTGTGCAATAACGCGTATTACTGTATTTTAACCACCGGGTATTCTAACAGTGTTAACGATAACAACTACGACGTTATTTATAAAAACTCAATTTTGTCGTTTTCTTCATCCAATCGCTTTCTGTTATGGGGCCCACAAATAGCTGCGCCGTCGTACGAATATTCCTCGACAGAAAAAATATTCCACGACCAAACGAATATTTCCCGACAAAATGAATATTTTATAACCACTTGCTTATTTTGAAAAATATTCATATATCACCCTTAACTTTATATTTTTATCAATTCAACCATTTACTAAATAGAAAAATTGAATACTTTTATTTCATAAAATTTGGGGTCTTACAATCTCCCCTCCTTATTAAATTTCGTCCTCGAAATTGACGTACCTGGTAATTCAAAGAGTTGAGAATACCTTGCTTTCATTTCAGATTCCATCTTCCCTGTCATCATGATTTTTCCATTGCTCATCTCCTGTATTTCAGATATCATTCTAGAATACAGCTTCAAAACAAGGGTTAATTGAACAAATTAACATATCACATAATATCCCGATATTATGACTGACCAACAAATAAGCTTAGGTAGGAAACACTAGCGAAGGATTTACTCATCTCTCCCCTCCTAGATATATTTTCCGATCTCTGCCAGAGACCATATCCCTAAGCTCTGATACCAAATGTAACAATCCCAAAACAGGTCCATTCCATCCAACCTATTCTGAGTCGCCAAATACATGGTACAGAAAATAACTACAACTTTATTACAACAATTGTCGTACAAAATACAACAACACATATGATGTGAGTTTGGATACAAATATATACCAAATGTGACTCATGTTCCAACCGTGGACATCACCTCACAATGACACCTTACATAAAGGTATAGTCAAAAACTGTTTTAGAAATTAGAATCTTTGGGAAGTGCTCAAGGAAACCTTCGTACATGGGAGGCCATGCATCTAGGTTATGATAGATATCATATGGCCACAGAATTATCCTTGGTTGACCCAATAGACCCCAAAGAAAAACGAGAAGTTTACTATAATATTCTTCCCAATGGTGAGTCTTCTTTTGACATATCATTATCTCCACTGTCTCTAATTGAGAATTATACTTCAAACAAACACCAAGATTATATAGGTAGTGCCCTTAGATATACTCAGCAAGTGGATGAGCACAACTCTGTCTTATGATGACACGAGGTTGTATGTCATTAGACATCTTGTATGATAGTGACAAAACACCCTTCCAACGTTGGGTTCGCCTCACCCTATTTTCTTCACCAAATACAACTACTAAATGATGACCACCGTTCTATTCCCTTGTTACCCCCGCTCGACCCAGCTACACTCTTATTACCTGAAAGAAATTTTAAAATAGAAGGGTGAGCACAACTAGCTCAGTAAAGAATATCATGACTAAAGATAAATAAATTATCAATAGCCTTCAACAGTAATAAATCAGAGATTTAGAACATATGGTAGATGATAAAATTTTCAACCATAGTTGCAGCGGAACGAGCAATCCATTAGAAGAGTCAAATAGACTATAAAGTCTATTATCTTCTCCATGTTAAAAATTCACCAACAATATTTTATCCTTGTAACATCAATCAATAATTCTTTTCCACAATCATATGAATAACTCATAATCATAACTGTGATTCTAAATTTTTCTTCGCACCCAGGACGAAGGATATTTTCATCACCTGTCTTTACCTGAAACATCAAAGATCATGGTTATACCAAATCACAGTTCCTGTTCATAATCATGCTAATAAATCCATCTTCGCACTACGGCCAAAGATATTCATCAACAAACCATCTTTGCACTACGGGCCAAAGATATTCAACAACAGTTCATCTTCGCACTACATGCCAAAGATATTCATCAATAATTCATCTTTGCACTACAGGCCAAAGATATTCATTAATAATTCATCTTTGCACTACAGGCCAAAGATATTCTTCAACAGTTCATATTTGCACTATAGGCCAAATATATTAATATCTCAAAGAAATATATAATCATTTCAGAATTATATAAACAATAATTATAACCATGTTGATCAATTCACATTTACGCTTAAGATAAAGATATTCAGTTATAAATTCAATGGTCATGATCATACCTGTCAACAATTCAACTTTGCACTACTGGCCAAAGAGAATCCATAGTCATGATCATACCAACAATCTACCCATCTTTACACTCAAGTGAAAGAGAATTTCAACATCAGGGTTATAAAAATGTTATATATGATAATAAAATCAATATAATCAACATATAGATTTAATCTCACGAGTAATATTCATAAATCAACTATAATTTGGTCAGAAAAAGAAACCAATTTTATCGTGAATAGTAACTCCTGAATAGTAACTCGTGAATAGTAACTCGACACAAAAAGGTAGAAATTCCATAATAAAATACATACCAATATTTCGGTATAATGATATTGAAAGAATAATATTTCTTAAACTTATAAACAATTTATTTTAATTGTTTACACTTTACTAAATAATACATTTAATCATTCTAAAATGTCAAACTCATAAGATTTCATTACCAATAACCAAAACCCTCATCAAAAATCTACATATACCTCATATAGGATTCTCAAACCATAAAATCCTATTTTCTATTTTTTTTACTTCACATAACATATTTAATTCATTTTCTCATAACTAGTCCATTTTCATGAAAAATACCAAATTAGTTCTAAAAATATTTCTTTTCTGGGATTTAGCAGAATATAGTCCCATATTGAACATATATTTTTCTCAGAATTTTTAAAACCCATTTACTATTTTTCATATGGTCAAAACCGCCGAATATTTAGACATTTATCATAAATTGTACTTTTATCCAAAAATACCGAAATTCACAGAGTACACTGATATTATATAGATATACTTTCAATAAAAATTTCATCAATTTTGGAGTTAACCACAAGGAGTTATAAGCGGTTACTTTTAAAATAGTCTTTTCCCGTAAAATTCATAACTCTTAATATATACATCCAAAAATCACCATTTTTGGACACAATCAATAAAACTCATTAAAATATCATTTTAAATTTTTTCAGAATTTTTTGAAGGTCAGAAGAATTACGAACTGAAAAACATAATAACCCTTAAAATCTCTTACTATCCCTTACCTCAAAAATGCAGTATTTCTGACTGGAATGCAAAGCCGAAGGAAACTTGTACTAAATAGTAACTCTCAAAGTATCTAAATACTCACAAAATATGCTTCATAATATAGAGAGAGAAATAGAGAAAGCTAATTTTTCTGGTGTGATTTTCAATTCTAACTTAGCCCTCTATTTATAGGAAAATGTTAGTACGCCGAAGCAGACTTAACCTGCAACCTGATGGCTTTACCTGCTACTATTTCCACCCACCATATTTGAATAAAAATCTCAGCACATTTCTTCACCAACCAAGAGTGGAGTCCACCAATTCTAGAATTTTCTACCAAAATGATTAACTCCGAAAATTCAATAATTTCTGAACCAGTCATCTCGTAAAATTCATAATAAATCATACGTTCATTTTTAACGGTTCAAAATTTGTGTACATATACTCAACTTATATATGTATAACATATCCAAAAATTACCACGATCCAACGGTCGGATTAAAAATTATAACCCCCGCAAAATATCTCAAAAACCCTGATTTTTAATACCTCCATTCCGACAAAAATACTGATAAAAACCTCAACATTAACTCCTTCATTTTTAACCACAAAAATATATCCCTCATTTATATCCACATAAAATAAATATTTTCTTATCATATGAATCAATAATTAATTATTCACAAATAATATTATAGAATCACATTTATGACAACCAGACCGTTCCCAGGAAAGAGGGGGCTTTCCAATAAGAATTCCTCCTTACTGGCGCACAATTAGATGACCAAACCTCTCCTTAGACAGAACTTTCTAGACATTGCCAATAATGCTATCTAATAATATTATTCAAATAATATGAATTATTGATCTGATAATGGGAAATATTGTGCAGTGACAATTATTGAACAACAATAATATAAAATTTCAACGTAGTAATTATTGAATCAATAAAATAAAATATTGAACAGTAATTACTGTAACAATTATTGAGTAGTGCCTTCTTACGTAAGAATCAATAATTTCAAAAATACTATGCAATACCGTGTGCTACTGTGCAATAACGCGTATTACTGTATTTTAACCACCGGATATTCTAACAATGTTAACGATAACAACTACGACGTTATTTATAAAAACTCAATTTTGTCGTTTTCTTCATCCAATCGCTTTCCGTTATGGGGCCCACAAATAGCTGCGCCGTCGTACGAATATTCCTCGACAGAAAAAATATTCCACGACCAAACGAATATTTCTCGACAAAATGAATATTTTATAACCACTTGCTTATTTTGAAAAATATTCATATATCACCCTTAACTTTAACTTTTTATCAATTTAACCATTTACTAAATAGAAAAATTAAATACTTTTATTTCATAAAATTTGGGGTCTTACATATATATATATATATATATATATATATATATATATATATATATATATATATATATATATATATAAATAAACTTAAATAGTGTTTAGAGTTTAATGAATTGAACATTATAAATTAAAAATCAAAACTCATACAAATCCATTTAATTTTAGTAAAATACTATTTTGAATATTAATATAAACTATCCAAAATAAATTACTAATTACAACATTTGCTATTTAAATAATTGAAGTCAATATGTATTAAATTTTTAAAAATTCTCAAAATGACTTTGAGAAGTCTATATTGATCTTAAATTTTGGAACAGAAGGAGTAACTAACAACGCTAAAGAAATAGTTGTTCTATTATATATAACCACCTTAAAAGCTGTCAGTTTGTTAGCGTAGGAACTTCGTTATCTTTTGAATGCAAAATGAACGTATAGCATTGATCAGCTTGAGTGCAATATGTCAATAGGTATTCATATGTTAAACATCAAAGAAAAAGTTTACATGAATAATCTGCAGTAAAACTAATCAAATTTCATTCAACTTTATGCTGGCTAATTGCTTTAAAGGAAAGATGAAACCTTAGATAGTTAGGCTTATTATAAAAATACACTATAATTGTTCATTGTATGAAGACCATTTTTAGTAAATATTTCCTAATAAGTATCAGAAGAACTTTTTATAAAGCAGATGCTTCCCTCCATAAAACTTATCCTGATTAATTAAAATAATTTACAGAAGTTTCAGAACAGAATTTCTCTATACTTGGCTAATTGGGATGTCTATGTGCACTAAATGTGTAGGACTTTTAAAGGGCGATTAACGTCAAAGTATAGAAGATGCTTAAGGCAAGTTTCTTAAACTTACTCGAATTTTATTTAGCAAGTTTCTAATTCCTGTATAATTGTTGATATTAAGCAAGTTTCTTAACTTCATTCAGATTTTTGAATTGAATGCAATATTCATGTCTTTATGCAAACATGCTATAATTGTACAAGATGTTTAACTACGAATTGTTATTGTTATTGAACCGTTTAAGTTGTTAATTACAGTTCTGTTAATACATGAGTTCATGAGTTATGATTAAGTCCATGCTAATTGTTTCAGATGGGCACGTGTTAAGATGTTACATGAAAATAAACGCATATTGTGTTATAACAATGATGTAGACATTGTTGATGTCAAATTGTATGTTTTTAATAAAGAAAAATGTGAAAGTCGGTAGGACTAGTTATTAAGGATTGTGATATTTAGGAATGATGGGAATTTAAGTTATTCCTATTTATTTGAATTGCTTCTCAACTATTGTTTCGTTGATGAAATTTTCAGATAATATTGAATTGATTCTGTTTATTCAACTGCTATAACTTATTGGGCAATTAATTAAATGTTCACCCTTGCAAAACTCTAAAATTTTTGCAGTTAGAGCAGATGGACTTAGATAGTCAGGTGGTATTAAGCGGAATGAATTGTTAAAGCTTAGAGGATTTCATTTTGTGATGTAATAGTTTGTTGTAATTATAATATTTGTGCAATGTAATATTTATTAATATTATAATTTGAGGATGTAAAGGTCTTAGAACCTGAGATTTACAAAGATATGTAGTAATAATATATTAATTACATTTCTGTCTTGAGATTATATTGAATGGGTAGTACCGTGAGATAGATCGAGTTTCGGAGGCGTTATAAACATATACCCAAATAATCCATTCTAACGACTTATGTTCCTTCCTTATATTCCAAAATTAAAAATAAATTATTTTATCGGTTTCAAATTATAAGAACATTATTTATTTTTCAACAACAACCTAAAGACATTAATTTTCACTCAAAGTTAACAATTAAGTATGAATTTCTTTAATTTTAGTCATTACAATGGTAAACTATATAAAAAATAATCCATATAATATTTACTCTCTTAATTTTTTTTATGAATTATCTCATTTTTAGGTTTTAAAGCGTCTCAAATTGATTGTTAAAGCGGGTCTTATAACTTGGAACAAAAGTAATATTTTTTAGAAAATTATATTTATGTCCTTAATTCATTTCTTATCTCATATATTCAGAACTTCATATGTGTAAGACCCCAAATTATTAATAAATGAAATTTAAATTTCCTCTATTTATTATTTTGAAATAGTAAGGGTTAAATTGATTAATGAGGTTAGTTATGGGTAAAATGCGCAAATATTTCAAATAAGCAAGTGGTCATAAAATATTCATTGTTGTCGGGAAATATTCATTTGGTCGTGGAATATTCTTGTTGTCGGGGAATATTCGTACGACGGCGCAGCCTTGTGTGGGCCCCATAACGGAAAGCGATTGGATGAAAAAAATGACAAAAATAAGTTGTTTATAAATAACGGCGTAGTTGTTACCGTTAACACTGTTGGAATACCCGGTGGTTAAAACACAGTAATACGCGTTGTTACACAGTAGCACACGGTATTGCACTAATTATTGATTTTTACGTAAGAGGGCATTATTCAATAATTACTGCGTTGATATTTTATATTACTGTTATTTTAATAATTGTCACTACACAGTATTTTCTATTATCGGAGCAATAATTCATATCATCTGAATAATATTATTAGATAACATTATTGGCAATGTCTAGAAAGTTCTGTCTAAGGAGAGGTTTGATCATCTAATTGCGCGCCAATAAGGAGAGATCCTTATTGGAAAGCCCCCTCTTTCCTGAGAACTGTCTGGTTGTCAGTATTGTGATTCTGTAATATTATTTGTGAATAATTAATTATTGATTTATATGATGAGGAAAATATTGATTTTATGTGGATATAGATGGAGAAAATTTTTAATGTGGCAATTGTTGAAAATTAATATTTTATCTTTTTCTGATAAAATAATTCATTTAAATATATTATTTTAATAATATATTAATGGTGATATTTTTATAATGAATGTGGGATATATAAGTATATGAGGAGGAAGAGTATTTTGTGGCATTAAATGATTAACACATGTTTTGTGTGTCGGTGGACCCTAATAATTGACTGAAATTTGATTATAGCCTGTAAAATCGTCCGGTCAAGAATCTGAAATGGACCAATAAATCGTGGATTGAGCTTTCCTCTCTTTCCAAATCTTGTAACTCCTTTCCATGGAGCCACACGCAACAATACATGATCCCCAATGTCAAATTCCACGTCCTTTCGATGAAGATCCGCATAACTCTTTTGTCGATCCTGTGCCGTTTGTATACGTTGTCGAATCGTTTGGATCTTTTCCGTAGTCATACGTACCAACTCGGGTCCCAACAACGTTGCTTCTCCCACCTCATCCCAACATATTGGAGAGCGACACTTTCGTCCATATAATGCTTCAAATGGAGCCACACCTATACTTGCCTGATAACTGTTGTTGTAGGAGAATTCCACCAATGGTAAATACTTATCCCAACTGCCTTTAAAGTCTAGGACACAGAGTCTTAATAGATCTTCAAGAGTTTGAATAGTCCTCTCTGATTGCCCGTCCGTTTGAGGATGGTAAGCCGAACTAAATCGTAAATCCGTGCCCATAGCTTTTTGCAAGCTTACCCAAAATCTTGAAGTGAATCTTGGGTCACGATCCGAAACTATGGATACTGGCATGCCATGCAACCTCACAATCTTATTCACGTACATACTAGCACGACGTTCAAGGGAATAAGTCTCCCGTATCGGCAAGAAATGAGCAGACTTGGTTAATCTATCAACAATTACCCAAATAGCATTTATGCCTTGAGAAACCGTGGGAAGACCCGTAACGAAATCCATGGTAATGTGTTCCCACTTCCATTTCGAAATCTCAAGTGGTTGCAACAGACCCTTTGGCACTTGATGTTCCGCCTTTACACGTTGACAAGCTAAACACCTCGAGATAAACTTTACAATCTCTCTCTTCATATTGTTCCACCAAAATGTATGTCGAAGATCACGATATATTTTGGTACTTCCAGGATGGATTGCAAATGGTGTATTGTGTGCTTCCATCATGATCTTATACTTCAAATCAGAATCGTTAGGAACACAAAGTCTGGAGTGGACTCGAAGTATTCCTTCTTCATCGATTATTGCTTCTGGAATAGCACCTTTTTGTACTTTCTTCTTCATACGTATCAGCTCCGGGTCTGTGGCTTGAGCAACTTTAACTTTATCGATTAAAGTTGGTTCTATGCGTATACTTGACATCATCGCACTTATTCCTGCATATGATCTTCTACTCAACGCGTCAGCTACCACGTTTGCTTTTCCAGGATGGTATTGAATAGTGTGGTCGTAATCTTTCAACAGCTCGAGCCAACGTCGTTGCCGCCTGTTGAGTTCTTTTTGAGTGAAGAAATATTTGAGGCTTTTATGGTCTGAATATATCTCCACTTTCTCCCCATATAGATAATGCCTCCAGATCTTTAGCGCGAAAATGACTGCTGCCAACTCTAGATCATGAGTAGGATAATTCCTCTCATATTCTTTAAGTTGTCGCGAGGCATAGGCTATAACTTTCTCATGTTGCATGAGAACACATTCTAACCCTTTGCCTGAAGCATCGCTGTAGATAACAAATGTGACGCCCCCAAAATTAGGTATACATCACCCATCTTGGGTCGTCAGATACATAGTATAGAATACAAATACAACTTACTAATACAACTGTCGTGTACAATACGACAAAACATAAACTGTGAGTTTGAATACAAATATTATCTTCTACAGAGTATTCATACTCAAAAGGAGTCCTCATTACATTTATTAACACACTATTACATAGAATAGTGAAGACTACTAACTAATACTATCATTCGGACCATCACTCCGTTCCCCGACTTGCCCCGGCTACGTTCTCATTTCCTAAAGAGAACAGTGAAAGAAAGGGTGAGCTCAACTAGCCCAGTAAGAAATATTATGACTAAGATAATGCAGAATAAATTATCATTAGCCTTCAACAATGTTAAACTGATAAAATATAATAGACATCAAGTTTAACTGCAGCGGAACAAGCAATACATTAAAAGAGTCAAGTAGAAAATAAACTCTACTATCTTTTATGATTTAAAAGGTTTTTCAACATTGTGATCGCTGGGACTCAGCTTAATAAAATAATCCACATCATCGAATCACCCCTGCACTACGGCCAAGGATATTCGTGTATTCATTAATGGTCATGATCATGCCAACAACTGTCCATTAATGCACTACGGGCCAATGAGGACTTTTAGCACATCATTTGTAACATTACGGTCACGATTATACCGAATAATCCATGATCATAATCATACCAAGTCCATCTATGCACTACAGGCCACATATGACTTTCAACATTTTATAAACATGAGGATGATGACAATGATATAAGAATTCAATAAAACAAGTTCAAGAATTAATTTATCCAAGAATTAACAACGTCCAAATTGTCAACATGATACTGCTTTGTGGAGTAAAATTCAAGAATACTTAGAAGAATATTTTCAGGAAAAGATACTGGATGAATCGCAATTATCAAGGATATTCCACTAATTTCATGGAGTATAGAAGTCAAAACTTAACCAACTGAGTATAATAAAGAATGGAATAACAAAAGAAATCACCCGGCATGCGATAGACCGCACAGACAGGTTATTCCAACAGAATAATAAATAATGGAACCAGGTCCGGCGTAAACGCACAGACAGGATATTTCGACAGAATAATAAATAATGGAACTAGGTCCGGTGTAAAACACACAGATAGGATGTTCCAACAGAATAATAATAAAAACAGAACCAGGTCCGGTGTAAAACACACAGACAGGATGTTCCAACAGAATAATAATAAAAACGGAACCAGGTCTGGTGTAAAACACACAGACAGGATGTTCCAACAGAATAATAGAAGAATATCACCAAGTATAGGGTAGACCGCGTATACAGGTTATTCCAACAGAATAATAAGAAATGAAATAACAACAGTTCTCTTCATGAATAAGAAAGAATAACACCCCTTACCGTTTTAAAGAAGAGCTGAAATAAGGAAGTAGTTAAGTAGTAGAATACTCTTCTTCTCTCTCTATATAGTTTCTCTCTATAGTTTCTCTCTCTAGAGTTCAGTGAATTAGTAAGAAATAATGAAGGAATGAGCTGCTATTTATAGAAAAATAGATTGCAATGTAACTAATCCATGAACGGTCCAGAATGATTACTTTAATCTGACGGTCCATATTTAAAGAAAAATCTTTTAAATAAAATATAATATATTCTATTTATAGAATAACTTTAATAAAGTATTTTGTTTTATATAAAAAGATGTTTCTGTTTTATTACATTAATAATACGAATAAAACAAAACGTCATTATCGCTAAATAATTCATATTATTCACTGACAATAATTGAATCAAACTGAGTGACTTCTCACATAAGCATTAATAATCAATACCGTGTGCTACTATGTAACCACACGTATTACTGTACTTTTACTACCGAGTAGTTCAACAGTATCAATGGTAAAACTTCTGCCGTTATTTTTAATAAAATATTTTTGTCGTTTTCTCAATCCGACAATAATTTCGTTGTGGGGTCCACCAATGATTGTGCCGTTGTACGAATATTTTCTGTTAAAACGAATATTCCCCGACCAATCGAATATTATATAACAACTTGCGTACTTAGCAAAATTTATAAATATTACCCACAACTATAACATTATATCAAATTAACTCCATAATATTTAAAAATGATATTTATAGAAAATTCATCTTTATTTATAAAAGTTGGGGTCTTACAACAAATCCATCCGAAGCAGATGGTATGGTCAAAACAGGTGCCGAAATGAGTCTCCTCTTAAGCTCTTGAAAACTCTTCTCGCCTTCCTCGCTCCATACGAATTTGATATCTTTCTGAGTCAGCTGAGTTAACGGGGTAGCGATTCAAGAAAACCCTTCCACGAGTCTCCGATAATAACCAGCTAAGCCCAGAAAGCTACGTACTTCGGTCACTGTCTTTGGTTGCTCCCAACTTTGTATTACTTCAATCTTCGCCGGGTCGACAGATACTCCATGTTTTGACACCATGTGCCCTAGGAATGCTACTTCCTCAAGCCAGAACTCGCATTTCTTCAACTTAGCATACAGCTTGCTATCACGAAGCTTTTGCAGTACCAGCTTCAAATGGTGCTCATGATCTTCACGGCTTTTGGAATATATGAGGATGTCATCAATAAAGACAACAATGAATTGATCCAAATAATCCTTGAATACTCGATTCATTATATCCATGAAAGCCGCAGGAGCATTAGTCAATCCAAAAGACATGACTAGGAATTCATAATGCCCGTACCGAGTTCTGAAGGCAGTCTTCGGAATATTCTCAGTTTTAACCTTCAGCTGATGATATCCAGAACAAAGATCGATCTTTGAAAAGAATTGTGCTCCTTGTAACTGGTCAAACAGGTCATCAATACGAGGTAGCGGATACCTATTCTTGATAGTGACATGGTTTAATTCTCGATAATCAATACAAAGTTGCATACTCCCGTCTTTCTTCTTTACAAATAAAACAGGAGCACCCCAAGGAGATGTACTAGGACGAATGAAACCGATGTCCAACAACTCTTGTAGTTGGACCTTTAACTCCTGAAGTTCAATAGGAGTCATTCGATATGGAGTTTTAGAAATGGGTTTTGTACCAGGTTCAAGATAAACAAAGAATTCAACTTCACGTTCCGGGGGTAGACCGGGAAGTTCTTCAGGAAATACGTCAGGAAAGTCAATAACAACAGGAATATTATTTAAATTTGACGTGTCTTTATTCAAATCCATAACATGGGCTAAGAAAGCTTGACATCTGTTTTTTAATAAACGAATGGCTTTATGGCTTGATATAACAGTGATTGATTTTAATGGCTTAGTTGCTTGATTTCGTACAACAGGTTGGTTAGGAATATGAAAACTAAAAACCTTACGAAAACAATCAATTTTGGCATGATGAGTAGTTAACCAATCAATCCCTAAAATCACATCAAAAGTAAGTATCTTTAAAGAGATAAGGTCAACAGGTAAGGTGATGGTGCCAACTTGGATCACACAAGATTTATAAACAGTGGATGTGATGAAAGTTTCTCCTAACGGAATCTCCACAGATAAATCAAAATCTAACTTCTCCACAGATAAATGAATGGGTAGCACCAGTATCTAGCAAGGTATAAACTTCGCATGAATTTATGATTAGCTTACCCGTGATCACCTCGTTTGGGTTCCTCGCATGTTGACCAGTCACAACAAACGCTCTTCTAGGAACCGTTGACTTTGTCTTTTCTGGGACAGCTTTTTGAGTCACCATCCCCGCTGGACTTGGTTTCGCTACAGTGAAATCTCGAGCAATATGTCCTTCCTTTCCACAATTATAACATACCTTAAACTGTTGTGGGCAGTTTGGGCTGATATGTCCTTCTTTTCCGCACTTATAACATATAACCGGTGGTCGTTCTCCTCCCTTGGAACCAGTTGCTGCTGGTGCTGACGTCTTCCTATTGTCATTGTTGAATCTCCTCCCGACTCGCTTTGTAAGACCCCAAATTATTAATAAAATGAAATTTAATTTCCTCTATTTATTATTTTGAAATAGTAAGGGTTGATTTGATTAATGTGGTTAGTTATGGATAAAATGCGCAAATATTTTAAATAAGCAAGTGGTCCTAAAATATTCATTATTGTCGGGGAATATTTGTTTGGTCGTGGAATATTCTTGTTGTCGGAGAATATTCGTACGACGGCGCAGCCTTGTGTGGGCCCCATAACGGAAAGCGATTGGATGAAGAAAACGACAAAAATAAGTTGTTTATAAATAACGGCATATTTGTTACCGTTAATACTGTTGGAATACCCGGTGGTTAAAACACAGTAATACGCGTTGTTGCACAGTAGCACACGGTATTGCACCAATTATTGATTCTTACGTAAGAAGGCACTACTCAATAATTGTTACGGTAATTACTGTTCAATATTATATTTTATTGATTCAATAATTGTTGCGTTGATATTTTATATTACTGTTGTTTTAATAATTGTCACTACACAGTATTTTCTATTATCGGAACAATAATTCATATTATCTGAATAATATTATTAGATAACGTTATTGGCAATGTCTAGAAAGTTCTGTCTAAGGAGAGGTTTGGTCATCTAATTGCGCGCCAGTAAGGAGAAATCCTTATTGGAAAGCCCCCTCTTTCCTGGGAACGGCCTGGTTGCCAGTACTGTGGTTCTGTAATATTATTTGTGTATAATTAATTATTGATTTATATGATGAGGAAAATAGTGATTTTATGTGGATATAGATAGAGAAAATTTTTAATGTAACAATTGTTGAAAATTAATATTTTATCTTTTTCTGATAAAATAATTCATTTAAATGTATTATTTTAATAATGTATTGATGGTGGTATTTTTACAATGAATGTGGGATATATGAGTATATGAGGAGGAAGAGTATTTTTATGGCATTAAATGATTAACACATGTTTTGTGTGTTGGTGGACACAATTCTTGACCGAAAATTTATTATTGACTGCAAAATCGCCCGTTTGTGGATTTCGGTCAATTTTTTTTTGGAATTTGGAAAAATGTTCTTCTGTAAGTTGTACAGAATTGAATTTCCTATAAAAACACGCGAGATTCGAATTTTCTGATAAAAGAGCTATTTATTATGAATTATTGAAGTTCTGAAGTTCCGAAATAATTAATTTTTGGAAGTTTTATTTATTATTTTGAAGAAAAACGTTTTTTGGCATTTAAGTGGGCTAACATGTGATATAAATGGGCTGAGATCAGATGTCTAGAGGTGGGCTAAGGAAAATTTGATAAATATATTATTATTATATTAAATTTTCTGCTTTGGTGTTCTAAGCATTTTTCTATAAATAGGGTGCTTAGGTTAGAATTGAAAATCACACCAGAAACACAAGTTTCTCTCTATTTCTCTCTCTATATCGAGCGTATTCTTGTGAGTATTTGATACTTTGAGTGTTGCTATACGGTGCAAGTTTCCTTCAGCACTATATCTAGTATTCCAGTCAGAAGTACCGTCTTTCCGAGGTAAGGGATGTTATTTCTTCTTAAATGATATTATTTTCTTCAATATCATTATGCCGAAGTATTGATCTGAATTTTTATCAAATTTGAAACTTTTCATGTCGGGGTTACTATTCACGAGTTACTATTCACGAGTTACTATTCACCGAAAAATGAAATTTCCTTCTTTTCGTCCAAATATCTATTCTGGATACTAGCTTTGATTGTATCCATGTTTTGATCATTCTTGAATTTTACTTCACTATGATAAGGTATTTTTGGACATGGATAAATCGAAATACGAATCCTTAATATTTGTTATTTTGCTTCACTGGATTCGTTTTCTTTAAAATATTTTTCATCATCCTCAGTCTTAAATGATGATATAACTGAATATCTTTGGCCTGTAGTGCAAAGATGAATAATTTCTGATGAATATCTTTGGCCCGTAGTGCAAAGATGAACAGGTGTTGAGGTGAACATGACCAACTGATGGATATCTTTGGCCTGTAGTGCAAAGATGACTATTTGATTCAAGATATTTATTGATTGATGTTACAGGGATAAAATGTTGATGATGGGCTTTTAAATTCATAGATAATTATAGATTTCATCCTCTACGTAACTTCTCTATGAATTATTATTTTCCGCTGCGAATATTGAATTAAAACTTGTTGTCTATTGTATTCTATTAAATTTTTCCCTGTTAAAGACTAACGATAATTTGTTGTATATTATCTTAGTCATAATATTCTTTACTGGGCTAGTTGAGCTCACCATTTTCCTTGTTGTTCCATTTTCTTCTCAGGAGGCGAGAATGTAGCAAGTACTAGTCGGGATATGGAATGAAGGTTCTAGGGAGTTGTTTTGGTAGTCCTCACCATTTTTTTTTGTAAAATATTGTACCAATAATTGTAATGAGGACTTATTTGAGTGTGGATATTGTCTAGATGATAATATTTGTATTTACACTCACAGTTTTTATGTTGTATTAATAAAGTTGTAGTTGTTTCTGTACCATGTTATTGACGACTCAGAATGGGTGTTGTATACCTGTTTTGGGGGCGTCACAGTTGGTATCAGAGCTTAGGGATATGATCTCTGGCGGAGATCGGGGAATAGAACTAGGAGGGGAGAGACGAGTAAATCCTTCGCTAGTGTGTCCTACCTAAGCTTATTTGTTGGTCGGTCATAATATAGGGATATTATGTGATTTGTTAATTTGTTAAATTAACCCTTGTTTTATGGCAGTATTTGAGAATGTCGACTGAGAATGTTAACAGTGGAGTAAATGAAACCGTGGAGACACCTGTACTCACCAACGAGGAGAACGTGCAACAGGCTGACAATGTTCCTCCTGTGAACAACACCACTGAGCAGACGATGAACGATGAGATGTTTAGAAGCTTTTTGCGATTCATGCAAAACCAGACGAAAGAGATTCCTGTTCAAAATATAGGAAGAAACAATGCCAACGCACAGCTGGTCACAGCCAAGCAGTTCAAAGAGTTAGGACCACCAGAATTCTGGGGAAAGCCAGATCCGATTAAGACAGAGACATGGGTCAAGCAAATTACCAAGATATTTGATGTCTTAGGATGCACGGAGGAACAGAAGGTTCCATTCGCCACCTTTATGTTCCGTGGCGAGGCAGACTACTGGTGGAAATCTGTGAAGCGTACCCATCCAGCCGCACTCAGCATGTCTTGGGAGACATTTCAGAAACTATTCAATGACAAATACTTTCCTGAAAGTATTCGTCATATGAAGGAGGTAGAGTTTATTAGACTGGAGCAGAATAACATGACGGTGTCCCAGTACGAGGCGAAGTTTGCAGAGTTGTCCAGGTTTGCACCTCATTTGGTGGAGAATGAGGAACGTATGACACGGATGTTTTTGAGAGGTTTGAAACCCGGCATACGTCAATATCTCATTTCTCATAAATTTTCTCTCTATTCAGATGTTGTCAACAGGGCTCAATTGTTGGAGCGAGATAACGAGTACGGTCAACCGAGGGACCACAACCAGGATCATATCGGTGACAACAGTCATCAGAACAATGATAACCAGCGGAGAAAGAAAAGTACAGACAAGAACGGCAACCACTCTGGTGGTAATCGTGGCTATGAAAATAGAAGAAGCGAGTCGGGAGGAGATTTTAAAAAGAGGAGATTCAACAATGATAATACGAAGACGTCAGCACCAGCAGTAACTGGTTCCAAGGGAGGAGAACGACCACCAGTCATATGCTATAAATGTGGACAAGAGAGACATATCAGCCCAAACTGTCCACAATAGTTCAAGGTATGCTATAATTGTGGAAAGGAAGGACATATCGCTCGAGATTGTACGATAGTGAAACCAAGTTCAGCGGGGACGGTGACTCAAAAGGCTGCCCCAGAAAAGTCAAAGTCAACGGTTCCTGGAAGAGCGTTTGTCGTGACTGGTCAACATGCGAGGAACCCAAACGAGGTGATCACGGGTAAGCTAATCATAAATTCATGTGAAGTTTATACCTTACTAGATACCGGTGCTACCCATTCATTTATTTCTCCTGCTTGTGCTCAACGTTTAAACTTGACTCCGGAGAAATTAGACTTTGATTTATCTGTGGAGATTCTGTTAGGGGAAACTTTCATCACATCCACTGTTTATAAATCTTGTTTGATCCAAGTTGGCACCATCACCTTACCTGTTGACCTTATCTCTTTAAAGATACTTGCATTTGACGTGATTTTAGGAATTGATTGGTTAACTACTCATCATGCCAAAATTGATTGTTTTCGTAAGGTGGTTAGTTTTCATATTCCTAATCAACCTGTTGTTCGAATTCAAACAACAAAGCCATTAAAATCAATCACTGTCATATCAAGTCATAAAGCCATTCGTTTATTGAAAAACGGATGTCAAGTTTTCTTAGCTATGTTATGGACTTGAACAAAAATACATCAGATTTGAATGATATTTCTATTGTTAGTAAATTTTTTGACGTATTTCCTGAAGAATTTTTTGGCTTACTCCCAAAGCGTGATATTGAATTTTGTATCGACTTTGAACCCGGTACAAAACTCATTTCTAAAACCCCATATCGAATGGCTCCTATTGAACTTCAGGAGTTAAAAGTCCAACTACAAGAGTTGTTGGACATCGGTTTCATTCGTCCTAGTACATCTCCTTGGGGTGCTCCTTTTTATTTGTAAAGAAGAAAGACGGGAGTATGCGACTTTGTATCGATTACCGAGAATTAAACCATGTCACTATCAAGAATAGGTATCCGCTACCTCGTATTGATGACCTGTTTGACCAGTTACAAGGAGCACAATTCTTTTCAAAAATCGATCTTCGTTCTGGATATCATCAGCTGAAGGTTAAAACTGAGGATATTCCGAAGACTGCCTTTAAAACTCGGTACGGGCATTATGAATTCTTAGTCATGTCTTTTGGATTGACTAATGCTCCTGCGGCTTTCATGGATATGATGAACCGAGTATTCAAGGATTAGTTGGATCAGTTCGTTGTTGTCTTTATTGATGACATCCTTATATATTCCAAAAGCCGTAAAGATCATGAGCACCATTTGAAGCTGGTACTCCAAAGGCTGCGTGAAAACAAGCTATATGCTAAGTTGAAGAAATGCGAGTTCTGGCTTGAGGAAGTAGCATTCCTAGGGCACGTGGTGTCAAAACATGGAGTATCTGTGGACCCGGCGAAGATTGAAGCAATACAAAGCTGGGAGCAACCGAAGACGGTGACCGATGTACGTAGCTTTCTGGGCTTAGCTGGTTATTATCGGAGATTCGTAGAAGGGTTTTCTCGAATCGCTACCCCGTTAACTCAGCTGACTCGGAAGGATATCAAATTCGTATGGAGCGAAGAATGCGAGAAGAGTTTCCAAGAGCTTAAGAGGAGACTCATTTCGGCACCTGTTCTGACAATACCATCTGGTTCGGATGGATTTGTTATCTACAGCGATGCTTCAGGCAAAGGGTTAGGATGTGTTCTCATGCAACGTGGGAAAGTCATAGCCTATGCCTCGCGACAACTTAAAGAATATGAAATGAATTATCCTACTCATGATCTAGAGTTGGCAGCAGTCGTTTTTGCGCTAAAGATCTGGAGGCACTATCTATATGGGGAGAAAGTGAAGATATATTCAGACCATAAAAGCCTCAAATATTTCTTCACTCAGAAAGAACTCAACATGCGGCAACGACGTTGGCTCGAGCTGTTAAAAGATTACGACCACACTATTCAATACCATCCTGGAAAAGCAAACGTGGTAGCTGACGCGTTGAGTAGAAGATCATATGCAGGAACGAGAGCGATGATGTCAAGTATACGCGTAGAACCAACTTTAATCGATAAAGTTAAAGTTGCTCAAGCTACAGACCCGGAGCTGATGCGTATGAAGAAGAAAGTGCAAGAAGGTGCTATTCCAGAAGCAAGAATCGATGAAGAAGGAATACTTCGAGTCCACTCCAGACTTTGTGTTCCTAACGATTCTGATTTAAAGTACAAGATCATGATGGAGGCACACAATACACCATTTGCAATCCATCCTAGAAGTACTAAAATGTATCGTGATCTTCGACATACATTTTGGTGGAACAATATGAAGAGAGAGATTGCAAAGTTTATCTCGAGGTGTTTAACTTGTCAACGCGTAAAGGCGGAGCATCAAGTACCAAAGGGTCCATTGCAACCACTTGAGATTCCGAAATGGAAGTGGGAACACATTACCATGGATTTTGTTACGGGTCTTCCCACTGTTTCTCAAGGTATAAATGTTATTTGGGTTATAGTTGATAGATTAACCAAGTCTGCTCATTTCTTGCTGATACGGGAGACTTATTCCCTTGAACGTCTTGCTAGTATGTACGTGAATGAGATTGTAAGGTTGCATGGCATGCCAGTATCCATAGTTTCGGATCGTGACCCAAGATTCACTTCAAGATTTTGGGTTAGCTTGCAAAAAACTATGGGCACGGATTTACGATTCAGTTCGACATACCATCCTCAAACGGACGGGCAATCAGAGAGGACTATTCAAACTCTTGAAGATCTATTAAGACTTTGTGTCCTCGATTTCAAAGGAAGTTGGGATAAGTACCTACCATTGGTGGAATTCTCCTACAACAACAGTTATCAGGCAAGTATAGGTGTGGCTCCCTTTGAAGCATTGTATGGACGAAAGTGTCGCTCTCCAGTATGTTGGGATGAGGTGGGAGAAGCAACGTTGTTGGGACCAGAGTTGGTACGAATGACTACAGAGAAGATCCAAACGATTCGACAACGTATACAAACGGCACAGGATCGACAAAAGAGTTATGTGGATCTTCATCGAAAGGACGTGGAATTTGACATTGGGGATTATGTATTATTACGTGTAGCTCTATGGAAAGGAGTTACAAGATTTGGGAAGAGAGAAAAGCTCAATCCACGATTTATTGGCCCATTTCAGATTCTTGACCGAGTAGGAAATGTGGCCTATAGACTTGCGTTACCTCCAAGTATGTCTCGTGTTCATAATGTTTTTCATATATCTGTGCTTCGTAAATATGTGAAAGACCCGAACCACGTTATTGAGTTAGAACCGGACGAGATAGCCGAAGACTTAACGTACGAGGAGATACCTGTCAAGATCATGGATAAGAAGGAGCATGTCCTACGCACGAAGGTCATACCACAAGTTAAAGTTTTGTGGAGAAACCATGTTATTGAGGAAATGACCTGGGAGTTGGAAACGGAAATGAAAGTGAGGTATCCTCATCTTTTCGAAACACCAGGTACGTATGTCAATTTCGAGGACGAAATTTCATAAGGAGGGGAGGTTGTAAGACCCCAAATTATTAATAAATAAAATTTAATTTCCTCTATTTATTATTTTGAAATAGTAAGGGTTGATTTGATTAATGTGGTTAGTTATGGGTAAAATGCGCAAATATTTTAAATAAGCAAGTGGTCCTAAAATATTCATTATTGTCGGGGAATATTTGTTTGGTCGTGGAATATTCTTGTTGTCGGAGAATATTCGTACGACGGCGCAACCTTGTGTGGGCCCCATAACGGAAAGCGATTGGATGAAGAAAACGACAAAAATAAGTTGTTTATAAATAACGGCATATTTGTTACCGTTAATACTGTTGGAATACCCGGTGGTTAAAACACAGTAATACGCGTTGTTGCACAGTAGCACACGGTATTGCACCAATTATTGATTCTTACGTAAGAAGGCACTACTCAATAATTGTTACAGTAATTACTGTTCAATATTATATTTTATTGATTCAATAATTGTTGCGTTGATATTTTATATTATTGTTGTTTTAATAATTGTCACTACACAGTATTTTCTATTATCGGAACAATAATTCATATTATCTGAATAATATTATTAGATAACGTTATTGGCAATGTCTAGAAAGTTCTGTCTAAGGAGAGGTTTGGTCATCTAATTGCGCGCCAGTAAGGAGAAATCCTTATTGGAAAGCCCCCTCTTTCCTGGGAACGGCCTGGTTGCCAGTACTGTGGTTCTGTAATATTATTTGTGTATAATTAATTATTGATTTATATGATGAGGAAAATAGTGATTTTATGTGGATATAGATAGAGAAAATTTTTAATGTGACAATTGTTGAAAATTAATATTTTATCTTTTTCTGATAAAATAATTCATTTAAATGTATTATTTTAATAATGTATTGATGGTGGTATTTTTACAATGAATGTGGGATATATGAGTATATGAGGAGGAAGAGTATTTTTATGGCATTAAATGATTAACACATGTTTTGTGTGTTGGTGGACACAATTCTTGACCGAAAATTTATTATTGACTGCAAAATCGTCCGTTTGTGGATTTCGGTCAATTTTTTTTTGAAATTTGGAAAAATGTTCTTCTGTAAAGTTGTAGAGAATTGAATTTCCTATAAAAACACGTGAGATTCGAATTTTCTGATAAAAGAGCTATTTATTATGAATTATTGAAGTTCTGAAGTTCCGAAATAATTAATTTTTGGAAGTTTTATTTATTATTTTGAAGAAAAACGTTTTTTGGCATTTAAGTGGGCTAACATGTGATATAAATGGGCTGAGATCAGATGTCTAGAGGTGGGCTAAGGAAAATTTGATAAATATATTATTATTATATTAAATTTTCTGCTTTGGTGTTCTAAGCATTTTTCTATAAATAGGGTGCTTAGGTTAGAATTGAAAATCACACCAGAAACACAAGTTTCTCTCTATTTCTCTCTCTATATCGAGCGTATTCTTGTGAGTATTTGATACTTTGAGTGTTGCTATACGGTGCAAGTTTCCTTCAGCACTATATCTAGTATTCCAGTCAGAAGTACCGTCTTTCCGAGGTAAGGGATGTTATTTCTTCTTAAATGATATTATTTTCTTCAATATCATTATGCCGAAGTATTGATCTGAATTTTTATCAAATTTGGAACTTTTCATGTCGGGGTTACTATTCACGAGTTACTATTCACGAGTTACTATTTACCGAAAAATGAAATTTCCTTCTTTTCGTCCAAATATCTATTCTGGATACTAGCTTTGATTGTATCCATGTTTTGATCATTCTTGAATTTTACTTCACTATGATAAGGTATTTTTGGACATGGATAAATCGAAATACGAATCCTTAATATTTGTTATTTTGCTTCACTGGATTCGTTTTCTTTAAAATATTTTTCATCATCCTCAGTCTTAAATGATGATACAACTGAATATCTTTGGCCTGTAGTGCAAAGATGAATAATTTCTGATGAATATCTTTGGCCCGTAGTGCAAAGATGAACAGGTGTTGAGGTGAACATGACCAACTGATGGATATCTTTGGCCTGTAGTGCAAAGATGACTATTTGATTCAAGATATTTATTGATTGATGTTACAGGGATAAAATGTTGATGATGGGCTTTTAAATTCATAGATAATTGTAGATTTCATCCTCTACGTAACTTCTCTATGAATTATTATTTTCCGCTGCGAATATTGAATTAAAACTTGTTGTCTATTGTATTCTATTAAATTTTTCCCTGTTAAAGACTAACGATAATTTGTTGTATATTATCTTAGTCATAATATTCTTTACTGGGCTAGTTAAGCTCACCCTTTTCCTTGTTGTTCCATTTTCTTCTCAGGAGGCGAGAATGTAGCAAGTACTAGTCGGGATATGGAATGAAGGTTCTAGGGAGTTGTTTTAGTAGTCCTCACCATTTTTTTTTGTAAAATATTGTACCAATAATTGTAATGGGGACTTATTTGAGTGTGGATATTGTCTAGATGACAATATTTGTATTTACACTCACAGTTTTTATGTTGTATTAATAAAGTTGTAGTTGTTTCTGTACCATGTTATTGACGACTCAGAATGGGTGTTGTATACCTATTTTGGGGGCGTCACAGTTGGTATCAGAGCTTAGGGATATGATCTCTGGCGGAGATCGGGGAATAGAACTAAGAGGGGAGAGACGAGTAAATCCTTCGCTAGTGTGTCCTACCTAAGCTTATTTGTTGGTCGGTCATAATATAGGGATATTATGTGATTTGTTAATTTGTTAAATTAACCCTTGTTTTATGGCAGTATTTGAGAATGTCGACTGAGAATGTTAACAGTGTAGTAAATGAAACCGTGGAGACACTTGTACTCACCAACGAGGAGAACGTGCAACAGGCTGACAATGTTCCTCCTGTGAATAACACCACTGAGCAGACGATAAACGATGAGATGTTTAGAAGCTTTTTGCGATTCATGCAAAACTAGACGAAGGAGATTCCTGTTCAAAATATAGGAAGAACCAATGGCAACGCACAGCTGGTTACGATTGAGGAAATGACCTGGGAGTTGGAAACGGAATGAAAGCGAGGTTTATGAGAAATGAGAAATGAGATATTGACGTATACCGGGTTTCAAACCTCTCAGAAACATCCGCGTCATACGTTCCTCATTCTCCACCAAATGAGGTGCAAACCTGGACAACTCTGCAAACTTCGCCTCGTACTGGGACACCGTCATGTTATTTTGCTCCAGTCTAATAAACTCTACCTCCTTCATATGACGAATACTTTCAGGGAAGTACTTATCATTGAACAGTTTCTGAAATATCTCCCAAGACATGCTGAGTGCGGCTGGATGGGTACGCTTCACAGACTCCCACCAGTAGTCTGCCTCGCCACGGAACATAAAGGTGGCGAATGGAACCTTCTGTTCCTCCGTGCATCCCAAGACATCGAATATCTTGATAATTTGCTTGACCCATGTCTCCGCCTTAATCAGATCCGGCTTTCCCCAGAATTCTGGTGGTCCCAACTCTTTGAACTGTTTGGCTGTAACCAGCTGTGCGTTGCCATTATTTCTTCCTATATTTTGAACAGGAATCTCCTTCGTCTAGTTTTGCATGAATCGCAAAAAGCTTCTAAACATCTCATCGTTTATCGTCTGCTCAGTGGTGTTATTCACAGGAGGAACATTGTCAGCCTGTTGCACGTTCTCCTCGTTGGTGAGTATAGGCATCTCCACCGTCTCATTTACTCCACTGTTAACATTCTCAGTCGACATTCTCAAATACTGCCATAAAACAAGGGTTAATTTAACAAATTAACAAATCACATAATATCCCTATATTATGACCGACCAAAAAATAAGCTTAGGTAGGACACACTAGCGAAGGATTTACTCGTCTCTCCCCTCCTAGTTCTATTCCCCGATCTCCGCCAGAGATCATATCCCTAAGCTCTGATACCAACTGTGACGCCCCAAAATAGGTATACAACACCCATTCTGAGTCGTCAATAACATGGTACAGAAACAACTACAACTTTATTAATACAACATAAAAACTGTGAGTGTAAATACAAATATTGTCATCTAGACAATATCCACACTCAAATAAGTCCTCATTACAATTATTGGTACAATATTTTACAAAAAAAAATGGTGAGGACTACTAAAACAACTCCCTAGAACCTTCATTCCATATCCCGACTAGTACTTGCTACATTCTCGCCTCCTGAGAAGAAAATGGAACAACAAGAAAAAGGGTGAGCTCAACTAGCCCAGTAAAGAATATTATGACTAAGATAATATACAACAAATTATCGTTAGTCTTTAACAGGGAAAAATTTAATAGAATACAATAGACAACAAGTTTTAATTCAATATTCGCAGCGGAAAATAATAATTCATAGAGAAGTTACGTAGAGGATGAAATCTACAATTATCTATGAATTTAAAAGCCCATCATCAACATTTTATCCCTGTAACATCAATCAATAAATATCTTGAATCAAATAGTCATCTTTGCACTACAGGCCAAAGATATCCATCAGTTGGTCATGTTCACCTCAACACCTGTTCATCTTTGCACTACGGGCCAAAGATATTCATCAGAAATTATTCATCTTTGCACTACAGGCCAAAGATATTCAGTTATATCATCATTTAAGACTGAGGATGATGAAAAATATTTTAAAGAAAACGAATCCAGTGAAGCAAAAGAACAAATATTAGGGATTCGTATTACAGTTTATCCTTGTCCAAAAATACCTCATAAATAATCATAGTGGAGTAAAATTCAAGAATGATCAAAACATGAATACAATCAAAGCTAGTATCCAGAATAGATATTTTGGACGAAAAGAAAAAAATTTCATTTTTTGGTGAATAGTAACTCGTGAATAGAAACTCATGAATAGTAACCCCGACATGAAAAGTTCTAAATTTGATAAAAATTTTCAACCAATATAATGATATTGAAGAAATAATATTATTTTTGAATAAAATAACATCCCTTACTTCGAAAGAATAGTACTTCTGGCTGGACTACCGGATATAGTACTAAAGGAAACTTGCACCGTATAGCAATACTCAAAGTATAAAAATACTCACAAAATACGCTCGATATTATAGAGAGAGAAAGTGAGAGAAATCTGTAGTTTCTAGTATGATTTTCAATTCTAACCTAAGCACCCTATTTATAGAAAAATGCTTAGAACACCAAAGCAGAAAATTTAATATAATATTAATATATAAATTAAATTTTCTTACGCCAACCTTCCAAGAACTGAATTCAGCTCATTCAACACACATGTGTAACACACCATAATGAAAAAAACGTTTTAGTTATTTAAAATATTTTAAACTTCCAAAAATTAATTATTTCGGAGCTTCGAAACTTCAATAATTTATAATAAATAGCCCTTTTGTCAGAAAAATTTGAAACACGCGATTTTCCATAGAAAATTCCATTATCTAAAACTTTTCAGAAGAAAGTTTTCTCAAATTCCAAACAGAAATTGACCGAAATCCATAAACGGACGATTTTACAAGCTATAATCAAATTTCAGTCAATTATTAGGGTCCACCGACACACAAAACATGTGTTAATTATTTAATGCCACAAAATACTCTTCCTCCTCATATACTCACATATCCCACATTCATTATAAAAATATCACCATTAATATATTATTAAAATAATATATTTAAATGAATTATTTTATCAGAAAAAGGTAAAATATTAATTTTCAACAATTGTCACATTAAAAATTTTCTCCATCTATATCCACATAGAATTAATATTTTTCTCATCATATAAATCAATAATTAGTTATTCACAAATAATATTACAGAATCACAATACTGACAACCAGGCAGTTCCCAGGAGAGAGGGGGCTTTCCAATAAGGATCTCTCCTTATTGGCGCGCAATTAGATGACCAAACCTCTCCTTAGACAGAACTTTCTAGACATTGTCAATAATGTTATCTAATAATATTATTCAGATAATATGAATTATTGCTCCGATAATAGAAAATACTGTGTAGTGACAATTATTAAAACAACAGTAATATAAAATATCAACGCAGCAATTATTGAATCAATAAAATAAAATACTGAACAGTAATTACTGTAACAATTATTGAGTAATGTCTTCTTACGTAAAAATCAATAATTGGTGCAATACCGTGTGTTACTGTGTAACAACGCGTATTACTGTGTTTTAACCACCGGGTATTCCAACAGTGTTAACGGTAACAACTACGTCGTTATTTATAAATAACTTGTTTTTGTCATTTTCTTCATCCAATCGCTTTCCGTTATGGGGCCCACACAAGGCTGCGCCTTCGTACGAATATTCCCCGACAACAAGAATATTCCACGACCAAACGAATATTCTCCGACAACAATGAATATTTTATGACCACTTGCTTATTTGAAATATTTGCGCATTTTACCCATAACTAACCTCATTAATCAATTTAACCCTTACTATTTCAAAATAATAAATAGAGGAAATTTAAATTTTAGTTATTAATAATTTGGGGTCTTACAATTTGTGCAATAATTATAAGAGTATATTTTATACACTTCGCTAAAGTTTTATAACACGTTATCAGTACGAAGTTCTAACCAACTAAGACGGTAAAATTAAATTCTTGCAATTTATTATTATATTACCGTTTTGGCTATACCACCAATAATATAATTTTATTCTTATAATTGCCATTAAATTCTGTTATTTACAATGGTACCATCTATCCTTGTTAATCTTACAAGACTTGGTGGGAACCTTTTTATTTATTATTCCGCATTTAATATTCTGTCGGAATATCCTGTCGGTGTGATTTTCACCTGACCTGGTTCCATTATTTATTATTCCGCAATTAATATTCTGTCGGAATATCCTATCGGTGTGAATTTCACCTGACCTGGTTCCATTATTTATTATTCCGCATTTATTATTCTGTTGGGAATAACCTGTCTGTGCGGTCGGTCTATCGCATGCATGGTGAAATTCTTCTGTTATTCCATTATTTATTATTCTGTTGGAATAATCTGTCTATGCGAACTACCGCATGCCGGGTGAAGATCCATTTGCATATGCTAATAACATAAATATAAGAATATTTATATTTACATTTTATCACCACTTGAGATCGTGACGTAGTTTATTTTTCATTTTCATACATGCAATTATTTATTGTTTTAATAAATAATAAAATTGTGTTTTAACCCAGAATAGATGGCAAACTTGGCAAAAATAGATTTTTCTATTTTGAAAATATCTGGAGACAATTATTTGGCTTGGGCACTTGATGCAGAATTGCTCCTTAGTGCAAATGAGTTAGAAAAGACCATTGAATCAGGAAATACAGCTACTTCGACACAAAATGTAAAAGCCATAATTTTTCTTCGTCACCATATTGATGAAGGATTAAAGACTGAGTATTTAACAGTCAAAGATCCTTTATCTTTATGGACATAACTTAAGGAAAGATTTGACCACCAAAAATTGGTTGTTCTCCCTAATGCCAAATTTGAGTTGCTTAATTTAAGGCTACAAGATTACAAATTAATTACGGAATATAGTTCCAATGTTTATAGAATAACCTCTACTTTGGCTTTGTGCGGAGATCCAGTTTCTGAATCCCAAATGTTAGAGAAAACGCTCTCAACTTTTCATCCCGCCAACATGATTTTGTCACAATAATATAGACAGAGTAAGTTTACAAAATTTAGTGACTTATTGTCTATCCTCCTGATTGCAGAAAAGAATAATGAATTATTGTTGAAAAACCATCAAGTACGGCCAACGGGTGCTACCCCATTGACGGATATTAACAGCACGTCATTCCAGCAGAATAAACGTGTCAATAGATGGTCATATAATAAGAAGCCTTGGGGACGAAAGAATAAATAAGGCCATCGTAACAACAAATTCCAGAACCGCGACAATTCAGGCCACCAGAAGTGGCAAGTGTCTGGGTCGGGTAAAAATAAAGAAAATGCAGCACCGATAAAGAACAAACCAGATGTTTGTTTTAGGTGTGGAATGAAAAGGCATTGGTCGTGTACCTGTCGTATGCCGAGGCATCTGGCTAATTTATTCCAGGAGTCTCAAAAGAACAAAGTAATTGAGGCAGAAACAAACTTTGTTAATCATCAATTGAATATTGTTGATGATTCACCAATGACCAACAATGAGGAAAAGGTTGATGATATTACTGAACCTTCTGAAAGTATCTTTTGGGATATCGTTTAATTTCTTATTTTAATTAAACACCATGCATGTATAATATTATTAGTTTTCATTCTATATGTACTATGTGTTTCTCATAAATAAAATTATATTTGAAATGTAACTTTTCTTATTTATGTTTTTATATGTGTCAGACCATCTTTAATGGATATGGAGGATATATGTTTAGCAGACAGTGCAACAACTCATACAATCCTTTAAAGTGAGAAATTTTTTTCACAACTAATCAAAGCTAAGGGAAATGTAGGAACTATCTCTGACACATCAAATTTAATCGAGGGATTTGGAAAAGTTAGTTTCTTGCTACCAAATGAGACACAAGTTTTTATCAAAAATGCTCTATATTCTAGTAAATCAAGAAGAAATTTGCTTAGTTTTAAAGATATTCGACTAAATGATTTTCACATTGAAACAACCATTGAGAATGATAATGAATATCTTCTCATTACTTCTACTATTTATGGAAAAAAGAATATATCTTAAAAAAACTTCATTCAATTTCTTTTGGATTATATACTATGAAAATTAGAGCAATTGAGTCTCGTACTATTATGATTCCAAAAATCATAGATCCCAAATCCTTTATGCTTTGGCATGAAAGACTCGGTCATCCAGGTACTTCTATGATGCGTCGTATTATTAAAAATTCTACTGGTCATCCTCTCAAAGATAAAAGGGTTTTTCCTAGTAGTGAATTTTCTTGTGCTACGTGTTCTCGAGGAAAATTAATTATTCGACCATCACCAGTAAAAGTTTATAAAGAAGCCCCAAAATTTCTAGATAGAATTCAAGGAGACATTTGTGGACCTATTCAATCATTGTCTGGCCCATTTCGATATTTCATGGTTTTAATAGATGTTTCAACTAGATGGTCTCATGTTTGTCTTCTTTCTTCTCGAAACTTTACTTTCTCAAAACTTCTTGCTCAAATAATCAAGTTACGGGCTCAGTTCTCTGATCATCCAATCAAGTCAATTCGACTTGATAACGCAGCTGAATTTTCATCAATGACTTTTAATAATTTTTGTATGACTATTGAAATTTCCATTGAGCATTCCGTTCCTCATATTCATACACAAAATGGTTTAGCTGAATCTTTAATAAAAAGACTTGAACTTATTGCACGACCATTAATGTTAAGGACTAACTTACCTACCTCAGTTTGGGGTCATGCAATTCTTCATGCTGCAGCCATCATTCGAGTAAGACCAACGACTCTTCATAAATTTTCTCCTTTACAGTTAGTTCTTGGACATATACCCAACATATCACACTTTCGAGTTTTTGGAAGTGCGATATATGTTCCAATTGCACCTCCACATAGGGAGCCCAACGAAGAATAGATATTTATGTTGGTTTTGATTCTCCTTCTATTAGCAGATATCTTGAACCTTTAATTGGAGATGTTTTTACTGCACGTTATGTAGATTGTCATTTTGATGAATCTGTATTTCTACCATTAGGAGGAGGGAAAGTTTTAAATAAAACACCCTCTGAAATATCATGGAATGCATCAGATTTAAATTCACTTGATCCTCGTACAGGACAATGTGAAATTGAAGTTCAAAGAATTATTCATTTACAAAATATTGCAAATCAAATGCCAGATGCATTTAATGATGCTAGAAAAATGATAAAGTCACATACACTTGCAGTGAATACTCCAGCAAGGATAGAAATGCCTATTAAAAAATCAATTTCTGGAGAATTGACGAATAAGGTAATAGAAAAATCTAAACCACGCCAGAAGCGTGGAAGACCGGTTGGGGTAAAAGACACTGTACCACGAAAATTAAAAGCAAATAAGGGAATCCCAGAAGGAATACCCGCTCCAGAAGTAGCACTTATTCCAAGAGTGGAAATAGCCCCAGAAGAGGTACAAACCGCTCGAGAAGCAGCACATATTCCAAGAGTGGGAATAGCCCCAGAAGAGGTTCAAAATCTCAGTGAAGGGATAAGAGATGAACACCAAGAGATCTCAATAAATTATGTACATGATGAGAAAATATGGGATCGAAGCAAAGTCATGATTGATGACATATTTGCTTTCTCTATAGCATCAGATATTACTTTGATTCCTGACACGGATTCTGAACCACAAAATGTGGATGAATGTCGGAAAAGAAAAGATTGGCCAAAATAGAAAGATGCTATTCAAACTTAGCTACAATCTCTATTGAAAAAAGAAGTATTTGGACCAGTAGTCCAAACACCGTTGGGTGTAATCCCGGTTGGAAATAAATGGGTATTTGTACGAAAGCGAAATGAGAAAAATGAAATTGTGAGATACAAAGCCCGACTTGTAGCTCAAGGATTTTCACGAAAACCTGGTATTGATTATCAGAATACATACTCTCCAGTAATGGATGGAGTTACTTTTCGCTTTCTTATAGGTATGGCAACCATGGAAGGTTTGGAAACACGTCTGATGGATGTTGTAACTGCATACCTATATGACTCACTTGACTGTGAGATTTATATGAGAATCCTTGAAGGATTGAAAATGGCTGAATCACAAAGGCCACGTCACATATATTCAAGCAAGTTACAACGCTCGTTGTATGGGTTGAAACAGTCTGGTCGTATGTGGTATAATCGACTTAGTGATTATTTAATAAAAGATGGATATATAAATGATCAAGTATGTCCATATTTTTTTATTAAGAAATCCCAAAGTGGATTTTCCATCATTGTTGTATATGTTGATGATTTGAATCTTGTAGGTACTCCTGAAGAACTCACAAGAACTGCTACTTATTTAAAGAATGAATTTGAAATGAAAGATCTTGAAAAGACAAAATTCTGTTTGGGAATACAAGTGGAGCATTTAGCATCTAAAATTTTTGTTCATCAATCCACATATGCTGAAAAGATTCTCACATTTTCATATGGATAAAGCTCATCATTTGACTACTCCGATGGTTGTTCGGTCTTTAGAAGTTGATAAAGATCCATTTCGGCCTCTAGAAAGTGGGGAAGAAGTTCTTGGACCTGAAGTTTCATACCTAAGTGCAATAGGTGCTCTTATGTGTGACAACCCCAAAATAGGTTCATTCCACCCAACCCATTCTGAGTCGTCAAATACATGGTACAGAAAACAACTACAACTTTATTACAACAATTGTCGTGCAAAATACAACAACACATATGCTGTGAGTTTGGATACAAATATATACCAAATGTGACTCATGTTCCAACCGTGGACATCACCTCACAATAACACCTTACATAAAGGTATAGTCAAAAACTGTTTTAGAAATTAGAATCTTTGGGAAGTGCTCAAGGAAACCTTCGTACATGGGAGGCCACACGTCTAGGTTATGATAGATATCATATGGCCACAGAATTATCCTTGGTTGACCCAATAGACCCCAAAGAAAAACGAGAAGATTACTATCATATTCTTCCCAATGGTGAGTCTTCTCTTGACATATCGTTATCTCTACTGTCTCTAATTGAGAATTATACTTTAAACAAACACCAAGATTATATAGGTAGTGCTCGTATATATACTCAGCAAGTGGATGAGCACATCCCTGTCTTATGATGACACGAGGTTGTATGTCGTTAGACATCTTGTATGATAGTGGCAAACCACCCTTCCAACGTTGGGTACACCTTACCCTAATGGATTCACCAAATATAACTACTAAATGAACTTTTCTATACTGCTTCGGGAGAACATCCACAGCTAGAGACCACCGTTCTATTTCCCCGTTACCCTCGCTCGACCCAGCTACACTCTTATTACCTGAAAGGAATTGTGAAGCAAAAGGGTGAGCACAACTAGCCCAGTAAAGAATATCATGACTAAAGATAATTAAATTATCAGTAGCCTTCATCAATAATAAATCAGAGATTTATAACATATGGTAAATGATAAAAATTTTAACCATAGTTGCAGCGGAACGAGCAATCCATTAGAAGAGTCAAATAGACTATAAAGTCTATTATCTTCTCCATGTTAAAAATCCATCAACAATGTTTTATCCCTGTAACATCAATCAACAGTTCCTTTCCACAATCATATGAATAACTCATAATCATAATTGTGATTCTAAATTTTTCTTCACACCCAGGACGAAGATAATTTTCATCACCTATCTTTACCTGAAACATCAAAGATCATGGTTATACCAAATCACAGTTCCTGTTCATAATCATACTAATAAATCCATCTTTGCACTACGACCAAAGATATTCAACAACAGTTTATCTTTGCACTACGGGCCAAAGATATTCATCAACAGACCATCTTTGCACTACAGGCCAAAGATATTCATCTACAATTCATCTTTGCACTACAGGCCAAAGATATTCCTCAACCGTTCATCTTTGCATTACTGGCCAAAGATATTCAACAACAGGTCATCTTTGCACTACGGGCCAAAGATATTCATCTACAATTCATCTTTGCACTACAGGCCAAAGATATTCCTCAACAATTCATATTTGCACTACATGCCAAATATATTAATACCTCAAAGAATATATAATCATTTAAGATTTTATATAAACAATAATTATAACCATGTTGATCATTTCACCTTTGCACTTAAGCTAAAGATATTCAATTATAAATTCAATGGTCATGATCATACCAGTCAACAATTCAACTTTGCACTACTGGCCAAAGAGAACCCATAGTCATGATCATACCAATAATTTACCCATCTTTACACTCAAGCGAAAGAGAATTTCAACATCAAGGTTATAAAAATGTTATATATGATTATAAAAATAATATGATCAACATATAGTTTTAATCTCAAGAGTAATATTCGTAACTCATGAATAGTAAATCGTGAATAGTAACTCATGAATAGTAACCCCGACACAAAAGATAGAAATTCCACAATAAAATCCATACCAATATTTCGGTATAATGATATTGAAAGAATAACATTACTTAAATTTATAAACAATTTATTTTAATTGTTTACACTTTACTAATTAATGCATTTAATCATCATAAAATGCCAACTCTTACAATTTTATCATCAATAACCAAAACCCTCATCAAAAATCTGCATATACCTCATATAGGATTCTCAAGCCATAAAATCCTATTTTTCAATTTTCTTACTTCACATAACATATTTAATTCATTTTCTCATAACTAGACTATTTTTATGAAAAATATCAAATCAGTCCCAAAAATATTTCTTTTCTGGGATTTAGCATAATATAGTCCCATAGTGAATATATATTTTTCTCAGAATTTTTAAAAGTCATTTACTATTTTTCATATGGCCAAAACAGCCGAATATTTAGACATTTATCAAAAATTATACTTTTGTCCAAAAATTCTGAAATTAACAGAGTATACTTCCATCATATACATGTACTCCCAATAAAAATTTCATCAATTTTGGAGTTAACCACAAGAAATTATAAGCGGTTACTTTTAAAATAGTCTTTTCCCGTAAGATTCATAACTCTTAATCTATACATCCAAAAATCACCATTTTTGGACACAATCAATAAAACTCATCAAAATATCATTTTAAATTTTTCCATAATTTTTGAAGTTCAGAAAAATTACGAAACTGAAAAACATAGCAACCCTTAAAATCCCTTAATATCCCTTACCTCAAAAGAGCAGTACTTCTGACTGGATATCGGATATGATGCTGAAGAAAACTTGCACTAATGAATAGCAACTCACCAAATATCTAAAAACTCACAAAATATACTTCATAATATAGAGAGAGAAAGAGAGAAAGCTTATGTTTCTGGTGTGATTTTCAATTCTAACTTAGCCCTCTATTTATAGGAAAATTTTGGTAGGTTTGACCTGCAACCTGATGGCTTTACCTGCTACTATTCCCACCCACCACATTTGAAATATAATTCAACACATTTCTTCACCAACCACAAGTGGGGCCCACCAATTCTAGAATTTTCCACCAAAATGATAAACTCCGAAAATTCAACAATTTCTGAGCTAGTCATCTCGTAAAATTCAAATAAATCATACGTTCATTTTTAACGGTTCAAAATTTGTGGACATATACTCAACTTATATATGTATAACATATCCAAAAATTACCACGATCCAACGGTCGGATTAAAAATTATAACCCCCGCAAAATATCTCAAAAACCCTGATTTTTAATACCTTCATTCCGACAAAAATACGGATAAAAACCTCAACATTAACTCCTTCATTTTTAACCACAAAAATATATCCCTCGTTTATATCCACATAAAATAAATATTTCCTTATCATATGAATCAATAATTAATTATTCACAAATAATATTACAGAATCACATTTATGACAACCAGGCCGTTCCCAGGAAAGAGGGGGCTTTCCAATAAGAATTTATCCTTACTGGCGCGCAATCAGATAACCAAACCTCTCCTTAGACAGAACTTTCTAGACATTGCCAATAATGCTATCTAATAATACTATTCAAATAATATGAATTATTGATCTGATAATGGGAAATACTGTGCAGCAACAATTATTGAACAACAATAATACAAAATTTCAACGTAGCAATTATTGAATCAATAAAATAAAATATTGAACAGTAATTACTGTAACAATTATTGAGTAGTGCCTTCTTACGTAAGAATCAATAATTTCAAAAATACTATGCAATACCGTGTGCTACTGTGCAATAACGCGTATTACTGTATTTTAACCACCGGGTATTCCAACAGTGTTAACGGTAACAACTACGCCGTTATTTGTAAAAACTCAAATTTGTCGTTTTCTTCACCCGACAGTTATTCTGTTATGGGGCCCACAAATGGCTGCGCCGTCGTACGAATATTCCCCGACAGAAAGAATATTCCACGACCAAACGAATATTCCCCGACAACAATGATTATTTTATAACCACTTGCTTATTTTGAAAAAAAAATCATATTTCACTCATAACTTTAAATTTTTATCAATTTAACCATTTACTGAATAGTAATTATAAGAAAAATTGAATACTTTTATTTCATAAAATTCGGGGTCTTACAATCTCCCCTCCTTATGAAATTTCGTCCCCGAAATTTACGTACCTGGTATTTCAAAGAGTTGAGAATACCTTGCTTTCATTTCAGATTCCATCTTCCCTATCATCATGATTTCTCCATTGCTCATCTCCTGTATTTCAGATATCATTCTAGAATACAGCTTCAAAATAAGGGTTAATTGAACAAATTAACATATCACATAATACCCCAATTTTTTTGACTGACCAACAAATAAGCTTAGGTAGGACACACTAGCGAAGGATTTACTCATCTCTCCCCTCCTAGTTGTATTCCCCGATCTCCGCCAGAGATCATATCCCTAAGCTCTGATACCAACTGTGACAACCCCAAAATAGGTTCATTCCACCCAACCCATTCTGAGTCGTCAAATACATGGTACAGAAAACAACTACAACTTTATTACAACAATTGTCGTGCAAAATACAACAACACATATGCTGTGAGTTTGGATACAAATATATACCAAATGTGACTCATGTTCCAACCGTGGACATCACCTCACAATAACACCTTACATAAAGGTATAGTCAAAAACTGTTTTAGAAATTAGAATCTTTGGGAAGTGCTCAAGGAAACCTTCGTACATGGGAGGCCACACGTCTAGGTTATGATAGATATCATATGGCCACAGAATTATCCTTGGTTGACCCAATAGACCCCAAAGAAAAACGAGAAGATTACTATCATATTCTTCCCAATGGTGAGTCTTCTCTTGACATATCGTTATCTCTACTGTCTCTAATTGAGAATTATACTTTAAACAAACACCAAGATTATATAGGTAGTGCTCGTATATATACTCAGCAAGTGGATGAGCACATCCCTGTCTTATGATGACACGAGGTTGTATGTCGTTAGACATCTTGTATGATAGTGGCAAACCACCCTTCCAACGTTGGGTACACCTTACCCTAATGGATTCACCAAATATAACTACTAAATGAACTTTTCTATACTGCTTCGGGAGAACATCCACAGCTAGAGACCACCGTTCTATTTCCCCGTTACCCTCGCTCGACCCAGCTACACTCTTATTACCTGAAAGGAATTGTGAAGCAAAAGGGTGAGCACAACTAGCCCAGTAAAGAATATCATGACTAAAGATAATTAAATTATCAGTAGCCTTCATCAATAATAAATCAGAGATTTATAACATATGGTAAATGATAAAAATTTTAACCATAGTTGCAGCGGAACGAGCAATCCATTAGAAGAGTCAAATAGACTATAAAGTCTATTATCTTCTCCATGTTAAAAATCCATCAACAATGTTTTATCCCTGTAACATCAATCAACAGTTCCTTTCCACAATCATATGAATAACTCATAATCATAATTGTGATTCTAAATTTTTCTTCACACCCAGGACGAAGATAATTTTCATCACCTATCTTTACCTGAAACATCAAAGATCATGGTTATACCAAATCACAGTTCCTGTTCATAATCATACTAATAAATCCATCTTTGCACTACGACCAAAGATATTCAACAACAGTTTATCTTTGCACTACGGGCCAAAGATATTCATCAACAGACCATCTTTGCACTACAGGCCAAAGATATTCATCTACAATTCATCTTTGCACTACAGGCCAAAGATATTCCTCAACCGTTCATCTTTGCATTACTGGCCAAAGATATTCAACAACAGGTCATCTTTGCACTACGGGCCAAAGATATTCATCTACAATTCATCTTTGCACTACAGGCCAAAGATATTCCTCAACAATTCATATTTGCACTACATGCCAAATATATTAATACCTCAAAGAATATATAATCATTTAAGATTTTATATAAACAATAATTATAACCATGTTGATCATTTCACCTTTGCACTTAAGCTAAAGATATTCAATTATAAATTCAATGGTCATGATCATACCAGTCAACAATTCAACTTTGCACTACTGGCCAAAGAGAACCCATAGTCATGATCATACCAATAATTTACCCATCTTTACACTCAAGCGAAAGAGAATTTCAACATCAAGGTTATAAAAATGTTATATATGATTATAAAAATAATATGATCAACATATAGTTTTAATCTCAAGAGTAATATTCGTAACTCATGAATAGTAAATCGTGAATAGTAACTCATGAATAGTAACCCCGACACAAAAGATAGAAATTCCACAATAAAATCCATACCAATATTTCGGTATAATGATATTGAAAGAATAACATTACTTAAATTTATAAACAATTTATTTTAATTGTTTACACTTTACTAATTAATGCATTTAATCATCATAAAATGCCAACTCTTACAATTTTATCATCAATAACCAAAACCCTCATCAAAAATCTGCATATACCTCATATAGGATTCTCAAGCCATAAAATCCTATTTTTCAATTTTCTTACTTCACATAACATATTTAATTCATTTTCTCATAACTAGACTATTTTTATGAAAAATATCAAATCAGTCCCAAAAATATTTCTTTTCTGGGATTTAGCATAATATAGTCCCATAGTGAACATATATTTTTCTCAGAATTTTTAAAAGTCATTTACTATTTTTCATATGGCCAAAACAGCCGAATATTTAGACATTTATCAAAAATTATACTTTTGTCCAAAAATTCTGAAATTAACAGAGTATACTTCCATCATATACATGTACTCCCAATAAAAATTTCATCAATTTTGGAGTTAACCACAAGAAATTATAAGCGGTTACTTTTAAAATAGTCTTTTCCCGTAAGATTCATAACTCTTAATCTATACATCCAAAAATCACCATTTTTGGACACAATCAATAAAACTCATCAAAATATCATTTTAAATTTTTCCATAATTTTTGAAGTTCAGAAAAATTACGAAACTGAAAAACATAGCAACCCTTAAAATCCCTTAATATCCCTTACCTCAAAAGAGCAGTACTTCTGACTGGATATCGGATATGATGCTGAAGAAAACTTGCACTAATGAATAGCAACTCACCAAATATCTAAAAACTCACAAAATATACTTCATAATATAGAGAGAGAAAGAGAGAAAGCTTATGTTTCTGGTGTGATTTTCAATTCTAACTTAGCCCTCTATTTATAGGAAAATTTTGGTAGGTTTGACCTGCAACCTGATGGCTTTACCTGCTACTATTCCCACCCACCACATTTGAAATATAATTCAACACATTTCTTCACCAACCACAAGTGGGGCCCACCAATTCTAGAATTTTCCACCAAAATGATAAACTCCGAAAATTCAACAATTTCTGAGCTAGTCATCTCGTAAAATTCATAATAAATCATACGTTCATTTTTAACGGTTCAAAATTTGTGGACATATACTCAACTTATATATGTATAACATATCCAAAAATTACCACGATCCAACGGTCGGATTAAAAATTATAACCCCCGCAAAATATCTCAAAAACCCTGATTTTTAATACCTTCATTCCGACAAAAATACGGATAAAAACCTCAACATTAACTCCTTCATTTTTAACCACAAAAATATATCCCTCGTTTATATCCACATAAAATAAATATTTCCTTATCATATGAATCAATAATTAATTATTCACAAATAATATTACAGAATCACATTTATGACAACCAGGCCGTTCCCAGGAAAGAGGGGGCTTTCCAATAAGAATTTCTCCTTACTGGCGCGCAATCAGATAACCAAACCTCTCCTTAGACAGAACTTTCTAGACATTGCCAATAATGCTATCTAATAATACTATTCAAATAATATGAATTATTGATCTGATAATGGGAAATACTGTGCAGCAACAATTATTGAACAACAATAATACAAAATTTCAACGTAGCAATTATTGAATCAATAAAATAAAATATTGAACAGTAATTACTGTAACAATTATTGAGTAGTGCCTTCTTACGTAAGAATCAATAATTTCAAAAATACTATGCAATACCGTGTGCTACTGTGCAATAACGCGTATTACTGTATTTTAACCACCGGGTATTCCAACAGTGTTAACGGTAACAACTACGCCGTTATTTGTAAAAACTCAAATTTGTCGTTTTCTTCACCCGACAGTTATTCTGTTATGGGGCCCACAAATGGCTGCGCCGTCGTACGAATATTCCCCGACAGAAAGAATATTCCACGACCAAACGAATATTCCCCGACAACAATGATTATTTTATAACCACTTGCTTATTTTGAAAAAAAATCATATTTCACTCATAACTTTAAATTTTTATCAATTTAACCATTTACTGAATAGTAATTATAAGAAAAATTGAATACTTTTATTTCATAAAATTCGGGGTCTTACATTATGTATCTTGCAAACTGTACACGACCTGATATTACTTTTGCTGTTAACTTGTTAGCAAGATACAGTTCTTCTCCTACTAAGAGACATTGGGATGGGATCAAACACATTTTGAGATACCTTCGTGGAAGTATTGATCTTGGGTTATTTTATCCAAGAAATTCAACGTTGTAATTAGTTGGGTATGCCGATGCAGGATATTTATCAGATCCACACAATGAAAGATCACAAACAGGTTATGTATTTACATATTGTGACACGACTATCTCCTGGAAATTCACAAAGCAAACCATGATAGCTACATCTTTAAATCATTCAGAGATTCTCGCTATACATGAAGCAAGCAGAGAGTGTGTTTGGTTGAGATCAATTATTCAGCATATTCAAAAATCATGTGGATTACCATCAATCAAAGACATTCCTACAATTTTGTATGAGGATAACGCTGCATGCATTGCTCAACTTAGAGGAGGGTACATCAAGGGAGATAGAACAAAACACATTTCACCTAAATTCTTTTTCACACATGAGCTACAAAAGAAGGGTGATATAGATGTGCATCAAATTCGATCATGTGATAATCTAGCCAACTTATTCATAAAGTCGCTACCAAATGTAACGTTTGCAAAACTTCGAAAAATGATTGGAATGTGTCGACTGAAAGACTTGTGACAACATTTCACCCAGAAGTAATGAATTCTTGTTGAGGGGAAGACTGTACTTTTTTTCCTTAGTCATGGTTTTTATCCCAATGGGTTTTTCCTGACAAGGTTTTAACGAGACAGTCAATTAAGATATTTATGTAAAAGATATGTACCCTTTTTCTCTTCGTTAAGTTTTTTCTACTAAATTTTTTTAACAATGTTTTTAATGAGACATAATCTTTTATCGTAATGAATCAGGGAAAGTATTAGAATACATGTGATTCCCTCCTAAGGAGGGAACCTTTTCTTCCTTTTCCCATGTGCTTTCCCCTTTCCCCTTTTCCCTTTTCCCTTTTCCCTTTTCCCTTTATTCCCTGTCCGCGTTCCCTCCTCTTCTTCTTCTTCTTCTCTTCTTCTCCTTTCCTATATAAAGAAGAAGAATGCTGAATGAAAGGAGTGAGCAGAAACTTCTCTGAAGAATAATTCTCTGAATAATTTTCCTCTCTCTTCTCTTACTTATTCTTTCTAAATTTGTGCAGTAATTATAAGAGTATATTTTATACACTTCGCTAAAGTTTTATAACAAATATTAATATATTATGCACTCATTTTTATTAAATTGAATATTTAAAATTATTAAATAAAATAATAAAATAGTGTCATTAAAAAATAATTTATTTTTAAATTATCAAATACTAATTTTTTAAATTCCGATCTCGTAAGTATTCAATTATCTAATTTATTAAGATATTATAATGATTCATATATTAAGTTATTGACCTCAATTTGGCTCAGCAATCAGAGAAGTCAGACCCCACTTTTCCAAAATTCTTCCTCGTCGTCGGTAACTTATCAGAGCAGCAGTGTCTGAATAATCGTCGTGCTCCATGGTCGAGCCTAGAAAGCACCAGGTTCCTCCCTCTCTTTCTCAGCAATAATTTCTAATATACATGCACTTCTCAATTATTCAAAATTTCCCCCAAAAAAATCTCTACTGAAACTGTTAATCGTACATTTTAATCATGATCTGAAAATATCCGTGTGAATCTTTATAATATTGACTAGTGCGTTTAATTACTGGATTAGTTTCTCTATTTTCAAATTGGTTTTGATTTTCGTTTGACTTATGTGATGATTCGGATTGATCAGGTTTCATTACGGGGAGCAAGTGCTAGAGAGATTACTAGAGATGCTCTTCTTGAGAAGGTTGCCCAAGAAAGGGAGCTTCGGCATTATACCCGAAGAGCTACGGCCGCTGCTCTCTTTATACAGGTTTTATAAATTTGTTTGAATAATTTTATTCAACAATTCATTGCCTTTGCATTCAATTTCTATTTGTGGATATGATAAAATGTGTTTGCTGCAATATTTGTTATTTTTCTCGTGAAAATTTGGATATGATTACTTGAAAATTATACAGAGGGTTTGGAGGAGCCACAACTCGACAAAGATGATAGCTTTGCAGCTTCAACAAAAATGGGAAACATTGATCCATGGTCATACTGTTTGTATAACCAGCACATGGATTTCCAGTAGTTTATTGAGGCCTTTTCTTTTCTTCACTACAAATCTATCTACTCGATATCAAAAAATTCAAGCCAGAGATGTAGATTGTATGCGGAATTGCTTCAAAATTCTACTAGAAAGCTTAAATTCAACAGGTAAGTCTTGTTTCTTCCAATTGTTTGGTTGATACATACCTTTTCGGATGCCGTCATCCATTTTGTAGCAGTTGTTGGTTTCAAAATCAAATTTTCTTCAAGCATATAACTATTTATGGCAATGGTTGGTCTTCGATTATTATGCTGATATGAAAAGAATCAAGAATGTAATAAAATAAGTTTCTGGGAATCAATCATAATTTGTTTAGCATATCCTGATTCATTAATTTGGGTATGTGAACGGTTTCCCTAGCCACAGATGATGTTGGTTAAATGCAAAATAGCACACCCTAAAAGCTATGATACCACGTCTTCTATTGATTTTGACTGTTTATGATTCCAAAATGTATGCTGTGTGATTGGACGAAAGATACTTGGAGGCTGATCGAGTTTTATAAATATGGTAGTGGATTTTAGTTGATATGGGGTGTTATAGGGATTGTGGAAAGTATTGTAAAGATGTAATATTTATGCATAAAATAGCCCAAGATAAGAGAGAGCTTTAGAGCTATTTAAAGAGACAAACAGTACCTTGAATAAGTTTGTTTTAGATATAACTCTTTTGGTGTGTGGTGTTTAAATTATTGAAGGGAAAACACATTTCAAACTGATCAGTATTTCTCATGTTGAAATCATATCGGGTTGAGTTTTGGCTATTAATTTTTTTTAGCTGTAACCTGTTTCTAATTTGTAAGGAATTAATTACAGAAATCTCGTATATACAGAGTCAGTTCAATTATAGTGTTGCGAAGTGCAGTATAGAAAGAGGTAAAGTAGAAATGCAGAATAAACTTAACTCTTGTGTTGCTTGATTTCTTCTTGCGCTTTGGATATGCTCAAGTTATCCTGTTAGTTGACGGTTTTGGTCCTTCAATACTTAAGTTTCCAATCTTCTAAAGTTTTCATAGTCATTTCAATATATTCTTCTAGTTATTCTTCATTATATAATCATTTCACTGATCTTTTTATTGTTCCTCGTCATAGATCCTCAGAGAAACTTTTGCAGTCTGGTTACGGGTTCATTGGAAGAAAGAAGGATATGGCTTTACCAAGTAAAAAAACTGATTTTCCTGTGCTTCCTCGTACTTGCGGATTGTGACTATTCCCACCAAGGGGATAATGGATATGTTTTGCTTACTTCTCTAGCAACGCGCTTTCTTGTTATTTTGACTGATGTGAAAGGGTGGAAACATATTGCTGAAAATAGTCTTCGGGATGCAAGTAGAGCAGTAAAGGAATTAGTTCAGTTTATGGGCAGTAAAAAAAGTGGGATGTACACTTGTATTAGAAGATATATTTGTAGGTTGGATGCTCCTTTTCCGCATATGACCAGTTCTAGCCAAAAAGATGATAAATTCTTGATTACAACAAGTGCAATCACTTTAGCTCTACGGCCCTTCCATAACTTGGATATGGACAACAACGGTTCTTTGGACTTGTTGCATTCTGCTGAACAATATTGTGTGTTTCTACTCACTATCCCATGGTTTGCACAACGTCTACCAGCAGTGCTCTTATCTCCTTTGAGACACAAGTCTATATTGTCACCATGCTTCAGAGCACTAATGGTAAGGCTCATCAAGTGGGAAGAAACTTTATTCATATGTATACACCACTGACAAAGGTCTTGATATTGTGCTCACAATTTTTGTCATCCTTTCACCCAGAAAAAATATGTGCCACTGTGAGCTTGTTGAAACATTTATCCAGAGAAACGATCTTAGATTAGCTCTTTAATGTTCTAGTATATCCATACAAGAGATAAGTCTGGTAGGCTTTCTTATTTAAACTGCAGCGTAAGGAGAAATTAGGAATTTAGGAATATTTTCTATTATATCATCTAGTATGAGAATCTGAACCATTACACATCTCATTTGTTCCTTAAATTCCCTTTCTAAGATTGATACTATGCTATAATCCATGACCTGCTACAACTATTGCTTGTTTTATCTTTGGGTCTGTTGTCCTGTTCAAATTAAAATTTCTGTTAATTGCTGAATTTCATATGCTGGTGCTTGGTTGGTTCTCATTTTGTTGAATTTAAGCTTTCTTGCTTACGAACCAGTGGTTATTGTGTGTACGAGCAATTACTTTGTACACATTTGACAAAGATTAAGTTTTTACTGACTCCACACACCTAGCACAGCAAGTGCCAATGCCTTGCTTGCGGCCTTCTGTGTCAATTCTGCTTCTTAGGATATATATTATATGGCATATCCCTCCTACATTTAGTTACTTTTTGTAACATGCAACAATAGCTTAAATATTTGTTTTTTTGTTAATGTCATGGAAAAGCAGAATATCATTATCAAGTTTCATATACTTTATGCATAATATACTATCTTCAAAATGTTGTATAGAATCTATCTGATTTGTTGAAATAACATATAGTGGTTGACATAATGGAATGTTAATGTCAGTATCTGTATCAGCAGAACACAGTTTTTCAATATGCACTGCCGAGTAGTAACATTGAATAACATTCCATATGACATGGACTTTAAATTGTGGTATGCTAATCTTTCATGAATTACATAATTGGATGTATTCAAGGACTTTCTAATTTAAGAGTCGTTTCCTATCAGAATTTATAATGTTAGGTTAGATTTAATTCTAAAATTAAATAACATTATCAATATTTCAAGTTTGTAAGTTTTCTTCTTGGAGAGTATTATGTACCGTATAACTAATTGTATCCTATGTTAAGAGATTAATGTGGGGTATCACTATTCCTCAACCATCAGTTGATAGCTTTGTGTTCCTAGAATTCTATACATAAAGGATAAAAAATAAGGAATGAATAGAAATATATCTTACTTTGCTAAAGCATTTATTCGCGAAAATAAGTGTACCATGTTTTGGAAAGTGCTTGACAAAAGATGCTCTCAGCATATTAGTCCTTTCTCGAACTTTGCTATATGTTGATTACTAAGAGAACTTTGCATATAATTGATAATTGATTGATACATTCATAGCTGGATCCGTAGAGTTAATTATTTCTACAGGAAATGAAATAGAGATGGTGTATGCATGCCAAAATGGTTGGTTTGTTTCATGTTAATCCAGAATTATGGCTTGTGGTTTTTACCAGTTATGTTTTTTAAATGTGTATGAATTTGGTTTTTCTCTTGAAAACACTAGGAGGCTGATCAAACTGTGGCAGGTGATGGCAGATTTCAAAAGAAAAGATCTTAAAGGAGATTTCAGAGGTGGATCACTTAAGAATAACATCTTCACCTAGAATGATGCCACAAGTTGGTTGGGCTCTTGGAAACATAATATTTCTTGCAACAGGCAGTGACCACAATTTTGTGGGTCAAGGAAAATTCACCCAAGACCTAGACTATGCATCCTACATCCATGTCGTCGTCATCCTTGCAGATAACTTACTAGCTTGGCTCAACAAAGTTGGATGGATTAGAAAGGTGTACCAGGAATCCCAAGGAAATAGTGAAGCTTCTGATGAATTCTTTGATGCAATGCTTATTGAGGCATGCACCACTAATGTGTCCTTAAAGACGTCATACTTGGATTATTTTAAGCCTGCTTGTCAGCAGTGGCATCTTATGAAACTGTTAACCTTGGAAACGGATTCTTCCATTCATGTTGTTCATAATTCATCACGAGAAAGTCCAGAATGTCATGGAAAGTGGGATCTGCTTGATGTTGCGTATTATTATTTTTTCATGCTTAGAATATTTACTATCCTGAATCCTGTGGTTGGGTCATTGCCTGTTCTCAATATGCTGTCTTTTACTCCTGGATTTCTTTTCAGTATGTGGGAAGCACTAGAAAAATCTCTTTTCCCTGGAAAAAGCCCTGAAACTGTGGGAATTGGTGGAAGTAAATCATCTGGAAAAAGTGGTAAGATGTTGGAGAGAAAACAAAAATCAGTAGCTAAAGATGGAGGCAACAAATGGTTCCATGTATTGTATAAAATCACTAGTAAATCACAGGCAGATTTTTATCACATCAGTTCCAACAATGATCAACCCAATTCCGACCAAACCGATGAGGTTTCCATTGATACATGGGATATAGAGACTTTAAAGCAGGGTCCAGAAGGTTTGTCAAAAGGTTCTATTTGTCTACTTCATCTCTTTTGCGCCACCTATTCACACCTGTTGTTAGTTCTTGATGACATAGAATTCTATGAGAAACAGGTACAGTAACTCTCAATGTTTCCCCAACTCTTATCCTATGTGATCTAAACTTTGGTTAATTGTGAGTAAACATTACTAAAGTGCTTCAAGAATCGAACTAGGTTCCCTTCACTCTGGAGCAGCAACGAAAAATTGCATCAGTGCTTAATACATTAGTGTATAATGCCTTGTCCCTCAGTATTAACCAGCAGAATAGAACTCTTATGGATGCTGCAGTCCGATGCCTGCATCTGTTATATGAAAGGGACTGCAGGCATCAGTTTTGTCCACCTGCTTTGTGGCTTTCACCAGCTAGAAAGAATCGGCCACCAATTGCTGTAGCTGCCAGAACTCATGAAGTTTTATCAACTACTCTTAAAATGGATGATTCTTTGGCCATTCAGAGCATGCATTCTGTCATCACTACTACCCCACACGTCTTCCCATTTGAAGAAAGGTAAGTACAAAATGATAAGCTGAGATGATGCTTTTTTCTCCTCAATTAAATTCTTGACAGCTGTGGTGCCTTTTAGTTGTTCAGCTCAGTGTTGACTTCAAACTCCTACAAATGTTAAAGAAGGTTCGAATTATGAAACCTTCTAGCTTGACTTTTGCGACACTTGCTTTATTTGTTCTCGAATACTCCCTCTCTCGAAAATGAGAGTTCTATTTGACCTTTTGATTTTGATTTTTTTAAGGTTTGACTATGACACACTTCAACATAATTTATTACCAATAAGTTTTATACAATATTATATTTTAAGACTATAATTTGCTATTGGGAAAAAAATTATATTGAAGTGTTTCTAGGCAAATCTTAACATGCTTAAATTTTTTTTTTTTTTTTGCATTAAAATAGGAATTAAAATCTCAAGCAGGATTCTCATTTTTAGACGGAGAGAGAATTTTTGTCAATTTATCCTTCAGAATTTTCCCTCTGAACAAAAGTAATCCAACCTGTCCAAGGTAGAGGCTTCCTTGTTTGCAAGGAAGTTGAGTCTTGTACTATATTTATGTAACAGCCCATTAATGTACATCAGGGGTAGCACCATTGTAAATCTGGAATTTCATAGGTTTATTTAGGTAAGATCCTATATTGTAAAGCAAGTTCTATATGGGTGTATTAATCTTCTCTAGTTAAAAATTGTGGTCTCCATTGTGGTGATTTATTGTAATTCCCTGTTATCATAATAACTTATTGACCACGTTTCTTGTAGTATTAACTTTTAAAAAACTCTACTTTCAAAATAGTTCAACTTTCAATATTTTCATTCAAGCCCTTCGTTTTTAACTTACATGACATGAGAAAGTGTTATTTATGATAAGTATCAATCAGACCCTTGTACTCGTGTCTCCCCTTTCTGCAATAAATCAGTTATGGAATAACCGTCAATAGCCTTAGCAAAAGAACAAACAAAAGAATTTCCCAAGCAATTGCAATTAAAAGTATGCATGTCCAGACAAGGAAATTTTCTTCTAGCCTCCACTTTGACTTTGTTCTGGTGGGTGCTATCTGTATCCCTTAAAGGATTTAATAGGAACTTCTGGGTAATGAATGGCTATATAGCATATTTTTGATATGGTTTAGTTATGCCAGAATTAAATAATCTACTCGTGAGAGGATTGTTACAAGTTTCACCAGTATCTACTTACTTTGCTTATACGAAAACTAAGTTAACTAAGGTAAGTTTCACAAATAAGCATTACCACCAGCAGTTGCATAATCAAATTCAAATTGGCCTCAAATTGAACCCCAAAGTATAACCCAATTAAGGGTGTAGACGAGTCGAACTGAAGCGAATAGAGAGTTGCTTGAATTCGACTCGAAAAGTTAAATTCATTCGAATTGTATTTGAAAAATTCTACTCAGATTTGACTCGACTCGAATATTTATTACTCGAATACGATCCGACTCGGATCAAATTATATTCAAACTACTCGCGAACATCAAATTCAAGCTCGAATTCGAGTCTCCACATAATAACTAGTTTTGTAATAAATATAATTATAAATTGAATTTGTAATAAATAACTATTTATGTTCTTTCACCATCCAACGTGGATTTCTTGTTCATTGTAAGCTCGACCAGTTGTTTTTCTCCCTATTGGTTGACTATCTGGATTTTGTACTTCTTTAACCCAAAAGAAGAGCGTGTAAACTGTGTTTTTCTTTCTATATAATATCTTTGAGCCTTTTTACCCCTTGGCAGAGTTCAGATGTTTAGAGAATTCATCAACATGGACAAAGTATCCCGCAGAATGGCTGGTGAAGTGGTTGGACCTGGTCCACAATCAGTTGAGATTGTAATTCGTCGAGGTCATATTGTTGAAGATGGATTTCAACAATTAAATTCCCTTGGGTCAAGGTTAAAGTCTAGCATCCATGTGTCATTTGTTAGTGAATGTGGGCTTCCAGAGGCTGGTCTGGACTACGGTGGTTTATCTAAAGAATTTCTGACTGATATAGCGAAGGCTGCCTTTGCGCCAGAGTAAGTTTCACATGGCACTTGTTTCATCTCTTGCTTTCTGAATTTTAATTTTGTGCTTTCAAATGACCATAGTTTGTTATTCTTCTATTGTTTAAGTTATGGGCTATTCTCCCAGACCTCAACTTCAGACAGACTTTTAATCCCTAATACAGCTGCAAGGTTTCTAGAAAATGGTATCCAGATGATTGAGTTTCTTGGAAGAGTTGTAGGTAAAGCACTTTATGAAGGGATATTACTGGATTATTCCTTTTCACATGTTTTTGTTCAGAAGCTTTTAGGTCGCTATAGCTTTCTTGATGAACTATCAACTCTTGATCCAGAGCTCTACAGGAATCTTATGTATGTAAAGGTAGGCCCTCTTGGTCAAATATTGAAAACTCATATCTTGAAACTATGTCTTGTTTCATTAATTTTAGATGGGTTGAAGAGGGATCAATTAGTTTGTAAATCCTTTTCTTTGTATTTGTTTGTTTGCAAATAGGTAACTCTACATCTCCTTTCTCAGGGGTGTGCAACAGTAATCTTAGGCCATGTTTGGCATGTGGGAATGGGAGTTCAGGAATAGGAATTTCAGACCTGAGATGTCTAGAAATATTGGGAATTAAATATTTTCATTCTAATGATTGGATATATCTAGAGATAATTGTTTAGAATTTTTTTAATATTTTCATTCCAGTGTTTGGTATTCTCCTTTAACTGGAAAAAAATCTTTTGACTTCTAGATAGATTATGAAGGATAAATTTTTTGGTAATAGGACTAGAGGAGGCAAATGGGTAAATTTATTGGGTAATGGGTGTGATTTATTTGGTTGAGAGTCATTGAAATTTTAGAGAGCGACGAGAATTTTTTTAGACTGAATAAAATTTTCTTATGAGTAAACACAAAATTTAGAGTGATAAGATGGATCAAAAATTTTAGAGAGAAAAATTATAAGGAGAAATTGGATAAAATTAGAGAGAGTGAGATTTGAAAGGGAAAAAAATTAGAGAGTGAAAGTGAGAAGAGAGTGAATAAAAATTTTAGAGAGAAATAAAAAATTTGTGAGGCATTTATTTTTATGCTTGATGAACTCATTCCTTAAAAAATGGTTTGAGATGACCACACCTCATGTTGGGTTTGTGAATACCTACATTAAATGTTTATCTTTTATTCCTGAGAAAGAGATTCTCAAATAGATTTTTTTTTAATATAAAAGACTCTAAACATGAGTATTGTGTGTATCATGAGAATTTGATGGCCATTCTCAAGATCACAATCTCGTACACCAAATATGGCAGTATGGCAGTAGGGTATTCCCTATTGATTGAGAAGTGGGCAAAGTGGAGGAGAAGCTCCCTAATATCATGTAAATAGGTTATACTAGGACAACGAAGCAAGGATTCTTCATTATCCTAACAAATTGTTGTATTCCCGCACTGAAAACTTCAATTCTCGGGGTTCTCTCCTCCAAAAATAACTTATGTGTTTTGAATTATTAATGATTAATTTTGTTATTGTTATTACTTTATGTTTATAGAATCATGAAACTTATTTTTTTGGATGTTCGTTGTTTTTCTCTTGTAGTATTTATTTTATAGAATGATTTATCATATATATATATATATATATATGTGTGTGTGTGTGTAGGGACTGATCCATAGCCAACGTTGTCAACTTAAGGATAGCTTTACAACACATCATGAGCGTCCATCCGATGATCTAACAATTTAATAGAGGTCTCGTCCGCAGTTTAGTTTCCAGTATTCCGCAGTTTAATACTGCAGACGGGGCAAATGTCCAAAATACCCTCCTTATAAAAGTCTCTCGTCTGCAGTTTAAGTATTAAACTGCGGACACTAACTATTTTTGGTCAATTGGAAACGACGTCGTTTTTTAAAAAGTACCGTCCGCAGTATTAAACTGCGGAAGCTAAGTTGATTTTTTTTCATTCTTTTTCCATTCTCTCTCCTCCCTTTACTCCTATCATTCACCTCATGAAAACCAAAACTACTCGAATATGATGAACACAATATATATTTTTTAATAGAGGATTCATCCAAAACCAGAAAGCTTTTGATAAAACAAAAGTCGAACCATATCTAGTCACATGAGATTTGTCCAGAAGGGGTTCATATAACTTGGGTTCTACATCCATTACTGATTTAAACTCTATTGTCACAATGATCCCATTAGATCCTTTAATGGACACGATAAAAAGAAGAATTGATAATGGAAGAATTACAATTAAAATTATATCAAACCTGATTCGGATTCTGTTTCTGATTCTCTCTCCAATATCAAGCCTAAGCCTTTTTAGATAGATCTCATAAATTGTTTGTTTTTCAGATTTGGATTCTGTTTCTGATTTGGAATTATTGCTGAAAGTTCTATTATTTGGCATTCGCAGTTTAATACTGCGGAACCTAAAAAACTAAAAGAAAATTTGAATTTTGCTCAAAAACGGCGTCGTTTTTCAATTGGCCAGTGTCCACAATTTAATACTGCGGACGAGAGACTTTTACAAGGAGGGTATTTTGGACATTTATCCCCTCCGCAACATTAAACTGCGGAATACTGAAAATTAAACTGCGGACGAGAGCCATATTAATCGTTAGATATTCGGATGGACGATTAGAATTTGTTGTAAGGCTAGACTCTTTTTTACAACGTTAGTTATGGATCGGTCCCTTATATATATATCCACCCTTAATAAAATAAAGTAACACTAGAAAAATGGCTTCGCAGATATTTCAGACTAGATTTTAAAAAAAATAATTAAGAATATCATTGCATTATAGATTTCATGCAGTATGTTTTTCTTACAATGCCTTATGAATTTATGAAGTCATAGTAATCAGTTTGAAAATAAAATAATAGAAGTAATTCTATATGAATGAATATCTATTATCTACTTATAAAATGTGTTAACTTTAATGATTTCCTTCTGGAACAGTGTGGATTTGTCGAAGCATGATTAATTTTTAATATATTTAAGTTATAGTTTGATGGAAAACTTCGAGTTTGAGATCTGAAATTAATCTGAATTCCAGGCTGCTTAAAAAGTTGTGTTGTGAAATATATTGAATTTCGATCCTAGTTGCATTTGACTACGTTAATAAGAATTTGGAGTTAGCTGTAACAATATTATATGCTCAGAATTGTATATTCTGTCGATTGTTAAATGTTATTTAATGTTTCGTAGGGAAGCTGATGTGTTTTAAATTAAAGACTAACATTATGTCCTTGTGTTTATGAATAATTATTTGGATTGACTGAAAATGTGGAAGGGTTATGAAGAGCTTTCTGAAATACATGAGATGTGATGCTTCAGGTTACTTGTGTTAATTATGCATTGTCTTCTTTACTGTTTGTTTTGTGGCCATAGTGTGTCTTGTATGTTGAAAATTGAAATGTATTAACTTGCCATCTTAAACAGAGTTTTTTGAAGAGCAACTAAAATGTAGTAACCACCTGTATATGAGTAAAAATAGTATGGTGGGACAAACAGGCACATAGTGCGTATCCCCCCTTAAATTTTCTAGGGTTGAAGATCTGTATATCATAGCACATAACCATGAAATTTTCTGATGTAGACTTGCGTTTTTGCAGCATTATGACGGTGATGTGAAGGAACTCTCTCTGGATTTTACGGTTACTGAAGAATCATTTGGAAAACGACACATTGTTGAGCTTAAACCTGGTGGCAAGGATGTGTGTGTGACAAATGAGAACAAGTTGCAGTACATTCATGCAATTGCAGATTACAAACTTAACCGGCAGGTTTAAATGTTTTCTCCTTAAATTTGTAGAAACTTTTTACTTGTCATGGTATACTCACCATATAGCCAGCATTGGAATTGAAAATGCAGGTACTGTATTTGTCAAATGCATTCTATAGAGGATTGACAGATCTTATATCGCCATCTTGGTTAAAGTTGTTTAATGCAAGTGAATTTAATCAGGTAGTATTTCTTTCATGTTAATAGAGTGTGTTGTTATTTACTTGATGTTATTTTGTTGTAGGATATGGTTTTACACTGTTTCATGCATCACTTCCTTGCATTGTTTCTTATTTGCAGTGTTTTTGTTAGGATTAATGCTTTATTTCTAGTTTGGCAGTTATGATAGATATTGATGTATAACAGTGTGTTCAGTAAGCCTTACTATGAACTGCTGCCTGCCTCGTATTATTTGGTGGTTCTGAATGGCAATTTCTATTTGCAGCTGCTTTCTGGCGGAAATTATGACATAGATGTTGATGATTTACGAAATAACACCCGATACACTGGTGGTTATTCTGAAGGGAGTCGCACTGTTAAGCTCTTTTGGGAGGTATTACTTCATCATAGCCAGTTAAAACATTATTTGTTCATTTATTTTTTTAAAATAATTTTTAATAAGCTTTTCTTATACCCATGTAGGTCAGAGTAATTTACCCTTGTGTACATGAATTCTCAAATTTAATCTAATCTAGTTGATTCTCACATGCATGAATCTTTTTTTTCTCTTTTTTTTTGGGATGCCTGTGGAAGCTGAGTGTGCAATGGGCCAAACACTGGCTACACGTAATACTCCATAAACCAAGCACCCCTAGTAAGCCCATAGTGAACTATGTTTGGTTAGTCCAAATTTAATGCACATTAAAAGAAGTTTCTGTTACTTTGCTTCCTAGTTCAAGAATCTTTTTTCATAAATCAACTAGCTTTATTACATTCCTAAGAAGAGTGTGAGCTCTGATCATATTACGGACATTTTTATTTGCATTGATCTCATCACAGTCATTTCAAGTTTCTGCTACAGTTCATAAAAATTGTGCCAGTTCTTTAGTAATGTCGCTTTAGGAGGGAGGGAAAATCTACTGTAGACGATAAGGAAAAAAGAATATATATATATATATATATATATAGGAATAAAATGTAAATTTATGTTATTTATGAGCAAATGATTAATTGGTTCAGAGAATGTAAGAATGATTTTGTTTATAAAAATACAACCTCACTATTTCTGAGGAAGACGAATTAGAATTCTTTTACTAGTACAAATAATTGGTTGAAAATTTTCAATGTTATTTACCAAGTTTTGGTTCGTGTAAGGTATGATGAGAATATTTTGACCTTTAGAGTTGCACTAGAAAAATCTTTTGGTCAAAAATAGGAATACATCAAAAATCAGCGAGGAGGCTAATACTACAAGTTATCAGAAAGGAGCTAATAATTCACTCAGTTTTAGTATCTTGAGCGAGCAATTTTTTTCAAGTATGTGCCGTTACAGACCTCAAGGTAGAAAAGTAGATCTATTGAAAATATATTGAGTTTGTAAAGACTAGTGCTCTCTTATAATTCATGAGAAGGAGCTCTGAAGGCATTGTATACGTTAATCTTATCAATTCTCCCTTTTAGTTCCTGTTCTGTCTTAACCGATAAACTAAGGTTGAACTCCTTTTTGAAACTTTTTAATATATGAGCATGTTTTATACATGAATGTGTTGGCCTTGTGTATTCGATTGGGTTATTTATTCATCGAGTTTCTTCTGTTTTGGTATCCCAGGTATTAGCAGGATTTGAACCAAAAGAACGTTGTATGCTTATTAAATTTGTGACAAGTTGTTCTCGAGCTCCGTTACTTGGGTTCAAACACTTGCAACCAACCTTTACAATTCACAAGGTATCTTGTCATATCTGCATCTTCCCTTGAAAAGGAAATAAAGAAAACAAATACGAAACTGCTCTGTAAATGATCTTAATCTATTTAGCATTCTAGTTTGGTTTAATTGCAAATCCTTGTAATGATATGTGCTCCCTAACCTTTCTTTTCCTCATTAAAAAGTATATCAGGCCAAAGCATAAGGTTTTCTTTGTCGAGGAGAGTAACATAAAATTGAGAGATTGAAAAAATGAATAGACAATGAACACGTTAAAGAGGCTCTGAAGTCTGAACACTTCTCAAGATTGTAATTCTAAACCCTTAAAAGAGTAACATGAGTGGTTGGCCTTCTGTATAAATTATAATAAGATCAATTCCTCTAAATTGCTTAACTAAATTCAAGTGTATGTATCCAGATCCTCCTTAGGCAAATTAGTTGCAAGAGCAAGGACCAAGAGATTTCTTTGCATTACCCTATGGGCTATGACACTGTTAATCGGCTTTAGTCAAAGGTTGGAGATACCATAAAGTTCTCATCCTCAAGACTATCCATGCAAGCTCAAGTAGCTGTAATGATGGCGTAATGATGTAGGACAAGGGAGGGGTGGGGAAATAAGGGATAAACAAGGCTCTCGAGCCACAAAATTCAAGAGCTCTCAAATCAGTTCTATTCTATAATCTAAATAATAATGAGGATTACATGTCTTTATATAGGAAACCAACAACTTAGCGACCAAGTCCCTAATTTAAAAAAGAAACAATCTCCTAATTAAAATCTACTACTACAATTAAAACTTCTAGAATATCCTACTTAATATAAGTAATAATTACATTAGTAATCCAATCTTTATCTCTAGATAACAATACAAAATTAATAATAAATTTCTTGATTTTCCTCTTCAATTCCACATCATTTAATCTGTCCCTGCTGGCTGAACCAAAAGGGGACTTTATATCTTCAAAGACCTCTAAGAATTCTTCAGCTCCCGTCTGACTAGGATTACTGAAAGAGAAACTATTAATTCATAATTTCTACCAATAGTGTAGAAATCAGTTTCCTTCAAGAGTCTAGTTACATACTTATGTACATGCACACATATCTTTAGACATACTTTCTTTAACCAAGGATGTGTAAATATCTTGTAATGTAGCGCTGAAAGATGCAGGTGTTATACTATTTACTGAGGATAGTGGTGACTTGTTAGGAAGCATGTAGACTTGTCCTAGGCTTACATATCCATTGCAGACAAATATTGGACACTGTACTTTGCAGAGACTCTCAACCACGTGTACAACACTCTGTGGTTCGTAATATAAAAGAGTATCTTTACTGTAGAAATATCTTTGCACTTTGAACTCTCACTAAAATACTTGCAACAAATTTGAGATATCTATTTCATTCACTTCCAAAAAAACTGATATTTCCGTTTCAATATTATAATTAGAAAGACAAACAAACTGTTTTGTCTTAAACTTTTGCCATTTTCATTTTCCCCGGCATTTCCAAAGGAAATTTATAAAAAATAAGAATAAATATATAAACACACCATGATCAGAATTTGAAATTGTATAGGTAGCAGGTGATGTGCCTCTTTGGGCTTCGTTTGGTGGACAGGATGTGGAGCGGCTTCCATCAGCGTCAACATGCTACAATACTCTTAAGGTACTGTTAAATGGGTAATCTACTTAATAAGGATATTTTATTTGAGAATAAGTTCCCTAATCGGGTGCTTATCAAAATTGTAAAGCTAAAGTTAAACAAGAAGTTTTACAGCATATCGTCATATCTTGTATAACTTTAAAGTCGTGCTGATTTTTGTTCTATTTAATGAATTCAGCTTCCAAGCTACAAACGTTCAAGCACTTTGAAAGCAAAGCTTCTGTATGCCATCAATTCTAATGCAGGATTTGAACTTTCTTAAGATATTTGATACTATGTTACATCATGAGGTAAACCTTTTCTGCTTTTATATATCTAATAGCTTTATTCTTGTGAAACAAAAATTCGAGATTTCTGCAACTGATGGATGCTTATGCAGAGAGTAAGTAGAAGATGTGCAGAACCAATGCTGTAATTATAGATTTATCTAGTAATTGGAAACTGGGGTAAAACTTGATGTGCAATACTTCATGGTAGAATTCTTTTATTTATTTTTCTTATCCAAAGACGCACTTGACTAAATTGGATCCATTCTTTTTTGTTAATAGTTTATTTATTCTGTAACATGTGGATGCACCATCAATTGCATTCATTTGCATCTTAAGACTTTCATTGCCCTCATTGTTAAAGAAATGGAAACTAAACCAGAATAACTACTCATAATGCAGTTGTCAGATCTTATTAATACTAGGGTCATGAAAAACAGATTTCCTCAGAATAGGATAAGCTTACTAGACCCTCTCTTGGTAGATAAGGAGGTTGTACGCTATTTATTCCTCTAGAACGTAACTCACAAACAACTGAAGCCTTTCAAACCACTTGGGTGTCTAAGTAGATGAGTAAAGTGGAAATAGATAATTGCTTGAACTGTGAGAGTTATATGTTTTAAGAAATGAGGTCGAAGCCCTGTCCAAGCATAGATTGTGCCAAATATTGATTTGCATGTTCAGTGGGATGGTAGCTGTCCCAAAACACATACTCAGTGGCATTTGAGCATGTCCCCAAAGACCTGGCATTGCAAAGCAGGGATGTTTCTATCGTACCCGTCCCGCAGCAGGCCTTCCTCGACTCAAAGAACCCTGGAGCAACGGTTACAATTTTACTTCAAAATTTTGACCAAGTTTTGTTTTATCAAAATCATCACAAATAAACTTTGGTTATAGTGTATTACTTTTCGAATGGAAATTTCGCTTATTAGGGTTTCATGTCACAAAACTAAACTCCGCTCAGTAGAAATTTTAATGAGAATCTGAAAAAGATTCTCATTTTTGAAAATACTGAAATATATTTTTAATAAAATATTTCCAGAATTTATGCAGACAGGTTAACTAACTACTTGTCAAAATATTGGCACTTACCATTATCTGTTGGCTTTGTGACCAGGTCCAGGAGGGGCTGGTAGATATCAAAAACCACTAGTTTGAGACCAGGCAACTGGGTCAGCAATTTCTGAGATGTGCTGTTTAGCATATTGTTGAATGAAACGGCATCTGTATTCAGCCTCGCAACACACTGATTGCTTCCTCCACCAAATAAAGTGATGGCGGCTGGCAAACAACCAGTTGGAGGTAGTGTTGTAACTCCAATCTTTCTTACCCCTAGACCATATAGATTCTGTAACATAGCATTACATCAGTCATGTATTTGAAAGAATCAAATCTTACTCTGAATTTCTCCAATATCAAACTACATGGCCATTCTGTACAATTTTCTGCCCATAATCGAAATTGAGACCATATGCAACAGCCAAACGTTTCCCCTATACTTGAACTCTGAATTATTATTGAGATTAATAATGGATCAATAACAGCAGATTGTATGAAATATAAATTGTAGGACTGCAAAACCTGAACAAAGTTGGTGTAGTATCTCATGAGATTTTCTGAGAACTGATCAGGTGAGTAGGCTCCACGAAGAATTGGATTGATGTAGTAGTTCTGAATGAAGTCACTGCTTCCTGCACTCAAAAGGTGGATTGCACCTGAGAATATTGCATTAGCTCTGGCTTTTCCTACCATTCTCACGATTTTATTCTGCCACTCCTTGTAATACGCTATCTGCCGTGGCAATGAAATGGCACCCTACAAATGCCAAACAATATTCAAAGGTGTTAAATCTATAAACATAATCCATCTGTATATAGTCACATACAGTGTGTGTATGTATATATATATAGAAAGATAGAAAGTAAAAAACCATTACATATGTTGCCGATGTCATGTTGTAGTAACCAGCAGCACCTGAGGCAAAGTTGGCACCAGTCAGGATGCTCCTTCCTTTGGCATCGTCAGTAAGGTAAGCTGGCGGGTATGAAGTAAAGCCTAGGTACTCAGCTGTGCATAAGAAAATATAATCAGCTTATGCATTATAGTGAGAATCAAGCATCTTAGTGAGATAAGTTACCAGTGAAGTCAGTGGCCAGTTTTCCATTGCAGAACCTCCCTGTAGGTCTATGGGTTACGAAGTCTCTTCCGTAAGGCGGGAAGTTGGCCTTGACAAGGGTAAATCGGTTATTGTTGTTCCCTGAATCAACTACCGAGTCTCCAAAGATGAGCAGTGCAGGAACAAGAGGTTGCCCGTGAGCAACAAAGAAAGCCATTGCAACAAGAATAAAGGAAACTAAAAGCCCCCTTGAGAACTCCATTTTCTTTTCCTCTATAGTAAAGTGGAAACTCAGCAAGAGAGATTAGTGAGTGTAAAGAGGAGGGCGCAGGTGGGGGAGAATTTAAGTAGCAATAAAGCTATTATGCATATTTCCAGGGGTAGGGGAGGAGGCATGATCAGCAGTCAGCAGCTCCTTAAAGGTTCTAATTTATGTCATCGTTATTAGGCTGAAACACTGGTCCATTTGTCCACTTGTCTGAGTTTGTTTTAGGGAGCTGCAAAACTTGCGTGACCTGAATAACTTGTTTCACCCTCAAGCATATCTATTAGTTGGATTGTTCAAGAATAGGGAATAGGGGTGTACGTTTACTAGGTGCTGCTGCAGGACCCACTAATATCATCATCTGCGACTTTAAATTCAAAAGGAAATTTAATTAAATACTCCTTAGATTGCACCTTGAAATCATGAGGAAGCTAATCGTCTTTTGGGATTTGTGCTGAGGAATTAATACTATTGCTTTGAACAAAACTCTCAAGGCAGTTCACATGCTGCTGCTGAAATACATGCAATATAACTTTAGGGGCAGTCTAAAATTAAATTACTATAGCAAAAGGTACTATGGACTTATCTAACATGCGTATTGAACTATTTGACAGAGAGTGAAGTTTAATTAATGGAGTACTCCATATGAATTGAATTGAGCTTTCCTTTTCGTAAGTTTAATATCCATGTATGGACAAACTGTTTTTGCAATAAATAGACTAGTTAACTTAAGCACATTATAGTGATGACATAAATTAAATTACACACGCACTGATCCATCTATTTTGCGTCTGCCCCACTTTGTGGAGATGCAATCCAGGACCAGGATCGTTGACCCTCTTCAAAGCCCAATTCGTCGAGAAGAGTGAGCCTTGTTCGCACTCTTAAACAACCCGTATACAAAATAATAAGGACCACTTTCTTATAGTATGTATAGCCCATTTAGCATTTGGACCCAAAACTAAACTATTCAGGGCCCATCTCTCTCTGACGTTCCGGTTATTCTGCCCCTTCTGGTCGTTGCCATCGCCTATCAGCTGTTCGATAAAATGTCTCGCTGAAGAATACTTGATACTCGAACTTGTTCGATTATCTTTTGGGTGTGTCTGTATTTTCTGAACTTCCAGCTGGGAGATTATCAAGGAAACTCATTTTTCTGCAGGTAAATCCTGTTTCAAATTTTGGATTTTGGTTTTGGAAGAATGCACAGTTGTAATGTAACCATTAAAAAAAGATTGCAGAGGTTTATATATAACAACCTTAACCTTAAATTTTCGGCTTAATTCATAGCTTATTAGATTTGAACTAACAGTGTAGTTTAATTTAACATGGTTCCTTAAAATGTAACTGCTCTAATTTAGTTCCTTTTGAACCAACTCTATCAGTGGTTCCTTCTAAATTTATCCACAAAAATTATATTTCTCCAAATGTGACTATTATATATATACCCTGATCCTGCATACCGAGCTCACCTATAAAAAACCCCCTCTTATTAGTTTCTCTCTCCTCACTTTCACATAACCCCTCTTATTTCTCTCATCCGAAAAAAGCGACGAGGAACGAAGCCCTTTCCTCCCTCATCCGGAAAAATCTACGAGGAACAAAGCCAAATCTGAAGCCTAACACCCGAATCAGTTCTTCCAAAACAAGCCATAGCCACTGACCCCTTTCACTCATCCGATTCGTTCTCATTTTCTTCCAAAACAAGCCCCTCCCACTGACCCGGATCAGTTCAAGCAACAAATCGACCGCGATTCTCACTCGGTCACTCTCATCGTCCCCAGAAACCCTAAACCTCGTCGATTCCTTTCTTTCCACCGGTAAGCTTTACTTTTTTGCTGTAAGGGTCCTGTTTTGGTTTACAAAATTAACCCAAAAAATTTGTCGTGTTAAGTTACTCAAGAAATTTGTGAAATTAATTATACTTCTGTGTTTGGATATACAATGATTGTATTGTATGGTTGGAGAATTGTTGCACGTATCTAAGTTGAATTTACTGAAGAGTGAAATTAGGGCTTGGATTCACTCTGATTTACTGTTTTGTATCACTGCTGTGTTGTTTTTAAATACCGTGTTCTTAAATGCTTAATATATGTAGGGTATCTATTTTTTCTTTTCTTACCTGAGTTTAATCATTTAGATGTCTAATTTTGTAATTTAAATAAATATGTATGAGATTAGTTTTGATTCTGCAAGTTCGCCAACAAAAGTAAATTGGCTGGTGTATTTCTTTGATCTTCTTATTATCACCAGAAAATGGGGTGAACAATCACCTCACTGCTCCTACATGGATTCACCTGAGGGATATGAAAATGCTTTGTCAAAATTTACAACTTGGAATTGGGTTAAAAAGTTGGGTCAAGAATATGACTGATCATTCGGTTATAACCGAACCGAATAGGCTATTCGGTTATAACCGAAAATCGAAATTTGTTCATTTTTGATATCCGAACAAATAACCGAATTACCGAATAACCTAATTTACAATTCGGTTATTCGGGTAATAACCGAAATTAAGAGATATATTTACAAGTTGATTTTATTTACCTGTCAAAATTAGAAAACAAAAAATGGAAAAGACTCATATCATTTTTAAGCCCCTATCCGCAGCAGCAATACCAAGAGCCAAGAACTCATATCATCTCACTTTTAAGTACTCTACACCTACATACATAATAAGCCAGATGATGGTGTTTACAATGATATTGAAGCTACTCCTGTGGGTTTTGCTACTATTCAGATGCACAAATTCTTCATCACATCCCAACAGCTCTAATGGGTTGCCGGTAACTAGTTTTGAAGAAGCCAACGGGCAATGGGTTAAGCAAATGGGCTCATTCAGATTCAATCACTCCCTCTTCTTCCAGAAAGCAAAAACCAAGTTCAAGTCATGCTTAAAACTCGAAGTACATAAAAACCCAAGAAAAGGGGGCGATAATGCATCAATGTGCAAATGGAATAAACCAAGTTCTCACACATTAGAATTTGTTAATAAAAGACTAGTAAACTGCAGATATACATACCACCTAATACTGCCGTGCTTATTCAACTAGAGTTGCAACAAGATTCAGAATCACTATTGCTATAACTATCAGTATATTCTGATACATGTAGTTGGGGCTAAATTGAGTATAGTATAATCATCTTTAAAATTGTCAAAACGAAATCAAACGAAATTCTGCACAAATCAAACGAAATGACAAAACGTCAAAACATAAATCAAAACGAAATCAAACGAAATTCGTCACAAAATCAAACGAAATTCGTCACAGATACCAAACCCGAATGACTGAGATTTGGGGGACAACGAGGAGGCTAGAGAGTAGAGAGGCCCAAGGCATTGGATTATGGAGGAGTAATCTGGTGCGATTCGTGGGATCTGAAGTCGCTGCCTCGCTGGTGGTCTCCCTCTGTAACGACGGCGTCGCCCTCTGTAACGACGGCGAGAGATCGAAAGGCCAAAGCGGAAGTGACCGCCCTCTGGCCTCTGTAACGACGGCGTCGACTGAGACTGAGAGAGTTTGGAGAGTTCGGCCGAGAGTTCGAGTTGAGAGATCTGAGACTGAGAGAGTTGGAGACTGAGAGAGTTTGGAGACTTTGATAGAGCTAAGAGAGGTTGGGCTAGTGGGATGAGTACTACTGTACTAGTGTGCTACTGCCAAGTCAAGATTAGAGGAGTCACTGAGTCAGTCAAGAGTCATACTCATATTAGTAAAGTAGAAATGATTTTTATTCGGTTATTCGGTTTAACCGAATAACTCAAAAATGATACCCGTACAAGCTAACCGAAACCCGTAAAATAATTCGGATATAACCGAAATATTAAAAATAACCGAATTTTTAGAAAATTTTGGTTATATTATTTCGGTTCGGTTCGGTAATTCGGTTATACCCGTTTTTTGCTCAGTCCTAGTCAAGAATTACACTTAAATCAATAGCTCTCCAAAAATTCATTGGAGATGATTGGTATATGAGGTAGAGAAAAAGGGAGAAAGATTAAGCAAAAGGTTCACCATACTACTTCAGCACTTTCTTTTCCACGGGTACAAGTGAGCTCATGTAATAAATGTTTCACTTGTTCTAGGGTGCATAAATTAGGTGCGCATGGAATTACTAATTGCAGCAGATGAAAATGATACCGATGATCGAGAGGCCTATTCTCACTTCTCAGTACAACAACAAGAATGAACATGTCATCGTGTCTACTCGTACTCGTAACAAGAATGAACATGTTTTATGATGATAACCGGCTCCAAATTATTTGACAATTAACTTGAAGACAATAGGCAACAATAAAAAACTCATCCCAGGTATATACCATAAATAACTAACAAATGACTCTTCCACATAGTTTAACAATATTGCATTGACGAATGAGTAGTTGTACCAACATCCCATGTTATGATTGAATTGGATATTTAAATAATACAACATTTTTGATCTGATACTTCAGTAACAAATTAGAGTGTCGGTAGCGAGAAATTAAACGTTGCAATGCAGTCTTAGTTAGTATGAAGATAAGTTCATTGGAAATTTGAAAATTTTGCCTTACATGAACTATATAAGGCATAGAGATGACCTGTATGACTTTGTTACAACACTCTTGAGTAAAGATGCATATTAGTTTTTTTTTTTGAAAATTAGATTAATTACTCTTTATTTTTCTTTTGGCAGACATCACTGATCACTCTTTTAGCATAACCATTCTTTCAACTTTAAATCTTTTCTAAAACTCGTCCTCAACATCATGGGCTATTAGAAAGTTATCACATGAATCCTAAGATAACCAATATTTAAAATTTAAATCTTTTCTCAAACTCATTTTGAGCATCATGGGTCTATCAGAAAGTTATCAACATGAATCATTGCTTAAGAGAAATAGAGAGCTAGACTACAGTTATTTACACTTTGGAGTTATGAGACATACCAGATTTTAAGTATTGACCAACTTTTGTTCCTTCAAAATTTGGAGAAATAAGTAATACTTTGTCATTCAACTTCCATAAAAGGATAAAAGCAATCAAGTACCTGATATTGAAGTTTGCAAGGAATAAGAAGAAGAACATGACTGTAAATTTGGAGACATACCAGGTTTAGGGCTTGTTTTGGAAGAAAATGAGAGAGAATCAGATGAGGGAAGGGTCACAATCAGGGCTTATTTTGGAAAAACTGATTCGGGTTCAAAGGCTTCAGATTTGGCTTCGTTCCTCGTTGATTTTTTCGGATGAGGGTAAGGCGTCGTTCCTCGTTTCGGATGAGAGAAATAAGAGGGGCTCTGTCCGTGTTATGTGAAAGTGAGGAGAGAGAAACTAATAAGAGAGGGCTTTTATAGGTGAGCTCGGTATGCACGATCAGGGGTAAGCCCCTGATCCGGATTGTATATATATATATATATATATATATATATATATATATAATAGTTCCCTATGTAGAATTTCAGCCTTTCATATTGTGTCCATCTCTTTATATTTGTGTATTTGTATATATTTATAAGACTCTGTTGGTCCTGGTTGAAGTTAGTTTTACCCGAAAGTAATCAGTTTTGCAAGGTTCTACATGGATGATTGTATTTATTTGCTTTATGTTTTAAAATTCAAAGTGAAGTTTTCATTTCATTTCTAAGACTGCCCCCTATACCGGAATTTTTTTGGTACCACATAATTGCATTTGAATCCGTTAAATAGTGCAGTCATTGTCTAGAGAAACTGATACTTTTAAGAAGTGTTTGTAGAGGATGCATCATGCTTTCTTTAGAAGCTAGAAGGCGAATGAAAGGAAAGATATAGGACTTATGGGAAAAAAATAACATTATATACAAAGGAAACCAAATGCATAACTGATGCTGCAATTATGAAATTAGTATATAATGATACTAGTCCATCAAATTGATGGTCTAGGGGGCAGTCTTTGCTGAGGTTCTTTTTCACTTCTTGAATTCTTGTACATAGCTGCATGGTGAAATCAAAATATTCAAAGCCAAAAAAAGCAGGGGGAGAAGAAGAGGGGGGTTCAATATTTCAATGCTAAAATTGTTTTGAGAAGAAGGGTCGGTCTTTACTATGTTTGTGAACAATGCGAATATGTGCAGTTCAAGTGCAGTCAACTGTTGAGGAATCCGGGTACTTGGGATCCTTTGAACGATTACATGGCTTCCACACATGATCCTTTAGATAAAGACACGGTTTCTCTAGATCCCAAGGAATTTCATTAGGAGATTGTACCGTTTCTTAAGACATTATTAACTAGGCTGTTTAAGCAAACATTGGTCAATTAAACAGTATTCCCATAACAGATTGAGTTATTGATATTTAGTGTATGGGGAGTAGTATGGGATCCGTGATTAGGAGAAATCACTTGTTTGACTAAATGAGTATGCTACTAATAAACTTATACCATTAACTATAGTGTTTGGTTGCCCAGGCTGGGGCGGGCTTGCATGCATGAAGTATGGAAGTTTGAGCTCAGAAACGCTTGAAACTATCCTGGAAATTGGACTCGTAATGTTTTCCATTTTTTACCATAATTTGGTTATTCTTTCTTCTCAAGTATAAGCAAACTTTACTACTTGACAAGTGCATGTATTTATGTACCAGATACATCTTACCAGCATGGGGGCTCACCTTAGGAATTATTGAAATATACCCTTTTAATGCCATAGTAAGGTATATATATGTTCATTTGTTTGAATCCCATAAGTACTACGGTGCTTAGGTATTTTTCATTGAACTACGGTTGTCGTAAAATAAAGATGTCTCTGATTGTTGTTTAAAAAGTATTGAATAGCACAACACATTGTCATCCTAATAAGTTGAGTATAGTCGTTTAAGTTATTTTTATTTGCAAAAATAATGCACGGGATATGACTATTTGTAGTAATTTAATACTATTATGGACTATTTTATCCCATGAATCCTTTATCTAATTCCATTGTTATGTTTTGTCATTTCTAAGGTCATTTGATAATGGTTATAATCCCAAGTGGAGATGTGGTAATATGTAATCCCCTTTTGAGGTATCAAATGACTTTAGAAATGATAACAAATAGTCATAGGACTAAATAAAGGACTAATCATTGAATAAAATAGTCTATATTGGTATCAACTTAGTAAAAATAATTGTATCCCATACATCATTTTTTGCAAACAAACATAGCCTTAGAGTAATGCCAAGGTAAGGTAGTCTATATCTTCCATGTAGTTCTATGCACAAGCTATATATGGCAGTAGTTTTCCTGATCTCCAGTGAGCAAGAAACAAGAGGTGCACTTTGACAATCCGCTTTCCTATTTTCCTTTTACAGGGAAGCCATTCTGGTTGATGCTCACTTAAGCTGAATCTTCAATGACATGCTCTCTGAGTTTGACTTCCGCAGGACTCCTCAAATTCGGTGTAGCTCCTGGAACAAAGGTTTTGCATGGCAAATGTGCCGCACCTGTTTCAAGATCCTCACCTAGATTATTTAGTATTCGAGCCGTGCAAGAAAATGAAGGGCCTAGACGCCTAGTTGACATAATTCGACTTGTGCCAGAGATATCAAGGAGTTACTTCAAAAGTCCTTCTCGCAGGGCACTTTTTGGGGGTATATCCTTACTTGGTGGCTTTTATGTGGCTCAGACCATATCCCTGTCCTTTGGAGCTTTAGGTGTCAATGATGTGATTGCGGCGGTAGTGTGTGTTCTTCTTACAGAGTATGTGACCAGGTTCTATTACAGCCGGCCAAAGGTGACTTTTCCCATAGCTCTCCTGAATAATTTTAAGATGGGTTTCACCTACGGTCTTTTTATTGACGCTTTTAAGCTTGCCAGCTGAAAAAGACCAAAAAAAAGAAAAGAACAGAAAAGAAAAGAAAAGCTTGCCAGCTTGGACTGAGATTGCCATTCATGACTGTCATTGGCATCTCTGCGTCTTTCTATTCGAACAAATTCTTACACACCTATTAGGTATGAGAAAGGTTCTTATATATATTGTAAATTGAATAACTTGTCTGATACAACTGGTTTTTTTTAATATAATTATTATTTTTATATTACTTTTTAAAGACATACAAATAATTAGTATCATTCTATGGTTTCCCACTCAGAGATCAGAAATTTACTAGTTTTTGACTGGTAATTTGAAACAACTTCATTTATCCTTCTTTTAAATCCCAAGAGAGCACTTGCAAATGCCATGATATAACTTTCCATGCTAACAAGTAACAAGAGCCAATTGTGGCTAAAATGCAGAGTGCTGGAGCCTTTATTTCGAATTTTGGTTTCTACTCCCAAGATTTTCTTCAAGGAAAATTAAACAGCAGATATGTAACTCTCAATGATGACTACAAGGTGCAAACACTAGTAAAAGCTTTACTCCAACAGATCTTGCTAATGACTACCATTTCAATTTTCTGAAGATTATATACCCATTCACCTGGAGCAATGCATTGCTGTTACCTGTAGGTCAATTAATTCCAAATATTTGCACAAACAACCATCAAACTATTTGGAAGACTTGCATTAATTATCATCAAATAAAAATATTAGATAGCCAATAATCATATGCACAACAATAGTGAGTGCCTGTGAAATAACACCCTCTAAATTAGCTTCAGCTTAACAATAAGTTCAGTACCAATTAGTCTTTTATTTTTAAAAAGTGGGCCTCTTGTTAACTTAGAAAGAGAGCCAATGGACATTACATACAAGATCAAGCATTACAAATGAACAGTCCCATACACCTAATTCATTTCATTGACAATAAATAATACCCTGATCATAAATCACCATTTAGATGGGAAAAAGTTATGTTATAATGTTATACTAGTCTTCACTCTGCCAGTTGCAGAAAAAAGGTCTTCCTCTCAATTTTGAAGCTGATAGTCCAAATGAATCAGAAGAAGCCATCGCATCTAATATCATAACAGCGGCTCTACTCAACGCATTAGAAGGAGGAATGCATCATTAGTGGTTTCCTCCATATAACTATATCCAAGACTGTTGGCACGCCTGTGAAACTCCTCCATCTCAGTGATAGGGACTTGGATACCAACTAAGACATTTGCACCAGTTTCTCCCTTTGGAGTTATGAAGTGAGGTGGGAAGAGATAATATTCATTGTTAGAGTTGATTGCAGGAAAAGGATAATAATAACCTCGCATATTAATGGAAACAACAAAATCACTAAGTATACAAGTTATGAGATCAAAACCTGTCCGCGGTAATGGAACAAGGTAATATTCCAACATGGACTGAAAGCATCTAAAAATTTCATCAAAGCACCCGGCCTCTCAGGGAAGACAAACCGGCAAAGAAGCTCATTTTGAACATCTGACCGTGCCCCCATCTGGAAAGGAAGCAGATTTAAAGGTTTCGGCAAACAAGCACAATCAAACACCATTTTAACTATACAAAACATGCCTTCAAGTCGAAAAACATGAGACTTGCAATTTGCTGCAGTCAAGAATATGAATGACGTTTCGGTAACCATAAGACCTGGCCCATCTGTTCTGTTAGTGGTACACTACTATTGCAGTTTATTGTTCTTTAAGATCAGAGTAACTGAATAGATTAAAATATGTGCAATATATTACTCTTTGTTCTGTGTTTTAGGTTTTTTGGACAAGTATATCAACTGAACATTATACGGACACCCCCATATGGGGAAGAGAGGTATAAAATTCAAATCACTGCTAAATCTACTCTAGACAGACTCCAGTCTGTTCCCACCGATTTTATAATTTTGCCCTGGCTTGAATGATGAACCAGGTAACTGGATTGGTTTTTAAGCTTCTGTGAAGATACAGCTTTCCAAAGGGAGTATAATCGGCATTAGAGCGCTTCAGTCTACGATATAACTCCACGTATTCTAATTTATCAAAATACATTAAAGTGCAAAAAATTAACTACAGTCATACAAACCAAAGATGTATATGCACAAATTCATGCAAGAGGGCAGCCTAGCACCAGCACACAACTAAATGCATGCCCCAGATAACTTTTGGAGGCAGAGATCATTCTAGAGTTTCAAATTTTATACCCATCAGCTACTTTCCACAATGAAGGCGGTTAGCCCCACACCCAAAAGAATTTCTCCACCCAAAAACCTTTGCATCTTACCTTTCCTTGTCATACAATTTTTTTTATTCATATTTTCATATTCTTAAATTGTTCTTCAACTGTATAAGTTGTACTGATACTGGAGTCTTAGTTCATTTTCAAAAAACCCAGTTGCACCCAAAAGACAGACAGGGTCTTTTCACAACGTTGATAAAGGTAACAAGGAATAAAATTAAACAAATCATGGATGAGAATCGAAACAAAAAAGAAAAATCATTTCACACATGAATGAAAATCATTCAGACATGGTGGAAACCAAGCAAGATAAAGTAAGAATATTACCAAATGACGTAGATGATCTTTGACCAAGTCATTATCTGTAAGATTAATGGTTCGAAGTTGAGATAATTCCATTCTCTCCACCATAGCATCAAGTTCTGATTTTGTGTGAACGCCAACACTGCACACAACCAGGAGAAAGAATATATTTAGTTAAAGGAACCAATTCTTTAAACTGTATTATTACTTCTCAGATGGCATTTATAAACCAACTAATGCTACATACAAGGAACTAAAGAAGGTGGGGAATAAAATAAGAAAACTAAAAAATAAGCACACCGACCATTTCGTAACTACATGTCAAACACAAATTTAGCATCTTCTATCTAAATAGTTCAAGACCCCTTGCCTGTACAATACTAGAGCTTCTTCTTTATCAGAAGTATATCTATATCGAAACTCAGTGATGTTCATCGGTCCGATCTGTCAACTCAAAATTTTCAGTCAAATCAAACAAAACTGTGGGAAAACTGAAAAGAGAAGGAAAGATTAATGCTATAAATTACGCACGAGTTCACAAAATTTTTTAAAGCTACCGAGCTCCTCTGGCATGAAAGTGGCAAGCACGGCTTCCCGTTGTCTACCAACATCGGCAAGTTCAGTTACCAATCTCAACCTATCAAAGTTCATGTTAGCCCCGCTGGCTATTGCAACTACATTTGCATCCTTAAGATTATAGTATTTGCAGTATGCTTCAGCTCCAGCAAGGGCAAGAGCACCTGCTGGTTCCAGAATGCTCCTATTCTCCTCAAACATGTCCTGTAACATGAGCATATAGATTATGAAACCAAGAACTTCATATGCTAAACAGCAATTAGCCATAGGATATTTAATGTAGTATCTCTTAGCATTGATTCATTTATTCTAAACATGTAATAGATCCTTGAAGCAAATTAGAATTGTAGATTTGACACTACAGTTTAAACTACTGCAAAAAAAGTCTGCAACTGAAATTGGGCCTGTCAAGGATTAATAAATTTTTTAGATCAATGTGGAAAAGTGAACTAAACAAAACCAGCACTAGACCTATGTTGATAACCTAAAAATTCCCTAGACTTTTGGTTAATTGGTTATGAAGTTGAGAGACTCATTAGAAATTATGAAATTGTGAGGCAGACATAAGCTTCATTGGAACATTGTCAAGTAACAAACAGTATAAAAAGGATAAGGATTTCACAAAAGCAAAATCTGGCTTTGTATACGCCAGAGTTTCTCTTCCCTATATCCCGATAAAGGACAGATACTCATAGGGAGGAGCTACTTCAATTTTGGGATTTAACTAAGAGGAAAATAATAATTTTAATCATTGTAAGGTTTTCAATCTCATTCCAAGAAGACCTGAGGAAAAGCAGTCATGGCCAGAAGATTGGTTCACAGTATAACAAAAAAGAAACAATAGCAAGAGGTACTACTTTCTGCATTTTTACTATTTGATATGATTAGATAGAAGAAAATAATGTTTTGACATGGCTGATGAAGTCTATAAGCATCTGTAAATTGACTTCATTATAATTTGGGGGGGGGGGGGTAATGTCCTTATTGCCTTTTATTGGCACCAGAACCTCGAGTTCTGAGTTTTACTGGTCCACATAAAATGGGCCCAATCCTGATCATTCTCTTGGCTAGATAATGAACCAAAGCACAATAGCAATCTAAAAACAAATAATTACTTAAAATAGAAGTATCAGTGGCAACAGTCCAAAAGAAGAGGGAAGGGTGGAAACAGAAAAGTAGTAACAACACTATCTTGCACCAGTAATACATTTATGACTGAAAGAGGAGAATTCAAAATCCAAAGCAGAATCTTACCTTTATCGATGCACAGATGGCATCACGGCTGACAAGAACTACCCCATCTAGCAATTCCCTGCAAAGGCGGAAAGTCTCTTCACCCACCACTTTAACAGCTACACCATCTGCAAAACCTCCCACTTGATCCAGCATTACTCTCTGACCATGATGTAATGACAAAGCCATTGCATTTGCATCAGATGGCTCGACTCCAATAATCTTTACCTGTGTAAAATATTCAAGATAATGCTACTTAGAGAAGTAAATCATTTTATCCAGAAGAAAAGTGTGAAATCAAAAGTCAAAAAGTGAGGTTGCACTGTGACGCCCCCAAATTCTCTACACTCCCTGTAGTAGTTTGGTGTTCACGTAAATATTACATGAGATAATAACTTCTATCAATCCAAAATTCACAGTATCCCATAACAGATACTAGTTCTCGTCAAAACAATTACTATATTTGGATACCCTCATTAGAATGTATAGATTTATAATATCACGGATATTTCTTTCATATCGATAATTCCTATCCATCTGACATTCACTGTATTAATGATAAGATTCTTCTTGGAACCGAGGGGCACAACCTCAGTGCTTACAAAACTCTCAAGATCATTCAATACCCTCATTCAGATGTATAGTTTATATTGATACTGTACTTCTTTTTAACTTCTCTAGAAATGTAAAAATACATAACTGATATAACAAAAGCTGATAATATATTACATATCTTAAATTCGATTACATGATTCTAAATCAAATTATTATTACATCAAAGTCTGTAAAGATGTAATCAAGTCTAACACAGTAAAACTTCAAACTAGTAAAGTTTTTCTATCCACAGGAGTGAGTACAGGAACAACCAAAAATATCATTCGATGCTGCAAAGAAAAAAATGATATTTTGCAAGGATGAGTTATAAAAGGCTCAGCAAGTTTTAGACAATTTGTACTTTAAACTCGCACTGTATCTGAATTGAATGAACATATAGTTCAAAGATTTTTCCACACACACACACACACACACACACACACATATATATATATATCATTCTAGCCTCTAACAGTCATAAAGACTTAGAACCCCGAGTTTGATCAGTTCAACCGGACCCGGTAATCACTCCAGTTATATAGACTTGGGAGTCATTAAGTTCGGATATCTCATAGGGGATTAACCTAATCATATCCTAGGAGTATGCATATCATCCTACCATGAGTGTCCCACACACCCCAAAAAAGTCAGTGAAAGCCTATAACCCTCGGTCAGGGTATAACTGTCGGTCATAAATAGTATCATTATATATCTATACCAAACATTATTGATTTCATCACAGTTTATACTTTGATATCAAATCAAAACCAAGTTACGCAAATAACAGCTCATTTCATTCAGTTATGCTTGAACATAAAGCCATAACCTCCCAACAATAGATATCACGAACAACGTATATAAACAAGTTGGTAAAGTAAAAATAGAAGACTTGCATTTAATACAAAAACTAAATAAAGTTAGAAAAACTTGCCCGATAGAAGAACAACTATTTATTGCTATTTGATGTTGTTTACACAACCTATATATGTTAGCCTGAAATGGTAATGAATGTCGGGCAAGTAAAATTAGATCAAACAACTAACAGACCATGATCTACAAGTCTTGACATTTGATTGTCAGACAACATTTTTTCTAATTTTTGACAGTTTGCTTATTTCTTCATTTTAAAGCATTTAGATGTTATGGAAACATGTTTAACCAACCCATATCACTTAATAACATATTTAAACATCAAAACATAAAATTTACCAAGGTTTTAAAGATCTAGCATGAAATTAGGGTTTTCACCTTTTTGGACAAACTTTCTAATCCTTCCCTTGGATTATGATCTTTGATGGTTACAAGCTGGATATAGATGAACTTTTAACTGATTTTTTATGTATATTTCGTAGACTAAGTGAATGGATGGCTTTGTTATGTATAGAAGGGCAAGGTTAGGGTTTTTTTATTCTTTAAACCATTTTGCTTGACAACTAAGTTTGATTCAATGAATGATCAAATCATGTGTCAATTGATGGCTGGTATGGGTGTTTTTGAGCACATGTAAAATCTTTGAGTGATGACTCACCAAGATTTGATCTTATCTCTTGATTAAAAGAAAAAGGGCATTTTGGTCATTTTATCAATAAAAGGGCATTTTGATCATTTCACAAATAATTTTAAGGGTATTTTAGTCATTTCACATGTTTCCCTCAATTTTTGACCCTTAGAGTTTGCTAATTAGTATTAGGGTTCATTAATTAGAATTAAGGTTTACTAATTAAGATTAGGGTTTCTAAATTAGCATAACAGTTTCATAATTAGAGTATTCAAATTATATTTTCATAATTTAAATTTGATAGCGTTATATTTCATTTATTAACATATAACACATAATATTAACCATATAATATAATAACACATAAATTTCAAGTATAAATATAATAACTTATTTAATTTTCAAAATTCCTATTAAAAACTCTTATTAGGGTTTGGGTTATTACATTGCACAAGAATAAATCTATTTTGCAACTTAAAAACATAAAAAAATTATCAAACTTATCATAAAAGCGATATGTAACATTACAAGAACAGTGATCACTATGACAACACCACCTCCGACCAGAGGCGAAGCCAGGAATTTTTTTCAATGTGATCAAAGATTTATCGTCAAGAGTTAATATTTTTAGCGCTACAAATTTTTCCCCATCTGCCTCCAAGACCATTTAGTCTTGGATTAAAATTCCCATATTAAATAAATGTATACAAAACAAATTATGAAAGACTAGGGACAAAGATTGGCAGGTCATACAAAGCTGGATAACTAAATTCATTCTTTTACAAGATTTGCTAGACTGTTGTTCAGGTACATCATTGTTTTCATATATATATAATACAAACAAAATAACAATATTTTGGTTGCGGTTGATATATTACAATTTTTGGCAAAAATCATTTCACAGACCTAAGTACAACCCTCATTTCTAGATAAAACTTTAAGTAGAACCTCTTAGTTTGTATTTGAAACACTGACAAAAGTGAGGTAACGGCATGGGATATTTAAGCAGACTGGGTTTTTTAAGTCACAATTCTCCCCTTTTGCGTTTTTAGCAGATGAAAAATGTCTCATCAGAGTTTTAAGGTATTTGACTGTGAGGTTAACACGTATAACATGACATATTGAAGGGGACTGAATCCTAACCTTCCCCTTTCAAGTTTTTAGCAGATGAAACGACTCACAAAAGAATTTATTTAATTTTAGTAGTTCCAATTACGGAAGACTACTTAACAGGAAACCAAACAAAATCATAATAACTTTAGTGCTATAAACCTGCAACCAGTTTAACAATCATGCTGGAGTGACTTCATTATTGTACTTATAATACTCATCTTGTTTTATTATTTATCTGATTAAAGAATTTATCTGTTGTATAGATCTCCAAGTTAAGCGCTACTCCAACATAAACTATATAAGTATGATGAAAAAAACTATGAAGGTAGCATTAATGTTACTTTAAATTGTCGTTCGATGCAGTACGTGGAACGAAATCAGGAATGGAAAAACATTAAATTTTGTGGTTGGTTTATTCGAAATGATTAGTTGGTAAGAAATGTTTATTCGAAATGACGAAACGTGGTACGCTATGAATAGCTTTCTAAAAAGATATAGTTAAAACTAGCTGAAATATAGTTAAAATTAGTTAGTTGTTTCTAAGTGTAGTGTCACAACAAGAGCATTTCCAACGAGATTAAGCCCCGTCTTCACTAATTACACCCACAAGCTACTCATTTGGCTACATTAGTTACCATTGAATATAATCTTCTTTTATATTTTAGAGTTTCTAATCAAGTATTCTAGATTTACTCGTGTGATCATTTTGCTTTGTAAATTTCCTTGATAGTTTAGAGGATGATTCTATATAGTTGATCATAGCCATCCATTGATTTGATCTTAGCCATTAGTTATGAAGCCCAAAGACTATATAAGAGGATACTCTAATTTATAAATTATAAAGCAAAAAATATATATATATATACACTTGTACAATAGAAATTTAAGTAAATAGGGGGGAAAGTGTTGGATCGCATTTGATGAGATGTAGTTGCACTAACGGCTTAATTTACAAGTATAAATTAAACAAAAAAATGAAAATACAAAATTTTATCAAGAAAGTTCCTAGTTTTTTCACCAGAAAAAAAAATATTAACTAACCTCAGGTGAAACCCTTTTTATAAAGGCAGCAATACCAGCTATCAACCCACCACCACCCACGGGAACGAATATGGCATGTAATGGACCTTTCATTTGACGCACAATCTCCATTCCAGTAGTTCCTTGACCGATAATGACATCAGGGTGATCAAAGGGAGCTATAAATGTGCGCCCCTCTTCTTTAGCCCTATTTAAGGCATATGCTTGTGCTTCGTCATACGAGTCTCCAATAAGAACAACTGTTGCGCCTAATCTCTCAACTGACTTCCACTAAAAATATTAAATAAAAGATAAAAGTAAAGTGTCAAATTGCAAACGTATTGTCAATCCTACATAAATAGTTAGAGATACGCATGCATGGTATGAAGACATAAGTAAGAACAAACCTTAATTTCTGGTGTAGTAACGGGCATAGCAATCACAGCATTGCAGCCCAGTCTCTGGGCTGACAATGCAACGCCTTGGGCGTGATTTCCAGCAGATGAGCAAATAACACCTTGTTCCAACTGCTCCTTTGGAAGTTTGGCCATCATATTATAAGCTCCTCGTAGTTTGAATGAGAAAACCTACAAGCAGGATCACAAAACGAAACACTATTTTCAACTAATTGTAAAATATAAGGGAAAAATTCACTAAACATCTAGAAATCTTATAAATGTCATATTAAGCTCTAAAACAAATACAGAAATGCCAACATCAAGGCCTACAAATCAATCAGATAGTGCTACTGGCATAAACAAAAGTCACTAATCCGCTTAACAGAGTATAACAGAATTGCTAGGGTCGACCCATACGACTCCTAACATAATTATGTAATTAAAATGGCCAATTCATTACTCCATAGCAGAAAATTAAAATGGAGATGCGGATATCATGTTCCCAGTTCCCTAAGAGCATGTCCCGCATACGGTTATAAACCATGGTATATTCTAAGGTCTATCTACAAAAGGGTTCTAGTCGCACCAAATTACAGATGTATTAATATCTTCAAAATCATTACATGGAAAGATTAAAGTCTATAAAGATCATATGATTTAAAAAACAAAAGCCTATTACCAATATATAACCAACGATAATAAAATGAACTACAAATCAAAAACGGAGCACAACAAATATGACCGGAAATAAAAAAATAAAGTTAAGGAAAGGGACCAAATTGAGCAAGAATAATGATGAACGAATACGAAGAGAGTACTAAGACGAAGTTTTGCAAAAAAAATGAAAGATAGTGGAAACTAATAAACATGAAACTCAACATATATTTATAGAGGTAAGGAGTGTACTCATACTGGGAAAAAAATATTTTTTAAAAAAAATCATCACCTGAAGAAATAAAGTACACATTTTAAGGTTTCCAAATCGATAAGGATGCAAAAATCTGCTAGCTGAAAATCAAGTTATGAATATTTTGCAAAACAAGGACTGCTTGATAAATCACAAATTTGTACCAACAATAACTCAAAATTTAGCAGATGCCAAAGCTAGAGGATCGTGCATACAGACAATTGATAAACATTATACTAATTTTATATCACAACTAAAGTTATAGACAAATTAATAACAAACACAAAATAATTTGTATATTTATCAAAGTGAATGAAAGACATTATCTGGGATAAATTTGTGCCATATTATGCACAACCATGCAGCCAAATTAAAGGGACAAACTCGTACCATATTATCCATAACTACGCATCCAGATCAAGTAACTTTGTATGTGTTTAGTTAAATTCTGGTTCCATAAACTTGAATCCTCCGAAACACCATGATACAGTTCTTAGATGCTCCTGACATCTTCTAAAGAGTTGTAGATCTCGAAAAAGTAAATGGAATAATCTCGAGAATCATTTGATTGAAATTCATATGATAAAGATAAGGCCTTCTAAATTTTGGTATGAAAAGTATGGTGAGAAACAAGACATTGTAGTTTTAGGTGACTTTGAGGTATAAGGCTCTGATGTCTTTTAAAGTGTTGTAGGGAAGAAAGAGAAGAAAATTTCAATTTTTGAATCACTGAATTTCGACGAGTTCAGGTGAATAATTATGATTTTTACATGTTGCTGCAGTTTTTACGTGGAAATTCAACTTAGATTAAGATTAGAATTGTGGCTACCCGCTTTAAATATAATTCTCAACACTATCTTCTAATTTGAACACAACTTTAACCACTAAGGAATTATCATAAAGTTAAGAAACCCTAATGAACTCTTACTCTCTAATTGTATATAGAATTCAAATACTTCATTAATATAAACATAATTCTCCAAATATACAAATTTAATAGTTTATCGAACTAAAATTATATAATTTCAAATTATAATATAAATAATCTAGGTTGATACATCTTTCTCCCCTTAAAATGGTCTTCAGAATCCAAGCATTTTAGGTAAACAATTATTACTATATTTGTGCCAGACATTAACTGAGCCGGAAGATTACATTATTACCCCTTTACAAAGAATTCAGTCCCCAGAATTGAGAACAAAAATCACAACCAAATGAAAGAAAGAGCAAACAAGAGCATAGTCAATCAATCAAGTAGGCAAATTTAAATCAAAGTTCCAATCTTTAGATTAATAATAATGAATTTTAACCAATTCAGTCAAGACTTGAACAGAACAGAGACATAAGGAATTAACGTAAGCACTGACAAATCAAAGCTCCAATCTCTAAGTTAATAATAATGATTTTTCACCAACTTCAGTCAAGACCTGAACAGAGACGTGAGGAATTAACATAAGCAATGACAAACTAAAATGCATGTGATATATAAAGAGAGGGGGGGAAATTACGGGCTGGAGGTCTTCTCTCTTTAGCCAGAAGTTAACCCCTAACCTCTGGGAGAGCTTTGACGCGAGCTCCAATGGAGTTTCCAATGCGACGTCGTACACCTTTGACGAAAATATGCTAGTCAAGTACTCCATGGCGTTGAGAGGACCGTCGGTAACCAAATGGTCGGGTACTGCACCAACCATACCCGGATCGTATTGTAGAGAACCCGGAGAAGCCCGTAGTAATTGAGGCGGTTGTTGGGTCTGCGACGGCTCGTGTTGCCTTGGAGAAACAACGACGGCCGGTTCCACGGAGATCTGGGCCACCGTTTTGGACAACGCGTGGGAGGCGAATGGCTTGATTTTGTTGGGGTTCTTGAAAGTGGCGGTGCCGCCATAACTATTGTTGGGTAATTGGACCTGTTTAATTTTGAGTTTAGAATGATGAGGTTGGTTTGGAGGTGATGACAAACAGAAGGCCTCCATTTGCATATATATAAATGTATAAAAAAATGGTGGTTTTTGGGAGGATGATGTTGGAGGCGAGGGAAGGGAGGAGAGAGGCGGAGGAGGAAGAGGGGTCCAACTGTCTTAGGATTCTGAAATCAGCTGTGAAGGGTTTTCAGTGCTATCTAATTGGCTAATAATATGACGCCACGTACTTCAATTACTAACTCCCTCTACTTTTCTTTTCCTGAAAAACACGCGGAATAATGAATTTTTGAACAAACAAATATAAAAGGGTCGTATAATACTGATATGCACATAAATTTTTTGACATAATGCTCACCAATATATGATTATCTTACAAATTTATCCAATTTTCGACCAAACTCGTACTCAAAGTCATTGAAAATCTGTTGGACTAGCAAACAACCAAATTATTAGAACTCCCTCAATTCTTAAATAATTGATATTTAAAAAAAAAAATTGTTTCAATTTATTTATCGTTTATAATTTTTTAGAAGAATAAATTATTTACTTTCCTATAATTCCTCTACCTTCTATCATTGTCCCAATAAATTATCACCCTTAGTATTAATAGTTTTTAATTTTCCATAAAGGAGTAGTGATGAAATTTCACACAGATTTTAATGATTAAATTATAGTATTAAATGACTTTCTTAATCTATGTACAAAAACCTTAAACGACACTTATTTAGGAATAGGGGAGTAATAAACATCATCACAAGAACTCAATTTTCTAGGATTTTTTAAAGTTTCGCGAACTGAGATGATTTTTGAGTTTTAGGCCTTATTTAATGTTGTTTTTACTAGATTTTATAGGGATTTTTTTTTTTGCGAATTAAAATATTTTTATGATGTTTTGAGATTGTTAATCCATTGAGGATGGTCGTATTTGGTCAAAAAGTAATGTCTAGAGATTAATATACTTATTTATGGATTTGATAGGGTTTCACTCGTTTTTATAGCAATTTTTTATGTTTAGCGAATTGAGATGATTTTTATGATTTGGGATTGATTTAATGATGTTTTTGGGGTTATTAATCGATTGATGATGGTCATATTTGGTCAAGATTAATACACTTTAATTCATGGATTTGATATGGGTTTCACCCGATTTTATAAGTATTTTTCATGTTTCGCGAATAAAGATGATTTTTATTCTTTGAGACTGATTTGATGATGTTTTGGGGCTATTAATCAGCGTAGAATGCTCGTATTTGATCAAAGAACAATTTCAAGAGATTAACACACTTCGATTGATGGGCTTGATGAAGTTAAAGTTGGGTTTTATGTGTCTTTTTTGTTCTTGTTGAAGATGTTGCAACCAAGTGAATTAGGGTGATTGTTGGATGAATTCTTGAAATGATTTGAGATTGTTTATGTTTTTAATGTTCAAAATCAATGAAGAAAGAAAATCCATAAGAATTAGGAGATATTCAAATTGATTTGATTAGAATTCGATGAACAACAATTAGTATTCCATTAGTGATAAATTTGATGAACAACAATGAGCATTTTAGACATTTTTTTTTCAAGTGATTTGACCGTTATAACCCTGCATCACGCTCTCCTGACAAGTTAGTCACACACACAGTCTATATGGAAGAAAAAAGTAATAATTTCACTTCACGCACAATTTATTCGGAAGGAAAAAATAGCCGTTTTACTTTACCTCTAAGTTTCATGCGTTTAAGTGTAGCTTTTTAATGACATGTAATCATGCGAGAAAATGATAAAACCCGAGGTAGTGTAGTGAAATTTACCCTTATTATATTAAGACCCTTTATTATATTTACCTTTTAGTGGAGTAAAATTTTATGTTCCTATCAATGTTGACGAGTATATTGGTCAAACGACAAAACCAGTCAACCTTCAACAATATTTGTGGTTGACCAAGTTTTTATAATTTGTGATTAATTTTGAAGCTTTAAATAGATCCTAAAAGAATCCATCAGGTGGTTTAAAACTTATAATTATCATTTTTTAATTTAAAATTTTCAAATTATTTCCACAGACAAATAAAAATATATTTCAAATTTTAAAATGGAGAAATTATGTCTAGATGATGTATCTGATAAAAATCTTTACACTAAAAAATATATAATTCAACGAAAAAATATTAATTTTACAACTAATACTTTATCAGAGTATATAAATATTACTTGAAACTACGAGATCGAAGAATTAAATAACAAGTTGTAGGCCAAGGTTGTTTGTCACAATCATCTGCAAGAAGATAATATTAGTATGTTCATCAAGATCTTGTTGTGTTCTTATATATTGAGATAGTACTCTCTCTTTTTCTTTTCTATTTTTTTTTTTAAAAAAAAAAATTAAGCATGAAGGAAAAGTCACCATGAAAATAGGTAGGATTCCAATATTCCATGACAACTGACAAGGGACAAGTAAGTTAATGCCACTATCTCAATATATATTGTGATTATTCATCATATAACTAATATTTTCATTATATATATTGACCAAATTCTTCCTCGTCAAATCAAGATGATAACAAAAAAAACACATGGAAAGCGTTGTATAAGCTTAAGAAAAATTAAAGATGAAACAGTTGAGATGGCCGAGTTGGTCTAAGGCGCCAGATTAAATTTCTGGTCCGAAAGGGCGTGGGTTCAAATCCCACTCTCAACAATTAAATAAAGTGAATTATTTTTTTCATTTTTTTGGATTATTTCTCATTTTATTATTGTATACAAGTTAATTGATCGTTGAGGTTGGTTTATACAAGGAGAAAATAAAAGAAGAAAGTTGAGTGCTGCTAAACTGAACCAAGTAATAATGTCTTTTTGGAATTGAATAATCTAAATCAACTCAAGTTTAGATGCTTTACCACGTAGTTGTTTGAAGGATTTAGAACAGCTACCTAATGGTAATGGACCTAAACAGTGACTACTCCCTTTGGCATCATTTAAGAAATAAAATGTACAAGTTGTTTTAATATATCGTCAAGGAAATGAGGAGAGAGGTCGAATAGAACAGCAAACCCAAAATTATTAGTATATATATATATATATATATACGCGGTGATATTGTATTTATAAAAATGTCACTGCGTCCTTCCAAAACGACGTAGTTTTAATAAAAAAATACTATTTAAGGCGGAATGCTATTTAAGGAGAATGCTCTTGATCCTTACCGATATATATACGGTCAGGATCAAGAGTATTCTCCTTAAATAGCATTCCGTCTTAAATAGCATTCTTTTATTAAAACTACGTCGTTTTGGAAGGACGCGGTGACATTTTTGTAAATACGCGGTGGCATTGTATTTACAAAAATGTCACCGCGTCCTTCCAAAACGACGTAATTTTAATAAAAGAATGCTATTTAAGGCGGAATGCTATTTAAGGAGAATGCTCTTGATCCTTACCGTATATATATATATATATATATATATATATATATATATATATATATAGCAAGGATCAAGTGCATACCCTTTATCTTACTCACCCGTGCTCATCTCCCTTTAGGCGACGGTTTTGATCATACAACCGTCGTCTATACTTTTAGCGATGGACAACATATAGCGTCGCTAAAAGTAAAGACGACGGTTGTATGACCAAAACCGTCGCCTAAAGGGGGTGAGTAAGATAAGGGGTATGCACTTGATCCGGACCGTGTATATATATATATATATATATATATATATATATATATATATATATATATATATATATATGGAAAATGATCCATAGCAAGTATTTTCTATGGATCAAAATTGGGCAAATAGCATTATAACCGTCCATTATATAAATAAAGGGCGTGGATTAAAAATATTTAATTTCCTTACGCCAGTTGAACTAGAGTACTGAGAAAATATACTCCACACGAACGCTAGTGCGTCTAGCGGATTACAAAAAAAATTTACGCTGCCCAAAATACCCCCAAACGTCCCAGTAAATGCAAAACATATCATATACGCTAGTTGAACTGGCGTATCTCTAATCTATGTGAAGCCCTCTTCTGACCGACTGTGATCTGCGATTACTAAACCCTCGTACGCTACCACTCCATGTGATCACCTCTTCCTTGTGACTTAGCCGACTGTGATCTGCGATTACTAAACCCTCGTACGCTACTTGTTCAACTGCGATAACTTTTTGCCCTGCGACTGTTGAACCGCCGACTGTATGACATTTACAGGTAGAAGCACATGAAGATAAGATTACTAATTGCTTTAGTTTTGTATGTAATATTGGTTGGAATCCATTATGAAGCAGTTTCCTGCAAGAAAAGATGGCAAATATGTTTTTGAAAGTAATTGAGAGGGAGTGTGTTAGTTTTTTGCTTTGCTGTTTTGTCTATTTTGTTTCATTCCATTTTTTTTGTTCTTTACTGAGGTTGGTATATGTAAGACCCCAAATTATTAATAAATAAAATTTAAATTCCCTCTATTTATTATTTTGAAATAGTAAGTGTTAAATTGATTAATGAGGTTAGTTATGGGTAAAATGCGCAAATATTTCAAATAAGCAGGTGGTTATAAAATATTCATTGTTGTCGGGGAATATTCGTTTGGTCGTGGAATATTCTTCCTGTCGGGGAATATTCGTACGACGGCGCAGTCTTTTGTGGGCCCCATAACGGAAAGCGATTGGATGAAGAAAACGACAAGTATATGTTTTTTTATTAATAACGGCGTAGTTGTTACCGTTAATACTGCTGGAATACCCGGTGGTTAAAACACAGTAATACGCGTTGTTACACAGTAGCACACTGTATTGCACCAATTATTGATTCTTACGTAAGAAGGCACTACTCAATAATGGTTACAGTAATTACTGTTCAGTATTTTATTTTATTGATTCAATAATTGCTGCGTTGATATTTTATATTACTGTTGTTTCAATAATTGTCACTACACAGTATTTTCAATTATCAGATCAATAATTCATATTATTTGAATAATATTATTAGATAACATTATTGGCAATGTCTAGAAAGTTCTGTCTAAGGAGAGGTTTGGTCATATAATTACGTGCCAGTAAGGAGAAATCTTTATTGAAAAGCCCCCTCTTTCCTGGGAACGGCCTGGTTGTCATAAATGTGATTCTGTAATATTATTTGTGAATAATTAATTATTGATTCATATGATAAGGAAATATTTATTTTTGTGGATATAAATGAGGAATATATTTTTGTGGTTAAAAATGAAGGAGTTAATGTTGAGATTTTTATCAGTATTTTTGTCGGAATGGAGGTATTAAAAATCAAGATTTTTGAGATATTTTGCGGGAGTTATAATTTTTAATCCGACCGTTGGATCGTGGTAATTTTTGGATATGTTATACATATATAAGTTGAGTATATGTCCACAAATTTTGAACCGTTAAAAATGAACGTATGATTTATTATGAATTTTACGAGATGACTGGTTCAGAAATTGTTGAATTTTCGGAGTTAATCATTTTGGTAGAAAATTCTAGAATTGGTGGGCCCCACTCTTGGTTGGTGAAGAAATGTGCTGAGATTTTTATTCAAATGTGGTGGGTGGGGATAGTAGCAGGTAAAGCCATCAGGTTGCAGGTTAAGTCTGCTTCGGCGTGCTAACATTTTCCTACAAATAGAGGGCTAAGTTAGAATTGAAAATCACACCAGAAATAAGTTTTCTCTCTTTCTCTCTCTAGATTATTGAGTGTATTTTGTGAGTATTTAGATACTTTGAGAGTTTCTATTCATCAGAGCAAGTTTCTTTCAGCCTTATACCGGTATTCCGACCAGAAGTACTGTCTTTACGAGGTAAGGGATGTTATTTTATTCAAAAATAATATTATTTCTTCAATATCATTATGCCGAAATATTGGTTGGAAATTTTTATCAAATTTGGAACTTTTCACGTCGGGGTTACTATTCATGAGTTACTATTCACGAGTTACTATTCACCGAAAAATAAAATTTTCTTCTTTTCGTCCAAAATATCTATTCTGGGTACTAGCTTTGATTGTATCCATGTTTTGATCATTCTTGAATTCTACTTCACTATGAATAATTATAAGGTATTTTTGGACATGGATAAATCGAAATACGAATCCTTAATATTTGTTATTTTGTTTCACTGGATTCGTTTTCTTTAAGATATTTTTCATCATCCTCAGTCCTAAATGATGATATTACTGAATATCTTTGGCCCGTAGTGCAAAGATGAATGATTAACTGATGAATATCTTTGGCCCGTAGTGCAAAGATGAACAGGTGTTGAGATGAACATGACCGACTGGTGATACAAATGAATATCTTTGGCCTGTAGTGCAAAGATGAATATTTGATTAAAGATGGTTATTGATTGTTGTTACAGAGATAAAATATTGATGATGGACTTTTAAATCTTAGAAGATAGTAGAACTCATTCTCTACTTGACTCTTCTAATGGTTTGCTGTTTCCGCTGCAGTTATTGATTTAAAACTTGTTGTCTATTGTATTCTATTAGATTTTTTTCCCTGTTGAAGACTAACGATAATTTGTTCTGTATTATCTTAGTCATAATGTTCTTTACTGGGCTAGTTGAGCTCACCCTTTTCCTTTTTGTTCCATTTTTCTCAGGAGGCGAGAATGTAGCGAGTACTAGTCGGGGTATGGAATGATGGTTCTAGAAGTTACTTTAGTAGTCCTCACCATTTTTGTGAAATAATGTATCAATAATTGTAATGAGGACTTATTTGAGTGTGGATATTGTCTAAATGACAATATTTGTATTTAAACTCACAGTTCTTGTGTTGTAATAATAAAGATGTAGTTGTTTCTGTACCATGTATTTTGGCGACTCAGAATGGGTGTTGTATACCTATTTTGGGGGCGTCACAGTTGGTATCAGAGCTTAGGGATATGATCTCTGGCGGAGATCGGGGAATAGAACTAGGAGGGGAGAGACGAATAAATCCTTCGCTAGTGTGTCCTACCTAAGCTTATTTATTGGTCAGTCATAATATAGGGGTATTATGTGATTTGTTAATTTATTTAATTAACCCTTGTTTTATGACAGTATTTGAGAATGTCGACTGAGAATGTTAACAGTGGAGTAAATGAGACCGTGGAGACACCGGTGCTTACCAACGAGGAGAACGTGCAACAGGCTGGCAATGTTCCTCCTGTGAACAACACCAATGAGCAGATGATGAATGATGGAATGTTTAGAAGTTTTTTTACAATTCATGCAAAACCAGACGAGGGAGACTCGTGTTCAAAATACAGGAGGAAATGATAGCAATTCACGGTTTGTCACAGCCAAACAGTTCAAAGAATTGGGACCACCAGAATTTAAGGGAAAGCCGGATCCGATCATGGCGGAAACGTGGGTCAAGCAAATTACCAAGATATTCGATGTCTAGGGATGCACGGAGGAACAGAAGGTTCCATTCGCCACCTTTATGTTCCGTGGCGAGGCAGATTACTGGTGAGAGTCTGTGAAGCGTACCCATCCAACCGCACTTAGCATGTCTTGGGAGACATTTCAGAAACTGTTCAATGACAAGTACTTTCCTGAAAGTATTCGTCATATGAAGGAGGTAGAGTTTATTAGACTGGAGCAGAATAACATGACGGTGTCTCAGTACGAGGCGAGGTTTGCAGAGTTGTCCAGGTTTGCACCTCATTTGGTGGAGAATGAGGAACGTATGACGAGGATGTTTTTGAGAGGTTTGAAACCTGGCATACGTCAATATCTCATTTCTCATAAATTTTCTCTCTATTCAGATGTTGTCAACAGGGCTCAATTATTAGAGCGAGATAATGAGTACGGTCAACTGAGGGACCACAACCAGGATCATATCGGTGACAACAGTCATCAGAACAATGATAACCAGCGGAGAAAGAAAAATACAGACAAGAACGGCAACCACTCTGGTGGTAATCGTGGCTATGAAAATAGAAGAAGCGAGTCGGGAGGAGATTTTAAAAAGAGGAGATTCAACAATGACAATACGAAGACGTCAGCACCAACTGGTTCCAAGGGAGGAGAACGACCACCGGTTATATGCTATAAGTGCAGAAAAGAAGGACATATCAGCCCAAACTGTCCACAACAGTTTAAGGTATGTTATAATTGTGGAAAGGAAGGACATATCGCTCGAGATTGCACTATAGCAAAACCAAGTCCAGCGGGGATGGTGACTCAAAAAGCTGTCCCAGAAAAGATAAAGTCAACGGTTCCTGGAAGAGCGTTTGTCGTGACTGGTCAACATGCGAGGAACCCAAACGAGGTGATCACGGGTAAGCTAATCATAAATTCATGCGAAGTTTATACCTTATTAGATACCGGTTCTACCCATTCTTTTATCTCTCCTGCTTGTGCTCAACGTTTAAACTTGACTCCGGAGAAGTTAGACTTTGATTTATCTGTGGAGACTCCGTTAGGAGAAACTTTCATCACATCCACTGTTTATAAATCTTGTGTGATCCAAGTTGGCACCATCACCTTACCTGTTGACCTTATCTCTTTAAAGATACTTGCTTTTGATGTGATTTTAGGGATTGATTGGCTAACTACTCATCATGCCAAAATTGATTGTTTTCGTAAGGTTGTTAGTTTTCATATTCCTAACCAACCTGTTGTACGAATTCAAACAACTAAGCAATTAAAATCAATCACTGTTATATCAAGCCATAAAGCCATTCGTTTATTAAAAAACGGATGTCAAGCTTTCTTAGCCCATGTTATGGATTTGAATAAAGACACGTCAAATTTGAATAATATTCTTGTTATTGACTTTCCTGACGTATTTCCTGAAGAACTTCCCGGTCTACCCCCGGAACGAGAAATTGAATTCTTTATTGATCTTGAACCTGGTACAAAGCCCATTTCTAAAACCCCATATCGAATGGCTCCTATTGAACTTCAGGAGTTAAAGGTCCAACTACAAGAGTTGTTGGACATCGGTTTCATTCGTCCTAGTACATCTCCTTGGGGTGCTCCTGTTTTATTTGTAAAGAAGAAAGACGGGAGTATGCGACTTTGTATTGATTACCGGAAATTAAACCATGTCACTATTAAGAATAGGTATCCGCTACCTCGTATTGATGACCTGTTTGACCAGTTACAAGGAGCACAATTCTTTTCAAAGATCGATCTTCGTTCTGGATATCATCAGCTGAAGGTTAAAACTGAGGATATTCCAAAGACTGCCTTCAGAACTCGGTACGGGCATTATGAGTTCCTAGTCATGTCTTTTGGATTGACTAATGCTCCTGCGGCTTTCATGGATATGATGAACCGAGTATTCAAGGATTATTTAGATCAGTTCGTTGTTGTCTTTATTGATGACATCCTCATATATTCCAAAAGCCGTGAAGATCATGAGCATCATTTGAAGCTGGTACTCCAAAGGCTGCGTGAAAATAAGTTATATGCTAAGTTAAAGAAATGCGAGTTCTGGCTTGAGGAAGTAGCTTTCCTAGGGCACGTGGTGTCAAAACATGGAGTATCTGTTGACCCGACGAAGATTGAAGCAATACAAAGTTGGGACCAACCAAAGACGGTGACCGAAGTACGTAGCTTTCTGGGCTTAGCTAGTTATTATCGGAGATTCGTGGAAGGGTTTTCTCGAATCGCTACCCCGTTAACTCAGCTGACTCGGAAAGATATCAAATTCGTATGGAGCGAGAAATGCGAGAAGAGTTTTCAAGAGCTTAAGAGAAGACTCATTTCGGCACCTGTTCTGACAATACCATCTGGTTCGGATGGATTTGTTATCTACAGTGATGCTTCAGGCAAAGGGTTAGGATGTGTTCTCATGCAACATGGGAAAGTCATAGCCTATGCCTCGCGACAACTCAAAGAATATGAGAGGAATTATCCTACTCATGATTTGGAGTTGGCAATAGTAGTTTTCGCGTTGAAGATCTGGAGACACTACCTGTATGGGGAGAAAGTGGAGATCTATACAGATCATAAAAGCCTCAAATATTTCTTCACCCAAAAGGAACTCAACATGCGGCAGCGACGTTGGCTCGAGCTGTTGAAAGATTACGATCATACCATCCAATATCATCCTGGAAAAGCAAACGTAGTAGCTGACGCATTGAGTAGAAGATCATATGCGGGTACGAGTGCAATGTTGTTAACACAAAGGCCCATTTTGTATGACTTGCAAAGGATGGAGATAGAGATGAAGGCTCCAAGTACCCACATGATGATATCAAATATACGAGTAGAACCGACTTTAATCGATAAAGTTAAAGCTGCTCAAGCTACGGACATAGAGCTGATGCGTATGAAGAAGAAAGTGCAAGAAGGTTCTATTCCAGAAGCAAGAATCGATGAAGAAGGAATACTTCGAGTCCACTCTAGACTCTGTGTTCCTAACAATTCTGATTTGAAGTACAAGATCATGATGGAAGCACACAATACACCATTTGTAATCCATCCTGGAAGTACCAAAATGTATCGTGATCTTCGACATACATTTTGGTGGAATAATATGAATAGAGAGATTACAAAGTTTATCTCGAGGTGTTTAACTTGTCAACGTGTAAATGCAGAACATCAAGTGCCAAAGGGTCCATTGCAACCACTTGAGATTCCGAAATGGAAGTGGGAACACATTACCATGGATTTCGTTACGGGTCTTCCCACGGTTTCTCAAGGCATAAATGCTATTTGGGTTATTGTTGATAGATTAACTAAGTCTGCTCATTTCTTGCCGATACGGGAGACTTATTCCCTTGAACGTCTTGCTCGTATATACGTAGATGAGATTGTGAGACTGCATGGCATGCCAGTATCCATAGTTTCGGATCGTGACCCAAGATTCACTTCAAGATTTTGGGTTAGCTTGCAAAAAGCTATGGGCACAGATTTACGATTTAGTTCGGCATACCATCCTCAAACAGACGGACAATCAGAGAAGACTATTCAAACTCTTGAAGATCTATTAAGACTTTGTGTCCTAGATTTCAAAGGGAGTTGGGATAAGTACCTACCATTGGTGGAATTCTCTTACAATAACAGTTATCAGGCAAGTATAGGTGTGGCCCCATTTGAAGCATTATATGGACGAAAGTGTCGCTCTCCAGTATGCTGGGACGAGGTGGGTGAAGCAACATTGTTGAGACCAGAGTTGGTACGCATGACTACAGAGAAGATCCAAACGATTCGACAACGTATACAAACGGCACAGGATTGACAAAAGAGTTATGCGGATCTTCATCGAAAGGACGTGGAATTTGACATTGGGGATCATGTATTGTTGCGTGTGGCTCCATGGAAAGGAGTTACAAGATTTGGGAAGAGAGGAAAGCTCAATCCACGATTTATTGGTCCATTTCAGATTCTTGACCGAGTAGGAAATGTGGCCTATAGACTCGCGTTACCTCCAAGTATGTCTCGTGTTCATAATATTTTTCATATATCTGTGTTACGTAAATATGTGAAAGACCCAGACCACGTTATTGAGTTAGAACTGGACGAGATAGCTGAAGACTTAACGTACGAAGAGGTACCTGTAAAGATCTTGGATAGAAAGGAGCATGTCCTACGCACGAAGGTCATACCACAAGTTAAAGTTTTGTGGAGAAACCATGCTATTGAGGAAATGACCTAGGAGTTAAAAACGGAAATGAAAGCGAGGTATCCTCATCTTTTCGAAACACCAGGTACGTACGTCAATTTCGAGGACGAAATTTCATAAGGAGGGGAGGTTGTAAGACCTCAAATTATTAATAAATGAAATTTAAATTCCCTCTATTTATTATTTTGAAATAGTAAGTGTTAAATTGATTAATGAGGTTAGTTATGGGTAAAATGCGCAAATATTTTAAATAAGCAGGTGGTTATAAAATATTCATTGTTGTCGGGAAATATTCGTTTGGTCGTGGAATATTCTTCCTGTCGGGGAATATTCGTACGACGGCGCAGTCTTTTGTGGGCCCCATAACGGAAAGCGATTGGATGAAGAAAACGACAAGTATATGTTTTTTTATTAATAACGGCGTAGTTGTTACCGTTAATACTGTTGGAATACCCGGTGGTTAAAACATAGTAATACGCGTTGTTACACAGTAGCACGCTGTATTGCACCAATTATTGATTCTTACGTAATAAGGCACTACTCAATAATGGTTACAGTAATTACTGTTCAGTATTTTATTTTATTGATTCAATAATTGCTGCGTTGATATTTTATATTACTGTTGTTTCAATAATTGTCACTACACAGTATTTCCCATTATCAGATCAATAATTCATATTATTTGAATAATATTATTAGATAACATTATTGGCAATGTCTAGAAAGTTCTGTCTAAGGAGAGGTTTGGTCATATAATTGCGTGCCAGTAAGGAGAAATCTTTATTGAAAAGCCCCCTCTTTCCTGGGAACGGCCTGGTTGTCATAAATGTGATTCTGTAATATTATTTGTGAATAATTAATTATTGATTCATATGATAAGGAAATATTTATTTTTGTGGATATAAATGAGGGATATATTTTTGTGGTTAAAAATGAAGGAGTTAATGTTGAGGTTTTTATCAGTATTTTTGTCGGAATGGAGGTATTAAAAATCAGGGTTTTTGAGATATTTTGCAGGGGTTATAATTTTTAATCCGACCGTTGGATCGTGGTAATTTTTGGATATGTTATACATATATAAGTTGAGTATATGTCCACAAATTTTGAACCGTTAAAAATGAACGTATGATTTATTATGAATTTTACGAGATGACTGGTTCAGAAATTGTTGAATTTTCGGAGTTAATCATTTTGGTAGAAAATTCTAGAATTGGTGGGCCCCACTCTTGGTTGGTGAAGAAATGTGCTGAGATTTTTATTCAAATGTGGTGGGTGGGAATAGTAACAGGTAAAGCCATCAGGTTGCAGGTTAAGTCTGCTTCGGCGTGCTAACATTTTCCTATAAATAGAAGGCTAAGTTAGAATTGAAAATCACACCAGAAACAAGTTTTCTCTCTTTCTCTCTCTAGATTATTGAGTGTATTTTGTGAGTATTTAGATACTTTGAGAGTTTCTATTCATCAGAGCAAGTTTCTTTCAGCCTTATACCGGTATTCCGACCAGAAGTACTGTCTTTACGAGGTAAGGGATGTTATTTTATTCAAAAATGATATTATTTCTTCAATATCATTATGCCGAAATATTGGTTGGAAATTTTTATTAAATTTAGAACTTTTCACGTCGGGGTTACTATTCATGAGTTACTATTCACGAGTTACTATTCACGAGTTACTATTCACCGAAAAATAAAATTTCCTTCTTTTCGTCCAAAATATCTATTCTGGGTACTAGCTTTGATTGTATCCATGTTTTGATCATTCTTGAATTCTACTTCACTATGAATAATTATAAGGTATTTTTGGACATGGATAAATCGAAATACGAATCCTAAATATTTGTTATTTTGTTTCACTGGATTCGTTTTCTTTAAGATATTTTTCATCATCCTCAGTCCTAAATGATGATATTACTGAATATCTTTGGCCCGTAGTGCAAAGATGAATGATTAACTGATGAATATCTTTGGCCCGTAGTGCAAAGATGAACAGGTGTTGAGATGAACATGACCGACTGGTGATACAAATGAATATCTTTGGCCTGTAGTGCAAAGATGAATATTTGATTAAAGATGGTTATTGATTGTTGTTACAGGGATAAAATATTGATGATGGACTTTTAAATCTTAGAAGATAGTAGAACTCATTCTCTACTTGACTCTTCTAATGGTTTGCTGTTTCCGCTGCAGTTATTGATTTAAAACTTGTTGTCTATTGTATTCTATTAGATTTTTTTACCTGTTGAAACAACAATTATTGAAACAACAATAATATAAAATATCAACGCAACAATTATTGAATCAATAAAATAAAATATTGAACAGTAACTACTGTAACAATTATTGAGTAGTGCCTTCTTACGTAAGAATCAATAATTTCAAAAATACTATGCAATACCGTGTGCTACTGTGCAATAACGCGTATTACTGTATTTTAACCACCGGGTATTCCAACAGTGTTAACGGTAACAACTACGCCGTTATTTGTAAAAGTTCAAATTTGTCGTTTTTTTCACCCGACAGTTATTCGTTATGGGGCCCACAAATAGCTGCGCCGTCGTACGAATATTCCCCGACAGAAAGAATATTTCACGACCAAACGAATATTCCCCGACAACAATGATTATTTTATAACCACTTGCTTATTTTGAAAAAAATTTATATTTCACCCATAACTTTAAATTTTTATCAATTTAACCATTTACTGAATAGTAATTATAAGAAAAATTGAATACTTTTATTTCATAAAATTCGGGGTCTTACAATCTCCCCTCCTTATGAAATTTCGTCCTCGAAATTTACGTACCTGGTATTTCAAAGAATTGAGAATACATTCCTTTTATTTCAGATTCCATCTTCCCTGTCATCATAATTTCTCCATTGCTCATCTCCTGTATTTCATATATCATTCTAGAATACAGCTTCAAAACAAGGGTTAATTTAACAAATTAACATATCACATAATATCCCGATATTATGACTGACCAACAAATAAGCCTAGGTAGGACACACTAGCGAAGGATTTACTCATCTCTCCCCTCCTAGTTATATTCCCCGATCTCCGCCAGAGATCATATCCCTAAGCTCTGATACCACCTGTGACAACCCCAAAATAGGTCCATTCCGTTCAACCCATTCTGAGTCGCCAAATACATGGTACAGAAAACAACTACAACTTTATTACAACAATTGTCGTGCAAAATACAACAACACATATGCTGTGAGTTTGGATACAAATATATACCAAATGTGACTCATGTTCCAACTGTGGACATCACCTCAATAACACCTTACATAAAGGTATAGTCAAAAACTGTTTTAGAAATTAGAATATTTGGGAAGTGCTCAAGGAAACCTTCGTACATGGGAGGCCACGCGTCTAGGTTATGATAGATATCATATGGCCACAGAATTATCCTTGGTTGACCCAATAGACCCCAAAGAAAAACGAGAAGATTACTATCATATTCTTCCCAATGGTGAGTCTTCTCTTAACTTATCATTATCTCCACTGTCTCTAATTGAGAATTATACTTCAAACAAACACCAAGATTATATAGGTAGTGCTCGTAGATATACTCAGTAAGTGGATGAGCACAACCCTGTCTTATAATGACACGAGGTTGTATGTCATTAGACATCTTGTATGATAGTGACAAAACACCCTTCCAACGTTGGGTTCGCCTCACCCTATTTGATTCACCAAATATAACTACTAAATGATGTATACAACACTTTTCTATACTGCTTAGGGAGAACCTCCACAGCTAGAGACCACCGTTCTATTTCTCCGTTACCCTCGCCCGACCCAGCTACACTCTTATTACCTGAAAAGGAATTGTGAAGCAAAAGGGTGAGCACAACTAGCTCAGTAAAGAATATCATGACTAAAGATAATTAAATTATCAATAGCCTTCATCAAAAATAAATCAGAGATTTAGAACATATGGTAAATGATAAAAATTTCAACCATAGTTGCAGCGGAACGAGCAATCCATTAGAAGAGTCAAATAGACTATAAAGTCTATTATCTTCTCCATGTTAAAAATCCACCAACAATGTTTTATCCATGTAACATCACTCAACAGTTCCTTTCCACAATCATATGAATAACTCATAATCATAATTGTGACTATAAATTTTTCTTCGCACCCAGAACGAATAATATTTTCATCACCTGTCTTTACCTGAAACATCAGAGATCATGGTTATACCAATTCACATTTCATGTTCATAATCATACTAATAAATCCATCTTTGTACTACGGCCAAAGATATTCATTTGTATCACCAGTTGGTCATGTTTATCTCAACATCTGTTCATCTTTGCACTACTGGCCAAAGATATTCAACAACATGTCATCTTTGCACTACGGGCCAAAGATATTCATCAACAATTCATCTTTGCACTACAGGCCAAAGATATTCCTCAACAGTTCATATTTGCACTACGGCCAAATATATTCATCAACAGTTCATATTTGCACTACAGGCCAAATATATTAATATCTCAAAGAAATATATAATCATTTCAGAATTTATATAAACAATAATTATAACCATGTTAATCAATTCACCTTTGCACTTAAGCTAAAGATATTCACTTATAAATTCAATGGTCATGATCATACCAGTCAACAATTCAACTTTGCACTACTGGCCAAAGAGAACCCATAGTCATGATCATACCAATAATTTATCCATCTTTACACTCAAGCGAAAGAGAATTTCAACATCAAGGTTATAAAAATGTTATATATGATAATAAAAACAATATGATCAACATATAGATTTAATCTCGAGAGTAATATTCATAAATCAACTATAATTTGGTTAGAAAAAGAAACCAATTTTGTCGTGAATAGTAACTCGTGAATAGTAACTCATGAATAGTAACTCGTGAATAGTAACCTCGACTCAAAAAGGTAGAAATTCCACAATAAAATCTATACCAATATTTCGGTATAATGATATTGAAAGAATAACATTTCTTAAGCTTATAAACAATTTATTTAAATTGTTTACACTTTACTAAATAATGCATTTAATCATTCTAAAATACCAAACTCATAAGATTTTATCACCAATAATCAAAATCCTCATCAAAAATCTGCATATACCTCATATAGGATTCTCAAGCCATAAAATCCTATTTTCCAATTTTCTTTCTTCACAAAACATATTTAATTCATTTACTCATAACTAGACCATTTTCATAAAAAATACCAAATCAGTTTCAAAAATATTTCTTTTCTGGGATTTAGCATAATATAGTCCCATAGTGAACATATATTTTTCTCAGAATTTTTAAAAGTCATTTACTATTTTTCATATGGCCAAAATAGCCGAATATTTAGACATTTATCAAAAATTGTACTTTTGTCTAAAAATTCTGAAATTTACAGAGTATACTTCTATCATATACATGTACTCCCAATAAAAATTTCATCAATTTTAGAGTTAACCACAAGGAATTATAAGCTGTTACTTTTAAAATAGTCTTTTCTCATAAAATTCATAACTCTCAATCTATACATCCAAAAATCACCATTTTTGGACACAATCAAGAAAACTCATCAAAATATTATTTCAAATTTTTCCAGAATTTTTGATGGTCAGAAAAATTACGAAACTAGAGAATATAACAACCCTTAAAATCCCTTACTATCCCTTACTATCCCTTACCTCAAAAGAGCAGTACTTCTGACTGGATATCGGATATGATGCTGAAGGAAACTTGCACTGATGAATAGCAACTCACCAAGTATCTAAAAACTCACAAAATATGCTTCATAATATAGAGAGAGAAAGAGAGAAAGCTTATGTTTCTGGTGTGATTTTCAATTCTAACTTAGCCCTCTATTTATAGGAAAATTTTGGTAGGTTTGACCTGCAACCTGATGGCTTTACCTGCTACTATTCCCACCCACCACATTTGAAATATAATTCAGCGCATTTCTTCACCAACCACAAGTGGGGCCCACCAATTCTAGAATTTTCCACCAAAATGATAAACTCCGAAAATTCAACAATTTCTGAACCAGTCATCTCGTAAAATTCATAATAAATCATACGTTCATTTTTAACGGTTCAAAATTTGTGGGCATATACTCAACTTATATATGTATAACATATCCAAATATTACCACGATCCAACGGTCGGATTAAAAATTATAACCCTCGCAAAATATCTCAAAAACCCTAATTTTTAATACCTCCATTCCGACAAAAATACTGATAAAAATCTCAACATTAACTCCTTCATTTTTTAACCACAAAAATATATCCCTCATTTATATCCCCATAAAATAAATATTTTCTTATCATATGAATCAATAATTAATTATTCACAAATAATATTACAGAATCACATTTATGACAACCAGGCCGTTCCCAGGAAAGAGGGGGCTTTCCAATAAGAATTTCTCCTTACTGGCGCGCAATTAGATGACCAAACCTCTCCTTAGACAGAACTTTCTAGACATTGACAATAATGTTATCTAATAATATTATTCAAATAATATGAATTATTGATCTGATAAAGGAAAATACTGTGCAGCAACAATTATTGAAACAACAATAATATAAAATATCAACGCAACAATTATTGAATCAATAAAATAAAATATTGAACAGTAACTACTGTAACAATTATTGAGTAGTGCCTTCTTACGTAAGAATCAATAATTTCAAAAATACTATGCAATACCGTGTGCTACTGTGCAATAACGCGTATTACTGTATTTTAACCACCGGGTATTCCAACAGTGTTAACGGTAACAACTACGTCGTTATTTGTAAAAACTCAAATTTGTCGTTTTCTTCACCCGACAGTTATTCGTTATGGGACCCACAAATAGCTGCGCCGTCGTACGAATATTCCCCAACAGAAAGAATATTTCACGACCAAACGAATATTTCCCGACAACAATGATTATTTTATAACCACTTGCTTATTTTGAAAAAAATTTATATTTCACTCATAACTTTAAATTTTTATCAATTTAACCATTTACTGAATAGTAATTATAAGAAAAATTGAATACTTTTATTTCATAAAATTCGGGGTCTTACAGATATTGTCTAAATGACAATATTTGTATTTAAACTCACAGTTCTTGTGTTGTAATAATAAAGATGTAGTTGTTTCTGTACCATATATTTTGGCGACTCAGAATGGGTGTTGTATACCTATTTTGGGGGCGTCACAGTATAGGTGCTCAAATATCTGACCTGTAATAGTTTTGAATTGTTAGGAATACCTACAGTGAGGATATGGACTCTACTCCATTGGAAGATCCTACACAGACGAATGAAGCGAAGCTGTTGGAAAATAAATGGTCAAAAACTCAGCTGCAAGAATTGACAGAGCAGATGGGGCTTATTTCCTCAGATACTAAAACAGTTTGATCCTGTTTTACCCAATGTACATTTGGTGTGTTCCATGTGTATGGACTTATCATTTATCATTTTTCGGTTACAACCGAAAGAGTCTTCGGTGGCTGTTTTATTTTTTCCCCTCTTTTCCGTATGGCACAAGTTCATGTTTACAGTTTACTTTATTTAAAGGAACTCTCAGTATGAGTATTTCTACTTGATAATGTCCACTTACTCGTTTTACTTGGTCAGTTTTAAGTTGTGATTTTTTTTTTAAATTCCTAATGAATATGATATTTAAAACTTAATATAATTATAATTTGGCCATATAACCACCATGCCTCAAATTTAGGATTTGTGCGAATCTGACAACTAAATGATTACCTGAGTCAGACGCATACGTAAACAGATTGCAAGTAAATAATAAACAAATTGCAAGTAAATAAAAATCATGCTGATAAATCAAACTATATAAACAAAAGTAAAAAGTTTTATCATTACATAATCATAAAATCACATATTAAGATAACTTCAAAGACCCAACTAGGATATTTAAAAGAAATTATCAGGAATAAATATGATAATAATATAATGTTTGTATTTTTTTATTTTTTTTACTCGTGTGAGTTTTATTATTTTACCTTGAAAACTATCTCATATTTTATTTCCTTCTTTGATTTGAATTTGATTCCTTTTGTGATTTGAAATTGATTGCATGGCTAATTAACAGTTATTTTGTGTGACGCCCCCAAAATAGGTCCAATCCACAACCCATTCTGAGTCGTCAAAATACATGGTACAGAAACAACTACAATTTTATTAAAATAATTGTCGTGCAAAATACGACAACACTTAAACTGTGAGTTTAAATACAAATATTGTCATCTAGACAATATCCACACTCAAATAAGTCCTCATTATAATTATTAGTACACTATTTTATATAACAGTGAGAACTACTAGAACCACTTCTAGAACCATCATTCCACACCCCGACTAGTACTCGCTACATTTTTGCCTCCTGAGAAGAAAAATGGAACAACAAGAAAAAGGGTGAGCTCAACTAGCCCAGTAAAGAACATTATGACTAAGATAATACAGAACAAATTATCGTTAGTCTTCAACAGGGAAAAATTTAATAGAATACAATAGACAACAAGTTTTAAATCAATATTTACAGCGGAAATAATAATCATTAGAAGAGTAGTTTAGTAGAGAATGAAATCTACTATCTTCTATATATGAATTTAAAAGTTCATCGTCTATCTTTTATCCCTGTAATATCAATCAATATATATCTGGAATCATTCATCTTTGCACTACAGGCCAAAGATATTCATCAGTTGGTCATGTTCATCTAAACACATGTCCATCTTTGCACTACAGGTCAAAGATATTCATCAGAAATCATTCATCTTTGCACTACAGGCCAAAGATATTCAGTAACATCATCATTTAGGACTGAGGATGATGAAAAATATTTTAAAGAAAACGAATCCAGTGAAACAAAAGAATAAATATTAAGGATTCGTATTTCAGCTATTCCATGTCCAAAAATACCTCATAAATAATCATAGTGGAATAAAATTCAAGAATGATCAAAACATGGATACAATCAAAGCTAGTATCCAGAGTAGATATTTTGGACGAAAATAAGAAAATTTCATTTTTCAGTGAATAGTGTCGTATTCATGAATAGTGCCGTATATGTAAACAGTGCCGTATACGTGAATAGTAACTCCGACACTAAAAGATAGAAATTTTACAAAAAATATCATCATGTTTTGTGAATAGTACTCGTGAATAGTAACTCGTGAATAGTAACTCGTGAATAGTAACTCATGAATAGTAACCCCGACATGAAAAAGTTCTAAATTTGATAAAAACTCCAACCAATATTTCGGCATAATGATATTGAAGAAATAATATCATTTTCGAATAAAATAACATCCCTTACCTCGTAAAGACAGTATTTCTAGTTGAAACACCGGATATAGGCTATGACTTGAACTTGCACCGTATAGCAACACTCAAAGTATTAAAATACTCACAAGAATATGCTCAATATATTGAGAGAGAGAGAGAGAGAGAGAGAAATCTATAGTTTTTGGTGTGATTTTCAATTCTAATCTAAGCACCCTATTTATAGTAAAATGCTTAGAACACCAAAACAGAAAATTTAATATAATATTAATATATATAATCAAATTTTCTACGCCCACCATCAATAACTCAATTCAGCTGATTTCAACAACCAATGGGGCTCACCAAATATATCAAAAACGTTTTTCTAACTATAAATATTTTAAACTTCCAAAAATTAATTATTCTGGAATTTTGGAACTTCGATAATTCATAATAAATAGCCATTTTATCAGAAAATTCAAATCTTGCGAGTTTTTATAGGAAATTCAATTCTCTATAACTTTACAGAAGAATGTTTTTCTAAATTTCAAACAGAAATTGACCGAAATTCATAAACAAGCGATTTTATAGGCTATAATCAAATTTCGGTCAATTATTGGGGTCCGCCGACACACCAAACATGTATTAATCATTTAATGCCACAAAATACTCTTCCTCCTTATATACTCACATATCCCACATTCATTGTAAAAATATCACCATTAATATATTATTAAAATAATATATTTAAATGAATTATTTTATCAGAAAAAGATAAAATATTAATTTTTAACAATTGTCACATTTAAAAATTTTTCTCCATCTATATCCACATAAAATTAATATTTTCCTCATCATATAAATTAATAATTAATTATTCACAAATAATATTACAGAATCACAGTACTGGCAACCAGGCCGTTCCCAGGAAAGAGGGGGCTTTCCAATAAGGATTTCTCCTAACTGGCGCGCAATTAGGTGACCAAACCTCTCCTTAGATAGAACTTTCTAGACATTGCCAATAATGTTATCTAATAATATTATTCAGATAATATGAATTATTGCTTCGATAATGGAAGATACTTTGTAGTGACAATTATTGAAACAACAGTAATATAAAATATCAACGCAGCAATTATTGAATCAATAAAATACTGAACAGTAATTACTATAACAATTATTGAGTAGTGTATTTTTACGTAAGAATCAATAATTGGTGCAATACCGTGTGCTACTGTGCAATAAAGCGTATTACTGTGTTTTAACCACCGGATATTCCAACAGTATTAACGGTAACAACTACGCCGTTATTTATAAACAACTTGTTTTTGTCGTTTTCTTCATCCAATCGCTTTCCATTATGGGGCCCACACAAGGCTGCGCCGTCATACGAATATTTCCCGACAGCAAGAATATTCCACGATCAAACGAATATTTCTCGACAACAATGAATATTTTATGACCACTTGCTTATTTGAAATATTTGCGCATTTTACCCATAACAAACCACATTAATCAAATCAACCCTTACTATTTCAAAATAATAAATAGAGGAACTAAATTTTATTTATTAATAATTTGGGGTCTTACATTTTGATTTGTATTTTATTTCTTCTATTATTTGATATTATTTGTTTCTTCATTTATATTTTATTCCTTCTATTATTTTCTATTATTTGATTGCATATTGGATCGTTACCACCAGCGTTTATGTGATATATATTGGATTGTTGCTCTTATCAATATGCAATCAATACGTCATATACTTTGTTTGTGATTTGCGTCATATCCGCTTGTTTGTTATTGGCCTTTGACTTGTTTGTTGAAAACTTACGGCCTTTGACTTGATTGTCAAATGTTTTGCATTTACTCGGACGCTTGGAGGTATTTTGGGCAGCATAATTTTTTTTTGTAATCCACTAGACGCACTAGCATTCGTGTAAAGTATATTTTCTCAATACGCTAGTTCAACTGGCGTAAGAAAATTAAGTATTTTTAATCCTCGCCCTTTATTTATATAATGGAAGGTTATGATGTTATTTGCCCAATTTTGATCCATAACAAATACTTGTTATGGATCATTTCCCTATATATATATATATATATATATATATATATATATATATATATATATATATATATATATATATATATATATAAATTTAGTATTGTCTACATCATGTATGCTAATATTCAACATGCAAGATCAAGCTATATAAAAAAGTAATACACTGAAACAATTCGGTGCCAAAATGATAGTAGCTACTACTCTCGTTCCCTTAGTATCTGAATATATATATATATATATATATATATATATATATATATATATATAATAAAACAAAATAATTATTTAAAAAAATTATTGATTCGCCTGTGAATTATTATAGTGAACTTGTGCAACGTTTAACAAAGAAATAATTTACACGTGCATTTGCTGATAAAATAGGGGACTGATATCAGTTACCACCTTTAACATGCAACCTCTCACCCCGAACAAGATACAGAACTAATAACAAAGTATAGGACGACTAAAGCTTTACGATGCTCAGATACAGAACAAACCCCTCAGGTTCACCAATCTTTTCCCATGGAAGATTTTGGCACTCCGACATATTTGAAGCATGACTTCCAATCTCACATAAGTATCACCGACGGTAGCGGTGCCGTTTGAAGTTGATATATACGTGCAGAATACCTCGTTCAAAAGTGCACTTGAATCCCTTTTTGTGGGAGTATTCCCATTCCTTATTAACGATCCGGAATGCCTAAAATGAAATAGGACAATCAGGTCAATTTGTTAAAAGGATTTTTTATGGAGAAAATAAACCAACACAACATAGAAACACTCACAATATCCTCGTAAGGCGGCCCAGCATGAAATCTAATAATGCAGGTCTCTGCATTGTCTCCGTCCTTCTCTATAGTATAAGCAGGAGCTCTTGTTTTGTCAACAAGATCAGGGTAGAATATGTTGAATTTGTAACCTTGTACAATTTTTGGGGGTGGGTTGTCATGGTCATAGTGAGTTTGATTGTACTTGTTCCACTCGTACCCAGAATGAACACGGTTAAAGTACTTCGGTTTTCTGGGGCGATATTTATCATGCCACCAGTACACCTGCATTTCACATTGATGTGGTGCATAAAACATATGATAATACTCTACCCGACAGAGAATACTGGGGAAAACAGGTGAAATGAAATACCTGTGAATCAAGGTTTACTTCATCACTGTTGCCAAATACCGCATCACCTTCCTCCATGGCTCCCATCGCTTTCATCGCCTTCATCTCCAAGTTATCCTCCGACAAAATTGGCCTTGAAGCCAATGCTTCCTGGATCCGCTTTTGTTGTTCTTCCAATACAACCACGCGTTTCCTTTCCTGTGAATGCATCATCAGAAACAGGTAATCATGCCTCAATTACAGCCCAGAAAACAAGTAATGTAGATAATGAAGAAAAAAACATAGAAGAATGTTCGAGGAAAATCACCAGAATAGCCTTGTCTTCCTCAGGGTCAATTGCTTCTTCAGTCTCCTCACCGTGCAATAACTCTGGAGAATATGAGCCTGCCTCTTCTGCCTCCTCAGTTGCTTCATACAATACAGGTGCAGGAGATGGAGGTTGATCATCTACAAGTAAAAGGGGCTGTTAACAAACTATTCTATAAAGACACCCACCCAAAGAAAAAAAAACATCAAATAAATAAGAGGTAAAGATTGAGTTGTTGTGCAAACCATTTTCATCATAACCAGTATCTTCCTCTTGAGGAGTTGGGCTCTGATCCCTTTCCACATTATCTTCACTTCCCAATGGCTGCTCAAGACGCTCCAAATGCTTTCGCAACATCTTGGCATGAATTTCTTTTAGACATGCCTGTCATCAGCAGCAATCAAACTTTAAGAACCAATTCAAGATTTCATCCAAAAAATCGCACTCAATATTGTTTGTTGCAAGAAGTACCTTTGCCTTGTAGATGTGGAGACGTTTAAGAATAGCTTCCCAATACTCCACCACCTTGGCTGTGCCGGAACGCATCTGTGACTCAATTTGGGACTGTAGTGCTTCAAGCTCACCATAGGTTTTTCCTTGCAGGAGATTCTTGACATCTGCGTCAATACTCGAATGCAAACCCCTCTCTTCAGCAAGCAACTCAGCCGGTGGTTGCTCTCCACGCACTCTAGCTCGATCCAGTGCATCCTTCTTCCGAGCCTCGGCTAGCTCCCAATCACAAACTACTAGAAGCGCCTGTTCAATTACATAGAAATGACACAAGTCAAAAGGCTAAGTTACAAAAAGTTAAATCTTGATTTGAAAGCCCTGGCAAATGTTTTGTTGTATAACCCACATTTCAGAAATTGCTTTCAAATCAATGACTAAGAAATTTTGTTCATATCATCAAGACAACCATTTATTGCAGGTATATCATTTTTTCCCATAAGTATGCATTTTTGCGTGATAAAAAGTCCAAAACTAAGTTGGAATTGCAACAAAATTAAGGTAATTTTTTCTACATCAATATGCTAAGATATAAAAAAATATTGTAATATCCCAGTCCCAAATCGAAATATGCGAGATGGAATAAATTGGATATAATCAAAGTCTTAAAATCTACTATCAAGAGTACCATTAATTGATCATGACTTTTGGGTGGGCTTCTGGTGAGCCAAGATAACCCATTGTGCTCTTGAGACATTGGATCAAGTTTGATTTAACTCGAGTTTCGTCTCAGGTAGTTACATATGATATTGATGTTGAGAATTTAATGGATCCTCGCAAGGAATTTTGGGGTTTAAATACACGAGATTATAATATCTCAATTCCAAATTAAAACATGAGAGGGGGGGGGGGAGATTGAACTCTACTATAAGGTTTTAACTTTACTACTAAGAGTACTAATAACTTGTCTATGACTTTTGAATGGGCTTGTGGCGGGTATACCCAATAGTGCTCATGGAACAATGACCTAAGCCTTGATACGGGCTTTGCTACATATAAGCAAAGAGAAATCCCAAGGCAACTGAGATAATAAAATGAAGGTGGTAAACTAACACCCAGTGAATCCTCCGTGGACATACTTCCTAGAGCGGTCATAGCTACCTAGCTAGCAAGGTAAATAAGTGTTGACAATCTAAGACCACAATTTTTGTAAACTTCATTATGAGTGCTTAGCCTATGGCCCCCTGTAGTCCTGTCCCACATACCCAAGGGCAAAATTCGAAGAATCACACCCTTTTTTGAGAAACTCTCCACTTTCAATCAAAGATTAAAAAATTATTCAACCCCCTTTCAACACTTGCAAACTGCAAGTGTAGTGCTTCCTAAGCCCATTTTACATATTTGTTTGGAACAAAGAGAGGTATGCTGCATACAAAATTAAAAATCAACAGATGTTGGATAACCCAATTCACTTATAAAGGCTATGTAGTTGTTACAACTGTGCATCAAAAAGCTGCGGAATCTATACCTTAAGCTGGCAACAACAAAGTGATAATCTCTCCTAGGCGGTCTATTTTGAGGAATAGGAAAAAAGAAAAAAAAAGTCTCATTCATCTTGTGGACAAAGTAATATGATATTTGGGATAAGATACCATTGCAATTATAATGAAGAGGTAGCCCCCAAATAAATTTATCGGCAAAGTACACAGATATTACCTCCCAATACTGTATATGAGTTGGTGTAGCCCTGTCCAAGTCCAGATGCATTTTTATGTCCTCATGAAGTTCTTCCATATCTTTTACTGTCAAACCCTGTAATGCTCCGCAACATTAGTGGATATCCAAAGTAAATTTTGACAATATATGATCAATAATAATGCTAAACGCATAGAAAAGTGGTAAAAGAGGGAAATAATGGAAAAAAGGAAATGTGGCTAATGTATATACACATAATGAGTCATTCTCATATATATACGAGAACGGCATGAAAAAAAAATAAAAAAATCTTACCTTTTTCTTACCTTATGTAAATTTTTCCTTACCTTTTTCTGGTCAAAAATTTTTCTTTCGAGATCCTCGAACATTACCATACATTATTTAAAAGTAGGTCTGTCTACTACGATGAACAAAAGCTGTACAGGAAATGGTACTGACACATCGACATGAAAAATCTTTAAAAGAATAAGATTGAAGGCACATGAGTTTAGAAACGAATTTGCTGTCTATACAACACTACAACATATTTCATATATTCTATCTTACATCTGTAGTTTAAAAACTGCTCTGCAAATATTATTACTGATTAACAGTATTGCACCAATGAATGAAAACGGATAGCACATAGATGTTTGTTTTTATCATTATGGAAGCATCAATATGCCCACAAAAGAATTCCTCTCTCTCAATAGAGAGTTTGACTTTCAATTTCTATAAACTCTTACTAAGAATTGTTTACAAACAATTTAACTCTGTCCTACTTTGAAAGTCATGGTTCAACACCATGTTTATGGCACGAATTTTTGACATTTAGACAACAGATAAGAAACAATATTTTGTAAATTGTAAAATACTTTTGTTTAAATTATTTTTTTGATAGGAATCACCAGGGATGATTTATTTACGTTGTTTATTTAGTTATGGACTTGTTTTAATTTTGGAATATAGTTGTTATTTATTTTAATTAGTTCTGGTATATTTGTCTTTAATTATTTTCTTAGTGCCCGAGTACAACTTAGGGTTTGTTTTGTTTTAAAGACCGATGTAATTCTCCAACTCTTTACAGTATTGAATATTGAGATTATTATTGGACTATCTTATATCGTGGAGATATTTCATCCTAGAGTTAAAAGGCCCTAGAGATTTGGATGCAGAATCAAATCCTAGTTATCTTTTATCGTTATTTGCTATCAAGTATCAATAATTACCTCAAAATATGTCTTGCATCATCTTTAGCAACTAAATTTCATTTTTAGAAAAAATAACATATAATTATATCTAAATGTGTCAACTGCACGTCTTAACCACAAACATGATTCTGAACCATGACAATTCGAAGTGGAATGGAGAAAATATAATCTCTCTATGGTAAAGACATCATACTCAAACATCTCCAAAAATAATTCCGATTAGCATCAACGACCAAAGAGCACAGAGAAAAATGTTTCAATATGAAACAATTAATATGGATTCAGCACCCATGTCATGTGCATGTTTTCCAAGTACTTGTTCAATGAAAACAAATGCCAATCCATAATATTTTTGCAATATTATTGAGAATAGCACAAAACACAATCCTACATAAAATAATCCATAACCATACCACGTCATTTGGCTAGCATCTAGGTAGTAAATAATAAAGATATGAAAAAAATCTAAACAAAGACTTGGCAAGATATTTTGGATTCAGTATCTATCGAAAGCTATTGCTTTGTTCTCTTGCCTCCCAGTAAAGGATGCAAGCATTAACCTTCTTAAACCAAAAAATTATGCAATTAAGTAACAGAACCACCCAAGAAAAAGATAAAACATTATTATCTAATGATAAAATTTATAAAAGATAAAATAATGTTACCTTAAAAACTACATATGGTTCATCTATTTCTATGTCAAAGTCATCTGAAGGATCAAGATGCTTTGACAGAATATCAATAGGCTTGATACGGCCTTCACGCAGTCGAATCTCCGACCTAGCTTTACTTTGATCAAAATGAAACTGCGGTAGATCATATAACAAGTTAGAGATGCATTGAATGCAATCAGAATAAAGGTCATAGAAAGAGAAAAAGAACAAGTCAATAATATGTGAGTAAGTCGAGAAAAAAAAAAGAAGCGATAGTAGAATGTTGAGAATAGACTTGTACCTCCTCTTCTTTCTTCTCCCAGTCCTGAAATTCAGCTCGAGCACGCTCTCTGGCCAATAATGCCTGCACTTGTTATATATTAGGGGATCTGTAATCATACTATGCCTGAATGTTAACCAGGTGAAGCTCAACAAGCAGACCAAGCATAAGATTTTTCCAATTGTATCCTATAAATTACTTAGTCCTATGAACACCTGATCAAAACTCTCAATCATGAAATAGAAACCAAACTTACCATTTCTTCCTCGTGTTGCGCCTTTTCAATTGCCCTTTCCTCCCTTCTCTTTTTCACTTTTTCAATCTCAGCCTGAAATATAAAATTTGTATGAAAACAAATAAATCTCGATAAAAATAAGAATGTCGATTTTACTGAGAAAGTAATATCAATATATTTTCTACGTAGCCTTAAGGGAGGGTCAATTTCCCCTACTTATCCACTAACATGAACTTTGCTAAGACAAATTCACCCCCAATGAAAATGGAAATACATAAAGGATAGTTCTCTATTTTATAATCAATCAAATAGCAGAACAGATCAAAACAGAGAAACAAGACAAGAGTTCAAAGAAAAAATATTTTGCTCCATGCATGTGTGTCTATATTATTCTGTGTGCTTCATCCATGAATTACTCCATCAGCAAGACTACGGAAATAATTTGCCAAAATTAGAGTCCCATAAACGACAATGGAAAATTTTGCACTTCGATCACACGCTTAATTACCGGAAATAAGAATTGCAATGAAAAGTTAGTTCACTACATGCACAGTGCGTACAAAATCCCATCTGGTTCCATATTCATGGAAAAATAGTCTACCACGAAGATGTTTCACATTTTTGCATTATTACATGGGGAAAAATTCTGATTCTCTTATTGGTTTAAGCTTATTTTAACATGCAAATTCATCCCACTTTCTTCACATGCCAAAGTCAAATCTCTACAACCATGTTTTCCAAGAAAGTTTCCCACACATGTATGGCCAATTCACGCAAACCGAACTATAATTAAAGTCCACTTTCTTCTCTAAAAGCTACTTACCTGATTCCAAATTCTTCCCACTTTCTTCACATGCCAAAGTCAAATCTCTACAACTGTGTATCCCAAGAAAGTTTCCCATAATGTAGCATACAAAAGAACACCCTCGAATGGATTGGAAAAGAAGGTATGACTGGATAGTTCATTGTAACTACATAACATATGGCTGGAAAGATATGCATATTAAGAAATAGATATGTGTGTGTGGATGTGTATATATGGATCAATAACCAAGTTAGGTTAATGAAGGAAATAGCTCAAGCATGGTTGGCATCCATAGTGATTCACATATCAAACAATACCTCATGATTGATGAATGTGGTGGCGAATCTTGTTTGGGGCTTTCATTGGATTCGAAATTATGAGGACAGCAGATGGAAAATATTAATTGAGAGGTGCTCCGGTCATGATGTACATCTAAATATTTTTTGAGGGCGTGGATAATCACATTAGAGAACGGAAATAGCTGCTCTCTAACCTTACTTTTATAAAGTATTTACATATTTGCAGGTTAAGGGCTCTCCTACCAGAAAATAAAACAATAAACAAGAAGTATAAAAAATTAGTTTTAAACAATAAGCAAGTAGCAACTTGCGAGATGTTATATTGATATTCAAAATTGTAATATAAGAGTCTGGCAGAAAAGAATAACGCAGACAACAAATTGATCCTGCAGCTACATACCATTCTTTCTCTCTGCCTCCTCTTCTCTTCTTTTACTGAAAACATTTCAAGTGGCACACCTTGAGTAACATCCCGCTCAATCTTCTTTCGCCAAACAAATCTGCAGATCAAATATCAAATTTTGTATTAATGAAACAAAGTTATTGACTATAGCACTAAGAAGTCTTCCTTTCATTCTTTCATATTTTAGGTAATATTACTGATTTTGCAAAGCCATGTATACAAAAAATAATAAAGAGTTTATTAACTATATCTGAAGCTGAAAAGAAAACACAATAGCTCACATCAAAGCCATAAAATAAAGCACACCATTAGTATTATAAAAGTCGGGAACTTTGAAATTATTAACCAGAAAATTATAAACCTAACTTTAAAAATAAAAATATGAAAAGAGTTACAGTGACAGCAATACAATCTGGAATGCAGTTCCTGGTATTATCTAAGTTTTGATTTGATTTGGGGTGGGGTGGGGTGGGGTGGGGTGGGGTGGGAGGGGGGGACATATAGACATTCTTAAAGGTGTTGAAGATCCTATTTTGGCCCCAAAGCAGTCTTTTTGGTGAGGAATGTGGGGTGTTGGATGTACAGGAACTGGGGTTTTAATTCATTCAGCACCTTCCACTATGTTATTAAGCAATAAATAAAATTTTATATATATATATATATATATATATATATATATATATATATTCATCTGAACTCAATCTCTCACTAATGAGTGCATCAAATTTCCAAAATGCAATAGTGGACATGGTAGACAACCATTACCATAATTTATCGTTTAGAGTACATATATTCATCTCCCTTAAACCGTAAAGACAATTGGGCCAAAATTAAAAATCAAAACTTATAACCAACGGAAATTAACTTACGTTTCATTAAGATTTGAATCACCGAACGGATTTGAGTCATTTGCATATCCAGAAACCGTCTGTGACTTGAGTTTCTTCGCTACTTTCAACGCCTAAATCATGAAACAACATCACAGTATCATTAACATTAAACAATACAAAAATAAAAAACGAAAATAAAACAGTTCGTTTGAATAACAACCTTTTTCTGGGCCTTTTTGGCCAAATACTCAGCAATATCATCTTCAGTAATCTTCTTCTTCTTCTTGCTCTCCCGTTCTCTTTCATATTCGCTATCGTCTGAATTTTCTAGGTCGTGCGATCGACGCCGCCTGCGGCGGCTTCTAGGGCTGCGGCTTCGGTCATGTCCCATTGTGGAGCCACACGGCAGAGATGTATCGCTAATGTCGGAATCGGACGAGTCCAACGGGCTCAGAGTCTAAGTCGCCGGGGGACCTTCTTCAACTCTTTTTTTTTTTACGACGACTGCTCTATCTGTGGATCGTGGAGTGAGAAAATTGTTGCGTTACTCCTATCAACAGAAAAGTCAGCACTTGGGTCCGACTCGAACCCGCACTTAATGAATCTGAGGTTGAGCGGAGTCGGTTGTTTTTTGGGTTTGGAAATTGGAATGGTTATTACTCCACTGTATATAAAAAGAAATTGTTTTTTTTTCTTGCATAGAAATTTAGGAGGTTGTATTCAATTAATATTTTTAAAGATTTTTAAAATTTGAATGTATTTAATTAAGAAATTTAAAGGGTTTATAAAAATTTATTGGTATTCAATTACAATTTTTATAATATTTTTAAAAATTAAGTGGTATTGAATTGAGACTTTTTCAAATACTATAAAATTATTTTGGTATTCAAAAGATGGTAGATTTTTAATATTTCTATCAAATGTTAGAGTTTGACAGACTTTATAAGAAGAGATACTCATATTCAAAGTTTGACCTCATCTTTAAAGACTTTTAAATATTTAAAAAAGGGAGAAATGAACAAAGGAGAAGGAGAAAGACATAGAGGAGATCAAACAAATAAAATAAAATAAAACAATATATATATATATATATATATATATATATATATATATATATCATTGAGGAGAGAGAAAAATGAGAAATGATTAAAAAGATGGACTATTGTTAAGGGTTTCAAATAGAACTAATGGTATAAATAGAGATAACAAATATTTTAATATCATTTTATATTTTTTTTTTTTCATAAAAAAAATCTCATTTATTATATTTGTAAGTATTAAAAGAAAATATTTTGTTTTATGTTTATTTTTAAAAGTAATAAATTTGTTAATTTGGTTATTTGTTGAAAATTACAAATTGTTAGTTTAGTAATAATGACTTGATAGAAAAACGATAATGAATAATTTTAAAATCAAAATTACTATTTTATATTATTGTTAGGAGAAAATTACTTTTTTTATGAAACATAAAAATTATGAAATATAACATTTTCTTGTAATAGACTTGATATGATCTAATTAATAATTCAAATTCAACAATGTCTTTTATTTCAAATTAGGTTATGACATGGTCAAAATATTTTAATATTATTCAGTATCACACTCATTTCATCTATAAAATATAAGATATTTGTAGACTTTTTAACAATTAATATAAGGTGCAAGAAATATTATAAGTATATAAAAGTCTATCAAACTTTTGATAAAAAAATCTATAAAAGTCTGTCACTTATTTCATAGAGTCTTTAAATCACACGCTCACACAAGGGTGTGGATTTCGTTTTCTGAGAAAGAAAAAAAATGAAATCATGGCGTCAATAATTGAATGATCAAAAGTCATGTAATAAATATATTATAATATATATGTATTCCAATGTTTAGATAAAATAATATTGTTAGAACTTGAAATTTTTGTATAAAATATTTTTTGAAAGTTGTTATCATAAGTAGTAGATTATTATTTATAATATATGCACTAAAAAAATATAATAAATAATTTAATTGTGTAACGAAATTTTAATCTTAAATTTAATAATTTTTCAATTTTATATATTATAAGTATACAAAAGTCTATCACAATCTTGATAAAAAATTTATAAAAATCTGTTATTTATTTTATAGAGTCTATAAAAATCATTTTAAAAAAGTTTTTAAAGTTTTCAAAAGTTATTAAAATCCATAAATTCTACAAAATTTATCACTTAAAAAAGTCTTTAAAAATATTAATTGATTAACATATGTACTGTCTTGTCTTGCCTAATACTAATCAATAGTACCGACCTGCCTATACTTATCAAACCGAGTTAAGTTGATGGTGATTCTAAATAATTGAAGAATTAACCTAGTAATTAACTCGATAGTTATCCATTAACTTGATAGTAGTAAATATTATGTATGATAATTATACTTAACTTAGTTGACTTGGAAATTGATAGTTGGATTAATTTTAAAATTTTATCTTTGGTAAGATATTGGTTTTTCGAATTTCATCAAAGCAATTAATATATGAGTGATAAGTATGAATTGTCATAAATTTACACCAAATTATAATGATAAAACTTATTAATACATGATGTGACGCCCCCAAAATTAGGTATACATCACCCATCTTGGGTCGTCAGATACATAGTACAAAATACAAATACAACTTACTAATACAACTGTCGTGTACAATACGACAAAACATAAACTGTGAGTTTGAATACAAATATTATCTTCTAGAGAGTATTCATACTCAAAAGGAGTCCTCATTACATTTATTAACACACCATTACATAGAATAGTGAGGACTACTAACTAATACTATCATTCGGACCATCACTCCGTTCCCCGACTTGCCCCAGCTACGTTCTCATTTCCTGAAGAGAACAGTGAAAGAAAGGGTGAGCTCAACTAGCCCAGTAAGAAATATTATGACTAAGATAATGCAGAATAAATTATCATTAGCCTTCAACAATGTTAAACTGATAAAATATAATAGACATCAAGTTTAACTGCAGCGGAACAAGCAATCCATTAAAAGAGTCAAGTAGAAAATAAACTCTACTATCTTTTATGATTTAAAAGATTTTCCAACACTGTGATCGCTGAGACTCAGCTTAATAAAATAATCCACATCATCGAATCACCCCTGCACTACGGCCAAGGATATTCGTATATTCATTAATGGTCATGATCATGCCAACAACTGTCCATCAATGCACTACGGGCCAATGAGGACTTTTACCACATCATTTGTAACATTACGGTCATGATTACACCGAATAATCCCTGGTCATAATCATACCAAGTCCATCTATGCACTACATGCCACAGATGACTTTCAACAGAATATAAACATGAGGATGATGACAATGATATAAGAATTCAATAAAACAAGTTCAAGAATTAATTTATCCAAGAATTAACAACGTCCAAATTGTCAACATGATACTACTTTGTGGAGTAAAATTCAAGAATGATCAGGAGAATATTTTCATGAATAGATACTAGATGAAGCGCAAATATCAAGGATATTCCACAAATTTCATGGAGTATAGAAGTCAAAACTTAACCAACTGAGTATAATAAAGAATGGAATAACAAAAGAAATCACCATGCATGCGATAGACCGCACAGACAGGTTATTCCAACAGAATAATAAATAATGGAACCAGGTCCGGCGTAAACGCACAGACAGGATATTCCGACAGAATAATAAATAATGGAACCAGGTCCGGCGTAAACGCACAGACAGGATATTCCGACAGAATAATAACAAGACGGAACCAGGTCCGGTGTAAAACACACAGACAGGATGTTTCAACAGAATAATAATAAAAACGGAACCAGGTCCGGTGTAAAACACACAGACAGGATGTTCCAACAGAATAATAATAAAAACGGAACCAGGTCCGGTGTAAAACACACAGACAGGATGTTCCAACAGAATAATAATAAAAACGGAACCAGGTCCGGTGTAAAACACACAGACAGGATGTTCCAACAGAATAATAGAAGAATGTCACCAAGTATAGGGTATATCCGCGTATACAGGTTATTCCAACAAAATAATAAGAAATGGAATAACAACAGTTCTCTTCATGAATAAGAAAGAATAACACCCCTTACCGTTTTAAAGACGAGCTGAAATAAGGAAGTAGTTAAGTAGCAGAATACTCTTCTTCTCTCTCTCTATAGTTTCTCTCTCTAGAGTTCAGTGAATTCGTAAGAAATAATGAAGGAATGAGCTGCTATTTATAGAAAAATAGAATGCATAGTAACTAATCCATGAACGGTCCAGATTGATTACTTTAACCTGACGGTCCATATTTAAAGAAAAATCTTTTAAATAAAATATAATATATTCTATTTATAAAATAACTTTAATAAAGTATTCTGTTTTATATAAAAAGATGTTTCTGTTTTATTACGTTAATAATACGAATAAAACAAAACGTCATTATCGCTAAATAATTCATATTATTAACTGACAATAATTGAATCAAACTGAGTGACTTCTCACATAAGCATTAATAATCAATACCGTGTGCTACTATGCAACCACACGTATTACTGTACTTTTACTACCGAGTAGTTCAACAGTAACAATGGTAAAATTTTCGCCGTTATTTTTAATAAAATATTTTTGTCGTTTTCTCAATCCGACAATAATTCCGTTGTGGGGTCCACCAATGATTGTGTCGTTGTACGAATATTCCCTGTTAAAACGAATATTCCCCGACCAATCGAATATTATATAACAACTTGCGTACTTTGCAAAATTTATAAATATTACCCACAACTATAACATTATATCAAATTAACTCCATAATATTCAAAAATGATATTTATAGAAAATTCATCTTTATTTATAAAAGTTGGGGTCTTACAACCTCCCCTTCTTATGAAATTTCGCCCTCGAAATTAGGGTACGTACCTGGTATGTCGAAGAGGTAAGGATACCTTGATTTCATTTCAGATTCTAACTCCCAAGTCATTTCCTCAACATCGTGGTTTCTCCACAAAACTTTGACTTGAGGTATAACCTTGGAGCGTAGAATATGTTCCTTCTTATCCAAGATTTGAACAGGAACTTCTTCATACGTCAAATCTTCCGCTATTTCGTCCGGTTCTAACTCAATAATGTGGTTCGGGTCTTCCACATATTTGCGTAACATGGATATGTGAAAAACGTTATGAACACGAGACATACTTGGCGGTAAAGCGAGTCTATAAGCCACAGTTCCTACTCGATCGAGGATTAAAAATGGACCGATGAATCGAGGATTGAGCTTTCCTCTCTTTCCAAATCTCGTAACTCCTTTCCATGGAGCAACACGTAAGAACACATGATCTCCTACATCAAATTCCACGTCCTTTCGATGAAGATCAGCATAACTCTTTTGTCGATCTTGTGAGGTTTTTATACGTTGTCGGATCGTTTGAATCTTTTCTGTAGTCATACGTACCAACTCCGGTCCCAACAACGTTGCTTCACCCACCTCATCCCAGCATACTGGAGAACGACATTTTCTTCCATACAATGCTTCGAATGGAGCCATGCCAATACTTGCTTGATAACTGTTGTTGTAGGAAAACTCCACCAATGGTAAGAACTTGTCCCAACTTCCTTTGAAGTCAAAGACACAGAGTCTTAATAGATCTTCAAGAGTTTGAATAGTCCTCTCTGATTGTCCGTCCGTCTGAGGATGATATGCTGAACTAAATCGTAACTCCGTGCCCATAGCTTTTTGTAAACTAACCCAAAATCGTGAAGTGAATCTTGGGTCTCGGTCAGAAACTATGGATACTGGCATACCATGCAGTCTTACAATCTCGTTTATGTACATACGAGCAAGACGTTCAAGTGTATAAGTTTCTCGTATCGGTAAGAAATGAGCAGACTTGGTCAATCTATCAACAATGACCCAAATCGCATCAATACCTTGAGAAACCCTAGGAAGACCGGTAACGAAATCCATGGTAATGTGCTCCCACTTCCATTCTGGAATTTCAAGTGGTTGCAATGGACCTTTTGGTACTTGATGCTCCGCTTTGACTCGTTGACAAGTTAGACACCTTGAGATAAACAACGCTATCTCTCTCTTCATATTGCTCCACCAAAATGTATGACGAAGATCATGATACATTTTGGTACTTCCAGGATGGATTGCAAACGGTGTGTTGTGCGCCTCCATCATGATTTCATACTTTAAATCAGGGTTGTTAGGAACACAAAGTCTGGAGTTGACTCGAAGTATTCCTTCTTCATCGATTCTTGCTTCCGGCATAGCACCTTCTTGCACTTTCTTCTTCATACGCATCAGCTCCAGGTCTGTAGCTTGAGCAGCTTTAACTTTATCGATTAAAGTCGGTTCTACTCGTATATTCGCCATCATCACATGGGTCCCTGGAGTCTTTAACTCTATCTCCATCCTTTGCAAATCACACAAAATGGGTCTTTGTGTTGACAATATCGCACTCGTACTTGCATATGATCTTCTACTCAATGCGTCAGCTACCACGTTCGCTTTTCCAGGATGGTATTGAATGGTATGATCATAATCTTTCAACAGTTCAAGCCAACGTCGTTGTCGCATGTTGAGTTCCTTTTGAGTGAAGAAATATTTGAGGCTTTTATGATCCGTAAAGATCTCCACCTTCTCCCCATACAAGTAATGCCTCCAAATTTTAAGTGCAAAGACAACAGCTGCCAACTCTAGATCATGAGTAGGATAATTCCTCTCATATTCCTTGAGTTGTCTTGATGCATAGGCTATGACTTTTCCATGTTGCATGAGAACACATCCCAACCCTTTGCTCGAAGCATCACTGTAGATGACAAATCCCTCCGAGCCAGATGGTATTGTTAGAACAGGTGCTGAAATGAGTCTCCTCTTGAGTTCTTGAAAACTCTGCTCACATTCTTCGCTCCAACCGAACTTTGTATCTTTTCGAGTCAGCTGAGTTAATGGAGTAGCGATTCGAGAAAATCCTTCCACGAATCTCCGATAATAACCAGCTAAACCAAGAAAGCTACGTACTTCGGTCACTGATTTAGGTTGCTCCCAGCTTTGAATAGCTTCAATCTTTGCCGGGTCAACCGATATTCCACGACTTGATACTACGTGCCCAAGGAATGCTACCTCTTCCAGCCAGAACTCGCATTTCTTCAACTTGGCATAAAGTTTGTATTCACGAAGCTTTTGGAGTACCAGCCTCAAGTGTTGCTCATGATCTTCACGGCTTTTGGAATAAACAAGGATGTCATCGATAAAGACGACCACAAAGTGATCCAAATATTCCTTGAATACCCTGTTCATCATATCCATGAAGGCAGCAGGAGCATTAGTCAATCCAAAAGACATAACTAAGAATTCATAATGCCCATACCGAGTTCTGAAGGCAGTCTTTGGAATATCCTCAGTTCTAACCTTCAGCTGATGATATCCAGAACGAAGATCGATCTTTGAAAAGAATTGTGCTCCTTGCAACTGGTCAAACAGGTCATCAATACGTGGCAATGGGTACCTATTTTTGATGGTGACATGATTCAACTCCCGATAATCAATACAAAGTCGCATACTCCCATCTTTCTTCTTCACGAACAGAACAGGAGCACCCCAAGGAGAAGTACTAGGACGAATAAAACCAATGTCTAACAATTCCTGCAGTTGGGTCTTTAACTCCTGAAGTTCAATAGGAGCCATTCGATATGGGGCTTTGGAAATGGGTTTTGTACCGGGTTCAAGGTCGATACAAAATTCAATTTCACGCTCTGGGGGTAGGCCAGGAAGTTCTTCGGGAAATACGTCAGGAAATTTATTAACAACAGAAATATCATTCAAAGCTGACGTATTTTTGTTTAGATCTGTGACATGAGCTAAGAAAGCTTGACATCCGTTTTTCAATAAACGAATAGCTTTATGGCTTGAGATGACAGCGATTGATTTTAATGGTTTGGTTGCTTGAATTCGCATAATAGGTCGATTAGGAATATGAAAGCTAACAACCTTACGAAAACAATCAATTTTTGCATGATGAGTAGTTAACCAATCAATCCCTAGAATCACGTCAAATGCAAGTATTTTTAATGAAATAAGATCGACAGGTAATGTGTGGGTACCAACTTGAACCAAACAAGACTTATAAACCGTGGATGTAATGAAGGTTTCTCCCAATGGAGTTTCAACAGCTAAGTCAAAGTCTAATTTCTCCGGAATCAAATTTAATCGATGAGCGCAAGTAGGAGAAATAAAAGAATGGGTAGAACCGGTATCAAATAAAGTATAGACTTCGTTAGAGTTTATGATAAGCTTACCCGTGATGACCTCATTCGGGTTCCTTGCTTTCTGGGAGTTCACAACAAACGCTCTCCCTTGCACAACCGGTTTTGACTTTTCTGGGACGGCCTTTGGTGCCTCCATCCTAGCTGAATTTGTCTTCGGTAAACGACAAAATCGGGCTAAATGACCTTCTCTTCCACAATTATAACATGCTTTGGACGGCATCGCGCAGTTTGGACTGATGTGCCCCTCCCCTCCGCATTTGAAACATATGATAGGTGGTCGTTCTCCTTCCTTAACGACAGGTGCTGGTGCTGACGTCTTTCCATCATTGTTGAATCTCCTCTTCTTGAAATGTCCATTCTTATTGTTTTGGCCCTGATTACCACCGAAGTGGTTACCATTTCTGGCCTGTTGATTCCCTCCACGCTTGTTGTCACCGCTTCGATGACTGCTTTCACTGGTATTATCATTTTGTCGGCTGCTCTCTTTTGGTTGCGTTGTCTCGTTATCGCGCTCCACCAACTGAGCCCTATTTACAACATCTGAATACAAACACAGTTTATGAGAAACAAGATGTTGACGTATCTCCGGCTTCAAACCTCTTAAAAACATCCGCGTCATTCTTTCTTCATTATCCACCAGGTGGGACGCAAACCGGGATAACTCCGCAAATTTTGCCTCGTACTGCGACACGGTCATATTATTCTGCTCCAATTTGATGAACTCCACCTCCTTCATGTGACGAATACTCTCGGGAAAGTATTTGTCGTTAAACAGCTCTTGGAACTTCTCCCAAGACATCTTCAGTGCGGCAGGTTGAGTACGCTTTATCGATTCCCACCAGTAATCTGCCTCTCCTCGCAACATAAAGGCGGCAAAGGGAACCTTTTGCTCCTCGGAGCAACCCAAGACATCAAATATCTTGGTGATCTGCTTTATCCATGTTTCAGCTACAAGTGGTTTGGGTTCTCCCTTAAACTCCGGTGGTCCCAGCTCCTTAAACTGTTTAGCGGTGACCGCCAGAGAGTTTCCAGTATTTCCACCTACGTTGTGGACAGGAGCCGCTTTCACCTGTTGTTGCATGAATTGCATAAAGCCTCTGAACATTTGATCATTCATCATTTGGTCAGTGTTGTTGTTTGCATGAGGATTGTCACCTTCCTGATGCACATTATCCTGATTATTGATATGAGGTGAATCAACAGTCGCATGTGCTCCATTGCTATTCTCAACATTCTCAGATGTCATTTTCAGATACTGCCACAAAATAAAAATTAATTGATATGTCATATTTTATCCTTATATTATGACCGACCAATTAAATACCATGCAAATTGTGACGCCCCCAAAATTAGGTATACATCACCCATCTTGGGTCGTCAGATACATAGTACAGAATACAAATACAACTTAATAATACAACTGTCGGGTACAATACGACAAAACATAAACTGTGAGTTTGAATACAAATATTATCTTCTAGAGAGTATTCATACTCAAAAAGAGTCCTCATTACATTTATTAACACACCATTACATAGAATAGTGAGGACTACTAACTAATACTATCATTCGGACCATCACTCCGTTCCCCGACTTGTCCCAGCTACGTTCTCATTTCCTGAAGAGAACAGTGAAAGAAAGGGTGAGCTCAACTAGCCCAGTAAGAAATATTATGACTAAGATAATGCAGAATAAATTATCATTAGCCTTCAACAATGTTAAACTGATAAAATATAATAGACATCAAGTTTAACTGTAGCGGAACAAGCAATCCATTAAAAGAGTCAAGTAGAAAATAAACTCTACTATCTTTTATGATTTAAAAGATTTTCCAACACTTTGATCGCTGAGACTCAGCTTAATAAAATAATCCACATCATCGAATCACCCCTGCACTACGGCCAAGGATATTCGTATATTCATTAATGGTCATGATCATGCCAACAACTGTCCATCAATGCACTACGGGCCAATGAGGACTTTTACCACATCATTTGTAACATTACGGTCATGATTATACCGAATAATCCCTGGTCATAATCATACCAAGTCCATCTATGCACTACAGGCCACAGATGACTTTCAACATTTTATAAACATGAGGATGATGACAATGATATAAGAATTCAATAAAACAAGTTCAAGAATTAATTTATCCAAGAATTAACAACGTCCAAATTGTCAACATGATACTGCTTTGTGGAGTAAAATTCAAGAATGATCAGGAGAATATTTTCATGAAAAGATACTGGATGAAACGCAATTATCAAGGATATTTCACAAATTTCATGGAGTATAGAAGTCAAAACTTAACCAACTGAGTACAATAAAGAATGGAATAACAAAAAAAATCACCATGCATGCGATAGACCGCACAGACAGGTTATTCCAACAGAATAATAAATAATGGAACCAGGTCCGGCGTAAACGCACAGACAGGATATTCCGACAGAATAATAAATAATGGAACCAGGTCCGGCGTAAACGCACAGACAGGATATTCCGACAGAATAATAAAGAACAGTATAAATAATGGAACCAGGTCCGGTGTAAAACACACAGACAGGATATTCCAACAGAATAATAATAAAGACGGAACCAGGTCCGGTGTAAAACACACAGACAGGATGTTCCAACAGAATAATAATAAAAACGGAACCAGGTCCGGTGTAAAACACACAGACAGGATGTTCCAACAGAATAATAGAAGAATGTCACCAAGTATAGGGTATTCCGCGTATACAGGTTATTCCAACAGAATAATAAAGAAATGGAATAACAAAATTCTCTTCATGAATAAAAAGAATAATATCCCTTACCGTTTTAAAGAAGAGCTGAAATAAGGAAGTAGTTAAGTAGCAGAATACTCTTCTTCTCTCTCTCTATAGTTTCTCTCTATAGTTTCTCTCTCTAGAGTTCAGTGAATTCGTAAGAAATAATGAAGGAATGAGCTGCTATTTATAGAAAAATAGAATGCATAGTAACTAATCCATGAACGGTCCAGATTGATTACTTTAATCTGACGGTCCATATTTAAAGAAAAATCTTTTAAATAAAATAAAATATATTCTATTTATAGAATAACTTTAATAAAGTATTTTGTTTTATATAAAAAGATGTTTCTGTTTTATTACGTTAATAATACGAATAAAACAAAACGTCATTATCGCTAAATAATTCATATTATTAACTGACAATAATAGAATCAAACTGAGTGACTTCTCACATAAGCATTAATAATCAATACCGTGTGCTACTATGCAACCACACGTATTACTGTACTTTTACTACCGAGTAGTTCAACAGTAACAATGGTAAAATTTCCGCCGTTATTTTTATAGAAAGATAATTCTGTCGTTTTCTCAATCCGACAATAATTCCGTTGTGGGGTCCACCAATGATTGTGCCGTCGTACGAATATTCCCCGACAAAAAGAATATTCTCCGACCAAACGAATATTTTATAACAACTTGCTTACTTTGCAAAATTTATAAATATTACCCACAACTATAACATTATATCAAATTAACTCCATAATATTCAAAAATGATATTTATAGAAAATTCATCTTTATTTATAAAAGTTGGGGTCTTACACAAATAAACTTAGGTAGGTCATACTAGCGAAAGAATTCCCCGTCTCTCCCCTCCTAGTTCTATTCTCACATCTTAGCCAGGGATCATATCTCTAAGCTCTGATACCAACTGTGACGCCCCCAAAATTAGGTATACATCACCCATCTTGGGTCGTCAGATACATAGTACAAAATATAAATACAACTTACTAATACAACTGTCGTGTACAATACGACAAAACATAAACTGTGAGTTTGAATACAAATATTATCTTCTAGAGAGTATTCATACTCAAAAGGAGTCCTCATTACATTTATTAACACACCATTACATAGAATAGTGAGGACTACTAACTAATACTATCATTCGGACCATCACTCCGTTCCCCGACTTGCCCCAGCTACGTTCTCATTTCCTGAAGAGAACAGTGAAAGAAAGGGTGAGCTCAACTAGCCCAGTAAGAAATATTATGACTAAGATAATGCAGAATAAATTATCATTAGCCTTCAACAATGTTAAACTGATAAAATATAATAGACATCAAGTTTAACTGCAGCGGAACAAGCAATCCATTAAAAGAGTTAAGTAGAAGATAAACTCTACTATCTTTTATGATTTAAAAGATTTTCCAACACTGTGATCGCTGAGACTCAGCTTAATAAAATAATCCACATCATCGAATCACCCCTACACTACGGCCAAGGATATTCGTATATTCATTAATGGTCATGATCATGCCAACAACTGTCCATCAATGCACTACGGGCCAATGACGACTTTTACCACATCATTCGTAACATTACGGTCATGATTACACCGAATAATCCCTGGTCATAATCATACCAAGTCCATCTATGCACTACAGGCCACAGATGACTTTCGATAGAATATAAACATGAGGATGATAACAATGATATAAGAATTCAATAAAACAAGTTCAAGAATTAATTTATCCAAGAATTAACAACGTCCAAATTGTCAACATGATACTACTTTGTGGAGTAAAATTCAAGAATGATCAGGAGAATATTTTCATGAATAGATACTAGATGAAGCGCAAATGTCAAGGATATTCCACAAATTTCATGGAGTATAGAAGTCAAAACTTAACCAACTGAGTATAATAAAGAATGGAATAACAAAAGAAATCACCATGCATGCGATAGACCGCACAGACAGGTTATTCCAACAGAATAATAAATAATGGAACCAGGTCCGGCGTAAACGCACAGACAGGATATTCCAACAGAATAATAAATAATGGAACCAGGTCCGGCGTAAACGCACAGACAAGATATTCCGACAGAATAATAACAAGACGGAATCAGGTCCGGTGTAAAACACACAGACAGGATGTTCCAATAGAATAATAATAAAAACGGAACCAGGTCCGGTGTAAAATACACAGACAGGATGTTCCAACAGAATAATAATAAAAACGGAACCAGGTCCGGTGTAAAACACACAGACAGGATGTTCCAACAGAATAATAGAAGAATGTCACCAAGTATAGGGTATATCCGCGTATACAGGTTATTCCAACAGAATAATAAGAAATGGAATAACAACAGTTCTCTTCATGAATAAGAAAGAATAACACCCCTTACCGTTTTAAAGACGAGCTGAAATAAGGAAGTAGTTAAGTAGCTGAATACTCTTCTTCTCTCTCTCTATAGTTTCTCTCTCTAGTGTTCAGTGAATTCGTAAGAAATAATGAAGGAATGAGCTGCTATTTATAGAAAAATAGAATGCATAGTAACTAATCCATGAACGGTCCAGATTGATTACTTTAATCTGACGGTCCATATTTAAAGAAAAATCTTTTAAATAAAATATAATATATTCTATTTATAGAATAACTTTAATAAAGTATTCTGTTTTATATAAAAAGATGTTTCTGTTTTATTACGTTAATAATACGAATAAAACAAAACGTCATTATCGCTAAATAATTCATATTATTAACTGACAATAATTGAATCAAACTGAGTGACTTCTCACATAAGCATTAATAATCAATACCGTGTGCTACTATGCAACCACACGTATTACTGTACTTTTACTACCGAGTAGTTCAACAGTAACAATGGTAAAATTTCCGCCGTTATTTTTAATAAAATATTTTTGTCATTTCTTTCAATCCGACAATAATTCCGTTGTGGGGTCCACAAATGATTGTGTCGTTGTACGAATATTCTCTGTTAAAACGAATATTCCCCGACCAATCGAATATTATATAACAACTTGCGTACTTTGTAAAATTTATAAATATTACCCACAACTATAACATTATATCAAATTAACTCCATAATATTCAAAAATGATATTTATAAAAAAATCATCTTTATTTATAAAATTTGGGGTCTTACACATGAAATTGGTAGCAATCAGCCAATCATACTAGAGTCCCACTTATTACACATATATCCAACAAAATTATTACTAGTACTTATCGAGCAATTAAAAAGAAGACGTTAAGTATTTCGTAATGTATATTATTTTCTTAAATGAGTTATGATATGTATTGCGAGATTTGTATACAAAATTATGATTGTTTACATATATCGATATATGAGATTTAAAATGATTATAAAATTGACCTACTATATTAGATATATCGTGAAAATATTAGCTATTATAATTATCTACGTAACGCATAATTTAAAAATAGACATATAAAATCATAAAATATATCACTATCTATTATTGGTGTGAATAGTCAATAAATTATAGGAAATGTACCAAAAATTGAATTAAAAGAATGACATAACATTATACGAAACAACTTAAATAAAGCAAAGCGAGGAAATATAGGACATAAATAGTAAATTGTACCAAGTGGTCTTCGGCCTAATGGCTAATGGTATGACCAACCCATGATAACTATGAGATTTTGAGTTAGATTATGCATGCTAAGGAAAGGGGGTATGAATTTAAAAATTATTAATATAAAATTATCCAAAAAAATAAATACTAAATTGTGTGTATCAAACTTTAGTACAAATCGTACAATGTAATTAATGCCAATAATACTCCATGTGTTCTAATTATAATTATAAGATCATTATTATTTATTTTAAAATCAATTTAATACATTTTTAAATTTAAAGTTAGGATAATTCATTAAAGATTATAAAAAAAGTAGATAGTAGTATGTCTGAAACGATTTACAATTTACGATATTTATTATTGTATTGATTAAAGTTAAAGTAATCCATGTTAATTTTAAATTTAAAATAATAATAATTTTATATTTTGAAATGGAGAGAATATCATCATAGTTAGACACGGCAAAAAATAGGTTTGAGTTGGTTTTGGGTTACATAAAATAGGTTTGGTTGGTTTCTAAACAAAATCATATTACGTGATAGTCATGGGTCAAATTTAGGTCACATATTTTTCAAATTATAGTTTCACTAAAATCTTAATTTCTGTTATACTAAAAGAGTCTTATTTTATTTTTTTAGACCTAAGTTTGAAACTAAAATTTTTAATTGATGTTACTAATTTGAGTATTAAAAACATTAATTTTGTGATTATAGACACTTTCAAAAAAATTTACATTAATAATTATTATGTTAATTAAAATTAATATAAAATCAGTTAAGCAACAATAGCAGAAATTCAGGAAAATATAAATAAATCTGGATTTAGTGTCTACTTATGCAGAATAGCAAACAAACTCCTGCTAAATAACAGCTTGAACCAACTTTAGTCATCAAGTCAGATCCCTATAGTTAAGATGCCAAATGAAAATTAAATGTTCAAACTCAAAGTAATCTGCAGTCTATTTGTAGATGAACTAAGAAAGAATTTTAGTTTAAAAACAAAAAGAAAATATAGATGTTCTGATCTGATCATAACTATCAAAAATATGCTCACTCAACTTGGGCATGACCTATAACAGATAGAATAGAAGGCTATAGCATCTCAGTTCACTGCAACCTCGGCAGACAAGTAATTAGGATGAAGTACGTCTTGGTTGGATACTTTGGTCTTAGAGAGCTTGAGCACTTGCACAGCTTCTTCCACCTTGGCAGACAGCGACTCTGGTGACTCCAATAATAAAAGCAGTTCTGAGTTGTCCATTTCCAAAAGCATTCCAGTTATCTTTGCAGCAAGATCAGGCTGCAAACAAAAAATCCTTCCATAAGATATCTAATCAGATAATCCTTTTAAAATTTATGATAACATTCCAGAAATTTCCAAACCAATCAAAAAAGCATTGCATTTCAAAGTCAATCACAAAGATGTGTTCATAGACTCATTTTGCATGGGGCATGGTATAGTGCTAACGTTACCTCTGAATCCCCCCCCCCCACCCACCCCCACACAAAAAAAAAACCCTATAATTGAAGAATAAAATAAAAGATACCTTGTGTTGGCTGACAAGGGGGTAAAGGCGTTCCCCAAGCATCTGTTTCTGATTGTCAGGAGATGCAGCAGCAAGCATGCTACTCAGCATATCTGATCTGTCTGGTCCAGCAGAATTTGAAGGAGCAGAGGATGCACTTCCATTGCTCATTTCACAGACACGCCCATTCGGAACATACTTGGCCTGGCTAGCCCGCTGTAAATCATGAACCCAGGTATTAAAACTAATGTTAAATTGTGCATTAATACATCTAAGACGTCATTTAAAGCATCACTCACACTCACTAGTAACACGAGCATTATAGAAATGAAATGTGTGCATCAGATTGGATATTATTAAAAGATACCAAAAAACGAAGTAAACAATCAAGAATGTGGAGGCTTGAAATGTCAAAAGAAAAAATAATACTAAGAAGTAGCAGACCTGCTGATTGCTTGCATCTTTTGATGAAGCCAAAGACTGAGGGGTCTGTTGCAAATGTGGCACGTACGAAACAGTGGAACCACCCTGTGGATGCATATGCCCATTCATCCTTCCCCTGTTTTGTCTGTTTCGCCTTGGATTATTTGGCATCTGAGAGGAAATATGAAGGGTTATTTGCCCGAGTCAAGCCTTTGTATCCAACATCGAATAATCTGAAAAGAAATTGTAGAGCTGTTTAATAAAACTAAAAGAAGATGAGGAACTTACCAAGGGAAGTGAAGATGGTTGAAAAGCTGGTCTTGATGGAGGTGCAAAGCCATTACTCCTCCATCCTGGCCTTAAACCCAGAGACTGATACATCAGCCTTGGTCTTGGAGGAACTTGTGAAACAACACCAGGAGGAGCTGTGTAGTAATAAGGAGGATAACTACCAGGGATACCAGCCGATGGTCCCGCTAGTCCCGCTACACGCTGTGCATACTGAATTTGTAATTGTGCTTGTCTCTCCTCTTTCCTTTGAGCAATTGCAACATATAATGGCTTTCGGTGAAACATATGCCCTGCAAAAAATCCGTGGACAAGATGATTACAGAAAGGATAACTATGCCGAACTCAAAAAGAAATATATTCCACCTTTAAAATTTAAAGCAAAGCAATATTTTTGAAAAAAATCATTTAGTGTGTAAATCTATCTTAAAGGTCACAAGAGTATTCCCATTTTCCCATGCAGATAAATCCTAGTTTATAAATATAAACATGCGTACACAAAACAACATTGAGCAGAGAAAGAAACAATATGGGGGTTGCTTATTTTTATTCTTTTTTGGTGCAAATGGTGCTTACTTATTCTTTCAGTAAAAAACACTAGACGTGAATTATGAGGAACCATGGCAGTAATGTTTCAAGATCCAAGAAAAAGGTCATTAATAACTTTAAGTGGTGGGGTACACATTTTGTAGCGTTTTGAACTGAAAATTGTTAATGTACTGAGCATCTGGAGCTAATTTACACGACTTTGGTTATGCATAAAACAGAGCTAAATTTATAATCACGACAAATAAACAAAGCGCCAGCTTAAAGTCTTCATTGCTTTAATTCATATACATGCCTAAAGTATAAGATCTTACAACTTCAAAATTCCATTAGATCCATCCAAATTCACAGGGTCAGGCTTACCATGAAAAGAGTTCACAGCTTTATTTGCCTCCTCAGGAGTGGAGAAACAGACAAATCCAAAACCTTTGTTCATTCCTATTTCATCTCTCATAAGCTTAGCGGAAGTTATTGTTCCACACTGACTGAAGTGTTCGCGCAGCTCATCGTCATTGACCTCATCATCAATGTTCTTGACATAGACATTTGACGCCTAAGAAATAAAGTTGAAAGATTTACTATCAAATAAAGACAATACAATTACAACAAGAAACTACGTTGTACTGAAGATAATTTGTCAGATTGTCTACCTGGTATTTCAAGATTTGCTCCTTCCTTTTCTCCTCAAACTGACAACGCAAAATTTGCTCACGCTCTAATTTCTTTTGTGCTCTAGCTACATACAAAACCTTAGAGCCTGCACAATATAGATATCACGGTGGACAAAAGTTAGGCAGTTGTTTCCTATTCAGCAATCCAACACAACAGATAACATAACCCACCAAGTTGCGATCCATTCATAGTTTCCATTGCTCGCCTAGCATCATCTGGGCTATCAAAGTTAACAAATCCAAACCCTCTAGATGTTCCGTTATCATCTTTTGAAATAACCATGCTAACAATTTTCCCAAACTCTGAAAACTTCTCTTTAAGGAGTTCTTCATTGATCTCTAAATCCAGATTCTTCACATAGAGATTTGTGTACTTAGCATCAGGACTAGGTAAAGCACGATCACTCTTCCTCAAGAATTTACCAACATACCTGTGCCACGATTGATTATGAAACGGTAAGTTATATATAACCAGATAATCAAACAAAGTATGTGAGACTGATGGTTATAAGGAAAAAAGAATTCTGACATACATCTGCTTTCCTCCAAAACTGGTGCCATTGAGTTTCTCGATAGCAGCATTTGCAGATTCCTCTGACTCAAACTGCACAAAGCCATATCCTTTACTCCTCCCATCCTCAAACATGACAACTTTGCAAGACAAGATACTTCCAAATTTATGAAACAATTCTTGAAGCTTCACATTATCAACAGACTCATTCAAGTTCTGCAACAAAAGCCCAAACTAATCTTATATTTGATATCCAAGTAAAGAAGACCCTTAACCTATAAAGATGGACAAATAGCAATGAAATTTTATCCAAAAAACAGGTATACCTTGACAAACACATTACCAATTCCACTTTTTCTCATATTTGGATCACGATGTGACCAGGTAACCCTTATCACTTTCCCATTAAGTGTAGAGTGATTTTTCACCTCAATAGCATGAATTGCTGCTCAAAATCAACAAGGACAATCATAAATTAGAAAATTTAAAGAAGCCAAAATGATTTGATGACTAAAATATCCACCAGGTGACCCCTCAAGTTTTTCAAGAAAATACTGAATTAAGCTGCGATAACATCCTCGTGTGTCTAGTTATTCATAGACAATAGACATTCAGATAATTAAAGAGGTTGAATTACCGAAAAATAATTAAGGGTGTTGTCACCCTTGCAATGAATATTTACTCCGGTCTGCACTCAACACAAAAAAAAGTCCTTGTAATCACTAAACCAGTGACAAAAACTGTACTCTCAAAACAAACAAAACAAAAATCTTGTTTTCACTAAACGAGTAACACACTCAATAACTTAGTAGCTTATCAAAACTCCAAAAATGCATAATTTGTTATTTCGTATTTTCATATACCCCATAAATGCAAATTAATTCAGAAAAGAAATCAAAATCCAAAATAAAATAGCATGAAGTTACTAATTCCAAAGCAAAATCCACCAAATGATAATTACATATTTCCTGGCCCTCGAACGACATTGAAAATTCAATAACCAAACAGTCGATCACTCAAACCATAACAGAAGCACACTTATAAAACACACGAAATTGCAGTAAAAAAAGATTCATTCAATAAACAACAAATAAAAGCAATTGCAATCACTCTATCATTATAGACACTATCCACAAATGGACATATTCGTTCATGCATATCAAAACTTGTGTATCTGTTCATCTCAACATATGTACATCATTTCGGGCTTAGAAATGGCAAAAATTCAGCAGCAATTCAAGTCATAACTCAAAATTTAAATCGGAATTATTATCAAAACCGATTAAATAGTAACATACAATAGCGTAACGACAAATCATAGCAATCAAACAGCGAGTTCTGGTTAAAAAGAAATTGACTATCGATTGGGAGAAAAAACAGAGAATCCATAAAAGATTGACTAGGAGCAGCGGCATTGCCGGTCAAATAGGAGAAACATACCGTCTTGAGGCGATATAAAGTTTACGTAGCCGTAACAGAGGGAACGGCCGGTGGAGGAGTCGCGGCAGATGCGAACGGAAGCGAGGCTCTTGAAATCCGAGAAGGCGTCGAATAGCTGACCGTCGGTGATTTCATGGTGAAGGTCTCCGACGTACAGAGACGCCGGAGCTGCAGGGACCGTCGCCATTCTGTTTTTGTGCTCGAAACCGGAAGAAATTACGTTACGCAATTGCAATTTACAGTTATAGAGAGAGAAAATAAAAAATGAAGTGTTTGTTTAGACAGATGGTGGGAATAGAGAGAGAAGTAAGTGGCGTTTCGTATTGGTATTGATCTGCTACTAAATAAGAAATGTTAAAAAAATAAAAATCTTTTCCTTGTGAAGGGAAGCGTTTTTTAAGAATAGGAATTAATTGATGGAATTAGCGTTTGAGATAGGGGTAGAACGGAGAAGAAAGAATGCGAGTTCTGTGCACCCAGTATAGACTAGACTTGCATGGACGGGAGGTTTTGTGGCGTTTCACTGCAGCGATCCGAGAAAAGGTGGACCGGGGACTTTTACACGCTAAGCCAGCGGCGCGTTTTGAGAACTTTCCGGTGCAATTGACCCGATTGAAACCAAATCAAATTCCAACCCATATGGAATATTGATCGGCCATTTACTATAAATACTAATATATGGAAATCACTATTTCTTCACTCTTATCATTTTATTAAGAAAAATACTATTTTTATATTTGTATTTTATATTTTTACATGATTCTTTCTCACATGATAAAACTCACTTTAAACTCGCGTGAAAGAGTATTATATGAAAATATCATTTCACTTTTATTAATAGTAAATAACTTTCTTTCTTTTTTCTCTCATATTTATTTTGTTGCATTAATTAATAATTAAATATAAAAATTAATACGATAATATTTTAATGAATTGAAGAGAGTTACATGTGACATTATAGTTTAGATACATCAATACACTCTCTTATTCAAAATTAGAAACATATTTTTTGTCCATTATAAAGAAAAAAATCTATATTTGTATCAAAATGACATGATATTTTTAATTTATACTATATTTCTTTTGTCAATTTGAATATCATACCACCACTACAAAATCTTAAAGGAACATGTAAAAAATATAGAATTATTTTTAAAAATTATAGTTTTAGAAATGTATTTGTAATTTAAAATAGATAAAATAATAATTATTTGTCATCCCATTGCTCCAACAACCTTGAATTAGCTTTTAAAATTCCACTTGCACGTAATAAGTGATATCGACTCTACTCTAAATATATATATATATATATATATATATATATATATGTATATTATAAATTAATTTGTAAAATTTTAAAATTTAAAATTGTTATGAATCATTTTGAGTCAATTATTCGAATTTAAATCATTTAAGTCTATACTAACATATTGTTTTTAAAATTTAAAATTTTGTAATTGACTAAAAAGTCGGAATTTATCTGGTGGAGAGATGATAATTAAATTAAATATAAAAAATAAAATAAAGTGGGTATGGGTGAAGTCAGAAGTGGTTCCCGTTTTTGTTTGGTTAAGAGGGTGTGTTATGTATAAACAGTCGCGTCGCGCGTGCCAATTAAGAGACCGACGAGGGCCCAAACAAGAATGCTTCAAAGTTGAAATTAAGAGTGGAGTGCATTGGACTGACTACACACAAGGATCGGCTAGCTTGTTTCCCAACCAGACCTTAACCATAAGGAACGCCTCAGTTCCCGGATACCCTTCCTTCCTATTATTGTCTGAATTTAGTAAACAATACTCGGTCAGGGTCTTTGAAATTGATTTTAAAACTGTTTATAATAGGATTACTGTTTATTTCCTTCCATATATCATTTAGGATTTAATCTACAACAAAACATTGCATAAGCTTCTTATTCTCAGGCACTAAAAATAATTTTTGGAATTATTTCACTACATATCTAGGGAGTGGCTGGCTGGCTGGCTTCAGAGGTTTCTGAGTTACGTCCAATTTGTTTATGATGAGTAATTAATTAGTTTTTGGGGATCGGGTGATGCTTCCAACCATTTGAAGAGCAATGCAGGGCTGATCAACTGGTACCTGCAAATTTTAATTAAGATGAGAAATTAATTAAAGCAAGCGTACTAATTAATTAAATTACTACTAATAAACCATTAAATTAACACCATAGTGTACTCATGATGATGTGACAACTACACTACAACCCAATTAAAAAAAATCTATGTAGACGATGATAGGATAGCCATAGGTGTGAGTGAGGTGAGAGTACTTACAAAATGGCCAGCTCCGAGGATCCAATAGAAAAACAGGTTTTTGTATGACCTGACAAACCCTTTTGTTATTTCACCATTTCCACAGTACAAAGGAGTTGGGCTCAAGCTCAAATAATTTTCTAAACCATCCCACCTAAAAAATACTATACAGTTAACAAATCATGCTGGCTTGAGAGAGAGAGAGAGAGAGAGAGAGACGGGTATTAGTTTGTAACCCGAGTATTTTTATTTTTAAAATAGATAGGACTAACAGTTTTTTTAATGAGAGAAGTGATGTCAATCGAGTACTAATTACTTGAGTTTGTCAACCCAGGCTTCTGTTCCTTTGGTTGCACAAATAAGATCAACCTGTCATTAACCATATATATATATATATATATGGGTCACGAAATTAAGGAATCAAGTTAATTTCCTTATGGAATATTACTAAAGTAGTACACAACTAGTATATATTTATAGAACTTTGCCCATGATCCGTTCCAAAATAAGTATTATAATATTTTTTTAATTTTGCATTTACGTTCCAAAATATATGAGTTAAAGGCTCAAATAAGTTATCTCCTTAACTTTTATAATTTTAATAAATTGCTCATATATATATATATATATATTGAAACATAATTTATAGTAATATATTAGTAGATATTCATACCTGTCCATTATATATGGTTACGTTTATGCCTTTAGCTAGTAGCTCATCAACCTGGAATTGAAATTAAACAAATTAATGAAACTTAATATTCTTGTGGTGGTGTTGCTGGAGAGTACTGCAGAGATCAGCTGAAAGATGTAAATAGATTTTTAAATAGGGATCGAAGGGGAGAGAGCGAGAGCATTATATATATATATATATATATATATATATATATATATGGCTGGTTTAATTTACCTCAGCGATTCTAGGGTTCATGAAATCACCGGCCATGGCTGGAAACACAATATTACCCTGTCCTCCCCATCTGTTGTGTATATAATAGAATGAGTTTATTCAAACTAAATACTCCATATAGCAACAATTTAGTTAGTTAAATATTGAAACATGTATATATATACATATTGATGGAGGAATTAATTACTTACGTTACACCTGGAGGAATGATGTTGAGCTTTTTTTTAATTGGCCCATTCATCAAGGTAGGCAGGTCGGGAGCTGATGAAGCTTTGGTCGATATTGTGGTACTAAGATAAGTGGAGTACCTCCTCACTGCACCTTCTCCTTTGGATTTCTTGCTTGTAGCAATTGCTTCTTCTGAAGCATCCAACATGAAGTTATAGAAGTCCTGCAGTATTTCCATTATTATTTTTATGAGCTTTTTGTTAGTTAGCAAATTAAATCAAATTTATAAATATGTTCTAGATTGTTCATGAATTATCTTAATAAGTATTAGTACGTAATTCTGATCACTTGTTTATAATTTATTCTCTTCCATATATTTCCAACCAAAAATAAAAGAGTACGTAGAAAACTTAAATTAAGATAAAAAGAAAAAAATTAATTAATCTATCAATTACTATACTACATTATTTTAACAATATACTATTAGTTTCAGAAGTAGTGATAATTATACTGAATGGAATACTTAATTTGTTCAGTAAAAAAGATTCCCCCCTTACCACATTGTTACTGCTATCCTCGATAACAGTCTCAAGATCTTCCCATGTTTCCTCGGCGGCCTCGGACTGTCCTTCTGCGAGTTGCTGCTGAATACTTAGAGCTAAACTGTTTTTACAAAGTAGGATTAATTACTTTAAACTGAGTACTTACTACCGTATATCTCTCCCTCTATTTAATTAGTACTAGTAATTAATCTTTTTTTTTAATAAAAAAAATAATTAATTAAAATGTGACATATTTGAAACCTGTTTGATCTGTTCAAAGCATTATTGTCGATGCGGGAAACATCATTAAGAAGAGGTCCCCATGAAAACTGTGCACGCATTTCAATTCATTCACAAATTAATCCGTATAGTAAGAACCCAAATTACAAATCAAAAGGAAAAAAAAAAACAACACTACACTTTCTAATAAATTTTTCATCTATATTTACTCTATAATAAGCCTAATTTACCACAAAATCTTCAGGAGAAATCCAACTGTCCCCCAAAGCAACTCCTATGACACAGATTACCAAAAAAATTAAATTAAATTAAATGTATATAATTAAAAGAATGATAAATGTTATTGTCAGAACAAAAATTATGTTACTAAAATATTAAACATCGCCATAATAATTACAAAAGTGTGGTTAAATATGAATTCGCTATAATAATTTTGAAATGGAGGAATCGAGGGCGTAGGAATGCACGTGAATTGATATATACCTCCAAGTTGAAGCTTTAGTTCCCCTTTCTCAATGGCCCCAAGAGCCGAAACACCAAGAGTGACTGCAAATTTCCCTCCATATGATTCCGCAAAAATGTATAAAGGACTCGTAGTATTTTGGAGGCTCCCATTTCCATTAAAAAGTTCCTTCAACAAAGTAGTTAAATCAGCAGCTGCTTCCACATCATTCTTAACTGCCAAATTCTCATCCTCGGTGTAGCTGAATCCTGTCCCAACTGGACTGTCCTGAAGAATTGATCATCATACGATCAACAACTTTAAGGAATTAATCAAGGGACAAAAATAGAATATATTTAATAAAATTATTTTTATATATGCCATGAAAAAAAATTTAATTATTATTATACTGATTCATAAAAGAGTATTTTAATTACCACAAACAAAAGATCAGCTTTCAGGAGCCAAGTTGAGTTCCGGGGATTCAAATTTGCATCCAAGGGTCCAATTTCCAAGAAATTCCCTATCCCAACTCCGGAACCGCCCTGATTATTCACAAATTCAGACTTATTAAATATATTGCATGATTATTTTTTGGCCTTTTTACTTTTTTATTTTATTCGTTTAAAATTAGAGATGCATTTGCAAAACCGTCATTTTTATTGAATTTTTTTTCTCCAAACTTATGTCTAATATTGACTTAAAAACGTAGTGGTAGCGGCATCATGATGATCTCAATAAATTGATATTTTTACAACACTTTTTGATATTTTCACAACAAAAGTGTTCAATTGGGAGGAGGATGATTAGTTTTAAATTGTTAGTCGAAGTTTTCATAGATATATGTTACTTACAGGACCTCCTTGGAGCCATAGAAGTGTTGGCCATGGGTTGGAAGGGTCTTCAATTCTGTGAGGACTCTTATAGTACCACCAAAACAGGTGGACCTCTGTAATACACAATGATAATAAATTAACACAAACGACAGATACAATGAGAATAATTAATTAATTAATTATAATTCTATAACAAAACCCAAAATAATAATTTGTTTTGGAATTTCGTTACTACCCGTGTCCTAATTAATTACTCTTTCTACTTTCTCTCAATTACTCTATTTTTTAGGGGTAAAATAAGAAATTTTGATATATATGGACGGACGGACGTACGTACTTGGTCGAACTTCAACATATCCCCACTGTTCCGAGCCATCCTCCGTTCCAGCAGCTACATTCGAACTTGCATGCACCATTAAAATCGAGAGTATTAAAGACATGAAGAGGAGATTAACATTTGCCATGGTAGCCATTTTGGTTAGAATTCTTGCTTGGAAAAATTAAAGATTTATATATATACAGAAAGATTAAATATTTAAATATGACATAAAAAGCTTCACCTATCTTTATTTTACTCTAAAAAGGAACAGGCAAAAGAACGAATTTTAGCTGATGAATCCAAGAGGGAGTATGTCACTACACGATGTTTGTTACAACAGTAGAATAACAGTTGTACAAATTATATTTTATGTATTGATTAGGGGTGAGCATTGTGCGGTATGAAGTCTAAATTGCAAATGAAACCGTTTAAGTGCGGTTTAACAAATCCAAAATTGCATATAAAACTGCTTGTGATTTGTGCGGTGCGGTTTGGGTTCCAAAAGCAACAAAATTTTATACAATTTAAACTAACAATTTAGCATCACACAATATTAAATATCACTTTGATAACACACACAACCTTACTTATAATGTTTTGTCTAAACAAAAGTTAAATATATATAATATAATAATATGATGTAAATTATTAGAGTATAATATAGTAGAGCAAACAAAAGCTAAATACAATCTTTGTTATTATACTCCTAGTAACAATATGTTGTAATATTCTTAATAACAATATGTTGTAATAATTTACATGCTATTTTGCCATATTATATCATATTGTTACTAAAAGTAGCTCAATCATATTACAACATATTATTAACAAATATCATATTACATTAATATTACAATCGTAATACAAAGAACCAGAAACATTATAAGCTATTGTACTAATATGGTGCGGTTTTGGTTAGTAACTAAATCGGAACCGTAAATTTGATTTTAAAACCCACCTAAAATCGCCAGAACCGTAAATTTGATTTTAAAACCCACCTAAAATCGCCACATACGCCGAAACCGTTGGTGCAGTTTCAATTCTAATTTGGTTATTTGTTTAGCCCTAGATAATGAATGGACAATGTTTATTATTATTATTATTAATGAAGCTCTCATGTAAGGTCTTAAATAATATAAAATATACTAGTAATTTAAACGATATTGTCTTTGTACGTTGGTGCCGAGGTCGGAAATTACTAGTAATACGTCTATTGAAACAAAATAAAAAATAATAATAATTTAATAATCTGATTAAAAAAATTTAGAATAGTAATCTATATTTATGCCTTTCTTTTTTTTAATAATTGACTGATCAAGTAATACGTCTACCACAATATGATACTATACTAAAAAGTGGTTTACGCTTATTATTTTATTTTTTTCTTCATTCTTCTGGTTTACATTCCATAATATAAAATCAGTATTACAATTTTAAAGTTATTAAATTTAAAAATAATACAATTTATTTAACTTTTAAATATTATAATTAATAGAAATTTTAAAATAATTAATGATTTTTATAATTATATTGACTTTTAAAATGTTAATCTTGATCCTAAACGGATGGAATATGAAATTAAGGAGGCTATTTACTTTTCATACTTAAACTTGATCATACATATATTTTAACACGGAAGATGTGTGATATGCATTATTCTTATTCATACAAAAAATTTAAAAGGGCATGCCAATTGTCATCATATTCCTCTTTCGGTAATAGCTAAGCTTAACTTACAGTTATTGGGCTTGGGTTCCTTTCCTTTTGACTGACTGGCTATCAGACTTGGGCTGGGTTCCCAACTTTCCGCTCCCTGGATTGGGTTGGGTTCAAGCTGGCCCTACTCTATTTATTTTTGGAACAATTACATATTATAGTACATTTTTAAAAGTAATTACAAAAATCATACATTCATAAAATAATTACAAAAATATGACACTTCATCATATATATTTATAATACTAATACAATTAAGAGTCCTTAAATTAAGGGATTAATATTAATGAGATTACATAACAAATTAGTTTCCATCTTCATTCGGTCTCTCTATCTATCTACGCCATTACTATTTCTCTCTCTTCTCCCTTACTACTTCTCTCTCTCCTCTCGTCTCTCCTCTCGAAGCCACTCGACGTCGTCCTCCTCCTCTTCCACCGCCGTCGTCGTCGTCGTCGTCGTCGTCGTCCTCTTCCGCCGCCGCCGCAACACCATAGTCTCTCAACTCTGACAGAAAATTGAATACGTGACTTTCAGGCTAATACGTAATTTTCTCTCTCCAACTCTCTCACAACTGAAAGGATTCTGGTCTCTCTCTAAGGTATGCTTCTAATTTCTGTTAATTTTCATTCTAGTAATTAATTGTCAATATGATCATATATATACGCTATGTTTCTAACAGAATGGGGTATTGATTGTTTAGATTTGTGTTGTTTTTATGTTTTGTATAGAATGGTTGATACAAGGAAGAAGGATGGAAAGAGGTAAAGAATCACAGAGGGTAATTCTATTAAGGACTTGACGAAATTTGTTTGGGTTTGTAGAGTTGGATTTTGATTTTGATGTTCCTGTAGTTAAGACAGAAGCTCAAGTTCATAGCCAGAAGATATTTTCAATCCAAATTTTTTTAAAGGTTTGCTAATTTAAATTTTGTTATTGTTACTATTATATAACTGTTTGGTTACTTCTACATTATGTTTTGGTTACTGCTAGCTTGTGATTCGGATACCATTTTTGTTACCCTGATTTGGTATTTTGGTTACTTTTTTATGTTGTTATGGTTACCATGTATTTGCTTAGTATACATGGTTGACTAAACTGATTTTGGTGTACATGTTGTTTATGTATTGGTTACCATTAAAACATGTTTTGGTTATTATCATATAAATATTTGGTTACTTCTTTAGTATGTTTTTGGTTATTGTTAATTTCTGATTTGAATTCTATTTATGTTTCCTTGAGTTGGGATTTTGGTTACTATTTTTTGTTGTTCTGGTTACCATGTATTTGCTTAGTATATATGGGTTTACTAAACTGTGTTTAGTTTATATGTTGTTTATGTATTGGTTACCATTAATATATGTTTTGGTTACTAACATATAACTGTTTGGTTACTTCATTAGTATATTTTTTGTTGTTGTTGGCTTATGATTTGGATACCATTTTTTTTTCCTCAATTGGGATTTTGGTTACATTTATATGTTATTTTGGTTCCAATGTATTTGCTTAGTATACATTGGTTGACTAAACTGGGTTTGGTATACATGTTATTTATGTGTTGGTTACCATTAAAACATGGTTTGGTTACCTATCATATAACTGTTTGGTTACTTCTTTAGTATATTTTTTGGTATACATGCTTTTATTTTGGTGACCTTTCAAATTATGCTTTGGTTAATATTATATATAACTATTTGTTTACTGCATAAAATGGTATGTACTACATGTTATTTATATTTTGGTCACCATTAGATTATATAATATAACTTTTTGGCTACTACTTTGTTATGGTATGGTTAATGTTATATCATGATATGATAACTATTATTGTGCAGTCAATGTGGGATGTTGGTTATTTGTTATAGTCTGTTTTGACTATTGTGTAATTGTTATATTATGTTTTGGTTAGTATACTTTTATTTGTTGGTCACTACGTAACTATTTATGTTATAAATATTGCTTATATCTGGTTACTAATTACTGTGTAAATCTGATTTTGTTTATTTGCAGTTATGAGATCTTTACTATGAGGAATGCAACAGAAAATTCACTGGAGAAATTATATATTGGTGTGACATGGAAGTCTCCAGCATTATTATCAAGAAATTGAAACCAAGTCAGTTTGAGAAGTTTAAGGCATCATTAGTTTGTGGATGTTTTATTTTTGTAAATAATAAACCTAAGTCATAATAAACCATGTATTTTCTTAGTATACATTGATGTATTATTTTTGTAAATTCCTTCAAATATATTCTACAAGAGTTATGCTCTTCTAGAAAATTCATTGAAAAAGTTATGGTTAAATGTACATGTGAGAGACATGGGTTGCCTAAACTTGGTTGGACATACAGGTTGTTTCTGTTTTGGTTACCATTAAAACATGTTCTGGTTACTTTCATATAACTATTTGGTTACTTCTTTATTATATTTTGGTTACTGTTACTTATGGTTTGGCTATTATTATTGTGTCCTCAATGTGGGATTTCAGATACTTTTATTTTTTATTCTTGTTAATATGTAATTGTTTAGTATACATAAATTGTCTAAATTGGATTTCATTACATGATGTTTCTGTTTTGGTTACCATTAAAACATGTTCTGGTTACTATCATATAATTATGTGGTTACTGTTTTATTATGTTACATTATGGTTACTATTATTAGTAACCAGATAGTTACAAGCTTGTATCAGGACAACCATCAATTGTTAAATGTACATGTGTGAATGTCCTATTTATCTACAAGCTTGTTAGTAACCAGATAATTATCATAGATATAGTTACAAGATAATTAGTAATCAGATAATTATAAGCTTGTATCAAGACTGTTATAAAGTGTTAAATGTATATGTTTTATTTATACCATGTCATCATGATAGAATAAGAAACTCCAATTAAGAGTTCTCATTTATATATATGATGGTCACTTATAGATCTCATATTAAAATAAAAATAGTTTAAGAGGTGCAGTTGGTAACCGAACTTGCATATAAGGGTAACCATTTTAGTTTTTGTTAGTAACCAAATAATTAAAAACTTATATCAAAATAATTATCAAGTGCTTCATGTACATGTGAGGGTTCCCATTTATCTAGCTGATGGATACTTTTAAATTACGTAGTTATAAAAATTATTTGGAAATTGTCCATGACAGTTGGTAACTAAATATGAATATAGAGGTAACCATTTTATTTTATATGGGTAACCAAATTTACATAAAAATATTTCAGAACAGTTACCAATTGTTCAATGTATATGTTTACTTTATATTGATAACTCATGATGGAATAAAAAATTAAAATATTAATCAACATCAATTTTAGTTACTATACACCATCAAAAATGTTACCAACCATGTGGTTAATGGTTACTAACAGTATACAATTATATATTCCTGTAAATAATTAAATTTGTTATATTGTTTACTGTCAGTTTCCATTGTATAGCAACTGAATAAACATTGTAAAGTAACCAAATCAATATTAGACAGTAACTAAATTACATAATCTTAGTAACCAGAATATAAATCATATTTTTACATGCAATTTTGAAGGTCTAAATGATGAAATTTGACCAAAAAATCCTGCAGTTCACCAGCAAAGCTGGTGACTTTGGACCGTTGACCCGTTTTCAATGAAATTAGGCTCCGAAAATGCCCAAATCTGATACTCCAAACTTGACAGAGATTGTTAAATTGCCACTGCAACCAAATAAATATTATTCTGTAATTAACCAATTAAATAGTATACAACAACTAATATATATAATCAGATTAACAGTTGTATGAAGGTAACCAATGTAGTCAATAAGTAACCACCAATATAAAAGAAACAATTATAAAACTCAATAACATTATAGAGTAACCAAATAAACACCTTAAAGTATCTAAATACATATTATACAGTAACCAAGATATGTCTTTTTAGTAACCAGAATATAAACACATTTTTCATTGCATTTTACAGTAAAAAACAACCAGTATAATTTGTTTGTTACCAACTAAAGGCATACTTTTGTAAGAATGTAACCAATTTGGCTAACAAGTAACCATTAATATAAAAAACACAAGTAGAAGTATACATTAATATGCTTCAGTAACCAATAATACAGTAACCAATTAATCACTGCAATAATTAAGTTTGCATTAGTCAGTAACCAAGTTAGCATGAGTCACTAAATAATATTTTTACACAGTAACCAAGTCAGCATTATAATTTTATACAGTAACCAATTCAGAATTAGTCAATAACCATTATAGTGTTACACAGTAAGCAAGTCAACATTATTCAGTAACTAATATAATATTACTTAGTAACCAAATCAGTATTAGTCAGTAACCAAGTCAGCATTAATTAGTAATATTATGCAGTAACCAAGTCAGCATTAGTCAGTAACTAAGTCAACATTAGACAGTATAATGTTACACAGTCAGTATACTGGCTTTGTTATCAAAACAGTCAGTATACTGACTTTGTTAATCAACATCAATTTTGGTTACTGTACACCATCAAAAATGTTACCAACCATGTGGTTAATGGTTACTAACATTAAACAATTATATATTCCTGTAAACAAATAAATTTGTTGTATTGTTTACTGTCAGTCTCTATTGTCTGACAACTGAATAAACATTATAAAGTAACCAAATCAATATTAGACAGTAACCAAACTACATAATCTTAGTAACCAGAAAATAAACCAAATTTTTACATGCAGTATTGAATGCCTAAATGATGGAATTTGACCAAAAAACCATGCAGTTCACCAGCAAAGCTAGTGATTTTTGATCGTTGCCCCGTTTTCAATAAAATTAGGCTTCGAAAACGCTAAAATTCGACTCTCCAAATTGGACAACATTATACAGTAATATGCTTCAGCAACCTATATTATAGTAACCAATTAATCTCTGCAGTAATTAAGTTTGCATTAGTCAGTAACCAATTCAGCATTGGTCAGTAACCAATTAAGTCAGCATTAGTCACTATATAATTTTACACAGTAACCAAGTGAACAATATAATTTTACACAGTAACCAAGTCAGCATTAGTCAGTAACCATATAATGCTACACAGTATTTGTAGTAACCATTTTAAACGTGAAAAACTTAAGAAAGGTTATCAATATAGGAATTCGTAGAAAACAGAGGTAACTATATGCATATGAATCACCTACCTCAGTATTCAGATTTTTATCGAAGTTGCTGCGATTTTGTTACTGAACTCCAACAATCATTGTAGTTCGATTGTTTTTGGTTACTGAACTTGAAGTTGCTGTTTATTTTGTATGCTATTTTGTGATCTCAGCGTGCCGTCGCGACGAAAAGTTTCGTATTCTTCGATCTCAGTGCTGTGTCGCGCCAGAAGATTACGGTTACTGAACGGGAAGAAGTTGTTGATGCTGTATGCTATTTCCGATTTCAGAGTTGCGTTGTGATAAAGTGATTCGTCTTCTCCGATTTGATAGGCGCGGCAGATTTATGCGTCTTCTCCGTCGTTGATATGTGTTCCGATTTCAAAGTTGCATGATTTTGGGGCGGTTATTTGAAAAGATGAAATTTGGTAACTGACTTGTAGGAGTTAATGACACGTAATTTTAGCACGTATATTGTGTATGTTTTATTTCTGTAATTAAGTTTTGTATATTTTATTTTTATAATTACTTTCTAATTATTGTATATTAGTGTAAAGTACCCATTATTTTTTGTTAGGCGAATACGACGGGGGAGGTCAACCAACCCAGATGTTTTTCAAAAGCATTACTTACACAATCAAGGAAAAATATATAATAATAGTAGTTTTCTTTAAGCGGACAAAGTAAGGATAAAAATATTGCACTTGTCCCTAAAATACCTGTTCTTTCTCTTTATACACTAGTGTTTTTTTTCACCATTGAGTATTTAATTAAATGTGCACATAAATGTATTCATTTATTTTAATTGGAACAAAAAATTGAGGTATGAATATACTTCCACCACATGTCCAATTCTAATGTGAGTATAATAATATTTCATTTATTTTAAAATTAGAGATATAATTTAATTTTTAAACTTAAACGACGATGACATAATAAATTTTAAATTGATATGAATTTATTTAATTTTAATTAATATAACTAGTATATAATAAAAACTATTAATTATAAAATTTATTTTATTTTAGACTTTTTAGAGTCCTATTAATTTTAAAATTTAATATATTATCGTTTAACTTTAAAAAATAAATTATAAATTTAATTTTAAGACGAAAAAAATAATTAGTGATATCATTGTCGTAATAATTGTATTTTATATACATTTTTTTAATTCGAAGAATCTAAAGAAGCTATACAGAATTACAGATACTCTGTCCGGATACGCACCGCCAATTCCTATCCAAACTGTAAATCTTAAAATCATACAAATAGATGGTCAGAATTAGATCAAAATTCAACTCTACCAATTTAAAATTAAAATAATTACCGGGTGTTAGAAAAAAAAAAGCAAAGGAAAAAAATTGAAAAGAGAATCGACGAAGCCATTAAATTGTAGGATTATACAACGGCGCAAGGGCTTGTTTGGCCAATGACAATTTGGGGTGGTCAATAAATTACTAAAGACTGGATATTATTTTCCATTATTTAATAACCTTCTTCTACGAGTCTGCCTCTGTCAATCTGTTCTTCTCCCCCAAAGGAATTTCAGGGTTTATACAGCGCTCCAAACGAATCGATTGAATCTGAAAAATAAACACAGATATCTGTATATACGACTCATACCCTGTACTTTTATAGATCTTTAGGCTCGATTCGGTTCGGTCCCTATTTGTTGTTGTGTTCACTCGTTCGAACACAACTACTACTGCTGCTGCTATGAAGCGCGAGTTAGCTTTCGCATTGGAGGCTCAGTCGCAACTCAGTGAGCCACTCGGACGAACTCGCTCGTCAAAGCCTACACCTAACGATCTCCCTCACAATGTCTCTCAAATGAACGGATCCATTGATCAGTCCCCTGAAATTAGAGTTTCGATCAGTAAGTGCAGTGCACTAAATGTGTATCAAAGAAACAAACGGCTCAGGACCTCAACTGAAAATGGTGGTTCTGTAATTGTGGAGGAACCGAAGGGTGATTCTGAAGCGCCAGTAGGTGTAAGTGGGAAGAAACATGTGTTGCAGTCGGTTGAAGTTCCTAGGAGGTTTACGCGATCGGCATTGAAAGAACCTGTCGGTGAGAATGTAGAAACAAAATTGGTGAAGGCAGAGAAAGTGGTGTTAAAAACTGATGGGAATGGAAATGAGTTGGAATTTAAAGTTTCGAAGCAAATTCAGCTGAATAGGAGGCCTACAACTGTGAAGGAGCTCTTGGAGACCGGCTTGTTGGAAGATTATCCAGTTTTTTACAATGGGTGTGGAAAGAAGGTAGTGCTTGTTAAAATTTTAATATCTATAGCAATATCTGGGTTGTGGATAAAAATGCAATAACGTATCTCATGACTGACCCGTGGTGTATGCCATAATTATATTCTTGTCTTCAACTGCTATTTTACACTAGATATAGGTGCATTCTACATATATTTCAAACATGGAATGTATGCAGTAAATGGCAGAGCTATGTAAGCAATTATAAAACTTACACTTAATAATCCATGGAACTTTTAACTTTTCATAAAAACCTTTAACATTCATCAGAATCTATTTTCTCTCTCTCTCTCTCTATATATATATATATATATGTACTAGCTGTGTCCCGTGCCTCCGGCACTATATGGACGGTGGGATTTATCACAAACTTTAGAGACGGCCCGGATGATTTATTAGGGTGAGCGGAAAATAGTATTAGGCTCTTGGAGAAAATGGCAACTATTGGTACATTAGCAGTTGAAAGTTGTTGAGGCAGGGTATTACAAAACACTGGGAACATGTGAAAATTTATCTCTAGTAAGTATTGTAAATGGGTTTCATTCTTCAGATTTTAAGACTAAGCTGTTTGTTAGCCCGACTAATATTAGTTTGCTTTGACAACTCCCTATGTATTCTGATATGAAATGCAAGTATTTTCAATCATTTTTTGTAGATTGCAGTCTTCGTATTTTCATGTGCCCTTGTTATTATTAGTTTACCAAATTCACTCATTTGTGTTTTCATAATAGGAATTTGCTCTTCGAGGAACAATCAAAGACACTGGAATCTTGTGCTACTGTAGTTTGTGCAAGGGATCCAGAGTGGGTATTTTCGTATTTCACTCTCCCTTTGGAGTTACTTGTGTATATAGCTAACCATCATACCTTCATATATGTAGGTTGTTCCTCCTAGTGCTTTTGAGATCCATGCTTGTAAAGTGTACAAACGTGCAGCACAGTACATCTGCCTTGAGAATGGGAAAAGCCTCCTTGAGGTGGTGAAAGCATGCAACAAGTATTCTCTGGGGACATTAGTAACAAATATTCAGAGTATTATTGGCCCATTGACCACAAAAGAACCTATCACTTGTCAGAATTGCAAGGGTTAGTTAATGGTCCTTTTTTAGGGGGTTGGGGTTGATAATAAAGGGTTAAGTAAGCTTTTACTTTGATCATTTTCCCAATTTTTTAGAAAATGAGTTCAAATTATTAAATGATTTGTTTAGGATCATTTCATTTGACACATGCTGGAAATGTGGGACAAATTTGTGATTCATGTATAGATTTATTGAAATTGCAAGTTAGCCCAACAAAACCAACTGAAGTTGAAGCTAGGTATGTCTTCCTGAACATTTATATTAGATATTTAGATGAACTTTTTACTTTTGTCTCTTATGGCTTAAAGTTATGGTTTATTTATACTCTAAACCACTCTTGTACTACTCAATACTGCTCTAGATTTCATGAATATAAGAAAATTTGTTTTTTTGGTGACAAGCTTAGATTGATTATACTTGTTGTTTGAGACTTTAATGTCTGAGTTGCTCATGATGTTTATTTACTTATTCATAAGTAATATTGTATTATACTGTTATAAGAATCAGCTGAGGGAAGGAACCCCCTTTGCAAAGCAGATTTTGTTACTAACAAACTGCATACAGTAATGGCCATATTAGCACTGTAGTGGCTGGCTACATTCTACAATGGGGATACATAGTACTGATTCTTTAATACTGTGGTGTTATGAAATGCTGACAACTGGTTCTAGAACCATGATGACATGGACCACTTAGAAACTTTTCTCTGATTAAGATAATACTGGAAAAAGAAGTGTAGTGAGATGGCACCAATTTTGTTATTGTTGTGTTTTGTATATTTTTCTTACTCATTAAAAAACAAATATACTGAAAAAAGAACAAAAATGAAAAAAGCTTTATCTCCTGGACATGGCTCAAAGTTGTGGTTTCGATAATGGAACTGGTTTTAGAACTTAGAATTGGCTAGCTAACTTGAACCGATATTGGGAGATGCACAAAGAAGCTACATAGATTCCTTAATATAAATTGAATGAGACACAATGTTTCTAGAAAGTAAGAACATCGCTGAAGATCAATTTGATAAAATAGTTATTCAATATAGTACACCGATCATTCTTTGAATGAGAATATGGAAGCCTGTCAGGCTTGTTTCATTTTCCTCTTTTATTAGATAAATAGAAGTTTGCTTAGATAGCAAATAGATTACAGAAAGGGAGTGTCGAATGAAATACAAGTAAAAATATGTAGAAAAACTAATGAAGCATTACTCGCCAATCTCTATGACCATCTTAAATAGAAACTCAACTAAGAGCTCCCGTAGTCGAAGCCAATATTGATCCTGGAGCTCCCGTAGTCTAAGCCCATATCTATCACAAAGAAGAGGAAGGGAGAGAGAGGGATATCAATGAAAATTCCAGCATTCCTTTTAGTCCATATACTAAAATAGCAAAACAAAAACACCTCCAAATAATCTTGGAAGTAAAGGGATTCCCAAGCCTCCTCAAAAATTCCAAAAAAGAAAATTCCACAAACATAGCGTTTTGTTCGTATGGCCTATGCCTTTACAATAAATCATATACGATTGATCACTGATAAAAAATGCTTTAATTTTTTAGGGAACCTTGACCTTCTAAATGTACAAAGCTAGGAGAAAATATTAGTGGTAGTAGAAAAACCTAGCTAAGAAGACCCAAGATAGCAATTCAATCGTTAGCCACGTAATAATTTTAAATTTTGGGAAAAAAAATTCCAATCAACAGTTTATACCCAAATTAACTCCTATTAGCTTAAAATGACTAATTAGCCGTTACTCAATTATATGGTTAAGTAGGGTCTACTAAGTTATTTTAAACTAATCAAAGTTTAACTAGGGAATATTAAATTTAATCAGGGGTAATAAGTCATTTATATTATTAACGTTAAATTGGTATAAACAATTAATAACCAAAATATATCATGATTCCAATTATTCTTAGCTCTAACAAAGGAAGAGTCGTGAAATTGGTCTTAGGGCTTATTATTTTTTTGATGAGGGTTTGAGACATTGATATAGAGAGTGGAAGAGTGCTTGCGATTTCTGTGATGATGATGGATGACTGATGAAGACCACCACATGAGAGGGCGCAGCGAATATAAGACGAGCTTAGATCTGTAGCTGTGTGTTTCTTCATCTCTTTTTCTGATGTTCAATGTGGCTGAGAATGATGAGTCTAGCCTAGAGTGTTGATTTCTTTTGCAAAATTTAGGCTGTAGAAACACAATGTTGTCGCAGATCTAACTCGGTTGCTGCGCTGACATGTCTGAGCTAACCTCGATCCCTTCTTTACAAAATTTTCAATACTACACTGGCTGATATTTCGCCTTTACAGTATAATCTTGTGACAAATATTGATTTGATTCTAGGAATCGTAGCATCACTTTTTAATCCCGAGTTAACTTGGAGATAATTTGAATCATGTTCCCTTTGGTCACAACTATATGATTAGTAGAAAATTGTAAAGTCAAAGAATAAACCCAAAAAAATCTTTTTCATTGATTGAAAATAAAAATATAAGACCAACAACATGGTTGATATAAGTAAATATAAAGTCAAAAAAAACAGCCAAAAAGTAATTATTTTTCAGACTGAAAACAGAAATAAAAGACACCATTTTAAGTAAATAGTGAAGTCTCCGAATCTGATTTGTTTAGTTAGGAGTTGGTTTTTATCATAAATGCTCCTTTATTGTAACATTGATAATCTTTTATAGAAATAATTTCCGTGAATAAAAATAATTTATGTGTGGACCCACCTGACCAGTAGCCTAATGAAATGGTTTTGGGGAGGCGGGTATAGGAGCAAAAAACAAGACCCTCAAGATTTAGGGTCAGGTATGAGACTGATTAGCATTACAAACAAAACATGCCGGAATTACCCCTAGCATTTATATATATATATATAAATATAATAGACATTTAGGGCAAAACTCTTCTCATCAGTCATCATTTGCGGCCGCGACAGGCATCACCTTCTCCACAACTTTTTTACATTTCTCAGTCCTCACATCATTGGTTTTGCGGTGTAATATTTAAGGTCAGTTAATTAGATTCGTCAACTCCACCTCTTAATTTCACACATCAATTAATTTTTATTGTTCTTTTCTATCTGTTACTAAGCCAAAGAGTAAAAATGCAGATTGTTTTATAATAAAAGATGAATATGCTCTTAGGAGTATTTAAATCCTATAAATATTATTCTGGCGTTACATGGAAATTCTTTGAAAGGCAAGAATCAAATTTATTTTCTGTGGTAGAACAATATGTCGGCCATTTCCCCCTTGAATAGATTATTTTTGTTGTTTCCAAGTGAATTTTGTTATGTTCCCTTGAAGGGCGAACCAATCCTTTGAATCCATTACAAATGGGGTATAATCCCTCCAAAACAAAATTCTTTTTCAGGTCTTTCAATCAATTGATATGATCCCAGAGAGTTGATTTTACTGAAACTCGATCGGTTTTCTGAAAAATCAGTTGGATATGAAAGTTTGAGTATTCAGATTTTGTCATTCCCAATAAGACGACTCGATAATAGATTGCTGCTTCCAAATCACCCCCCTGTTCTTTTTGTATCTAACTGTATTGTTCTTACTGGCTGCTAATCCTGTATCTTTGTGGCCAAAGTCTTGCTTAGTTACATACTTGAAGATAAAATTATAATGCTGCTGCTACTGCTTAGAACTAGCTCTGTGTTAGTTACTTAATAATTGGATCTTGGGTTTCACACTTTCACTTTAGCATTGACTTCACTGACAAAGTCTCACAATTATTATATCCTAATCCGGGGTTGGGGTTTTCAGGTCATAATTTAGAATTTAAATATGCATGATTTAAATTGAGTTTATTACATATATATATGTGTGCATATATATATATGCACACACACACACATATATACATATTGTAGTTTGCAATGAAGCTTTTTTTTAAATTGATTTCATATTTGGCTTTTATTTTCTATTATGCTTTCTTCTGGGAAATTTCAGGTCTGTAAGTCCAGTTGTGGTATTCAACTCCGCTACAAGTGCTAAAGTGTGTACTTCGTCCCGGGGAAGTAGTAAAAGGAATCTATATAGAAAGTTGGTATTTTCTCTGTTTTTTCCAGATTTAGTTGAATATCCACTCTCTTTTGCAAAGAATATGTAATTTATTGCTGTTTCTTTTTCCTAATATGATATACTTTGATCTGGGTTACATTAGGTCCTCTGAGCTAGATTTGGCTTCTGTATCCCCAAGAAGGGCTTCAGTACGTGTTTTGTCACGAGAGAATAATCAAATAGATTTAACAAAGAAGTGCGTTTTTCTGCTTAATTAATTTTATTTTTAGTGAGATTTTATGTATGCCATCCTGCAATCTTGTCAAATTATAACGTATATTAAATCTACTAAAGTTTTAATATCTGCATTTTGACATTCTTCCGTTTGTTTTACTTCAGGACATTACGATCAGTTTTGGTTCCAGAGTCCCCCGGAAGTGCTTCGGTGCACAAGTTATCACAAAGTAAGAGTAAAGGAAAGGTTTCAAAGAAGATGGTATTGGTTCCAAAGTCCCCTCGCCAAACTAATAAGAGCGAAGGAAAACTTTCAAAAAATATGGCACCGGTTCCAAAGTCCCCTCAAAGTGCTCCAGTGCAAAATAAGAGTCGAAGGAAGGTTTCCGAAAAGTAAGTACTTTATTTAGGTGAATTTCTTATATGCAATCATATCAATCTTGTTTTGCTTTGTGTAATACTTCTACCGGATTGATTCAGGCTATCAAAATCTGTTCCATTTCGAAGCAACTCCAAAACTGCTTCCAGTAGCCGATGGAAGATTACGAAAAAGTTGGTGCAGTATTAATGCTTGTTATTCATATACCGCTTTTCTTGTTGCATAACATGTTTATGTCATGAGTAATGAATTTTTGTTGATCTTATAATCTATCTTCTTATATAGAGATCAGAAGATGCATAAGTTGGTCTTTGAGAAGGGTGGATTACCGAATGGAACTGAAGTAGCATATTTTTCTCGTGGAAAGGTGTTGGAGATTAAACTCTACATGGCAATATATGGTTATTAGTTATTACTTAATCCTATTATGCTAATTTATTTACAGAAACTGCTGGAGGGATATAAGACGGGCACTGGAATATTTTGTCGTTGCTGCAATAGCGAGGTAACCCTTACACTCCATTTTTTTTGACTTTCTCAAAATTCTAACCGTGCTATTAATTGTTCTTGCCTTAAATGAGCAGATTAGTCCTTCACAATTTGAAGCTCACGCTGGCTGGGCATCACGCAGAAAACCGTAAGTCCTATCTCTCTCTGTCTGATTTATAGATGTCTTTTTTTTTGAGAACACATTTATAGATTTCTTTAATTGCTTTTCAAATTTGTATTTCTTTCTGTGTTTTGCAGCTATTCCTATATATACATATCCAATGGGGTTTCTCTACATGAATTCGCATTGTCTCTATTATTGAAACGCAACAAAAATTCTGCTAAAGACAATGATGATCTATGCATCATTTGTGCAGATGGTGGGAATCTTTTACTTTGTGATGGATGCCCTAGGTCCTTCCACAAAGGTGAAATTATACTTGTATCAAAATTATTTTTGTTGATAACTTCTTATTTTATAATAGTTAGTTGTTCTGAATCATAACCTTTTGTTTGTGCAAGTAGTTTGTGAAAACTACTCAGTAATGTGCTTATTATGGTATGTAAAAAAGGGGACATTGGAAAGGAAGAGACTAGAGAGGACGAACAGCGTCGTGAAACTGTTAGTGTAACATTTAGGACTATGCCTGTGAAGCTTGTTGTAACTTGTGAGCTGAAATTCTGTCATAGTGCTTCGTTTTAAAAGGGAGTTGGGTGGAGACTTGGAGATAGATTGAAAGAAGAAAGGGTTATAAGATACTGGCCACTGGCATTGGCCTGTATCTGGCTGCTAGTTTGCAGTGGGAAATTCTATATTGGGGCTTACTCCAAACAGGGAGTTACTTCTTGGTCGGGGTGCTTACTCTTGTCAAAGCCTAATTTTCTGAAAGTGATCCAATAATACCTGTTTTAAATAATGTCTTAACTCTAAATTATTATTATAAAAGGCGCATTAGATATTTTGGCTGAAATAAGTCTTATCTCAAGTTTACATAAGAGTTATTGTATAAAATTAGATAGCAAAGACATAATAAAGATTCCAATAGTAAGTTAATCTAGTGTAACAAGTCCTGCTTTGATATCTTTAAAATAGCCATTGATTACCATGAATTTTTTTGTGAACGAATTCCCCTATAGCAATTTTTTTAATAGTACTGGATCAGACAAAACACATCAGAGACTTGTCATAAAAATAAGACTAGACAAACAGGAGAATTATAGTAATAATTTAAATCCATTGCTCAACAGCCTTAGGGCCATGAATTTATGATTGAGTCGGCAAAGTTTAAATAGGAAACTGATAAATCCATAACAAATTATGATATTTTCACATGAAAACCGTCGCTATAGATCTTATAGCGACGTTTATAGCGACGGTTTTCACTGTTGCTATACATCTATAGCGACACTTTTCATGTGAAAATCAAAAGGTATTGTGAAAATATCAATTTCCTTCAAGTAAACTACTCATTGTTGAACTCCTATCCCCAACCCATTTTGGTTCTCCCTTTTTTTGGTGTGCAATATGGCCTTGAGACATGGAAAAAGCGCATATATATGTAATAATAGAATATAATATTTATGAATGTTGATAAAATAAGAATTTATGCATAATTGTGTTTTTATCTCGTCTTAAAATCCGTTTCACATAACCAAAAGAGGGGATGAAGGGGGTACTACTTTTGCATTTACACAATGCTCTAATTATTGTTACTTTAGCATGTACAAGGTCTGTCATATTGTCCTTGGGAGTTCTTTGATAGAAAATAATGTAAGTTGTTTGATAAAAACTGAATGAAACTGAATGAAATGATTCTGAATTTGAATGAGCTGAATGAAACTGAATACTGAATGAAAAAAGTTGTTTGATAATTAACATGTCTGAAACATCTGAATAACACATATTTTTATTATTTTACCCTTCTAAAAAAATTCAAAATTATTATAAATTTATTTAATATTACTTAATATAATAGTTAATAATGTAAAAAAAAAAACTTCATTCAGCCAAAAAAAAATGACACTAGCCTAAATCGTCTGAATGGCTGACCGATTCAGTCATTCAGTGCATAACAAACAGCCACTAAAACGGGTTGCTAGACTTTTCAATTCAACATATTTAGAAATACTATATTAGGCCTATTCAGTTAGAAAAAGACCTTTCCTGGTTCAGGTTTTAGAAATCTTTCCTTTGCCTTTTTTTATTGTTCTTTTTTTATTGAGTTTACTGTGATCCCCGTAAATGGTGGATTTAGGTCTTGTTGGAAAGTTCAGGAATCTTATCTAACCTACATCATATGGTTCAAAGATTTAAAGGGTCAGATATATGCTATGAATATTTGATTGCCTGGATGCTATGTAAATTAGGCCATTTCAGATCTGATAATCCATTTTTTATCGTCACAGACTCACAATCTCTGAAGTCTGAATACCCATATTCCTCTGCTGTCTGATTGTATCTGTGGGTTAGTTTCGGATGTTAGTGCCCAGCTGTTTCATTTACTTGTGTACTTGAAACTAACACTCTCAACATTATAGACTGACAACATGCTAGTTTACTAGTCTGGATAGACTGTAATTTAAGCTAATGAGAATTGAGGATTTAAGGTAGTTATCAAAATCTGACTGGATATTCTCTTTGATAACTATGCTTCGAATGTGGAGTCTGTTACAACCTTAATTTGTTGAAATGATGATATGGAATGTGCATTTACTGGTTACTTTTTTACTGGATCATGATATCACCAGTCACCTTTTCTTTAAACAACCTGTCTAAATTTTTCATGTGGTGGTTCTTGGTCTCAATTAAAGTCCACTGTTGTTGGTGTTAACAGAATGTGCATCCTTACAAATGGTCCCTCGTGGTAAATGGTACTGTAAATTTTGTCAGAATATGTTCCAAAGGGAGAAGTTTGTAGAGTACAATGCCAATGCTATAGCAGCTGGGAGAGTTTCAGGAGTAGATCTTATCGAACAGATAACTGAGCGTTGCATTCGCATTGTCAAAACCCCAGAAGAAGCTGAAGTTATTGCATGCGTTTTATGCAGGTTAAATTTATATAATAAAGCTATAGAACTTGGTTAAGCCGCCTTTTGTAATGACTTTCCTTTTTGTAACCTGTATGAAGCGTTGTGCGCTCAAGCTTAACACTACCTTCTTCAGTTGATATAATCCTCTGTTTTGTTTGATGTTCTGTTCTATGCAGAGGTTATGATTTTAGCAAAACTGGGTTTGGTCCACGCACAGTTATACTTTGTGATCAGGTATTGTTTTTATGTCAGTTTTGGTCTCTTATGCCGTGCTTAGTGATTTAAACATGGATTGCCAAGTCCCATTGGATTTACATAAGGAAATTAATGTGTATCCTTTCTATCCACTTCCCGTTCCCAGTGTGAAAAAGAGTATCATGTTGGCTGCTTGAAGAAGCATAAAATGGCTGATCTAAAGGTGCACATGCTTTTATGTAGCGTTTTTGTCCTGTGGTTTATTAATAGTTCTTATGATGACTTCCTATTTCTGCCATATCAACACCTGTTTATTGACCAAAGCTTGATGGCACTTGCCAACAGGAATTACCAAAGGGGAAGTGGTTTTGCTGCTTAGATTGCAAAAGGATCTATTCTGCTTTGCAGAATTTGCTAGATTCTGGGGCAGAGAAGCTTCCAGACTCTCTTTTGGATATCACAAGGAAGAAACAGAAGGATAGAGGTTTAGAAGGTGTCACTGATATGGATGTGAGATGGAGGCTTCTCAATGCCAAAATTTCGTCTCGCGAAAACAGAGTGCTGCTTTCAGAGGCTGTTGCTATATTCCATGTGAGTCTGCCAATGCTGGTGATCAGTGTTGGTCGTCTTTGCTATTTGCATAAGCAGGATGTGACGTTTTACTGGTGTTTGACAATTAAATGTATTTAATTTTAAACTGTGATTTTACGGTTCTGTACTTTCTCTGTTTTGTTATTTTTTCCTAAATGCAAGTGTTTATGCTCGTGTACATATCATATTTTGGCAAGCAGGGAATAACTAGAAGGATAGTTTAGGAATAACATCTAAATAGTTTCGAGAATTAAGGCAATGCATGCCATATGAGTTGATTAAAGGGCATATTATCTTTTTTTTTTTAATTTAATTTCTGTTTCTGAACTTTTAGGATTTTTTTTACAAGTATCGTAGATTCATGCTTTTGATATTGAAATGAAAACGAGTGGTGCCAACTGAAGAATGTTACACTAATTTATGTCTGGATATTACTGCCATTTGTTGATCGGACATCATGTGACAGATGAGCTATGAATTGATTTTCTGTTTAGTGACTCAAAGGTTCTCAACCAGGTGTCATTACTTTACACCATGCCATAAACAATCCATCCTTTTCTTGATCAGCAAGACAACCTTTTTTCATGTCCATCCTACCTTAGGAGCTACTTCAGAAGCAAAATTTGCAAAATTATGTCCTTTTTAAAAATCATATACTTAGTGTTTTGTACCAAGGAAGTAAAGAAAAGGGATTATTGTTGTTCTTGCTCTCATTCTGTGACTTGTGGAATTTTGGAAGTACAATATTATTAACTTTGACAAATGCATTAATGGGGTTTCCGTGTTTTTATTTTATTTTATTTTATTTTATTTTGTAAGTACTGTTATTGTTAATTTGTTATGTGCCAAAAAATTTGTTGAAATGAAATTTTCACTTGCGCTGGTTTCAGGATTGCTTTGACCCTATAGTTGATTCAGTGTCTGGACGTGACTTCATCCCATCCATGGTTTATGGGTAATCATCACATAATTGCCTCCTCTCCTGCAAGGTTGTTTCTACCATTGCTTTTTCCTAAAATATGAACTCTCTTTCTTTTCAATCTTGCAGAAGGAATATAAGGGGCCAAGATTTTGGTGGAATGTACTGTGCAATATTAACAGTCAAGTATAAATTATATTTCTATTTACTTTTGAGTTTTTTTCCTCTCTCTCTCTCTCCATGTATTGTTATGGGTATTAATTTTCAGGCTCTTCTGCTAATAATGCAGCTCATCTGTTGTGTCTGCTGGACTTCTTCGAGTTTTTGGACCAGACATAGCAGAACTCCCTTTGGTTGCGACAACAAAGGGAAACCAAGGCAAGGTAAGTTTATTGCTCTTTGTTAGAAAGCCAAACACGGAAATGTATTCCATCATTTTAATTCTTGATAGCTGTAAAATTGAACCTCATCCTGAAAATGGCTTCTACTCGGTATTAGAACTTTATTTCATCATTTTGTTACAATATTGTAGTCACTTGTCTTTTTGTGGTACTAATATGCCTGGAGTCTGCTTTAGAGAATTTCCCACTAGCTTCTTCTTGTTGACTTTTATCTCTTAATATTCTGCTTCTATTGATTTCCTTCTTTGAAGCTTAAATTCTTATATTGATGGATATGATTTGGGAAATATCTAGTGCCATAACTAAATAGAATTTCCAGAAATCATTATGAGAAACTTAGCTTGACATCTTTATATGTTTTCTACATTATGACCTTGTTTAGATCATTGTTTGCGAGTAATTCAATCTGTTTCATAAATTTGATAATATTCAGAACTAGGAAGTCTTTCCTCTCCTACTTTTTTGACCCATTCTCAGGTAATTTTAAAAGGTCTATATGCGTTGTCTTTTCTTGATGGTCTCCGTTTGGTAGGAGTTGAGGGATGAACAGTGTTTCTTGGGTAGAACTGGTGTAAAATTTTCTGTTAGTGTGGTGGTAGAAAAGAAAGCTTGGAAGCATGTTTTCCTTTGGACTATTCCCTTCAATTACAAAATAATAATTTAGAGTTTTAGATAAATAATAGAGGTTTTGGCAAGCCTGAAAAGGTGATATATATCTCTGCACTTAGCAAACAAGTGAAGGTCCTCTGAAACCATTCTTTTTATAGCTTTCCATTACATTTCCCTCGTAATGAATGTACCAAGAGCTTATGGTTTTCAAGTAGGGATCATGGAGATATACTTTAAGGTGAATCTGATGGGTGATGTTTCCGTTTGTGTTTTCATCTAGTAAACATCGAAACGTACTTACCACTAGTACTTCAACTGAAATACTTGCACAGGGCTACTTCCAACTATTGTTCTCCTGCATTGAGAAACTGTTGGCGTTCTTGAATGTGCGGAGCTTTGTTCTACCTGCTGCTGAAGAAGCAGAATCCTTATGGATAAAAAAATTTGGTTTTGGAAAGATACCATCAGAAAAGGTACATGTGCTATTCTGGTTCTTGTTTTCTGCTTGAATAATTTTTTTTAAATCTTTCCTTGATTGTGAATTTTTCTTTATTGTCCTACCTTTTTTTAGCTTGACAATTACAGAAAAAGGTGTTGGCAAATGCTTACCTTTAAAGGAACGTCTATGCTAGAGAAGGCAGTTCCCCAGTGTCGAATTACCCGCCAAGATGCGGCTGTTATTGATGTTTCTGTTGAGTACCAAGATATGGCTGTTGGTGCTTCCGTTGAGGACCAAGATACTGATGTTGTTGATGTTTCTGTCAAGGACCAAGATGCAAATGTTGTTGAAGTTTCTGTTGAGGACCAAGATCTGAATCTTGTTGATGTTTCTGTTGACCACCAAGAGGACCAAGATATGAATGCTGTGGATGTTTCTGTCGATGCGGCTGTTGTTGATGCATCTGTTTTGGAGCAAGATGCAGCTGTTGTTGATCCATCTGTTGAGTGACGAGCAAAATGAAAAGCTATTTCTTGCAGTAGTTATAATATCCTTTGATACAGAAAGGATGCATATTGTTTATAAATTTCATTGGCATACTTGGAACAATTGCTCGAGCATTTTAAGGTGGCTTTTTGTAGAGGAAATTATACCAGATTCTGTTTTTAATAGATTTATTATTTTCTTTTGCATTCTGGGATAATAATTGGTTACTTTTACAAATTCTACATTGGAGAAATTGAATTAATGTGCAAGATGAGTTCGTACCTTTTCTCCTCACTCCACCGTGTCTGTGTGTGAAAATTTTGCTCCTGATTCTAATGTCTTCCAACACACGTTGTAGTTCGGGAAGTGCGTTATGGTGGAATTAAAATGTGGGGTGCATTAAATCAGAAAAGTAGCTTAGGGTGCATTTAGTTTTTCGGCGCAAACCTTGTCGACCAAATTGCAATTTAGTCGCAAGGTAATTAATTAAAAGTGTAATTTCTGCTAAATTTTAAATTATCTATAATATAATTCATAATTAAGTATATCATCACTATTATAATATTAAGAATCAATCGAATTCACAACATCTAGTCTTAAACTAGACTCGGCGAAATTGATTATCATTGCTTTACAAATAATTAAAATTTTGAAAGAATGTAAAAAAAATTATGCATGCATATAATCTCTCTTGTATAATTACCATAATTTTAGAAGCTCAAACGTTGTTATTCTTTTTCTAAGTATTTGATCTCTTTGATAACGAATACTACATTTTTGTGGGCTTCGTTTCATATATGCAAAAATTGTTCTTGGGTTCAAGTCGGTGAGCATGACTCATTGATTTGCAGTTTATCAGAAAGATTTATTCAAACATGAAAAGTTGAATCAAGATCATACGTTGACTTAAATTTAAATTGTAAAATTTCAGTATACAAATCATTTTTTATTTTATCACGCCACCATCTAAATTTGTACTAGTGCAACTTTTATTTAAACCAACACAATTCAGTACACATTGATTAGCTGGAACTTCAATTCTCGAAGAATCAAACTAGTTTTACATTTTATAAACTTGAATAATACTACTCCTAATAGTTATGTTTCTCCAAATTTATAACTCTTCTTGATTGTTCTTCTGTTTCCAGATATCTTGAATCAAGAGTGATATGTTGAAATGAGAGGACCCTCCATCTTCCATTGCCCTTGCGCCAACTTTTGAAAGCTTTGTCACTCTCTTTCTTATACGTCCTTCTTCTCCTCCCCCATTCATTATTGTTTCTATAGCTTTCTGAATTTGCTCCCTTTTAACCAAAACTCCAATCTTTTCTTCTTCTCCCCATCTAACAGAGACTTGAACCCCCACTTTGATACCAATCCTTAAAATATCAACTATTAATTTTTCATTGAAAAATTGCTCAGCAAACATCGGCCATGTTATCATTGGCACACCAGAGCAAACTCCTTCAATGGTTGAATTCCACCCGCAATGAGTTAAAAAAGCCTTGATTGCCGGGTGAGAAAGGATGAGAACTTGTGGAGCCCACCCCTTGATCAAAAGCCCCCTCCTTTTGTTTCTCTCTTCAAATTCCTCCTCTACTAACCACTTCTCCAATTCTTGAAACCTTTCCCCTTCTTTAATCACCCAAATAAATGGATGTTTTGATGATTCTAATGCCAATCCAAGTTCCATATGTTGTGCCGGTACAAGCCTGCATTGGCTACCCAAACAAGCGTAGATCACAGATTTCGGTTTCATTGAATCAAGCCATTCGGTGCAGTGTGTCTCATCGATTGAAGCTTTGTTTCCTCTCTCAAATTTGTCTAAATTATCCTTGTTACATAGAGAAACTGGTCCAATGCACCAAACTTTTTTCGCAATGGCCTTTTTGTACTCTTCGAAACACCCCTGCTCAAGCTCACAGAAGCTGTTCACCACAACCCCATAAGCGCTTGATTCGGCCTCGCGCATTTGATCACGAATATCATCCAAATCTGGCAATGTAACAAATGCTCCTGGTAGTTGGGCTTTGGTTATTTCAACCCTTTGGGGCATTCCTGGCACCACAAAAGGTTGGGAGTCTGAAGTGACAGATAAGTGAGCATTATAAAGCCTTATATTATGGGAACTTAGTAGTGAAAAACAGCACATCCCATGAAAAACTAATCTTGGAACATGGAATTTTTCGGCTGTTTTTGTTGTCCACGAAAGGTACTTGTCCGAGATTACGCAGCTTGGAGGGGGCATTAGTTCTTGCAGGTGCTGTTCTAGAGGCTGTTGTAATTTATTAAGAGCACTAAAAAAGTTTCCTATAAGGTCTCGGGAAGGCACGCTGTCGAGATTTTCACAACCTGGTGGAAGCCCTACTTCTTGCCAGGGGAATGGAATTTGTATGAGTTGAATTTTAAGCCCAGAATCTCTTGCGCGGTGAATTGTTGAGGCGAATCTGGAGGCGTTGTGAGGGGTGGTGACCAAGCTTACTACGACGCCATGTTGCGCGAGTAGCCTGGCCATGTCTATCATTGGGATCATGTGGCCTTGAGCCAGTAATGGGACTAGCACAAAGTGAAGCTGGTTTTGTATTTTGGACATTGCTGGACTTTGGGACATTGGTTGGAATAAAAGTGTATATTCATTGCATTTTGCCTTTGATACCAAGTCTTATATGCCGAGCTTCACTAAACTTAGCCGGTAGCAGCAGTCTCTAAAACGGCAGGACTTGGCCTGGATTTTTTTGCCCTCGAGTCAACGGTAGCGTATGAAACGGGCTTTTTTTTCCTGCAATTTGAATCTCCGTATGTGGTTCAGTTTTTTTTTTTGTGTGTGTGATTCATATTGCCATTGTTAAGAGGTTGATTTGAGCCAATTCATGTGTTTCACGCCGTACTGAATCATAGCAATTCCTTATGAGATTGTTCGGTTTGATGTGTAACAGTGCCTGTGCATTACGGCGACAATTTTGTTCTTGTAGGTTATGTTCTAATGGGTGTTTTAGGTTTTACCATCTGTTGTTTTTTTAATACCAATTGGGAACTAATTCCAGCACTTGGATTTGTAAAATAAACTAGACATAAAATTAAACAATTGTATCTGTGGAGGGAGCTGAACGATTTACCTAACTTGAATATTGAGCTGATCGAGTCAATGCAAGCTTTGGGAGGATTGGGCTGTGTTTGGGGAGTGGGGATTGCGTGTCAATTGCATGTTTTACACGGTCCAAAGTCATTCTAATTTGTCATCTTTTAATCAACTCCAGAGGATAAATAACTCTTATTAAATGCGAAAGGATAAGAACGTGGAGATCTAATCCGTACTAGTTTTAGTAGAGCCAATTAAAACAGAACCATGTATTTGGACGGGCGGTTCAAGTTTTACCTATTTCTGTCTTAAAATTGTCATCTTGTACCTGCTGAACTTTTTTGAAAGCTGAATATAATAATTTTATAATTAAATATATTATATAATAATTTTATAATTAAATATATCATTCACTATTAAGAGAATAAGATGTGTTCAGATGTTGGTGTTTCTCTCTTCTATTTTCTCTTTAGTCAAGAACCCTAACCTTCATCGTTGACCTCCGATCATTTTGGATCATTTTGGAGATATTTTTCCTAGATCTCTCTTATTTTAATTAAATAAAGTATTCTTTCTTATTTTGGAGTTTATTTTTCCTTTTTGTAAGACTTTCTCCATGAGATAGATCAATTTTCTTTCTCTTTTGTGAGAAGATTTCATTATTCTTTGGGAAAATTTTACTTTCTCAGTTTAAGAGATTTTTTTTTTCCGTTTGGAAGATTTTTTTATTTGTGAGATTTTTTTTGGTGCATGAATTTGTTGAAAATGGATTATTTAGATTTGAATGTGGCACTTCCATTGTGACTTGTTCTTCTGTTGTCACGTTGAAAAATAGTTTGGATATGCATATTCTACTATTATTTTGAGAATATGACTGTATTTCAGGAGTTTATTTGGTATCCACTAGTGTTGTTGCTACGATTGAGCTTTTTTCATGATGATGTGCTATTTTATTTGAAAGAATTACTCTTTGAGTTTATTTTTTATAGTCCTTTCATCTTTTGTAACATATTACAGTTTTAATATATTTCAGTCTTTTGGACTGTTTGATCAAAAAAAAGTATATCATTTACTATTATAATATCAAGAACCAATCAAACTTATTGGAAGAGAAAAAAATAAACTCACAAATCAAACTATACAAATAAGCCTCACATCAACAAAAAAACAAAACTTCACATACAAAAAGACAAACTCATTGGAAGTAAGAATTACTCTTTGAGTTTGTTTTTTTATAAATTTTTCATCTTTTGTAACATATTACAGTTTTAATATATTTCGGTCTTTTGGATGGTTTGATAAAAAAAAGTATATCATTTACTATTATAATATCAAAAACTAATCAAACTTACTGGAAGATAAAAAAATTAACTCGAAAATCAAACTAAACAAATAAGCCTCGTATAAAAAAAACCCTTCACATACAAGAAAATATAAATTCATCCGAAATAAAAATTACAATATTTTAATTTTATCTACTAAACTAAGAGCTGACTCACTTGCACCTACTGAACTTGACACGTAAATATCTACTCTTGCTACGTTTGGAATCCCTATTGAAAAGATACGTCTACCTATTGTATTTGTTTGGCCGCCTTGTGCTTTTTTCTTATCAGACAATAATGTTGTAGGCTACTGCCAAATTAAGAAGATATGGTGGTCCCAAATTTTATCAAAGAGTTCTTATACGGGACGGCGACATTAACTTTGTGATATTCGAGCGATATTTTTTTTAAGTAGCTTTTAAAAAATGTATAATATTTATTTTAATTAATTTTTTATATAAAAAATAGTATTTTAGATGTAATTTGGATACATATAAAAAAGGAGTCTGTACATACGAAAATAATATTTTAGGTATAATTTGGATACATACAAAAAATAGGTTTGTACAGATCCTGTTTTTTGTATATATCCAAATAACACCTAAAATACTATTTTCTATAAAAATTTCAATTGAAATTAATACTATATATTTTTTGAGTTACTTAAAAAAATGTCCGCTAGAATGTTACAAAACCAATGTCCCCTTGAACTTCTTGTTTACGAAAAGGCACATAGTCGTGCTGTCATTGCTTCAATCGACCGGGCGTTTCGAGGGTCCTTACACGAGCAATTACAAGGGATGTCGCATTTAAAAATCTTAAAAATGAATATTGTAATATGGATCCGGTTATTATGAAGCTGATTTCATAGTTAATTGATTAATTGACTAATACAGTGTAGATACGCAGATGGAGAGATCACCTCCTAACTTGCGTGTTGACACTGCATTGATAAATTAACCAAATTAATTTCATACTAACCACTACCTTATAAGATTATTTGATTATGGGGATAAATCAATTTTTGGTACCTGTACTGGGACACGACTTACAATTTGGTACCCGAAGTGAAAAAAATTACAAACTGGTGATTGTACTCGAAAAATGTTACACTCTGTTAAATATTAGGGACACGACTTACAATTTGGTACCCGAAGTGAAAAAAGTTACAAACTGGTGATTGTACTCGAAAAATGTTACACTCTGTTAAACAGTAGGGTTTCATCTTTATTCTGTTTGAAAATTAGGGTTCTCTTCTTCTGTCCTTCTTCTTCTCTCATTCTTCTTATCTCGATTCTCCATTGATTACTGATTCCCATATATTTATTAAAGGGTTTTCAGTATTTAATTGAAAGGATGAGCTCGTCTTGGAGTGATATCGTAAATGAAATCAGGGAAGAAGATTGTAGTTCATGCAACAAAAATGAATGGATTACACCAGAGTTCCCAAGTCGGTGCCACTGTGGAGCAATGGTGCAAATGTGGGAGGCAAGAAAAGATGAAACAAAACATCGAGGATCTTCTTCGCTTCTCTCTCTGTATGTTTGTCTCTCCCGTTTGATCAATTTTAACGATTATTTAAAAATTAAAAAGTACAAGCACCATATGACAAATTTTTTTTAGTACAATCACCAGTTTGTAACTTTTTTCACTTCTGGTACCAAATTGTAAGTCGTGTCCCTAATGTTTAACGGAGTGTAACATTTTTCGAGTACAATCACCAGTTTGTAACTTTTTTCACTTCGGGTACTAAATTGTAAATCGTGTCCCAGTACAGGTACCAAAAATTGATTTATCCCTTTGATTATGTGATCAATCACAAATAATATAACATTTGTGTTGATTTTTATATAATTTACTCTTTTACTTCTCTAAGACCTCTTTTACAGATCAAGTACTTATTTTAACTTTCTTAATAAAAATATATTTTTTTTAAAATTTTATATTTAAAATTGTTTCATCTCATCTCACCGCACTTTATCGCTCTGCAAAGCTGACGATTTATAAATTTTGATAATTCTTATGACTTAATCAAATAAAATGATAATTAATTATTACTGAATCAGTAATGATGCTTCCTATGACAATCAATTACATTGATCCTTATGACTCGATCAATTAAATTATTCCTTATGACTTAATTAATTGTGTTAACGCCAAAATCTTCTCTCACGTCCCAATCACGTAAGACGTTCTGATCCTGCACAATTCAACAAGTCACCAACCAAAAGCTTGACGGCCTGACCGTCGGGGGATAGCTCCGGCGTGAGAGTCAGTACAGGCGATCACAAGGTTAACAATGGAAGAAAAAATGTCTAGTGCTTGAGAGAGAATAATAATATGATTGTGTGTGGTGTAATATTTTGTTACCTTATTTTCTTGTGTGATCCTTGCCCCATACGTACCCCAGACCCGGTTTACCGTGTCACCCACTATCTCCTGACACCTCCCCCCACTCCCGGTCACCTCAGCCGAAAGTATGTAGCTCACTTCCCTACCTGCTACCACTATTTTCCACCGCCGTTAATCTGAGTCTCATCCTCATTAATGCCATGCAGAAAGGTGGCAGACATAACAGTCAACTATTATCTTTTGTGATGATTACCGGTCAAAGATATGATAAGGGACAATTTACATAATGGACCAATCCAATGACTAAGCCCAATAATAAAGATGGTCCAGACTGCCCGGATCCAACCGAAATAACCCAATAACATAGTCAAATAACTGGGCACAAATCATTCGACCCAACAAGACAAAAATAACATATCCAAAGAAGGAGCCTATTCGACCTGGCCCAATACGAAATGTAAGACCCCAATTTTTATAAATAAAGATGAATTTTCTATAAATATCATTTTTGAATATTATGGAGTTAATTTGATATAATGTTATAGTTGTGGTAATATTTATAAATTTTGCAAAGTAAGCAAGTTGTTATAAAATATTCGTTTGGTCGGAGAATATTCTTTTTGTCGAGGAATATTCGTACGACGACACAATCATTGGTGGACCCCACAATGAAATTATTGTCGGATTGAGAAAACGACATAATTATCTTTCTATAAAAATAACGGCTGAGGTGTTACCGTTAAAACCGTTAAAACTGTTGAACTACTCGGTAGTAAAAGTACAGTAATACGCGTGGTTGCATAGTAGCACACGGTATTGATTATTGATGCTTACGTGAGAAGTCACTCAGCTATACTCAATTATTGCTACAGTAATTGCTGCATCATATCTCTTAAATTATTGTCATAGTATCATCTGTATAATATGTTATATTATTAAATCAATAATTGAGACGTTGTGGTAAGTTTGGTTATTTTATGGGGGGCCATATGTCATCATCTAAGAGTCACTTCGTCAATAGTAATTACCGTCGTCAATAGTAATTACCGTCGTCAATAGTATTTACCTTGGTCAATAGTAATTACCTTCGTTAATAGTATTTACCTTCGTCAATAGTAATTACCGTCGTCAATAGTAATTACCGTCGTCAATAGTATTTACCTTGGTCAATAGTAATTACCTTCGTCAATAGTATTTACCTTGGTCAATAGTAATTACCTTCGTCAATAGTATTTACCTTGGTCAATAGTAATTACTTTCGTCAATAGTAGTTGTCCCTTCAATAATACCAAGAGTCATTTGACCCTTCGTTAAGACCAAGAGTCATTTGACCCTTCGTTAAGACCAAGAGCCACCCTCGGTTTTTCTATAAATAGAGGCCTAGGGCTTCATTATTTTTCACGAATTCATTCAAGCTATAGAGAGAGAAAGTATAGAGAGAATAAGAGAGAGAGAATAAAAGTATTCTGCTACATCACTTTTTCAATATCCAGTTCTTTTAAGGTAGGGAATATTATTTCTTTTATATTCATGAAGAGAACTTCTGTTATTCCATTCGTTATTATTCTGTTGGAATAACCAGTATACGCGGTCTACCCTATACTTGGTGACATTCTTCTATTATTCTGTTGGAACATCCTGTCTGTGTGTTTTACACCGGACCTGGTTCCGTTTATTATTCTGTTGGAACATCCTGTCTGTGTGTTTTACACCGGACCTGGTTCCGTTTTATTATTATTCTGTTGGAATATCCTGTCTGTGTGTTTTACACCGGACCTGGTTCCATTATTTATTATTCTGTCGGAATATCCTGTCTGTGCGTTTACGCCGGACCTGGTTCCATTATTTATTATTCTATTGGAATAACCTGTCTGTGCGGTCTATCGCATGCATGGTGATTTCTTTTGTTATTCCATTCTTTATTGTACTCAGTTGGTTAAGTTTTGGCTTCTATACTCCATGAAAGTTGTGGAATATCCTTGATAGTTGCGTTTCATCCAGTATCTTTTCAAGAAAATATTCTTCTAAGTATTCTTGAATTTTACTCCACAATGCAGTATCATGTTGACAATTTGGACGTTGTTAATTCCTGGAAAAATTAATTCTTGAACTTGTTTTATTGAATTCTTATATCATTGTCATTATCCTCATGTTTATAAAATGTTGAAAGTCATCTGTGGCATGTAGTGCATAGATGGACTTGGTATGATTATGACCAGGGATTATTCGGTATAATCATGACCGTAATGTTACAAATGATGTGGTAAAAGTCCTCATTGGCCCGTAGTGCATTGATGGACAGTTGTTGGTATGATCATGACCATTAATGAATATACGAATATCCTTGGCCGTAGTGCAGGGGTGATTCGATGATGTGGATTATTTTATTAAGCTGAGTCCCAGCGATCACAGTGTTGAAAAACTTTTTAAATCATAAAAGATAGTAGAGTTTATTTTCTACTTGACTCTTTTAATGGATTGCTTGTTCCGCTACAGTTAAACTTGATGTCTATTATATTTTATCAGTTTAACATTGTTGAAGGCTAATGATAATTTATTCTGCATTATCTTAGTCATAATATTTCTTACTGGGCTAGTTGAGCTCACCCTTTCTTTCACTGTTCTCTTCAGGAAATGAGAACGTAGCTGGGGCAAGTCGGGGAACGGAGTGATGGTCCGAAGAATAGTATTAGTTAGTAGTCCTCACTATTCTATGTAATGGTGTGTTAATAAATGTAATGAGGACTCCTTTTGAGTATGAATACTCTCTAGAAGATAATATTTGTATTCAAACTCACAGTTTATGTTTTGTCGTATTGTACACGACAGTTGTATTATTAAGTTGTATTTGTATTCTGTACTATGTATCTGACGACCCAAGATGGGTGATGTATACCTAATTTTGGGGGCGTCACACGAAAAGTATTATGGCCCAACAAATTGGAATGATCCTTACGACTTAATCACTTAGAAGGATCTTGTAAGACCCCGAATTTTATGAAATAAAAGTATTCAATTTTTCTTATAATTACGATTCAGTAAATGGTTAAATTGATAAAAGTTTAAAGTTATGAGTGAAATATGATTTTTTTTCAAAATAAGCAAGTGATTATAAAATAATCATTGTTGTCGGGGAATATTCGTTTGGTCGTGGAATATTCTTTCTGTCGGGAAATATTCGTACGACGGCGCAGCTATTTGTGGGCCCCATAACGAATAACTGTCGGGTGAAAAAAAAACGACAAATTTGAGTTTTTACAAATAACGGCGTAGTTGTTACCGTTAACACTGTTGGAATACCCGGTGATTAAAATACAGTAATACGCGTTATTGCACAGTAGCACACGGTATTGCATAGTATTTTTGAAATTATTGATTCTTACGTAAGAAGGCACTACTCAATAATTGTTACAGTAATTACTGTTCAATATTTTATTTTATTGATTCAATAATTGCTACGTTGAAATTTTATATTATTGTTGTTCAATAATTGTCACTGCACAGTATTTCCCATTATCAGATCAATAATTCATATTATTTGAATAATATTATTAGATAACATTATTGGCAATGACTAGAAAGTTCTGTCTAAGGAGAGGTTTGGTCACCTAATTGCGCGCCAGTAAGGAGAAATTCTTATTGGAAAGCCCCCTCTTTCCTGGGAACGGCCTGGTTGTCATAAATGTGATTCTGTAATATTATTTGTGAATAATTAATTATTGATTCATATGCTAAGGAAATATTTATTTTATGTGGATATAAATGAGGAATATATTTTTGTGGTTAAAAATAAAGGAGTTAATGTTAAGGTTTTTATCAGTATTTTTGTCGGAATGGAGGTATTAAAAATCAGGGTTTTTGAGATATTTTGCGGGGGTTATAATTTTTAATCCGACCGTTGGATCGTGGTAATTTTTGGATATGTTATACATATATAAGTTGAGTATATGTCCACAAATTTTGAACCGTTAAAAATGAACGTATGATTTATTATGAATTTTACGAGATGACTGGTTCAGAAATTGTTGAATTTTCGGAGTTTATCATTTTGGTGGAAAATTCTAGAATTGGTGGGCCCCACTTGTGGTTGGTGAAGAAATGTGCTGAATTATATTTCAAATGTGGTGGGTGGAAATAGTAGCAGGTAAAGCCATCAGGTTGCAGGTCAAACCTACCAAAATTTTCCTATAAATAGAGGGCTAAGTTAGAATTGAAAATCACACCAGAAACATAAGCTTTCTCTCTTTCTCTCTCTATATTATGAAGCACATTTTGTGAGTTTTTAGATTCTTGGTGAGTTACTATTCATCAGTGCAAGTTTCCTTCAGCATCATATCCGATATCCAGTCAGAAGTACTGCTCTTTTGAGGTAAGGGATAGTAAGGGATAGTAAGGGATATTAAGGGATTTTAAGGGTTGTTATGATTTTCAGTTTCGTAATTTTTCTGACCTTCAAAAATTCTGGAAAAATTTGAAATGATATTTTGATGAGTTTTCTCGATTGTGTCCAAAAATGGTGATTTTTGGATGTATAGATTGAGAGTTATGAATTTTATGAGAAAAGACTATTTTAAAAGTAATCGCTTATAATTCCTTGTGGTTAACTCCAAAATTGATAAAATTTTTATTGGGAGTACATGTATATGATAGGAATATACTCTGTGAATTTCAAAATTTTTAGACAAAAGTATAATTTTTGATAAATGTCTAAATATTCGGCTATTTTGGCCATATGAAAAATAGTAAATGACTTTTAAAAATTCTGAGAAAAATATATGTTCACTATGGGACTATATTATGCTAAATTCCAGAAAAGAAATATTTTTGGAACGGATTTGGTATTTTTCATGAAAATAGTCTAGTTATGAAAAAATGAATTAAATATGTTATGTGAAGTAAGAAAATTGGAAAATAGGATTTTATGGCTTGAGAATCCTATATATGAGGTATATGCAGATTTTTGATGAGGGTTTTGGTTATTGATGATGAAATCTTAAGAGTTGGCGTTTTATGATGATTAAATGCATTAATTAGTAAAGTGTAAACAATTTAAATAAATTGTTTATAAGCTTAAGAATATTATTCTTTCAATATCATTATACCGAAATATTGGTATGTATATTATTGTGGAATTTCTACCTTTTTCATGTCGGAGTTACTATTCATGAGTTACTATTCACGAGTTACTATTCACGGGTACTATTCACGACAAAATTGGTTTCTTTTCTAACCAAATTATCGTTGATTTATGAATATTACTCTGGAGATTAAAACTATATATTGATTATATTGTTTTTATTATCATATATAATATTTTTATAACCCTGATGTTGAATTTCTCTTTTACTTGAGTGTAAAGATGAACAGTTATTGAATATCTTTGGCCTATAGTGCAAAGATGAACTGTTAATGAATATCTTTGGCCGTAGTGCAAAGATGAACAGTTATTGAATATCTTTGGCCTATAGTGCAAAGATGAATTGTTATTGAATATCTTTAGCTTAAGTGCAAAGGTGAATTGATTAACATGGTTATAATTATTGTTTATATAAATTCTAAAATGATTATATTTCTTTGAGATATGAATATATTTGGCCTGTAGTGCAAATATGAACTGTTGATGAATATCTTTGGCCTGTAGTGCAAAGATGAATTATTGATGAATATCTTTGGCTCGTAATGCAAAGATGACATGTTGTTGATTATCTTTGGCCAGTAGTGCAAAGATGAACAGGTGTTGAGATGAACATGACCAACTGGAGATACAAATGAATATCTTTGGCCGTAGTGCAAAGATGAAGTTATTAGTATGATTATGAACAGGAAATGTGATTTGGTGTAACCATGATCTTTGATGTTTCAGGTAAAGATGAGTGATGAAAATTATCTTTGTCCTGGATGAGAAAAGGAATTTAGAACTACAATTACGATTATGAGTTATACACGTGATTGTGGACAGGAATTGTTGAATGATGTTACAGGGATAAAATATTGTTGGTGGACTTTTAACATGGAGAAGTTAATAGACTTTATAGTCTATTTGACTCTTCTAATGGATTGCTCATTCCGCTGCAACTATGGTTGAAATTTTTATCATCTACCATATGTTCTAAATCTCTGATTTATTATTGATGAAGGCTATTGATAATTTAATTATCTTTAGTCATGATATTCTTTACTGAGCTAGTTGTGCTCACCCTTTTGCTTCATAATTCCTTTCAGGTAATAAGAGTGTAGCTGGGTCGAGCGAGGGTAACGGAGAAATAGAACGGTGGTCTATAGCTGTGGATGTTCTCCCGAAGCAGTATAGAAAAGTTCATTTAGTAGTTTTATTTGGTGAATCCAATAGGGTAAGGTGTACCCAACGTTGGAAGGGTGGTTTGCCACTATCATACAAGATGTCTAACGACATACAACCTCGTGTCATCATAAGACAGGGATGTGCTCATCCACGTGCTGAGTATATATACGAGCACTACCTATATAATCTTGGTGTTTGTTTGAAGTATAATTCTCAATTAGAGACAGTAGAGATAATGATATGTCAAGAGAAGACTCACCATTGGGAAGAATATGATAGTAATCTTCTCGTTTTTCTTTGGGGTCTATTGGGTCAACCAAGGATAATTCTGTGGCCATATGATATCTATCATAATCTAGATGCGTGGCCTCCCATGTACGAAGGTTTCCTTGAGCACTTCCCAAAGATTCTAGTTTCTAAAACAGTTTTTGACTGTACCTTTATGTAAGGTACCTTTGTGAGGTGCTGATACATGATGGTGTCCAATGTCACATTTGGATATATTTGTATCCAAACTCACAGCATATGTGTTGTTGTATTTTGCACGACAATTGTTGTAATAAAGTTGTAGTTGTTTTCTGTACCATGTATTTGACGACTCAGAATGGGTTGGGTGGAATGGACCTGTTTTGGGGTTGTCACAGGTGGTATCAGAGCTATAAGCATGAATTTGCGAAGAGCCCTGAGCCTCTCGCTGGTGACTTCCTTGTGTGGAATGCACCGAAGCCAGACTCTCCGTAGGGGACGCCGAGCCAGTCGGTGGCAAGCTGATAGGTACCACTGTGAGGTGCTATGGTTGGAAGCACCATGAAAGTCACAGGTGTTATCAGAGCTTAGGGATATGGTCTCTGGCGGAGATCGGGGAATACAACTAGGAGGGGAGAGATGAGTAAATCATTCGCTAGTGTGTCCTACCTAAGCTTATTTGTTGGTCAGTCATAATATCGGGATATTATGTGATATGTTAATTTGTTAAATTAACCCTTGTTTTGAAGCTGTATTCTAGAATGATATTTGAAATACAGGAGATGAGCAATGGAGAAATTATGATGACAGGGAAGATGGAATCTGAAATGAAAGGAAGGTATTCTCAACACTTTGAAATACCAGGTACGCAAATTTCGAGGACGAAATTTCATAAGGAGGGGAGATTGTAAGACCCCGAATTTTATGAAATAAAAGTATTCAATTTTTCTTATAATTACGATTCAGTAAATGGTTAAATTGATAAAAGTTTAAAGTTATGAGTGAAATATGATTTTTTTTCAAAATAAGCAAGTGGTTATAAAATAATCATTGTTGTCGGGGAATATTCGTTTGGTCGTGGAATATTCTTTCTGTCGGGAAATATTCGTACGACGGCGCAGCTATTTGTGGGCCCCATAACGAATAACTGTCGGGTGAAAAAAAAACGACAAATTTGAGTTTTTACAAATAACGGCGTAGTTGTTACCGTTAACACTGTTGGAATACCCGGTGATTAAAATACAGTAATACGCGTTATTGCACAGTAGCACACGGTATTGCATAGTATTTTTGAAATTATTGATTCTTACGTAAGAAGGCACTACTCAATAATTGTTACAGTAATTACTGTTCAATATTTTATTTTATTGATTCAATAATTGCTACGTTGAAATTTTATATTATTGTTGTTCAATAATTGTCACTGCACAGTATTTCCCATTATCAGATCAATAATTCATATTATTTGAATAATATTATTAGATAACATTATTGGCAATGACTAGAAAGTTCTGTCTAAGGAGAGGTTTGGTCACCTAATTGCGCGCCAGTAAGGAGAAATTCTTATTGGAAAGCCCCCTCTTTCCTGGGAACGGCCTGGTTGTCATAAATGTGATTCTGTAATATTATTTGTGAATAATTAATTATTGATTCATATGCTAAGGAAATATTTATTTTATGTGGATATAAATGAGGAATATATTTTTGTGGTTAAAAATAAAGGAGTTAATGTTAAGGTTTTTATCAGTATTTTTGTCGGAATGGAGGTATTAAAAATCAGGGTTTTTGAGATATTTTGCGGGGGTTATAATTTTTAATCCGACCGTTGGATCGTGGTAATTTTTGGATATGTTATACATATATAAGTTGAGTATATGTCCACAAATTTTGAACCGTTAAAAATGAACGTATGATTTATTATGAATTTTACGAGATGACTGGTTCAGAAATTGTTGAATTTTCGGAGTTTATCATTTTGGTGGAAAATTCTAGAATTGGTGGGCCCCACTTGTGGTTGGTGAAGAAATGTGCTGAATTATATTTCAAATGTGGTGGGTGGAAATAGTAGCAGGTAAAGCCATCAGGTTGCAGGTCAAACCTACCAAAATTTTCCTATAAATAGAGGGCTAAGTTAGAATTGAAAATCACACCAGAAACATAAGCTTTCTCTCTTTCTCTCTCTATATTATGAAGCACATTTTGTGAGTTTTTAGATTCTTGGTGAGTTACTATTCATCAGTGCAAGTTTCCTTCAGCATCATATCCGATATCCAGTCAGAAGTACTGCTCTTTTGAGGTAAGGGATAGTAAGGGATAGTAAGGGATATTAAGGGATTTTAAGGGTTGTTATGATTTTCAGTTTCGTAATTTTTCTGACCTTCAAAAATTCTGGAAAAATTTGAAATGATATTTTGATGAGTTTTCTCGATTGTGTCCAAAAATGGTGATTTTTGGATGTATAGATTGAGAGTTATGAATTTTATGAGAAAAGACTATTTTAAAAGTAATCGCTTATAATTCCTTGTGGTTAACTCCAAAATTGATAAAATTTTTATTGGGAGTACATGTATATGATAGGAATATACTCTGTGAATTTCAAAATTTTTAGACAAAAGTATAATTTTTGATAAATGTCTAAATATTCGGCTATTTTGGCCATATGAAAAATAGTAAATGACTTTTAAAAATTCTGAGAAAAATATATGTTCACTATGGGACTATATTATGCTAAATTCCAGAAAAGAAATATTTTTGGAACGGATTTGGTATTTTTCATGAAAATAGTCTAGTTATGAAAAAATGAATTAAATATGTTATGTGAAGTAAGAAAATTGGAAAATAGGATTTTATGGCTTGAGAATCCTATATATGAGGTATATGCAGATTTTTGATGAGGGTTTTGGTTATTGATGATGAAATCTTAAGAGTTGGCGTTTTATGATGATTAAATGCATTAATTAGTAAAGTGTAAACAATTTAAATAAATTGTTTATAAGCTTAAGAATATTATTCTTTCAATATCATTATACCGAAATATTGGTATGTATATTATTGTGGAATTTTTACCTTTTTCATGTCGGAGTTACTATTCATGAGTTACTATTCACGAGTTACTATTCACGGGTACTATTCACGACAAAATTGGTTTCTTTTCTAACCAAATTATCGTTGATTTATGAATATTACTCTGGAGATTAAAACTATATATTGATTATATTGTTTTTATTATCATATATAATATTTTTATAACCCTGATGTTGAATTTCTCTTTTACTTGAGTGTAAAGATGAACAGTTATTGAATATCTTTGGCCTATAGTGCAAAGATGAACTGTTAATGAATATCTTTGGCCGTAGTGCAAAGATGAACAGTTATTGAATATCTTTGGCCTATAGTGCAAAGATGAATTGTTATTGAATATCTTTAGCTTAAGTGCAAAGGTGAATTGATTAACATGGTTATAATTATTGTTTATATAAATTCTAAAATGATTATATTTCTTTGAGATATGAATATATTTGGCCTGTAGTGCAAATATGAACTGTTGATGAATATCTTTGGCCTGTAGTGCAAAGATGAATTATTGATGAATATCTTTGGCTCGTAATGCAAAGATGACATGTTGTTGATTATCTTTGGCCAGTAGTGCAAAGATGAACAGGTGTTGAGATGAACATGACCAACTGGAGATACAAATGAATATCTTTGGCCGTAGTGCAAAGATGAAGTTATTAGTATGATTATGAACAGGAAATGTGATTTGGTGTAACCATGATCTTTGATGTTTCAGGTAAAGATGAGCGATGAAAATTATCTTTGTCCTGGATGAGAAAAGGAATTTAGAACTACAATTACGATTATGAGTTATACACGTGATTGTGGACAGGAATTGTTGAATGATGTTACAGGGATAAAATATTGTTGGTGGACTTTTAACATGGAGAAGTTAATAGACTTTATAGTCTATTTGACTCTTCTAATGGATTGCTCATTCCGCTGCAACTATGGTTGAAATTTTTATCATCTACCATATGTTCTAAATCTCTGATTTATTATTGATGAAGGCTATTGATAATTTAATTATCTTTAGTCATGATATTCTTTACTGAGCTAGTTGTGCTCACCCTTTTGCTTCACAATTCCTTTCAGGTAATAAGAGTGTAGCTGGGTCGAGCGAGGGTAACGGAGAAATAGAACGGTGGTCTATAGCTGTGGATGTTCTCCCGAAGCAGTATAGAAAAGTTCATTTAGTAGTTTTATTTGGTGAATCCAATAGGGTAAGGTGTACCCAACGTTGGAAGGGTGATTTGCCACTATCATACAAGATGTCTAACGACATACAACCTCGTGTCATCATAAGACAGGGATGTGCTCATCCACGTGCTGAGTATATATACGAGCACTACCTATATAATCTTGGTGTTTGTTTGAAGTATAATTCTCAATTAGAGACAGTAGAGATAATGATATGTCAAGAGAAGACTCACCATTGGGAAGAATATGATAGTAATCTTCTCGTTTTTCTTTGGGGTCTATTGGGTCAACCAAGGATAATTTTGTGGCCATATGATATCTATCATAATCTAGATGCGTGGCCTCCCATGTACGAAGGTTTCCTTGAGCACTTCCCAAAGATTCTAGTTTCTAAAACAGTTTTTGACTGTACCTTTATGTAAGGTACCTTTGTGAGGTGCTGATACATGATGGTGTCCAATGTCACATTTGGATATATTTGTATCCAAACTCACAGCATATGTGTTGTTGTATTTTGCACGACAATTGTTGTAATAAAGTTGTAGTTGTTTTCTGTACCATGTATTTGACGACTCAGAATGGGTTGGATGGAATGGACCTGTTTTGGGGTTGTCACAGATCTTCTGCTTTGTATCTCTATTCTAGTTCTCTAGGTTACATTTTTCTAATGATTCTTCTTCTCTTGTGATTTTGTTTTGTTTTTTAATACCTTGGTTACCAACTTTTCAATACTAGACGAATTTTGCTATGAATATTAAAAAGCCATGAATTGCAATATAATAAACTAAGAAAAATCATTATTTACATATGTATGAAAGTTTTATAACTAAGTGTTTATTTGAGACGGATGAGATATTAGTCTAATGGTTATGATTTTTATTCAGCGGGGGTTTAATACAAAAAAATTATAAAAAAATAAAGAGCAATAATAAAGTTTTAAAATACTATCAAATATGTTAATATCAATCATTATTTTTTGCACAAAAGCGTTTCAAATGAGTGATTTATAATGATCCTCTTTATGGTCTCATATACTGAAATAGTTTCAAAATCAAAATTCATCTACCCATCTTCCATCCTATTATACAATGATACCTTTATAAATCAGAATTCCATCTTATTATATAATGACACCTTAATAAGATTTATAGTTGCAAAACTCTTTCAATGTTTGCGGTTGCAATTATGTAGGATTAGTACCAACTTCACTAGCAAATAAACAATTTAAGACTCGAAGAATGGAAAGAAACAATTAAAAAAAGAAAACAAAAAACAAAAAATAAAAGCCAATAACAGGCTAACAATTACCTAATTAAAAAGATGAATAAATATTGTAATGAATTTTCGATTCAAATTAAACTAACAACTATATATTTACGTACATAGTGAAATAATTAAATTTTCTTAAGATATAAGAATGTAGAGTATCTTACCTTCTAATTTGTCATGCAGCATATCGGGTATTCCAAGCTTTAACTATAGAATTCGAATTGAATATGATAGAATGGTGGATAATTTGTTTTGTGTTTTTATTTTTTAATGTGAAATGGGGCAGTAGAGGAGTTCTTTTCTCTATAAATTGGATAGGGATTGGAGCCCACAATCGTCCAAGTGTGACTTCGCCCCTTGTTAAGACCGAGGTATTGACCCTGTTCAATTTTCACTTGTGGGGCTTGTTTCTCTTTTTGCAAAGTTTGTTTGTGAATTTTTTTTTTAATAAAATTAATTAATTCTTAATATTATAATAGTAATGACGGACTTAATTATGAATTATATTAAAAAAGTGGGACTTTCAGAAAAGAAAAGGTGCTCATTTGGTATGAAAAACGTCGACAAAAAAACATCTGACAAAAGTGATTTCATAAGACTGTTGAAAATACTTAAAAATAAAATAATTACCAGAGATGCTATTGTCATAGAGTCGTTCGTGTTTGACGAAAGTAATTAGGATGATAAACCAGCTTTATTAAACTCTTGAAATTTGTCCAACTAAAGTTTGTTGACATACTGATAAAAAACGTTAAATCAGATTTTTATAGAAAGGTTTAAAATCCTTCTCATACCCTAAGTCTATTCAAAAGATAAACTTAATACGCTCAGTTTTTACTTGCTCCAAATGTTATTACATACACTATTCAATAGTAAACTACAAGTGATTTCAACATAATTGTCCTCCTTTAATTTTCTTCAGGTAATTAATTTTTATAAAAAGAGAAAACGAGATTTGATTTATTGATTTCATGAATACTTGAAATAAATAAATAAATAATTCAAAGATACGCAGCTTAACTAGAATCAAATAAAAGCTTAACTAGTAGAAAATAATATGCAACATATATAGCCCAAAAGTGGTAATAGTAGTAGTAGTAGTTTGATGAAGAATTGTGAGTACGTTCCGGCGCCTAAGGCTAAATTAATCAAATGATATGGCTAACTGAGTTTTGTAGCTTCGAAAGTGTGTTCCTTAGCTTTTTTTTTTCCTTTGTTTCATAATGTCCTCGATTAAAAGTGTGATATTAAGGTGAGAAGATCCTCCCTCTTCAACTGCCCTGACAGCCTCTTTTGCAAGCTCCCTAGCTCTTTTTCTTCTCTCTTGACCTTCTTTTCCTTCAAGCATTATGCACTCTATAGCCTCTTTCACATTCTTACTCCTCACTTTCACCCCGAACTTCTCTTCCTCACCCAAAGGCATAACTTCTTTAGCCCCAACACTCACACCAGTCTCAAGTACCTGCACTACCAACTTCTCATTGAAAAATTGCTCGGCAAACAAAGGCCAAGTGATCATGGGAACGCCGCTACAAATCCCTTCAATAGTCGAATTCCAACCACAATGCGTTATGAATCCTCCAATTGCAGGGTGTGACAATATAAGCACTTGTGGCGCCCAACCCCGGATCAAAAGCCCTCTCCCTTTCGTACTTTCCTCGAATCCCTCTTCCAATATCCATTTCTCAATCTCTTTTTGTTTGCCCCCTGCCCTTACCACCCATACAAACGGACGTTCCGATGCTTCTAAGCCTAGAGCAAGCTCCATGAGTTGTGTACAAGTAAGGCTGCTTAGGCTTCCAAGGCAGGCATAAATTACGGATCCATTTGCCCAATTGTCAAGCCATTGTAAGCACTTGTTTCCATCAATCGACGCATTATTATGTCCTCTCTCAGCCTTGTCCAACATGTTCTTGTTGTTGAGTGATAACGGACCAACACACCAAACTTTATCTCCTCGGACTTTTTTAAATTCATCAACATAATCTTGTTCCAACTCCTCAAAACTATTAATCACAACCCCATATGCTCCTACTTCAGTAGCTCTTACCTGTTCACGGATCTCATCAATCGCAGGTACTGACCCCGGATTGAATAATCCGGGCAGCTGGGCTTTAGTGAACTCGATATGATCAGGCAGACCACGCACAACAAAGGACTCTGACTCGCACGACACACTTTCGTGCACCTTGGAATTGTATATATTTTCCGTACATAATTGCGTGAAGCAACTCATTCCATCAAACATAATCCACGGAATTTGAAGTTTTTTGGCAGTATCAGACGTCCAGAAAACATGCTTGTCAGATAGTATGCAGCTTGGACTAGGCTTTATATCTTTTAACATTTTTTCCACCGGCTCTTGTAGCATTTTGGTTGCAGCAAAAAAATTTATAGACATAACCAAAGAGGGTAAATCGTCCACGCTTTCGCATCCCTCCGGCAAGCCGGCCTCCACGGCCGGAAAACGGACTTCGAGGAGTCGAATTGGCATGCCAGATTCGATGGCACGTCCGATGACTGCACCGAAACGGATGGCATTACGGGGTGTGGCGACAATGGTCACGGTCACGGTACGTTGTGCTAGCAATTTGGCCATGTCCACCATGGGAATAAGGTGGCCTGGGCACATTAAGGGTATCATAACAATGTGAAGCTGGTCTGACGGTGAATCCATTGCAAATGAAAATTTTGTGGGTTATAGGAAATATTGATACTATATGATATGTAGAGTAAAGGTAAAAACTTATTGTAATATATAATGTGATATATATAGAGGGAAGGTAAATGATATAGTATAATGGCGGCGAGGAGTGACGTAAGAGCCTACATGAGCAAATGAGTACCTACATAATTGAAACGAACTGGACCCACTACAAGTCAAGGCTCAGTCTATTATTTTAACATTATCAAGTAACTTGGGTCTTAATTCATTGCAAATAATAATATTTTGAATTTTAAAAGTTAATTTAAAATATTTTTAAATTTAAAATTAATATTTATTTAATTTTAATTAATATAATATAATAAATATTATAAGATATTTTTAAAAAAATTAATAATTTTAGTCGCTGGATTTACTAGGCGGCATTGTTTTACACGTCACTCTCCTTACAAAGTTGCAGGCAGAAACAAAGTTGAAAAAGTTTTGGAAGACGGGATAGTTAGACAGAAAAATTGGATATTTTTTAATTTTTTTTTTACTTGTGATTTTAAAAAAATATATAATATTTATTTTAATAAGAATTTTTATAAAATTAGAGAGGATTGTATAATTTTATTCTTGTATATTTATCTAAATTATATTTAAAATATTATAATATTTTATAAAAATTTCTGTTAAAATAAATATTATATATTTTTTGAAAATCATAAATATAAAAAAAATAAAATAAAATGAAAAATATCTAATTTTTCTGTCTAAATATCCGATCAGCGTAGAACTACTCAACAAAGATAGGACAGTTCTTATCGACAGGACTGACAACTCGATGACCACAAAAGAGAGAAGTGATCTCTCTGTCCAAATTTAGCTATTCTATTTTGTAAACGTACATGCAACTTTATCATGATAAATAAATAAATGTCGTTATACTTGATCAAAATAAATAAATCATGTAGCCATGTTGTGACGAACGAGAGGTTTTTAATTTATTTTAATTATTTATTAAATTAAATAAATATTTTTATTAATTTATTTATTTAATTAAATAAATATTTAATAAAATTATTGTAGGGTAATTTAATTAAATGTGTTACGTTAATTAAATTAATATTAGATACGGTTATAGTTCAAAGTGTGAATTTAATTGGGATAATTAAACTAAATGAGCTATTAAATAACTACGACGTTGTTCTAATTAATTTAATAATTAATTAAAGATGCATTGATTTATTAAAATTAATAAATAAAAATTTTAATTATGAGATAATTTGATTTAATGAGTAATATTGCCTTTTATTTAATTGAATTTCAATAATATTATTTGATTAATTAAAGGGTGACGAATAAACTATATAATAAATAAGTTAATTAAAATAAAAGAAAAATGAACCTTTTATGGGCTAACCAAACAAGACCATGGGAACATGGGTAACTGCTGAGCCATAATGCGCATATCAGTTATATGCATTATATTAGTCTTGTAGTTTTTACGTTATTTCATATTCATTTGCTGAGTTAGAGAATACAAAGAGAAAATAGAGAGAGCTTGAGAGAATTTAATATTGTAGAAGAGGTTTTGGAAAATCAAATAAGGGTTTCTTATCATCTTGCTTAATCTAAACAAAGAAATCAAGGGTAATTTCTTGAATTCAAGCTTTAATTTACGTTCTTAAAGGTTTTCATAAAAATTATTTTTTTAACTCTCTGTAATTGAATTTTATGGATGATTGTTGAAAATATGGTGTTGCATGTGTTTATAACGTGTTTTATATGGATTGTATGTGATTTAGAGTAATAAGATCCATGAAATTATGTTTAAAATTGGAGTTTTGAGTTTACAATGAAATAACATATGAATATGGCTTTTATGTACAAAAATTGATGCCCAAATTGTATGATAATCTGTAAATTGATTATAGTTTGTGTTAATATGTTAAGAAATGAAAAGAACGAAACTTGTATGGATTGATTTGGTTGAAAAACGAGTTTGTGGTAGTTAATTTCTTTAAGAATGTCTAAACTGGAGTTTTTCACAAAAACAGTGAATTTATGGGTTTAAATTTAGTTGTTTATATAATTTATGTTGTTAAAATCATGTTACAATTGTTATAATATGTTCCTGTAAAGTTTAAAACTCATGAATAGAATTAAAGTGTTGTATGAACAAAGAAATTAGAGTTTATTGGCTATGCTCTGCGTTTTCCGCGAACTTCAGCAGCTCAGTCTGCACAGTGGCGCTGCCGCGCCGCTCCAAGGTATAGTTGGAACATTGTCGCGCTATTTAATGGTTTGATTGTATCGCTGCCGCGCCATGAGCAAAGCTAAAACGGGCGCTGCCGCGCCGTGTGGCAGTTTGTTCCGGTCCTAAAATTTTACTTGTTCAGCCTAGAAAATGTAAATTAAACCTAATCTAATGAACAGAAAACGTATTAATCATGTAATGAGATGTTAAAACAGATTAGTAACATGTTAATGATGATTCCAATTGATTAATTAATAAGTTAAACGCGGACTTAAACTCGTTATTCGTGAAATCTAATACAATGCTTAAAAATTGAGGGTTGCGAATATGATTAATATATTCTTTTATATCTTTTTTTATTATTAATAATATTTTTACTTTATCTCTCTTAATTCACTACTCAACGGAGACAATCACCATTACAACTCAAATACTATTTTAAATGTACTCTTTTTACTTTACTTCATTTGTTTGATAAAAGTAAATTGCGTTTGGTGGCTTCCAATTCACTCTTGTTTATTCAAGTTCATGATTTTAAGTAAGATGTTCTAATTCTTCTAAAATAATACTTCGATTATACAATGTTTATTCAACTGTATACCTTTGAGATTCACCAGTGCATCGGATCTCTTCCCCGCGACATGCATAAAAATTGATTCACCTTAGTTTTGAAAATAAGTTTTATGAGCAAACTATTTTTACCTTCTCTCAATAAAAGCCTTTCCTCAGTGTCTTTCTCTTTAGAGCTGGATTACTTTTGAATCAATAAATTAATTATTAACTATTTTGTAAACGTGCACGGCTAGGAGTATATTCATAATCATAAACATTTTTGACATGAACTTCTTATTCCACCCCTAGCAGTGTTATTCCAGTGAAGGCTAACAACTTGTGCACATTGCACAAAGAAGAGAGACATTTCATTCTGACCTATTTTTGGAAGCCCGTACAAAAAATCAAAATCAAAATCAGAATTTTCTTCTCAAGCATATTCTTAAATCCCATTTTGACAACAATCATTCTTTCCTAAATGAAAATCCTAAAACTGCATTCAAAAGATGGGGGGTTGAAGCACAGGACACAAACTACATTATTTTTTCACTAGTATACATTTATAGCATTCTTATAACTTACACTAACGGAAGAATAATGGAGGCCGACCTTAACTTGCACCCTAAGAAGAGTAGTGTAGAGTATTTTTAGGTTTTCCTTTTTTTTTTTTTTTTTTTTGTTATTGGTTGATAAAGAAAAAATGCAGGTAATAATTCCATATAGGGATTCATTCTACAAAAATCATCTAGAAAATTATGTCTTGTATCAAGCAAACCTTGTGTGGGCCCATGTGCAAAATTAGGGTTCACATGACCTAATTAAATTAAATGCACAATTAGGGTTCCACGACCTCATTAAATGTGCAAGTTAGGGTTCGCATAACCTAATGGAATGAAGATGAAAAAGTCAGAAATAAATGTGCTAGACCGGGAGAAGCCTCCACGTGTCCCGAGGCGGAAGACTCGTGGAGGCGGCTCATTTTGGGAATTGATTGAGGGATTGGATTGGTGGCTAGAAGGACAGGGCAATAAGGGCATTATTCTAAGGACTAAAGGGTATTTCTAAAATTTCCCTGAAGGCATGTGCCTTGCACATGACTACTTTCCAGAATACCCTATAAATACCCCTTCCATTCCATTTGGAAAGGGACTTCTCTCCAGACACAAGACTCGAACTCTTTTAGTAGCTTAAGGCTCGGATATTCCACCTAAAAGCACTAACAAGATTCGAACACTCTCTCAACTCGAAGAACCGAAGAAGGCTCTTGGAATCCCAATAACCCTAACACGGTTTCCGGATTCTAGGGGTTCTGCCACGTGTCGTTGGAGTAACCGCCCACCTGTCGTTCTCCCCTCTACAATCAATCAATCAATTCCGTATTCTTCGTGGATTTCTCTCCTCCTCAGCCAACACGAAACCCTAAGCGAGCAAGGCGCGATTTCCTTGCCCACATTTATTTGGCGACTCTGCTGGGGAGGTGTAGAATTCGTGAAGGGTATGCCCAAAACTCGAAGTGGGAGAATTACAGGAAGAGCTGCTTCACCAACAGATAGCATTACCTCGCCGGATCCAGTTCCAAGACAAGTAACTCAAGCATTCCAAGGCGCAAACCTGGATTTTGACCAACCACTTGTTGAAGACGTTTCAGAAGAGAGTTCGACATCACCACATATGGCTAATCAACAACAAACCAACGCAGGAAGGCAAGGCGAGGATACAGGTGGAGACCAGACGAATGCTGTGCAACTGGAGATGCTCAAGGCATTGAAGGAAGCACGAGAAGGACAAGGGATGATGATGGCCATGATGCTGGAAATGCAAAGGAAGCAAGAGGAGATGGGGAACTTCCGCCAGCAGTTGATGCAGATTCCTACGTTTAAGGCCATGTTCCCAGGAAGCTCGCAGGGGGGACAGGTAGGAGTGGAAGACAACAACAATGGCAGCAACAACAAAGAGAACCAGATTGTATCGCCCTCGACGGAAAGTCAATCGGTTCCAATAATCAACTTGGAGGCCCAACACAGCGGTGACGTGCCACAATGTAGGTTGGAAGCAAGCCAACCTCAGACAAACATCATCCCAACTGCTCTCCCATCAATTTCACAGGTGCAAATGCCAACCATTCCAGGCGATGTCCAACGAGTGAGCCAGCAACTTCCACCAGTGCCGACTTTGCATGACGCAAGTGTGCACCAACCAATCTCTCTACCATACACACCGCCGATACCACAGTATATCTCAACACCCCAGAGAGTTCACACCACGAGCCAGTATGTGACGAAGGATGATATGATCGATGTAATCAATCAACTTCGTAGGCAGACATCTCGACCCTCGGAGTTGGACTTTACTCCGCCTTACCCAGCACACATTCGGAGGCAACCTTACCCGATAGGATATATCGAGCATCCCCCGCAATTTCCAAAATACAACGGGGAAAAAGGAAATGCCAGGGAACATATTGCCAGGTTTGTAGAGTCGATGTCTCTGTGGCTGGGATATGATGAAGTGAACAACCACAACTTGTTGATGCGGGAATTCAACAAAACTTTGACAGATAGTGCCTTTAGTTGGTACTACAATTTGGAGAAGGGGTCAGTCCATGATTGGGATGACCTCAAATTACAATTTTTTAAGAAATTTTTCTATGTGCAGAAACAGGTAACCATTGTAGAACTCATGCGGTTCAAGCAGAAGCCAAATGAGGAGCTATCAGATTACGTTGACAGATTCAGGGCCCAGGCACAGAAGTGTGCAGAGCCGATTGAAGTAAAGAACCTGGTCAGCATTTGCAACAATGGTGCCTTAGATTCCTTCAAGCCCCACCTCATTACCAAGCCTTGTGATTCCTTCGCGACCCTCTCAGCTTTCGCACAAGACTTGGGAGGAATCATGACACTGCCCACTAGCCATGCGACGGTTACATGGAGGGGCAAGAGAACAGCAACTGTGGCTTTGGCTGACTCTCAGTCAAAACCACAAGGGGGCAAGAGGGAGAAGCATGAGAAAAATTTTGAGCGAAGCAAAGGAAGGCCTGGAGATAAATATGCAAGAAAGTCGGTCCCGGAGGCTATCACATGCAGTGAGAAAGCATTCAGAGGCCTATACGAGCAATGGATTGAACATGGGGTGGTGAAACCCCCAAGGCCTAGATTTGCAGTGACGGAGGAGATGAAGAGAAGGCCAGACTTCTATGTTTTCCACCAATACGCGGGACACTCAACTATGGATTGTTATAGCCTGCGTAGGATATTCCACGAGAAGTTGGCAAATGGGGAGATTGAACTGGGAAAGGAAAGCAGTGTTCATGACAAGCCACTGCCAAATCACAAGGGAAAAGAAACATGCAACACTGTTATCCACAACATAATCCCAGAAGTGGAGATGATGGTGGAAGAAAAGGAGGAGTGTGACCCAAGCCTGCAAGTGACAGCGTTGATGAATGGGGCCAAATTCAGAAATTTTTTCGATCAGATAGGGTTGGCCAAGGAAGCAAGGATTGAGGCAACCATGGCAATAATTAAGGCCGCCGAGACACAGGAGACTTGCATGGCCATAAGCAAAGGATTTGTGAAAACAATGGAGGAGGAAGCAAATAAGATATCTTTCTCTAAAGCTGATAGAGAGATAAGATACCCGCACAACAGACCATTGTATGTGACAGCGATAATCAATGGCATCGAAGTGCGGAGGGCATTCATTGACAATGGAGCATCTGTAAATATTATGCCCTACACCATGTCAAACGGTTAGGCCTGTCAGAGAAGAAGATAGTGAAGGAACAAACAAACATTACAGGATTCGCTAACCAGAGCACGAGAACCCTGGGACATATCAAGGTAGACATGCAAGTTGGAAAAATCCGAGGGCCTGCAATGTTCCATGTTGCAGAGGTAGATGCAGCATACCATATCTTGCTGGGAAGGGCTTGGCAAAATGACTATGGGGTGGTACCCTCAGTCTTTCATCAGTGCCTGAAAGCTATCTGGAAAGGGAAAGAAGTGAAGGTACCAGCAACTCGGAATCCCTTTGGACCAGAGGAGGCACACATCACCGAAGCAACTTTCTTCGATGATGTCGCTGAAGAGGGAGAGAACCAGATCGCGAGGCCTGATTCCTTAAGACTAGCAAGCTGGAAGGAAGTGCAGGAAGATAAGTTTGTACCTGCAGAAAAAGTAAAGAAGAAGACCTCGGAACATGGAGAATGTTCCAAAGATATGAAGCCAGTCGTAGTGGACTTGGAGAAGGAAGGAAGAGAAGAGAAGAAACGGCCAGCAAATCCTGAAGATGCCAGAAATATAATAAATGCCAAGCGGATAGCACAGTCCGAGGATGGCCAAAAGACAAAATGGGAGAGGGTTGTAAAATCCGACGGAAAGGTAGTGTTTCGATTATGACGGTGCAAGGGGGAAGAGCCCAAAGAAGCGTGCAAACCCAACAGCTCAGGAGGTGTCCCCCACTCCAGCAATAATGAAGGAGAAGAAGTTGTACAACAGAAGGTAGAACCAGCTCCAGAATGCTTTGAAGATAGGCCAAAACCTGAACAAAATGAATTAGAAGAAGTTGATTTGGCAACAGATGGAGGAACGCCAAGACCAACTTATGTCAACAAGGAGCTTGAGGCTAACCAGAAAGAAGAGCTCATACAACTACTGCGAGAGTATAAGGACGTCTTTGCTTGGAATTACGACGAGATGCCCGGAATTGACAAAGATCTTGTGGAGCACAATCTAAACATAAGCCCGGGAATGAAGCCAGTGAAGCAAGCACCTCGCAACTATGCACCCGAGGTCGAAACCCAAATAAAGGAAGAAATCAAAAAGTTACTGGAAGTAGGGTTCATTAAGCCAATCCAACATCCAACATGGCTTTCCAGCATCGTACCGGTAAAGAAATCAAATGGACAGCTACGAATATGTGTCGATTTTAGAGACTTGAACAAGGCATGCCCGAAGGATATGTACCCATTACCCAACATAGACACCTTGGTAGATGCAACGGCTAATCATGAGATGATGTCTTTCATGGATGGGTTTGTGGGCTACAATCAGATAAAGATGTCCATGGAAGATGCAGAGTTGACAGCCTTTCGTACCCCGTTTGGGAATTTTTACTATGTAGTAATGCCATTCGGATTGAAGAATGCGGGGGCAACTTATCAGAGGGCAATGCATGCTATATTTCATGACATGATTCATGATATAGTGGAGGACTATGTGGACGATGTGGTAGTGAAATCCAAGAAGGCAACAACTCATGTGGAGGACCCGAGGAAAGTGTTTGAGCGATGCCGAAGGTATAAGTTGAGGATGAATCCGAAGAAGTGCGCCTTTGGAATGACGGCTGGAAAATTCTTGGGCTTCTTGGTGCACAACAGAGGTTTAGAAGTGGACCCAGGCAAGGCGAAAGCAGTTACAGAGATGCCCCCACCAAAGACGCAAAAGCAGTTGAAGAGCTTTCTAGGGAAGGTCTCGTACATGAGAAGATTCATGCCAGCATTAGCCGAAGTCACAGAACCTTTCGACAAATTACTAAAAGGAAAGGCACAATGGGACTGGGGGCAAGACCAACAACAGGCCTTTGAGAAAGTAAAAAGAATTTTGTCTTCGGCACAAACGATGGTAGTGCCACAAAGAGGAATGCCGTTGCAGTTGTACATCACATCTACCAAGAAGTCTATAGGAGGACTGATCACGCAAGAGGTGGATGGAGAAGAGAAACCTGTATATTACATTAGCCGGATAATCAGAGGACCGAAAACCAGGTATTCACAAGTAGAGAGGCATTGCCTAGCGTTGGTGTTCATTGCGCAGAAAATGCGACATTATTTTCTAGCGCACGAAGTAATGATTGCAACAAAAACTGATCCGATCAGATACCTATTAACTAGGCCAACATTAGTAGGAAGACCTGCTAGATGGATGATGATTCTTTCAGAATATGACATCAAGTGTGTAACACCAAAGGCAATCCGATGTCAAGCCTTGGCAGACTTGCTAGCTCAATTTCCAAACGGAGAATATGAGCCCCCTTCTGAGGATCTTCCGGGTGGAGAAGTGGAATCAATCGACTTGATGGATGAGGATCCAGAATGGTGGAGTTTGGCTTTTGATGGATCATCTGCAGAAGGTAAAGGCGGAGCAGGAGTGGTGTTGACCACCAAAGAAGGAAATGAAATATCCTTGTCGTACAAATTGGACTTCCCTTGCACAAATAATGAAGCAGAATACGAGGCGTTCATACTAGGATTATTAGCGGCTCAAGAATTGGGAGCCAAATATCTTAAAGTAAAAGGAGATTCAAACCTTATAGTGCAGCAGATAAAAGGTCAATTCGGAGTGAAAGAACCCATCTTGGCGCCGTATCGAACTGTAGCACAAAAGGTGATGGAAGCTTACAAGAAGGTGGTGATTGAATATGTGCCAAGAGGACAGAATAAACAACCGGATGCACTAGCAACAGTAGCATCTCGAGTATATATTCAAGGAGAAGACTTGAATGTGAAGGTAATGAAGAGAACCCTCCCAACCACGGTGCTAAACTTGTTCCCCAAAGACATGATAGACGATTGGAGATATGACATCTCCCATCAATTGCAAACTAAGGAAGGAACAATACCAATTGTAGAGCTACAAAAGTACAGCATCATCAAAGGTGTCTTGTATCACAAAGAAGCAGATGGTGTATTGACACGATGCTTGGGGAAACAAGAAGCAAGTAAAGTCTTGCATCAGGTGCATGAAGAGAATTGCGGGTTTGCAGACATAGGTCTGTATCGTAGGTTGCAACGCCAAGGGTATTATTGGCCTGAAATGAAGAAGGCAGCAGATGCCCTACAACGCCACTGTGTTTCATGCCAAGAATACCCTGGGGAGGATGAATGTGCTTTCATTGATGATATAGTGGATTGGCGAATTCCTTATGTGAACTTCTTACAAAACGAGATTCTTCCAACCGAAAAGAAGGATGCAATTATAATAAAGAGGAAGTCGCAACGATTCTTCTTACAAAATGGAGAATTGTTCAGAAGAGGTTTCAATGGCAAGCCCCTACGGTGTCTAGAACTAGGCGAAGCCAGAGATTTGGTCTATCAAATGCACAAGGATGAACATCAAGGGGGCGCCAAGTTGTACAAACAACTTATCGATCATTGTTACTATTGGCCAAAGATGGAAGGAGATTGTCTAGAATTTGTCAAAAAGTGTCATATTTGTCAAATACATGGAAACCTGATACATGCTCCCGCCGTGGATTTGCGCACCTTAGCAACACCATGGCCCTTTCATACATGGGGAATGGATCTTATAGGTCCTGTACACCTTAATTCTAAGGGCAACATATGGATTTTAACTACCACCGAGATGTACACAAAGTGGGTGGAAGCCATACCCTTGAAGAAGGCCACGGGACCAGCAGTGGCAAACTTTATCAAGGAGCACATCATTTGCCATTTCGGGATCCCAAAGATCATTTTGTCCGACAATGGAACCCCCTTCATCAATAGAGACATCAAAAGTCTGATGGAAAGATACAGGGTGAAACATTATAAATCATCACCCTACTACCCGAAAAGCAACGGACAAGCAGAAGCGACAAACAAAACCTTGATAAAAATCTTATCAAAAACCTTAGACGATCATCCGAAGAAATGGGCAGAACAACTACCAATAGCATTATGGGCATATCGAACTTCAAAAAGAAAGCCTACAGGCGAAACTCCATATGCTTTGGTTTATGGTGAAGAAGCTATCTTGCCCACCAAAATAGAAATACCTTCGGCTCGAATGAGACTTCGAAGCTTAGTCGAGGAAGAAAGCCGACCAGCCGCCCTAGAGGCCTTAGCCGACTTCCGAGACAAGGCTAAAGAAAAGCTTGAACGGTACCACGAAAGACTGCGACGACAATACAACACCGCGGTGGTACCACGACAAATTCTGGTGGGAGACCTGGTCCTCAAAACGGCAACTCACGTTATGAGGGGGACCCCAACCACCAAATTTTACCCCAAATGGGAAGGCCCGTATAGGGTACGAGAGATCTCCGAAAGCGGATATTGCAAGATATCTCGTGTGGGATCAGATGCTGTCTCAGGCCCATTAAACTTGAAATGGGTAAAGAAATATTACACATGAGAAGAGCATCACAAAAATTATACTTTCAACTTCAAAAGTAATCGAGGAACCTGACTTACAGCCCTCGAAAGTTACACTTTCAACTTCAAAGTGATCGAGGAACTTGACTAACAGCCCTCGCAAGTTACACTTTCAACTTCAAAAGTGACTGAGGCACCTGAGTATAAGCCCTCAAACCCAAAAGTTACGCTTTATCTTTGAAAGTGAAGAATGTTATGCTTTATTCGATAAAAGCAAGAAAGTTATACTTTATCTCTAAAAGTGGCAAACGTTTTGCTTTCTTCGATAAAAGCAAGATTTATTATATGAAACGTTATGCTTTCCGTCAAAAGCAATTTTTAGCAATAAATTGACAAACTTTCACATATACGCGAATGTTTAATTTTATTAAAAAAAGAGAGTATGAATTCAAGTGTTGGTTTGTGAGAAATATATGTATCTTTGACAAAATTCATGTTTTCTTATAACATCTATTGTTGTCTTGGAATATTAATTTGAATAACTTGAGATTCAATAATAAAAAATTGAGTTTTAAGGAATCATTCAAATTAAAGGCAATCAACAAAGTTAAAGAAACCACGTTCTAATAAATGAAATATGTGTGAATGAGTTTCTGAAACAGGAAATTGAAAAAATAAACTACTACAATAAGTTATGATCTAAAGGCCACGACATATCAAAATGAAGAGGAGGCACAACTAAAGCTTCCAAGTCAGCAACGGCAGCATCTCGAATCTTAAGATTTGCAGCTTTCAGCTCCCTAACCTGTTGGGTAGTCGCCTCTAAGTCCCGGCACTGACGCTCTACCTCTTGAAGTTTTGCCTCTAAGTCCCGGCACTGACGCTCTACCTCCTGAAGTTTTGCTTGTAAGCCCCGACGCTGGCCTCTTAAATTTTGAGACTGGCTCTTCAATCTGTTTGCGGCATCACCAAGCTCAGAAAGCTGCACTGAAAAGGATTCATCTTCACATTTACGTACAGCAACCTCCGAACGTAGTGAAACAAGGTTAAAACTCGACTTGAGAAGATCCAACCTATCACGAAAAGGAGACATATCAACACCTACGGCTGCAAGGTCATCTACATCATCGCTAAACTTCTTCAAGTCCTCAACTCGCAAGGAACATAAAGAAAGAGTATGCAATCCAAGAATAAGGCCTGCGAGCTAATCTAGGAAGAGGGTTTGGGTGGAAGTTGTCTTAATAATCAGCCGGTCAAGAATCTGCGGGAACCGAGCTAGGAGACGCTCCAGACTTTCCTGACTAGAAGACGATATCTGGAAACCCCTCCAAGAAATAAGATCCCCACTTGGATTGAAGGAAGCTCTAGCAGGAGCTACTTTAGAGGCCACCATAGAATTTGTCGAGACCAGGGATGGAGGAGCAGAAAGATGTTGTACAGCTAAGGATTCCTCGAAGCCTTGGTCACCTGGAGGATAACCAAGGTCACTATCCGAATGGAGAACAGCAAATAACGCGAGTGCCTCAACGGGCAAAGGCAAATCTTTCATTCTCTCGTTCTAAAAACAAGATGACAAAGCACAATACATTATAAATAAAAAAAAAGAGCAAATAAAATTCATCTTCAAAACAAATCACTCATGGATTAAGGAAGGATACTCATAATATAGTCAATGGAAAAGGAGTCGGGAGATGCCACAGAAAGGGGAATGTCATTCAACCCATCCAAAGTACTATTAACAATGCCCTCCCGAGCAATCACCACCTCGATAGAATCCTTCTGGGGAGGATGAACATCACCAATAGTTTCAGAATGATTCTCCCTCGGGGAAGTAAGAGTCTCATCAACATCTTCAGACTCATCATGGGGAGCATGCATAGGAAGGTTTAAAGAAATTGCTGTATCACCCACAACAGGACTCGAGCTTACATCAGACAAAGTATCCTTAGCATCCAAACTAACACAATTGTCGCGAGGAGTAGATGACTCAATATCAACAAGGATCGGTTGGACGGGGTCACGACTAGTGGAAGCCGCCGCGGAAGCCGCCGCGGAAGCCGCATTTGAAGTACTATACATTAACCTAAGAGGAACATCATCATCATCATCTTCATCAACCACGGTAACCTAAAATAAAAAAAATAATAATAATAAAGGAAATAATTACTCAATGATATGTGAAAGCAGTAATACAAGGGATGAAAGAAAATTGAGAATAGTACGACAAATTACCAAATTTCTACGACGCTTCTTAATCGGATCCTCGGCTGCCGGGATACTAGGATCAACATTATCGAGAGGGCGTTTTGCTAATGGCTTTATGATAAGCCTGATAGGAGGACGACTGACTGGTACCACGGCAGAAGCAATAGGAGGAGCTATCTCAAAATCAGTAGTAGTAGCTGCTCTCGTTTTAGAACGAGTAACTCTTATCTCCTCGGCATCAGAGGATCCCTGGGGAGGAGCTAGAGAGGACACCCGAAATGGAGCCCGTGGTGGAAGACTCCTGGAAGTAGTGGGAACCTGTGATGGAATGATCTGCTTAGGGGGAGACGACTTAGGCATCAAAATGTCACGCTCAGCCAAGCGGCTACTGGCTGGCCAAAGTGCTGAGCGAACATTGGGCTTGGGAGAGCATAGCAGCCGGCCCCATTGAAGACGTTGTGAAATAGAGACCGGCAATGAACAAATCAAGGTATCATCCTCCCATCTTTTAAGGTTGACTTGCCAGTAATTACGTTCTCCAGCGGTATATCGCCCGCTTCGGGAGTCATCTGGTATGACAAAAGGAAGGGGTCTATGGGGATCACTTGATGGCCTCGGAAATGCCCATGTAAAAGAGGAGGAAGTAGAGACGAAATTGAGAAGAACATCCTCATAATTCCCCCGACAGGTGTGACCGAAAGGGCGTTCCTGGTCGTATCCGAATTGTCTCATGACCCTGTGAGGAGAATATAGTACAGTACCAAAACTATTATTCTCAAGGAAATATGGAAGCTCTGTGGACCGAAGGAAAACGAACCAAGACAGTGCGGAGCCACTCAAACTATTTCTGCTGAGGTTGGAGAAGGTACGAAATTTATGCTTGTAGAAGTGAGGTAGATGACCGCAACCCTCTGAAACGACGGTATAAGGACGAGCAGTGAAGCATGAATAATCATCAAGGAAATGTCGCAAATCCATACTGTCAGGACTAGAACGGTGATCAATCCAGCGTAGCATGCGAGGAATGATGTTGCGTGGTGGGAGAGAATGAGATTTTTTCTTTCTTGTAGAAAGATGTTCAAGATCGGAATAGCCCGGAAAGCGCTCGAAAAGAAAGATCTGAAGGAAGGAGCATGGAATGAAGCAACTGACATCATACCTGAGTAAATAAAAAACAAATATATATATATATATATATATATATATATATATATATATTATAGAAAAGGTTGAAGGAAAAGAAGGGCAGTTTGAATGACAATTAAATATAAAATATGAAAGTGATTACCTCCCAACAGATTCTTTCATGGCAAGGGTTGTTTCGTCTAGGCGACGATATAAGGTCCCTAGGAAGAGAGGAGCAAGGGGAATCTCCGAGCCTCGGGATAACAACGCCGCCAAACTAAACATACGGGCAGAAGGACCGTCTATGGGAGACCCAGGGAAGATGAAACGGGACAACCACATAACTAGATAAGCTGCCAGAGGAAAGGGGCAAGTCTCTTCACGGAAGGTAAGAACAGACTTATCGTAAACTGAGCTGTTCCACTGGTTGGTCTTGTAATCACGGAAGAAATAGCACACCCAGGATAACCAAGAATTCTTTTGCCGACCTGAACTCTCGAAATCCGGAAGGAGCGTATCACCCTTGAAGCGGAAAGTGAAGTGGGAAGATTGCCTGAAGGCTTCCATCAAGTAGGCAACGCATTCGTTATCTCTAGTGGACATGTTAGAAGGGCCGCAGGAGTTCGAAGCAACAATGGGAAGGCTACAAGACGAGATTCAAAAAAAATAATAAATATATATATATATATATATATATATATATATATATATATATATATATATATATATAAAAAAATGAGAATGAATGAAAGGAATAAAAGAAGAAAACTTACTGGTAGAGGGCATAAACATCCTCTAGAGTAGGGGTGAATTCCCCCCAGGCAGTGATGAATGTGCAAGTAGAGGAACACCATCGTGAGATCAATACAGTAAGTGCGTTATGATCCTGGTAAATTCGTAGGTCTCTACACAGTTGAACACAACGAAAGATACTCGCATTCTTCAGTATTTCCATATATTCAGCGTTGTCAAGGATCTCGTCGGTCCAATCTTGCCATCCCTGAATGCGAGCAGATGAATCTGACAGGAAGCGAAGGGGACTGAATGGGTACTCTTGCTTCTCTATGCATAGGCGGGGAATGCAATCGGCATGAGGAAAGTCATCCCAACCTCCAGAAGCTGGGGCATACAGAAACAAGCCTTCTTTCTCTGGGGGTGGAAAACTTGTACGGTCATAGTCTCTAACTCTATCCCAAAAGACGTCAGAAGGACCAAAGAAGGGGGCTCTCCCCCAATCAGTGATGAATGGGGATTCCTTGGGAGTTCTTAGTTCTGCAGAGCATTCGGGAGAGAGGGTCTACAAGCAAGGGAAGTTCATTATAACAATTGTAAGGAAAGCATATCAAGAATGTCAAGTAAACTATATGAACACGAAGTACTCACCATAGCAATAAGGAGCGAACGTCCAATAGTTGAGCTTCAAAACACCTGAAAACAAGAAGAAACAATGTCAGAAAGATTGAAGGAGTACATTTATGCAAGAAAAAATTCCCGAAAATTTTCGAAAAAACTTCGGACAGCCAAAATCTGTGACGCCCCCAGAATAGGTATACAACACCCATTCTAAGTTGCCAAATACATGGTACAGAAAGCAAACTACAACTTCAATAATACAATTATCGTGCAAAATACGACAACACATACTGTGAGTTTAAATACAAATATTATCTTCTAGACAATATCCACACTCAAATAAATCCTCATTACAATTATTTAAACACTATTTTACAGAAATAGTGAGGACTGCTAATACATCTTTCTAGAACCATCACTCCATACCCCGACTAGATCCTGCTATGTTCTCACCTCCTGAGAAGAAAAATGGAACAAAAAGGAAAAGGGTGAGCTCAACTAGCCCAGTAAAGAATATTATGACTAAGATAATATACAACAAATTATCGTTAGTCTTCAACAGGGAAAAATCTGATAAAATATAATCGACAACAAGTTTTAGATCAACAACTGCAGCGGAAACAGCAAACCATTAGAAGAGTCAAGTAGAGAAAGAATTCTACTATCTTCTAAGATTTAAAAGTCCATCATCAATATTTTATCCCTGTAACATCAATTAATAATCATCTTTAACCAAATATTCATCTTTGCACTACAGGCCAAAGATATTCATTTGTATCATCAGTCGGTCATGTTCATCTCAACACCTGTTCATCTTTGCACTACAGGCCAAAGATATTCATCAAGTAATTATACATCTTTGCACTACAGGCCAAAGATATTCAGTAATATCATCATTTAGGACTGAGGATGATGAAAAATATCTTAAAGAGAACGAATCCAATGAGACAGAAGGACAAATAGTAGGGATTCGTATAACAGTTTATCCAAGATCAATAATACTTCATAATAATCAATTGTGAAGCAGAATTCAAAAATAAAGATCAAAACATGGATACAATCAAAGATAGTAACCATAATAGACATCTTGGACAAAAAGGGAAAATTTTATTTTTCGGTGAATAGTGCCGTATTCGTGAATAGTGCCGTATACGTGAATAGTGCCGTATACGTGAATAGTAACCCCCGACACAAAAAGTTCTAAATTTGATAAAAACTCATATCAATATTTCAGCATAATGATATTGAAGAAAATAATATCATTAAGAAGAAAATAATATCCCTTACCTCAAAATATCAGTACTTCTGGTCGGAATACCGGTATAAGGCTGAAAGAAACTTGCTCTGATGAATAGAAACTCTCAAAGTATCTAAATACTCACAAAATACACTCAATAATCTAGAGAGAGAAAGAGAGAAAACTTGTTTCTGGTGTGATTTTCAATTCTAACTTAGCCCTCTATTTATAGGAAAATTTTAGTAGGTTTGACCTGCAACCTGATGGCTTTACCTGCTACTATTCCCACCCACCACATTTGAAATATAATTCAGCACATTTCTTCACCAACCACAAGTGGGGCCCACCAATTCTAGAATTTTCCACCAAAATGATAAACTCCGAAAATTCAACAATTTCTGAACCAGTCATCTTGTAAAATTCATAATAAATCATACGTTCATTTTTAACGGTTCAAAATTTGTGGACATATACTCAACTTATATATGTATAACATATCCAAAAATTACCACGATCCAACGGTCGGATTAAAAATTATAACACCCGCAATATTTCTCAAAAACCCTGATTTGATTTTTAATACCTCCATTCCGACAAAAATACTGATAAAACACCTCAACATTAACTCCTTCATTTTTAACCACAAAAATATATCCCTCATTTATATCCACATAAAATAAATATTTCCTTATCATATGAATCAATAATTAATTATTCACAAATAATATTACAGAATCACATTTATGACAACCAGGCCGTTCCCAGGAAAGAGGGGGCTTTCCAATAAGGATTTCTCCTTACTGGCGCGCAATTAGATGACCAAACCTCTCCTTAGACAGAACTTTCTAGACATTGCCAATAATGTTATCTAATAATATTATTCAAATAATATGAATTATTGATCTGATAAATGAAAATACTGTGCAGCAACAATTATTGAAACAACAATAATATAAAATATCAACGCAGCAATTATTGAATCAATAAAATAAAATATTGAATAATAACTACTGTAACAATTATTGAGTAGTGCCTTCTTACGTAAGAATCAATAATTGGTGCAATACCGTGTGCTACTGTATTTTAACCACCGGGTATTCCAACAGTATTAACGGTAACAACTACGCCGTTATTTATAAACAACTTATACTTGTCGTTTTCTTCATCCAATCGCTTTCCGTTATGGGGCCCACACAAGGCTGCGTCGTCGTACGAATATTCCCCGACAGCAAGAATATTCCACGACCAACCGAATATTCACCGACCAAAAATAAATATTTTATAACCACTTGCTTATTTTGCAAAATTTGCACATTTCACCCATAACCAAAGTATTATATCAAATTAACCCCTTATTATTCACAATAATATTTAGAGAAAATTTGATTTTATTCATTAATAAGTTGGGGTCTTACAACCTCCCCTCCTTATGAAATTTCGTCCTCGAAATTGACGTACGTACCTGATGTTTCAAAAAGGTGAGGATACCTCGCTTTCATTTCTGATTCCAACTCCCAGGTCATTTCTTCAATAGCATGGTTTCTCCACAAAACCTTAACTTGTGGTATAACCTTCGTGCGTAGGACATGCTCTTTCCTATCCAAGATCTTAACAGGTACCTCCTCGTACGTTAAATCTTCAGCTATCTCGTCTGGTTCTAACTCAATAATGTGGTTCGGGTCTTTAACATATTTACGAAGCATAGATATGTGAAAAACATTATGAACACGAGACATGCTTGGAGGTAATGCGAGTCTATATGCCACATTTCCTATTCGCTCAAGAATCTCAAATGGACCAACAAATCTTGGATTGAGCTTTCCTCTCTTCCCAAATCTTGTAACTCCCTTCCATGGTGCAACACGTAACAATACATGATCCCCAATATTAAATTCCACGTCCTTCCGATGAAGATCCGCATAACTCTTTTGTCGATCCTGTGCCGTTTGTATACGTTGTCGAATCGTTTGGATCTTCTCTGTAGTAATGCGTACCAATTCTGGTCCCAACAATGTTGCTTCACCCACCTCGTCCCAGCATACTGGAGAACGACATTTTCTTCCATACAACGCCTCAAATGGAGCCATACCTATGCTCGCCTGATAACTGTTGTTGTAGGAGAATTCCACCAATGGTAGGTACTTATCCCAACTCCCTTTGAGATCTAAGACACAAAGTCTTAATAGATCTTCAAGAGTTTGAATAGTCCTCTCTGATTGTCCGTCCGTTTGAGGATGGTATGCTGAACTGAATCGTAAATCCGTGCCCATAGCTTTCTGCAAGCTAACCCAAAATCGTGAAGTGAATCTTGGGTCACGATCCGAAACTATGGATACTGGCATGCCATGCAATCTCACAATCTCGTTCACGTACATACTAGCAAGACGTTCAAGGGAATAAGTCTCACGTATCGGCAAGAAATGAGCGGACTTGGTTAATCTATCAACAATAACCCAAATCGCATCTATGCCTTGAGAAACCTTGGGAAGACCTGTAACAAAATCCATAGTAATGTGTTCCCACTTCCATTTCGGAATCTCAAGTGGTTGCAATGGACCCTTTGGTACTTGATGCTCCGCTTTTACACGTTGACAAGTTAAACATCTCGAGATAAACTCCGCGATCTCTCTTTTCATATTGCTCCACCAAAATGTATGTCGAAGATCGTGATACATTTTGGTACTCCCAGGATGGATTGCAAACGGTGTGTTGTGTGCCTCCATCATTATTCTATGCTTCAAGTCAAAATCGTTAGGAACACAAAGTCTGGAGTTGACTCGAAGTATTCCTTCTTCATCGATTCTTGCTTCTGGAATAGCACCTTCTTGCACTTTCTTCTTCATACGCATCAGCTCTATATCCGTAGCTTGAGCAGCTTTAACTTTATCGATTAAAGTCGGTTCTACTCGTATATTTGATATCATCATGTGGGTACTTGGAGCCTTCATCTCTATCTCCATCCTTTGCAAGTCATACAAAATGGGCCTTTGTGTTAAAAACATTGCACTCGTACCCGCATATGATCTTCTACTCAATGCGTCAGCTACTACGTTTGCTTTTCCAGGATGGTATTGGATGGTATGATCGTAATCTTTCAACAGCTCAAGCCAACGTCGTTGCCGCATGTTGAGTTCCTTTTGGGTGAAGAAATATTTGAGGCTTTTATGATCTGTATAGATCTCCACTTTCTCCCCATACAGGTAGTGTCTCCAGATCTTCAACGCAAAAACGACTGCTGCCAACTCCAAATCATGAGTAGGATAATTCCTCTCATATTCTTTGAGTTGTCGTGAGGCATAGGCTATGACTTTCCCATGTTGCATGAGAACACATCCTAACCCTTTGCCTGAAGCATCGCTGTAGATAACAAATCCATCCGAACCAGATGGTATTGTCAAAACAGGTGCCGAAATGAGTCTCCTCTTGAGTTCTTGGAAACTCTTCTCGCATTCCTCACTCCATACGAATTTTGTATCTTTCCGAGTCAGCTGAGTTAACGGAGTAGCGATTCGAGAAAATCCTTCCACAAATCTCCGATAATAACCAGCTAAGCCCAGAAAGCTACGTACTTCGGTTACCGACTTCGGTTGCTCCCAACTTTGTATGGCTTCAATCTTCGCCGGGTCGACAGATACTCCATGTTTTGACACCACGTGCCCAAGGAATGCTACTTCCTCAAGCCAGAACTCGCATTTCTTCAGTTTGGCATATAGCTTGTTTTCACGAAGCCTTTGCAGTACCAGCTTCAAATGGCGCTCATGATCTTCACGGCTTTTGGAATAGATGAGGATGTCATCAATAAAGACAACAACGAACTGATCCAAATATTCTTTGAATACACGGTTCATCATATCCATGAAGGCAGCAGGAGCATTAGTCAATCCAAAAGACATTACTAAGAATTCATAATGCCCGTACCGAGTTCTGAAGGCAGTCTTTGGAATATCCTCAGTTTTAATCTTCAGCTGATGATATCCAGAACGAAGATCGATCTTTGAAAAGAATTGTGCTCCTTGCAACTGGTCAAACAGGTCATCAATGCGAGGTAGCGGATACCTATTCTTGATGGTGACATGGTTCAATTCTCGATAGTCAATACAAAGTCGCATACTCCCGTCTTTCTTCTTTACGAATAAAACAGGAGCACCCCAAGGAGACGTACTAGGACGAATAAAACCGATGTCCAACAACTCCTGTAGTTGGACTTTTAACTCCTGAAGTTCAATAGGAGCCATTCGATATGGGGTTTTAGAAATGGGCTTTGTACCGGGTTCAAGGTCAATAAAGAATTCAATTTCTCGTTCCGGGGGTAGACCGGGAAGTTCTTCAGGAAATACATCGGAAAATTCTCTAACAATAGAAATATTATTCAAATCTGACTTGTCTTTGTTCAAATCCATAACATGGGCTAAGAAAGCTTGACATCCGTTTTTCAATAAACGAATAGCTTTGTGGCTTGATATGACAGTGACTGATTTTAGTGGTTTAGTAGTTTGAATTCGTATGACAGGTTGGTTAGGAATATGAAAACTAACAACCTTACGAAAACAATCAATTTTAGCATGATGAGTGGTTAACCAATCAATTCCTAAAATCACATCAAAAGCAAGTATCTTTAAAGAGATAAGATCAACAGGTAATGTGATAGTGCCAACTTGGATCATGCAAGATTTATAAACTGTAGATGTAACGAAGGTTTCACCCAACGGAGTTTCAACAGATAAGTTAAAGTCCAATTTCTCCGGAGTCAAGTTTAAACGTTGAGCACAAGCAGGAGAGATAAAAGAATGGGTAGAACCGGTATCTAGTAAAGTATAAACTTCGCAAGAATTCAAGATTAGCTTACCCGTGATCACCTCGTTCGGGTTTCTCGCGTTTTGGCCAGTAACGACAAACGCCCTTCCAGGAACCGCTGATTTCGACTTATCCGGGATAACTTTTGGAGTCACCATCCCCGCTGAACTTGGTTTTGCTACAGAACACTCTCGAGCTATATGACCTTCCTTTCCACAGTTATAACATACCTTGGATTGTTGTGGGCAGTTTGGGCTGATATGTCCCTCTTTCCCACATTTGTAACATACGACCGGTGGTCGTTCTCCTCCCCTAGAAACAGTTGATGTTTGTGCTGACGTCTTCACGTTATCATTGTTGTACCTTCTCTTCTTGAAATCTCCTCCCGACTCGCTCCTTCTATTATCACGACCACGATTACCACCAGAGTGGTTACCGCTTTTGTCCGAATGTTTTCCTCCCTGCTGGTTTTCATTGCTTCGATGACTGCCGCCACCGGTATGACCCTGGTTGTGGTCCCTCGGTTGCACATACTCATTATCTCGCTCTAATAATTGAGCCCTGTTTACAACATCTGAATATAAAGAAAATTTATGAGAGATAAGATATTGCCGAATCTCAGGTTTTAGACCTCTCAGAAACATCCTTGTCATTCGTTCCTCATTTTCGACCAAATGAGGTGCAAACCTGGATAACTCTGCAAACTTCGCCTCGTACTGGGACACCGTCATGTTGTTTTGTTCCAGTCTAATAAACTCAACCTCCTTCATATGACGAATACTTTCAGGAAAGTACTTGTCATTGAACAGTTTTTGAAATGTTTCCCAGGACATGTTGAGTGCGTCAGGCTGGGTACGCTTCACAGACTCCCACCAGTAGTCTGCCTCACCGCGGAACATAAATGTGGCGAATGGAACCTTCTGTTCCTCCGTGCATCCCAAGACATCAAATATCTTGGTAATTTGCTTGACCCACGTTTCCGCCATGATCGGATCCGGCTTTCCCTTAAATTCTGGTGGTCCCAATTCTTTGAACTGCTTAGCTGTGACAAACCGCGCGTTGTTATCATTTCCACCCGTATTCTGCACACGAGTCTCCCTCGTCTGATTTTGCATGAACTGCAAAAAGCTCCTAAACATTCCATCATTCATCGTTTGCTCGGTAACGTTGTTTACAGGAGGAATATTGCCTTCCTGTTGCACGTTCCCCTGGGTAGTGATCAAAGGTGTCTCCACGGTCTGATTTACTCCATTATTAACGTTCTCAGCTGCCATTCTTAAATACTGCCATAAAACAAGGGTTAATAGTCATGTCATATATTATCCCTATACTCTGACCGACCAAATAAACACCAAATAAACTTAGTCAGGTCATACTAGCGAAGGAATTCCCCGTCTCTCCCCTCCTAGTTCTTGTCTCACATCTCAGCCAGGGATCATATCCCTAAGCTCTGATACCAACTGTGACGCCCCCAGAATAGGTATACAACACCCATTCTGAGTCGCCAAATACATGGTACAGAAAGCAAACTACAACTTCAATAATACAATTGTCGTGCAAAATACGACAACACATACTGTGAGTTTAAATACAAATATTGTCTTCTAGACAATATCCACACTCAAATAAATCCTCATTACAATTATTCAAACACTATTTTACAGAAATAGTGAGGACTGCTAATACATCTTTCTAGAACCATCACTCCATACCCCGACTAGATCCTGCTATGTTCTCACCTCCTGAGAAGAAAAATGGAACAAAAAGGAAAAGGGTGAGCTCAACTAGCCCAGTAAAGAATATTATGACTAAGATAATATACAACAAATTATCGTTAGTCTTCAACAGGGAAAAATCTGATAAAATATAATCGACAACAAGTTTTAGATCAACAACTGCAGCGGAAACAGCAAACCATTAGAAGAGTCAAGTAGAGAAAGAATTCTACTATCTTCTAAGATTTAAAAGTCCATCATCAATATTTTATCCCTGTAACATCAATTAATAATCATCTTTAACCAAATATTCATCTTTGCACTACAGGCCAAAGATATTCATTTGTATCATCAGTCGGTCATGTTCATCTCAACACCTGTTCATCTTTGCACTACAGGCCAAAGATATTCATCAAGTAATTATACATCTTTGCACTACAGGCCAAAGATATTCAGTAATATCATCATTTAGGACTGAGGATGATGAAAAATATCTTAAAGAGAACGAATCCAATGAGACAGAAGGACAAATAGTAGGGATTCGTATAACAGTTTATCCAAGATCAATAATACTTCATAATAATCAATTGTGAAGCAGAATTCAAAAATAAAGATCAAAACATGGATACAATCAAAGATAGTAACCATAATAGACATCTTGGACAAAAAGGGAAAATTTTATTTTTCGGTGAATAGTGCCGTATTCGTGAATAGTGCCGTATACGTGAATAGTGCCGTATACGTGAATAGTAACCCCCGACACAAAAAGTTCCAAATTTGATAAAAACTCATATCAATATTTCAGCATAATGATATTGAAGAAAATAATATCATTAAGAAGAAAATAATATCCCTTACCTCAAATATCAGTACTTCTGGTCGGAATACCGGTATAAGGCTGAAAGAAACTTGCTCTGATGAATAGAAACTCTCAAAGTATCTAAATACTCACAAAATACACTCAATAATCTAGAGAGAGAAAGAGAGAAAACTTGTTTCTGGTGTGATTTTCAATTCTAACTTAGCCCTCTATTTATAGGAAAATTTTAGTAGGTTTGACCTGCAACCTGATGGCTTTACCTGCTACTATTCCCACCCACCACATTTGAAATATAATTCAGCACATTTCTTCACCAACCACAAGTGGGGCCCACCAATTCTAGAATTTTCCACCAAAATGATAAACTCCGAAAATTCAACAATTTCTGAACCAGTCATCTTGTAAAATTCATAATAAATCATACGTTCATTTTTAACGGTTCAAAATTTGTGGACATATACTCAACTTATATATGTATAACATATCCAAAAATTACCACGATCCAACGGTCGGATTAAAAATTATAACACCCGCAATATTTCTCAAAAACCCTGATTTGATTTTTAATACCTCCATTCCGATAAAAATACTGATAAAACACCTCAACATTAACTCCTTCATTTTTAACCACAAAAATATATCCCTCATTTATATCCACATAAAATAAATATTTCCTTATCATATGAATCAATAATTAATTATTCACAAATAATATTACAGAATCACATTTATGACAACCAGGCCGTTCCCAGGAAAGAGGGGGCTTTCCAATAAGGATTTCTCCTTACTGGCGCGCAATTAGATGACCAAACCTCTCCTTAGACAGAACTTTCTAGACATTGCCAATAATGTTATCTAATAATATTATTCAAATAATATGAATTATTGATCTGATAAATGAAAATACTGTGCAGCAACAATTATTGAAACAACAATAATATAAAATATCAACGCAGCAATTATTGAATCAATAAAATAAAATATTGAATAATAACTACTGTAACAATTATTGAGTAGTGCCTTCTTACGTAAGAATCAATAATTGGTGCAATACCGTGTGCTACTGTATTTTAACCACCGGGTATTCCAACAGTATTAACGGTAACAACTACGCCGTTATTTATAAACAACTTATACTTGTCGTTTTCTTCATCCAATCGCTTTCCGTTATGGGGCCCACACAAGGCTGCGTCGTCGTACGAATATTCCCCGACAGCAAGAATATTCCACGACCAACCGAATATTCACCGACCAAAAATAAATATTTTATAACCACTTGCTTATTTTGTAAAATTTGCACATTTCACCCATAACCAAAGTATTATATCAAATTAACCCCTTATTATTCACAATAATATTTAGAGAAAATTTGATTTTATTCATTAATAAGTTGGGGTCTTACAAAATCCATCCTTCGGAGCCTTTTTTGGACTTAAAACAGCATAGGTCATGGCAACGCGATGAGTTTTGAAGGGCTCGTCGATACGGTCGTTTTGATATATTATAGGCCCCAAAACTCCAAATGACGCTCCTAATAGTAGAGGCTCGTCGTCCCGAACTTCATTTTTTCGTCCAAAACATGAATTTCTGCCTAGAGTTCACCCCCTAGGGCTCGGCCCCCATAGGGTTCGCCCCCCTAGGTTTCGGCCTCCCTAGGGTTCGGCCTCCTAGGGTTCGCCCCCTAGGGGTGCGGTCATCTGGAGTGGTTTCGTAGCATGCAAGCATATCAATTTTTCTCTTTTTGCGTTTTCGTCAAGGAAAAATGTAAAGCCACACTTCATTATCCGAGGAAAAAACCAAGATGTACTCAAGGTATTAGGGCTCGGAAGATCCAAAAAAAATAAAAAAATAAAAAAAATGATAAAGGTTCGGCCCCCTAGGGTTCGGCGCCCTATAGGGTTCGGCTCCTATAGGGTTCGGCCACCACCTAGGGCGGGATCTCTCCTTAAAAAAAAAAAAATCAGGTTCAGCCCTAGGATTCGGCGCCCTATAGGGTTCGGCTCCTACAGGGTTCGGCCACCACCTAGGGGCTGCTCCTTCAAAAAAAAAAAAAAAAAATCAGGTTCAGCCCTAGGATTCGGCGCCCTATAGGGTTCGGCTCCTATAGGGTTCGGCCACCACCTAGGGGCTGCTCCAAAAAAAAAAAAAAAAAAGGTTCGGCCCTAGGATTCGGCGCCCTATAGGGTTCCGCCACCACCTAGGGGTTGCTCCTAAAAAAAAAAAAAAAAAAAAAAAAAAGGGGGTTCGGCCCCCTAAGCTTCGGCGCCCTATAGGGTTCCGCCTCCACCTAGGGGGCTGTCTCCTTCAAAAAAAAAATGATGAAAAAGAAGAACAGAGGCTAAGGTTCGGCCCTATTGGGCTCGAACACATATGGATTATTCCCTCATACCTTTGAGATCCTGTTGCTCTATCGAATCAATTGCTTGGGATGAATGACTGATCTTTCACCTAATCAGAAGCAAGACATGCGGCGAGGGATTATGAATAGAGACTTCTTACTTCTCCAAAATAAAGATAAGTAAAAAGTTTATATTTTTTCGAAAAGAATAAGATTAAAGCTTGATTTTATTCCCAAGAGAAGAATAAGATTAAAGCTTGATTTTATTCAAAAGAGAAGAGATGATTTTCGAAAATGGCTCATATACATATATATATATATATATATATATATATATATATATATATATATATATCAAATAAATAAAGATTTGGGGTTTAAAATAAAGAAAGATTGGATTTTATTTCTAAAATCCAAAATATTTGATTTCATTTTTAAAATAAAGAAAGATTGGATTTTATTTCCAAAATCCAAAATATTTGATTTCATTTTTAAAATAAAGAAAGATTTGATTTTATTTCCAAAATAAAATCCAGTCTTTGATTTCCAAAATAAAATTGAGATTTAATTTTATTTGGTTTGATAAAAAAGAAAGATTTTGTATACCCAAAATAATAAAAATTTCTTTTATTGAATGCTATTTGATTATTTTTCTTGTTTTCAATTTCCAGAAAAAATAAATAAATAAACAAATCCAAGGGTTTGACTCACGAGTATTTTTCCTTTTACTAGGACCATGGTCTTCAAGACCCGTGAAGTGAAGTCACGCAGAATCGTCTAAAAGCTGAAAGTGTTCTTGCGCGATCATCTATTTGGAAATGCGACTCTCGCGCAGGGGGCAAATGTGGGCCCATGTGCAAAATTAGGGTTCACATGACCTAATTAAATTAAATGCACAATTAGGGTTCCACGACCTCATTAAATGTGCAAGTTAGGGTTCGCATAACCTAATGGAATGAAGATGAAAAAGTTAGAAATAAATGTGCTAGACCGGGAGAAGCCTCCACGTGTCCCGAGGCGGAAGACTCGTGGAGGCGGCTCATTTTGGGAATTGATTGAGGGATTGATTGATGGCTAGAAGGACAGGGCAATAGGGGCATTATTCTAAGGACTAAAGGGTATTTCTGAAATTTCCCTGAAGGCATGTGCCTTGCACATGACTACTTTCTAGAATACCCTATAAATACCCCTTCCATTCCATTTGGAAAGGGACTTCTCTCCAGACACAAGACTCGAACTCTTTTAGTAGCTTAAGGCTCGGATATTCCACCTAAAAGCACTAACAAGATTCGAACACTCTCTCAACTCGAAGAACCGAAGTAGGCTCTTGGAATCCCAATAACCCTAACACGGTTTCCGGATTCTAGGGGTTCTGCCACGTGTCGTTGGAGTAACCGCCCACCTGTCGTTCTCCCCTCTACAATCAATCAATCAATTCCGTATTCTTCGTGGATTTCTCTCCTCCTCAGCCAACACGAAACCCTAAGCGAGCAAGGCGCGATTTCCTTGCCCACACCTTGATATGTGTATTTAAAGATGGAGAGATTCGATTCTCTCTCTCTCTCTCCGGCGTGGTTTGAAACTCTTGGAAAAAATACATCTAAAATTCCTAGGAATTACTTTTATCTCTTTGTGCAATTAAATAATAAATCAACAAACCCAATAATGAGAATGAAAGTAACAAAAAATCATAAGACACAATATTTAATGTAGAAAATCCAAGAACAGGGACGGAGCCAGGATTCAATATGGGGGGGGGGAGAATTTTTTTAGCATAATATATATTTATCACTAAAAAATAAAGTTTCACAATTACAAAAAATATTTTTACTAAAACAAAGATAATGTAGTAATATAATTTTCTTTGACAAATAATCACGAAATTCATCTATTATACTAAATGAGAAAATGGAAAAATATCTACTCTTGGAATTATCTTCACAATAGTCATTAATCAATACTATTATACTAAGCAACAACCAGTCTGATTAGAACATTAAAAATTTAGACTTAAGTTTAGCTCTCAGTAGTAACCAGGGGTAAACCTACTTGTTAAGGGGAATTAGCTAACTAGCTGTCTTGACCATTGAAAAAAAAAACAATCAAAATCATAAAATAAAAATCGAACTTTGCAGGGAAGTCCGGAGGAGCCTAACAACCAAAATCACAAAATACCCTTCAATCAAAGGAACTAATAATCAAAAACCCAAGAGAGATAATCAGAATCATCAAATACCATAAAGAATTAAAGATCAATCAATTCTACAAAACACCCATATGAAATCCCACAAAAATTAGAAGAAAACAATAGTAGATTGAGTTATCCGAATTGGGTATATACCTTAGAATACCAAGTAGGCCTTACAAAAAAATCAAATCTTGGGGGGGGGGCATGGCCCCCTCCAGCCCTATACTAGCTTCGTCCCTGCCCAGGAAAAAATCACAGGTCAAACTTCGAATCTCCACTATATTAAAATAATAGTCTTACAATAATCCTTCCAAGTTTTTTGCCCTAAAACTTGAGATTCCACAATAAATTGAGAGAGTATAAATTTACCTTTAATTAGGCTGACAAACATAATTAACTTCACCACTCAAAAACACCCCAAACAATCTATCCACAAGCAACAAACTGTAATTCTCTCAATTTATTCTTTCGGTACCTTCTTGCTATCAAGCTTCTCTCATGTGTAAAATAAGACTCCATCATAGTATAAATGTAACGACCCAAAAACAGGTCCATTCCACTCAACCCATTCTGAGTCGTCAAATACATGGTACAGAAAACAACTACAACTTTATTACAACAATTGTCGTGCAAAATACAACAACACATATGCTGTGAGTTTGGGTACAAATATATACCAAATGTGACTCATGTTCCAACCGTGGACATCACCTCACAATAACACCTTACATAAAGGTACAGTCAAAAACTGTTTTAGAAACTAGAATCTTTGGGAAGTGCTCAAGGAAACCTTCGTACATGGGAGGCCACGCGTCTAGGTTATGATAGATATCATATGGCCACAGAATTATCCTTGGTTGACCCAATAGACCCCAAAGAAAAATGAGAAGATTATTATCATATTCTTCCCAATGGTGAGTCTTCTCTTGACATATCATTATCTCTACTGTCTCTAATTGAGAATTATACTTCAAACAAACACCAAGATTATATAGGTAGTGCCCATAGATATACTCAGCAAGTGGATGAGCACATCCCTGTCTTATGATGACACGAGGTTGTATGTCATTAGACATCTTGTATGATAGTGACAAACCACCCTTCCAACGTTGGGTACACCTTACCCTATTGGATTCACCAAATATAACTACTAAATGAACTTTTCTATACTGCTTCGGGAGAACCTCCACAGCTAGAGACCACCGTTCTATTTCTCCGTTACCCCCGCTCGACCCAGCTACACTCTTATTACCTGAAAGGAATTGTGAAACAGAAGGGTGAGCACAACTAGCCCAGTAAAGAATATCATGACTAAAGATAATTCAATTATCAATAGCCTTCATCAACAATAAATCAGAGATTTAGAACATATGGTAAATGATAAAAATTTCAACCATAGTTGCAGCGGAACGAGCAATCCATTAGAAGAGTCAAATAGACCATAAAGTCTATTATCTCCTCCATGTTAAAAATCCACCAACAATGTTTTATCCCTGTAACATCAATCAACCATTCTGGTCCACAATCATATGAATAACTCATAATCATAACTGTAGTTCTATAAATTTTTCTTCGCACCCAGGACGAAGAATATTTTCATCACCTGTCTTTACCTGAAACATCAAAGATCATGGTTATACCAAATCACAATTCCTGTTTATAATCATACTAACAAATCCATCTTTGCACTACGGCCAAAGATATTCAACAACAGTTCATCTTTGCACTACAGGCCAAAGATATTCATCAACAGACCATCTTTGCACTACAGGCCAAAGATATTCAACAACAGTTCATCTTTGCACTACAGGCCAAAGATATTCATCAACAAACCATCTTTGCACTACATGCCAAAGATATTCATCAACAATTCATATTTGCACTACAGGCCAAATATATTCATATCTCAAAGAAATATATAATCATTTCAGAATTTATATAAACAATAATTATAACCATGTTGATCAATTCACCTTTGCACTTAAGTTTAAGATATTCAATTATAAATTCAATGGTCATGATCATACCAGTCACAATTCAACTTTGCACTACAGGCCAAAGAGAACTCGGGGTCTTACAATAAATAGTACTCTTCCTAATTTATTCCTATTATGAATTAGAAATAATTTAATCTCTTAATTAAATTAGAATCACATCTCCTTGTCATGGTCACCAACCAATTTAACAAGTAAATTTTTTTTCAACTTGGATTCCAAAATCACTTTTATTAATTAATTAATATTAGTAAGCTCTCCTTAATTTAATTTCAACTTGGATTCCTTTGATGAGTTTGGACTCATACCCAACACTTCACGTGGTGGGAAAGCATTCACGATTCGCACTTCGAATGGATCTCTTGGTTGTTGAGTGTTATGATCAGCTATTGAGCATTTAAATAAATGATATTACAGCTGGATAATAGAAAAGTTATCAGTTAGAAAATATCAGAAATAGAAATAATAAAAATAGGTGAGAAGGTTAGTTAGTAGTGTTGGTAGTGTTGCTAAAATGTTGGTCTATAAAAGGAGAAAAAAGGAGAGAGGAGGAAATCGAATACTTAAAAGTGTCTATTCTGAGTTTCAACTTAATTCTGTATAACTACCTCTTATCAATTCAAATCTTTCTATCATTTTCCTTTATTTTTCTCTGATCATTCTAATTTTCATTTGAATTCCACAATTTGTACTGCTAATCATAACATTGAGAAGGTTGTTAGTCTTGGAATGTGAAACTTGTTAGCTGTGAAACCCCATATTTTATGAATAAAGATTTAATTTTTTCAAAATATTTTTTTAAATATTATGGTGTGAATTTGAGATAATGTTATAGTTGTGGGTAGTATTTATAAATTTTATAAAGTATGCAAGTTGTTGTATTATATTCGATTGGTCGGGGAATATTATTTTTGTCGGGGAATATTCGTACGACGGCACAATTATTGGTGGACCCCACAACGGAATTATTGTCGGATTGAGAAAACGACGACAAAAATATTTTATGAAAATAACGGCAGAAGTTTTACCGTTAATACTGTTGAACTACTCGGTAGTAAAAGTACAGTAATACGTGTGGTTGCATAGTAGCATACGGTATTGATTATTGAGGCTTACGTGATAAGTCACTCAGTTTTATTTTATTGGTATTATTAATGTAATAAAACAGAAAAGCTTTTTATATAAAACAGAATACTTTTATAAAGTTATTCGTTTTATTATGCTAATAGTAAAATCTTTTTATATAAAACAAAATACTTTTATAAAGTTATCTGTTTTATTAGACAATAATTAGAATATATTATATTTTATTATGCATAGTGTTTGCATTGTGCCTGCATAGTATTTGCATAGTAAAATCTTTTATAAAGTTATTCGTTTTATTAGATTATAAATAGAATATATTATATTTTATTTAAAAGATTTTGCTTTAAATATGGACCGTCAGATTAAAGTAAATCAATCTGGACCGTTCATGAGCTAGTTACTATGTAGTCCATTCTTCTATAAATAGAAGCTCATTCTTTCATTATTTCTTACGAATTCACTGAAACTCTAGAGAGAGAAACTATAGAGAGAGTTCTTCTTCTATAATCTTGAGCGTATTTATTTAGAGTTTAAGAAAGCTTTGAGTGTAGTGCAAGTTTTCTTCGAGTATATCCTCGCCCTACCAGTTAGAATACTCTTCTTTCAAAGGTAAGGGAGATTATTTGTTATACCCGTAAGGGATATTATTTCTTTTGTATTCATGAAGAGAACTTCTGTTATTCCATTCTTTATTATTCTGTTGGAATAACCTGTATACGCGGACTCCCCTATACTTGGTGAAATTCTTTTGTTATTCCATTCTTTATTATTATGTTGGAATAACCTGTTTATGCGAAGTACCGCATACATGGTAAAATTCTTCTATTATTATGTTCTTTATTATTCTGTCGGAATATCCTGTCTGTGCGTTTACACCGGACCTGGTTCCATTATTTATTATTCTGTCAGAATATCCTGTCTGTGCGTTTTACGCCGGTCCTGGTTCCATTCTTTATTATTCTGTTGGAATATCCTGTCTGTGCGTTTTACGCCGGACCTGGTTCCATTATTTATTATTCTGTTAGAATAACCTGCCTGTGCGATCTATCGCATGCATGGTGATTTCTTTTGTTATTCAATTCTTTATTATACTCAGTTGGTTAAAATTTTGACTTCTATACTCCATGAAATTAGTGGAATATCCTTGATATTTGCGCTTCATCCAGTATCTTTTCATGGAAATAATCTTCTGAGCATTCTTGAATTTTACTCTACAAAGCAGTATCATGTTGACAATTTGGACGTTATCAGTTCCTAGATAAATTAATTCTTGAACTTATTTTATTGAACTCTTATATCATTGTCATCATCCTCATGTTTATATTTTGTTGAAAGTCATCTGTGGCCTGTAGTGCATAGATGGACTTGGTATGATTATGACCAGGGATTATTCGGTATAATCATGACCGTAATGTTACAAATGATGTGGAAAAAGTCCTTATTGGCCCGTAGTGCATTGATGGACAGTTTTTGGTATGATTATGACTATGGATTCTCTTTGGCCGTAGTGCAGAGATGAATTATTTTATGGCATGATCAGGACCGTTGATGAAAACATGATTATCTTTAGCCGTAGTGCATGGATAATCCGTGGTCGTGATACTAAAGAATATCCTTAGCCGTAGTGCAGGGGTGTTTCGATGATGTGGATTATTTATTAAGCTGAGTCTCAGCGATAAAAGTCATGAAAAACCTTTTAAATCATAGAAGATAGTAGATTTTATTCTCTACTTGACTCTTTTTATGGATTGCTTGTTCCGCTGCAGTTAAACTTGATGTCTATTGTATTTTATCAGTTTAACATTGCTGAAGACTAATGATAATTTATTCTGCATTATCTTAGTCATAATATTTCTTACTGGGCTATTTGAGCTCACCCTTTCTTTCACTGTTCTCTTCAGGAAATGAGAATATAGTTGGGACGAGTAGGGAAACGGAGTGATGGACCAGATGATATCATTAGTAGTCCTCACTATTCTATGTAATAGTGTGATAATAATTGTAATGAGAACTCCTTTTGAGTATGGATACTCTCTAGAAGACAATATTTGTATTCAAACTCACAGTTTATGTTTTGTCGTATTGTACACGACAGTTGTATTATTAAGTTGTATTTGAATTCTGTACCATGTATCTAGTGACTCAGAATAGGTGATGTATACCTATTTTGGGGGCGTCACAGTTTGTATCAAAGTTTAGGGATATGATCCCTGACTGAGATGTGAGACAAGAACTAGGAGGGGAGAGACGGAAAAATCCTTCGCTAGTATGACCTACCTAAGTTTATTTGGCATTTAATTGGTCGGTCAGAGTATAGGGATAATATGTGATATGTTAATTAACCCTTGTTTTGTTGCAGTATTTGAAAATGGCATCTGAAAATGTTGAGATAAGCAATGGAGCACATGAGATCGTTGAGTCTCCACAGATCAATAATCAGGACAATGTGCAACAGGATGGCGATAATCCTCCTGTAAACAATAACACTGATCAACTGATGAACGACGGTAAGTTTAGGAGTTTTTTAGAATTCATGCAACATCAGGCTAAGGCGGCTCCTGTTCATAATGCAGGTAAAAATAATGGCAACCCACGGTTGGTCACTGCTAAGCAGTTCAAGAAGCTGGGACCACCGGAGTTTTTGGGAAATCCAGAACCACTTAAGGCGGAGACGTGGTTAAAGCAGATCACCAAGATATTTGATGTCTTGGGATGCTCCGAGGAGCAAAAGGTTTCATTTGCCACCTTTATGTTGCGTGAAGAGGCAGATCACTGGTGGGAATCTGTAAAACGTACCCAGCTTGACGCACTCAAGATGTCTTGGTAGAAGTTCCAAGAGCTGTTCAATGACAAGTACTTTTCCGAAAGTATTCGTCACATGAAAGAGGTGGAATTTATCAAGTTGGAGCAAAACAACATGACCATGTCGCAGTACGAAGCCAAGTTTGCCGAGTTGTCCCGATTTGCGTCCAACTTGGTTGATAATGAAGAGAGAATGACGCGGATATTTTTAAGAGGTTTGAAGCCTGAGATACGTCAATATCTTATTTCTCATAAACTGTGTTTGTATTCAGATGTTGTTAATAGGGCTCAGTTATTGGAGCGCGATAACGAGTCAACCCAACCAAAAGAGAGCAGCCGACAAAATGATAATACCGATAATAACAGTCATCAAAGAGGTGACAATAAGCATGGAGGGAATCAACATGTCAGAAATGGTAAACCACTTCGGTGGTGATCATGGCCAAAACAATAAGAATGAACATTTCAAGAAGAGAAGGTTCAACAATGACGTGAAGACGTCGGCATCAACACCCGTTTCAAAGGAAGAAGAATGACCACCGGTCGTATGTTTTAAATGCAGACAGGAGGGACACATCCGTCCAAACTGTACGCAGCAATCCAAAGCGTGTTTTAATTACGGAAGAGAAGGTCACCTAGCTCGATTTTGTCGTATGGTGAAGTCAAGTCCAGCTGGGATAGTGATGCCAAAGGATGTCCCAGATAAGCCAAAGCCGGTAGTTTAAGAGAGAGCATTTTTTTTTCGTGACGAGGAACCTGAATAAAATTATCACGGGTATGTTAGTCATAAACTCTTTTGAAGTCTATATCGTGTTAGATACCGGTTCTACTTACTCTTTTATTCCACCTAGTTGTGTGCAATGTTTGAACTTAACTCCGGAGAAGTTAGACTTTGATTTATCTGTTGAAATTCCGTTGGGAGAAACCTTCGTTACCTCCACTATTTATAAATCTTGTTTGATTCAAATCAACGCTTTCACGTTACCTGTCGATCGTATCTCTTTAAAAATACTTGCCTTTGATGTGATTTAAGGAATCGATTGGTTAACTACTCATCGTACTTTTTGTAACGTTGTTAGCTTTCATACTCCTAACCAATCTGTTATACGAATTCAAAGTAACCAAACCACTAAAGTCAATCATTGTCATATCAAGCCATAAATAAAGAGCCCCGATCCTTTCGTTGTTGACTTTTTTGTGTGGAATGCATCGAAGCCAGACTTTCTGTAGGCAACGTTGTGAATGACGATGGCAAGTTGATAGGTATCAATGTGACGTACTATCCAAGTCTTGGATGAGAGTCACAGTTTTGAATGATATTTCTATTGTTAATAAATTTCCTGACGTATTCGTGAAGACTTCTTAGCCTACCCCAGAGCGTGAAATCAAATTTTGTATTGACCCTAGTACAAAACCCATTTCTTAAACCCTTAAATATTTCTTCAACTAAAACAAATGTATTATGCGCCAAAGATGTTGGCTCGAGCTGTTGAAGATTACGATAGTACCATTCAATACCATCGTGGAAAAGCAAACGTGGTAGCTGACGCATTGAGTAGAAGATCGTATGTGAGTGAGATGTTGTTAACACAAAGACCCATTTCATATAACCTACAAATGATGAAGATAGAGTTGAAGGCTCTAGGGACCCATGTGAAGATAACGAATATACGATTAGAATTAACTTTAATCGATAAAGTTAAAGCCGTGCAAGCTACGGATCCGAAGCTGATGAATTCTAAGAAGAAGGTTCAAGAGGGCGTTATTTTAAAAGCAAGAGTTGATGTCTCAACCCTCGATTTAATTGGCCCATTTGAAATCCTCGATCGAGTAGGAATTGTGGCTTATAGACTAGTTTTACCGCCAAGAATGTCGCGTGTTCATAACGTTTTTAACGTATTGATGTTACGACCCGAACCACATTATTGATTTAGAACCGGACGAGATAGCGAATAATTTAACGTATGAAGATGTACCTGTTAAAATCCTGGAATGTATTCAACACTCAAAGGTTATACCTCAAGAGTTAGAATCTGACGAAGTGTCCTCATCTGTTCAGCATACCAGGTACGTATGTAAATTTCGAGGGCGAAATTTCATAAGGAGGGGAGATTGTGAAACCCCATATTTTATGAATAAAGGTTTAATTTTTTCGAAATATTTTTTTAAATATTATGGTGTGAATTTGAGATAATGTTATAGTTGTGGGTAGTATTTATAAATTTTGCAAAGTATGCAAGTTGTTGTATTATTTTCGATTGGTCGGGAAATATTATTTCTGTCGGAGAATATTCGTACGACGACACAATTATTGGTTGACCCCATAATGGAATTATCGTCGGATTGAGAAAACGACAAAAATATTTTATAAAATTAACGGCGGAAGTTTTACCGTTAATACTGTTGAACTACTCGGTAGTAAAAGTACAGTAATACGTGTGGTTGCATAGTAGCATACGGTATTGATTATTGAGTCTTACGTGATAAGTCACTCAGTTTTATTTTATTGGTATTATTAATGTAATAAAATAAAAAAGTTTTTTATATAAAACAGAATACTTTTATAAAGTTATTCGTTTTATTAGGCTAATAGTAAAATCTTTTTATATAAAACAAAATACTTTTATAAAGTTATCTGTTTTATTGGACAATAATTAGAATATATTATATTTTATTATGCATAGTGTTTGCATAGTGCCTGCATAGTATTTGCATAGTAAAATCTTTTATAACGTTATTCGTTTTATTAGATTATAAATAGAATATATTATATTTTATTTAAAAGATTTTGCTTTAAATATGGACCGTCAGATTAAAGTAAATCAATCTGGACCGTTCATGAGTTAGTTACTATGCAGTCCATTCTTCTATAAATAGAAGCTCATTCTTTCATTATTTCTTACGAATTCACTAAAACTCTAGAGAGAGAAACTATAGAGAGAGTTCTTCTTCTATAATCTTGAGCGTACTTATTTAGAGTTTAAGAAAGCTTTGAGCGTAGTGCAAGTTTTCTTCGAGTATATCCTCGTCCTACCAGTTGAAATACTCTTCTTTCAAAGGTAAGGGAGATTATTTGTTGTACCCGTAAGGGATATTATTTCTTTTGTATTCATGAAGAGAACTTCTGTTATTCCATTCTTTATTATTCTGTTGAAATAACCTGTATACGCGGACTCCCCTATACTTGGTGAAATTCTTCTGTTATTCCATTCTTTATTATTATGTTGAAATAACCTGTTTATGCGAAGTACCGCATACATGGTGAAATTCTTCTACTATTATGTTCTTTATTATTCTGTCGGAATATCATGTCTGTGCGTTTACGCTGGACCTGGTTCTATTATTTATTATTCTGTCGGAATATCCTGTCTGTGCGTTTTACGCCGGTCCTGGTTCCATTCTTTATTATTCTGTTGGAATATCTTGTCTGTGCGTTTTACACCGGACCTGGTTCCGTTATTTATTATTCTGTTAGAATAACCTGCATGTGCGATCTATCGCATGCATGGTGATTTCTTTTGTTATTCCATTCTTTATTATACTCAGTTGGTTAAAACTTTGACTTCTATACTCCATGAAATTAGTGGAATATCCTTGATATTTGCGCTTCATCCAGTATCTTTTCATGGAAATAATCTTCTGAACATTCTTGAATTTTACTCTACAAAGCAGTATCATGTTGACAATTTGGACGTTATCAGTTCCTAGATAAATTAATTCTTGAACTTATTTTATTGAACTCTTATATCATTGTCATCATCCTCATGTTTATATTTTGTTAAAAGTCATCTGTGGCCTGTAGTGCATAAATAGTGTAAGACCCCGAATTTTATGAAATAAAAGTATTCAATTTTTCTTATAATTACTATTCAGTAAATGGTTAAATTGATAAATATTAAAGTTAAGGGTGATATGTGAATTTTTTTCAAAATAAGCAAGTGGTTATAAAATAATCATTGTTGTCGGGGAATATTCGTTTGGTCGTGGAATATTCTTTCTGTCGGAGAATATTCGTACGACGGCGCAGCTATTTGTGGGCCCCATAACGAATAACTGTCGGGTGAAGGAAAATGAAAAATTTAAGTTTTTACAAATAACGGCGTAGTTGTTACCGTTAACACTGTTGGAATACCCGGTGGTTAAAATACAGTAATACGCGTTATTGCACAGTAGCACACGGTATTGCATAGTATTTTTGAAATTATTGATTCTTACGTAAGAAGGCACTACTCAATAATTGTTACAGTAATTACTGTTTAATATTTTATTTTATTGATTCAATAATTGTTGCGTTGATATTTTATATTATTGTTGTTTCAATAATTGTTGCTGCACAGTATTTTCCTTTATCAGATCAATAATTCATATTATTTGAATAATATTATTAGATAACATTATTGTCAATGTCTAGAAAGTTCTGTCTAAGGAGAGGTTTGGTCATCTAATTGCGCGCCAGTAAGGAGAAATTCTTATTGGAAAGCCCCCTCTTTCCTGGGAACGGCCTGGTTGTCATAAATGTGATTCTGTAATATTATTTGTGAATAATTAATTATTGATTCATATGATAAGGAAATATTTATTTTATGTGGATATAAATGAGGGATATATTTTTGTGGTTAAAAATAAAGGAGTTAATGTTGAGGTTTTTATCAGTATTTTTATCGGAATGGAGGTATTAAAAATCAGGGTTTTTGAGATATTTTGCGGGGGTTATAATTTTTAATCCGACCGTTGGATCGTGGTAATTTTTGGATATGTTATACATATATAAGTTGAGTATATGCCCACAAATTTTGAACCGTTAAAAATGAACGTATGATTTATTATGAATTTTACGAGATGACTGGTTCAGAAATTGTTAAATTTTCGGAGTTTATCATTTTGATGGAAAATTCTAGAATTGGTGGGCCCCACTTGTGGTTGGTGAAGAAATGTGCTGAATTATATTTCAAATGTGGTGGGTGGGAATAGTAGCAGGTAAAGCCATCAGGTTACAGGTCAAACCTACCAAAATTTTCCTATAAATAGAGGGCTAAGTTAGAATTGAAAATCACACCAGAAACATAAGTTTTCTCTCTTTCTCTCTCTAGATTATTGAGTGTATTTTGTGAGTATTTAGATACTTGATGAGTTGCTATTCATCAGTGCAAGTTTCCTTCAGCATCATATCCGATATCCAGCCAGAAGTACTGCTCTTTTGAGGTAAGGGATTGTATGGGATTGTGAGGGATAGTAAGGGATAGTAATGGATTTTATTGTGGAATTTTTATCTTTTGTGTCGGGGTTACTATTCATGAGTTACTATTCACGAGTTACTATTCATGAGTTACGAATATTACTCTTGAGATTAAAACTATATGTTGATCATATTATTTTTATCATCATATATAACATTTTTATAACCCTGATGTTGAAATTCTCTTTCACTGGAGTGTAAAGATGGGTAGATTTCTGGTATGATCATGACTATGGGTTCTCTTTGGCCTGTAGTGCAAAGATGAACTGTTGTTGAATATCTTTGGCCTGTAGTGCAAAGATGAACTGTTGTTGAATATCTTTGGCCTGTAGTGCAAAGATGAACTGTTGTTGAATATCTTTGGCCTGTAGTGCAAAGATGAACTGTTGTTGAATATCTTTGGCCTGTAGTGCAAAGTTGAATTGTGACTGGTATGATCATGACCATTGAATTTATAATTGAATATCTTAAACTTAAGTGCAAAGGTGAATTGATCAACATGGTTATAATTATTGTTTATATAAATTCTGAAATGATTATATATTTCTTTGAGATATGAATATATTTGGCCTGTAGTGCAAATATGAATTGTTGATGAATATCTTTGGCATGTAGTGCAAAGATGGCCTGTTGATGAATATCTTTGGCCTGTAGTGCAAAGATGAACTGTTGTTGAATATCTTTGGCCGTAGTGCAAAGATGGTTTGATGATGAATATCTTTGGCCCGTAGTGCAAAGATGGATTTGTTAGTATGATTATAAACAGGAATTGTGATTTGGTATAACCATGATCTTTGATGTTTCAGGTAAAGACAGGTGATGAAAATATTCTTCGTCCTGGGTGCGAAGAAAAATTTATAGTCACAATTATGATTATGAGTTATTCATATGATTGTGGAAAGGAACTATTGAGTGATGTTACATGGATAAAACATTATTGGTGGATTTTTAACATGGAAGAGATAATGGACTTTATGGTCTATTTGACTCTTCTGATGGATTGCATGTTCCGCTGCAACTATGGTTGAAATTTTTATCATTTACCATATGTTCTAAATCTCTGATTTATTGTTGATGAAGGCTATTGATAATTGAATTATCTTTAGTCATGATATTCTTTACTGAGCTAGTTGTGCTCACCCTTTTGCTTCACAATTCCTTTCAGGTAATAAGAGTGTAGCTGGGTCGAGCGAGGGTAACGGGGAAATAGAACGGTGGTCTCTAGCTGTGGATGTTCTCCCGAAGCAGTATAGAAAAGTTCATTTAGTAGTTATATTTGGTGAATCCAATAGGGTAAGGCGTACCCAACGTTGGAAGGGTGTTTTGCCACTATCATACAAGATGTCTAACGACATACAACCTCGTGTCATCATAAGACAGGGATGTGCTCATCCACTTGCTGAGTATATCTATGGGCACTACCTATATAATCTTGGTGTTTGTTTGAAGTATAATTCTCAATTAGAGACAGTGGAGATAATGATAAGTCAAGAGAAGACTCACCATTGGGAAGAATATGATAGTAATCTTCTCGTTTTTCTTTGGGGTCTATTGGGTCAACCAAGGATAATTCTGTGGCCATATGATATCTATCATAACCTAGACGCGTGGCCTCCCATGTACGAAGGTTTTCTTGAGCACTTCCCAAAGATTCTAATTTCTAAAACAGTTTTTGACTATACCTTTATGTAAGGTGTTATTGTGAGATGATGTCCACGGTTGGAACATGAGTCACATTTGGTATATATATTTGTATCCAAACTCACAGCATATGTGTTGTTGTATTTTGCACGACAATTGTTGTAATAAAGTTGTAGTTGTTTTCTGTACCATGTATTTGGCGACTCAGAATGGGTTGGGTGGAATGGACCTATTTTGGAGTTGTCACAAATAGACTTGGTATGATTATGACCAGGGATTATTCGGTGTAATCATGACCGTAATGTTACAAATGATGTGAAAAAAGTCCTCATTGGCCCGTAGTGCATTGATGGACAGTTTTTGGTATGATTATGGCTATGAATTCTCTTTGGCCGTAGTGCAGAGATGAATTGTTTTATGGCATGATCAGGACCGTTGATGAAAACATGATTATCTTTAGCCGTAGTGCATGGATAATTCGTGGTCGTGATACTAAAGAATATCCTTAGCCGTAGTGCAGGGGTGTTTCGATGATGTGGATTATTTATTAAGCTGAGTCTCAGCGATAAAAGTCATGAAAAACCTTTTAAATCATAGAAGATAGTAGATTTTATTCTCTACTTGACTCTTTTAATGGATTGCTTGTTCCGCTGCAGTTAAACTTGATGCCTATTGTATTTTATCAGTTTAACATTGTTGAAGACTAATGATAATTTATTCTGCATTATCTTAGTCATAATATTTCTTACTTGGCTAGTTGAGCTCACCCTTTCTTTCATTGTTCTCTTCAGAAAATGAGAATATAGTTGGGACGAGTCGGGAAACGGAGTGATGGACCAGATGATAGCATTAGTAGTCCTCACTATTGTATGTAATAGTGTGATAATAATTGTAATGAGGACTCCTTTTGAGTATGGATACTCTCTAGAAGACAATATTTGTATTCAAACTCATAGTTTATGTTTTGTCGTATTGTACACGACAGTTGTATTATTAAGTTATATTTGAATTCTGTACAATGTATCTGGCGACTCAGAATAGGTGATGTATATCTATTTTGGGGGCCTCACATTAGCGATTTCGGTTGTCCAAGGAAAACACATATCGGAAATTATGCATTTTGGTTGTTCTTTTGTATCTCTGAGAAAAGTTTCTATTGGTTCTCGTAACATGCCAGTTGCTGTGAAAAAAATTATAGACGAGCCTAGTGTTGCTAACATGTCAAAATTTTCACACCCTTTTGGTAGGCCTTACTTCTTCACTCACAACAACACGGATTTTGAGGCCGGATTGTGCTAAACGAGCGACATTTGCTTTAAACCGGAGCGCGTTAACAGGTCTGCTGATAATGGTTGATGTAGGGTTCAGTTAGGATGAAGTTGCTAATTCAAGACCATCGGTCGGTTGACACTTCCCTTGCCGACACGTCGCAACCCATTGGTTCAACGGGTGAGATTCAAAAGTTCAGCACGGTGTCGTTTGGCGAAGGCGCAACGACCAAATGAGAACTCATCGGCACAAACAAGTTCTGACAGACGATTTATATTTTCCCGGGCAAATCGATTGATGTCCAGCGGTAGATTTGGCGCCATTGTAAAACAGAGCTTCTTGGCGTTAAACCGCTGCGAGCGAAGATTGAAATTGAAAGGAACCTACAAGCGACCATGTAAAACAGAGCAACCACGTATTGATCTAGAACTGTGCTTCTTCATTATTAAGAACAGATTCATCTAAAAACAGAGGTTAATTCTTGGTCTTTGATTGTCCTCATCAACAGCTGTAGGTGATAATCTTGAGGTTAGTAATTGTCCTCATAAAATAATGTCCCTCTCGCACATGTACAAAGTATCTGTTGTATTTTCTTGTCTCAATCCTAAGAGTCACACTTTTTGATTTAGATAGTATGTTCTTCACATCTCATTTGTTTTGACAGTTGAAACATAGAAAGAACTAAATGGAGGAGAGAAATTCAGAAAGTGTTCCACTTGTTGAAAGTCCTTACATAGGACAAAAATTTGATTCGGAGGAGGATGCGTTTGATTTCTATAATAATTATGGAAGAAAATTAGGATTTAGTGTGAGGAAACAATATGTAAACAAAAACAAGCTGGGTGTTGTTACTTCAAGAAGATATTCATGCTCGAAGGAGGGTGAGCGGAAGGAAGTAACAGTAGAGGGCAAGAAAAAGAGAGTTAGACTACCTAGTAGATTCAATTGTCAAGCAAAAATGAATGTAGTACTTGATAAGACAATACAAAAGTACGTTGTCAACGGCTTTGATGAGAATCACAATCACTTATTGCACATTCCAGAATGCATTCATTTGATGCGATCTCAACGGGATGTAGCCAAAGCACAAGCGATTGAGATTGAATTAGCATATAATTCTGGAATAAAATCCAAACAAACCCATGAGTTGATGTCTAGACAAACTGGAGGGAAGGATTGTGCTGGTCACACAAGATCAGATCAGAAGAATCATTTACAAACAAAAAGGCAAAGAGATATGAAATACGGTGAAGCTGCCAGTTTCTTATTGTACTTTTAGAAGCAGTTGTCTGAAAATTCGTCATTCTTTTATGCAGTCCAATTAGACAACGATGAACAGATAACAAATATATTTTGGGCAGATGCAAAGATGATAATCGATTATGCTCAATTTGGGGAGGTCGTTACTTTTGATACCACTTACAAAACAAATAGCTCGTATAGACCTTGTGGTGTTTTTGCAGGTTTTAATCACCATAGGCAAGCTATTATATTTGGTGCAGCATTAATGTATGATGAGACAACACCGTCGTTTGAGTGGTTGTTTTGCAGTTTTTTGGATGCCATGTCCCAGAAGAAACCCATTACAATATTCACTGATCAAGATCATGCAATAGCAAGTGCATTATCATCAACGATGTCGGACACATATCATAGGTTGTGTACTTGGCATATTGCTCGAAATTGTGTGAAACGCATGTCCCCCGTGATGAAAGAAGACAGTAAAGAATTTCTACAAACATTTATGAATTGTGTATATAAATATGATGATGAGTCATTATTTGAAAATGCTTGGGCTGAAATGATCGCTAAGTATAAAGTTGAGTCAAATGACTGGATGCAATGTACATATTCATTGAAAGAAAAATGGGCAAGATGTTATACTAACAAGACTTGTTCTTTGGGAATGAGGAGTACACAACTCAGTGAGAGCTTGAATGTAGATATCAAAGATTACTTAAGCTCGGGAATTAATTTGGTACAATTCTTCACACATTTCAACCGGTTGCTTGAGGCTAAGAGATATAAAGAGTTGGAGGCTGAGTATGAGGCAAGGGAGAGAGTACAATATGGCAGGGTGAAGAGGACACCGATGTTGAATGAAGCTTTCATTCACTATACTCCTGCAATATATTCTGAATTCGAAGAACAATTTGATAAGTCACTTTGCCTTGTTATAAAGTCAGTTGAGGAGAAAGAGGAAGGGCAATTCGAGTACGTAGTAATTTACTTTGGGAGCGATAAAATACGAACTGTTATAGGCAACCCTACTCGACAAGAAGTTGCGTGTTCATGTAAAATGTTCGAGACAAAAGGAATCTTATGCTCTCATACACTGAAAATTTTAGACATTATGAATATCAAATTGGTTCCAAAGAAATATATCTTGAAAAGATGGACAAAGTTTGCGAGGAATGGGCAGGTGATAGACAGTTATGGGAGAGAGGTAGAGAGGGATCCAAAGCTGAAATTAGGCAGTCGATATCGAATGTTAATGCCAAATCTAGTTAAGATTGCTCATCGAGCTGCAGAATGTGAAGAGGCAACGAAAATGGTTAATCAAGTAATTGGTGAGCTATCTATACGTGTGGAAGAAATATGTAATAGACAAACAAGCATCCAACAAGAGAAAAACAATGATTCTCATGAAGTGGATCGTCATGAGATAGTTGTTAATTCCATTACAGTTAATGTACCTGCAAGAGTTGGAATTCCAAAAGGGGCAACAGTACGAGGAATCAAAAAAAGGTCGAGATCATATAAGGGTCAGTCACGACTAAAGTGTTGGCTAGAAAAATTGGCAGGGAAAAAGAGGCAAAAAGTTGGAAGTAAAAAGAACGAGGTATTGATAGCAATATTATATAAATATACATATTGAATTAGTACGAATTGGTGTTAATGAGTGCAAATATAAATATACATACTTTTTGCATCTGTATACAAATGTTATTAATTTTAAAGCATGGACAGATGACGAGATTGAGCTCCGAATCAAATGGAAGGCATGGTGATGAACAGGGAAGTGGACACTCATCATTTGGAAGGCATGGTGATGAACAAAGAAGTGGACACTTATCATTTACTGAGTTGTTAATGTCTCCGTTTAATAGCGAACTTTTGTAGTTAATGTTACTACCATGTAATATGTTAATGTTACTACCATGTAATATGTGAAGTTACTATCATTTAGGCATGGTGATGAACTGGTGTTGCTTCAACTACTTTTGTGGACTTGATGGTAGGTTGTGTAAGATTAGGCCTTTGAAGCTTAATGGCAAGCTTTATGTGTTTTCTTGTGTAAGTTTCAGTATTCTAGAATTTTAGTAGCAATTGAAGTATAGTATCATTTTTCTTATATTTTTTTCCTTCAATCTTTTCTGTTCAAGGGACACGAAAGAGTTAGTGTATATATTTGCTTATTACTAATTTTCCCTCAACTGTAATTTTGTTCAAAAAGGAGGAAAGTGTCTGGATAAAAGTTCTGTATGTTGACATTCTATTAGTGTAATGTTTTTTATGAATTCCCATGTATTATAAAGTAACAATATAAATTGAATTGGCAAAGTCTGTATTTCTTGTCTCTTTGCACTATGACCACAAGTATTGTATATGATACTTAATGAGTGAACTGCTAAATCAATTCTGTTAACCTCTAACATGCAAAATATCAGATGAAAAGAAGTTGATTTTCAGTTATATATTCAACATATAAGCTGAAATATGTGTCTTGTGTTCATATCTGGGCAATTATAGGTTGTTATAACATGATGTTTTTTTGATAATGTTTGAGAAACTTGGGTAACAATTTCATATCCTCAACAATATGCTTAAGCCATCAGAAAAAAGAAGCATATAACAGTTGCCTCATTTTGATAAGGAAAGTTACATGACTCCAATGCTAAATCAAACACAATAACATTACTAACATTAATATCATTCAAGTCCAATTGCAAATAATTAAACATAATAAGATTAGTTCCAAATTTCTCCTTACATTTTGACAGTCATTAGCTTACACACAAATAGCCACAGTAGGCTCTTCCTAATTTTTACATCAATAACCTTCATTAGCTTACATCTTCCTAACTTTTACATCAAAAACCTTCAAATATTATCAACAAAAGTATACATTTTTAAGCCCAAGGTTAACTCAAAAACTGACTACTAAATAACTCAAAAATCAGCCACCAACAACCATCTTCATGCAGCGACAGTAACCCAAAACATAGGCACCAACAACCATCTTCATGTAGAGACAATAAGGACAACCACAAGCAAAAACAAAGCTCCAAGCAACCCATAGAGCACATGTCTCTCTTTCTTATAGCTGGACAATAATTTCGAAATGTCAATTAGCTGACTTTGTAAATCACCTTCATATTGAACAACTTCGGTGAGCTGCTCTACCAGATATTTTTCATTTGCACGACAAGCTTTCAAATCAACAATAAGGTTCTTATTTTCAGCCTCTGTTTCATTGAGTTTGTTCCAAATCCTAGGAATAATTTCTTTCCCCTTCTTACATAAAGAAGGATCAATCCACTCAAAAAACCGACAAGCAAGTCCCACATACAAAATCAACAAAATCAGATTTTTATTTACTAATAAATAGATTATAAATACTCATCAAGTATTCATAAAAGAATAAAAAAAATTCTTACAGACAATGGGCTCCAATAAGCACATCCATAAAATTGGCACCCCAAATTTCGTACAGTCCAAGCGGTCTTCAATTGAGCCAATTTTTCACAATAGCAGTATTTGGGATGATCGGAAGCACCAGATTGGGTGGAACGTGCAGGTTGCGTACGTTGAGTTGAGTGTAATGTGTAATTAGAGGTGGAATAACTTTGATTAAAACTAGCTTGTTGAGACATATTGAGGCAGTATGCTATTACTAAGACGAAGAACCAGTTGGGTGGAGATGGGTGAAGATGAAAGAAACAGATAAATGCTATATGTAAGAGGAGGAGGAAGAACCAGTTGGGTGGAGATGGGTGACAATGAAAGAAACAGATAAATGCTATAAGTAAGGAGAATAAGGATCAATTGGCGCCAAATCTCCCGCTCAATCTTCGGTCGCTGCCTTTGCTACACAGCGGTCATACGTCAATCGATTACACCAGACGTGCCGATTACTTCTTATTGTATTTGATCGCTACATCCGATTGATCGCTGCGCCTTCGCCAAACGACGCCGTGCTGAACTTTTGAATCTCACCCGTTGAACCAATGGATTGCGAGGTGTCGGCAAGGGAAGTCTCAACCGACCGATGGTCTTGAGTTATCAACTTCATCCTAACTGAACCCGTTGATGTAGCATCGCGTTGCGGTCTACCATGGGGATGGTATGGCCTCGAGCCATTAGAGGAAACAAGACAAAATGAAGGTCCTGAGCTAGATTTGACATGGGAATTTTGGACTAACAAGAGCGATTGAGGAGTTTTAAATTTGCTAGTTTATGTAATGAAGGTTGAAACAAATTGTCCTAGTTTTGGTGCTTGTATTGTATGGCTGGCTACTAGGTTTGGTGATGTAAGAGGTTATGTATGGAAATTTGGAGGCTTATCTAGAGGGAATACGAGGCTGTTGCAACAATTAGAGTTGGATGATGTTTCTCTGTTAATTGCATTGTTATAAGCACAATTGGAATTTTCTTGTATATCATGCGAGTGACAGGGCAGTTCCAACTATCAGGACGGAAATAGTACTAAACCATTTACAGAAAATGTAAATTTTGGAATGAACCTAGAAATTTTTATTCAGTTATTTTGTAAGAGTGACGTCAAAATCTTACATTTGATGGTCTAGTGTTGAGTGTGGTATCAAGTAATGCAAAAATTGTAGTTGCACAGAGGCCAAATTTACTTTATTTATTTTGGAATAATCACGAGTTTCGTCATACCCATACATATTTAACAGTGTCGGTCTAGTTAAACTTTGCAATCGAAGAAGAGAAAAGATTCTTCAAGCTCTAGATGTGCATGATAAATACCACCAACACTCAATTCAATTAAGTACCCCAGATAAAAAAGTGTCTATAACTTCCTATCCCCAACCTAGAGTAGCTAGGTGGGGAAGTAAAATTAATCATTTACGAAATGAGTCACTTCATTTCTCCATCCTAGAATACAAGTAATCCGACATGGTGGATACATATACTGCCATAGTATCTTATTGACGAACAATTGATTGGTAAATACAATCAACCAAATGGATAAAACTTGTAGTTGGCAAATACTATTCATACAAGGAATTATTTACGGCGGAGCCTGAGCTGTAAATATTAAGAAGTATTTATAGAAATAACAATTCCTGCTATTGTATTGTAAATGGAAACACTAACACTAGCTGGTTCATTTCAATTTCAGTTGTTCCACGACATCCTGAATCAACATTGTGGTATTCAAGTAAGAAGAACCTCCTTCCTCTGTAGCTTTTTTTGCCATATCTCTAAGCTCTCTAGCTCTTCTTCTAATCCTCTTCCCTTTCTCTTCTGAATCCATTACTTCTTTTATAGCTTTCTTCAATTGGTCGGTGCTGACGTACACCTCATTATATCCCACATCCCCCATCTTCATCGCAGCCTCCACCCCGGTTCTCACACCAATCTTCAACACATTGACTATAAGTTTTTCATTGTAAAACTGTTCGGCAAACATCGGCCACGTTATCATTGGCACGCCGGAGGACACGGCTTCCAATGTCGAATTCCACCCGCAATGCGTTATAAATCCTCCAACCGAGGGATGGGACAATATCAAAACTTGGGGCGCCCATCCTCGCATAATTAGGCCTCTCCCTTTAACTCTCTCCTCAAACTTTTCTTCTTCTAACCATTTTTCTACCCGGCTTGATAAATCTTTCTTTTTAATGGTCCATATAAACGGTCGATTCGACGCTTCTAAGCCCAACCCTATCTCAACAATCTGGGCTTCTGATATCCTGCCTAGCCCTAGGCTCCCAAAACAGGCGTAAATGACCGAGCTGGGCTCCATTGAATCCAGCCATTTCATACAAACATCTTCATCATCAATGGAGGCCTTTTTACCTCTTTCTAACTTATCCCACATATCTTTGTTACACAAAGAAACTGGACCAATGCACCAAACTTTCCTTCCCATATTCATATGTGCATCCACATATTTGGACTCCATTTCATAAAAACTATTCACTACCATCCCTCTCGTTAAAAGCTCAGCCTCTCTCATTTGATCCACAATTCCTTTTTTATCTCCGCCTCCAGTTCTCTCTGTTTCTTGGGGGATTTGGGACTTGGTTATTACAATCTCATCCGGCATGTTTGGGACCACAAATGGCTCTGAATCTGAACCAACAGTTTCATCAACATTCATACGCATAACTGTTTGGCCTAACAGGAGAGAAAAACAGCAAACTGTTTGGAAATCATACCTCGGAATCTTCAAATTGGAGGCAACCTTAACAGTCCAAGGAAGAACATTGCTTGATATGATGCAGCTGGGCCGCGGCTGCAACTCCTCGAGCAGATCTTGTATGGGTTGTTGTAACATAGTACACGCTATAAAAAACGGTTTCCACGTGTCTGGTGAAGGTAGGGCCTCCATGCTTTCCAATCCTTGGGGCAATCCGGCCTCTTGGGCCGGAAAGGGCACCGTGGACAGGCCTATTTTGACATGGGTGGATTTCTGGGCTCGGTCGATTATGGATTGGATTGTGATTGCGTTGAGCGGTGTTGTGATTACGGTGACGGTTAGTTGTGGTCGTTGGGTAAGTAATTTTGCCAAGTCCATGAGTGGAATTATATGGCTAGGGGACATGAAAGGAATTAAGATGAAGTGAAGGTCTTGGGTTTGGAGAATAGCCATTAAATGAGCTTGGGTTCTGTTCTGTTCTGTTTACAGGAGCAAGAAGAACTGTAGTTATTTTGTATAGAAACTGAATGGTGTTATATGTATATATGGGCAAAAGAGTAGCCAATAATATACAATAAATGTAAAATATATTACTCCCTCCGTTCTTTAATATAGGTCGTTTTAAAATTGTGCACAAGTATTAAGGAAACGATTGTATAGCATTAACTATAATATCAATTGTCTATTTTATCCTTGTATTGGAAGAAGAGAATATTATTTATTAGATATAAAATAGTGAGAGAACCAAAGTTACATTTAATACTTGAGGTAATATTAGAAACTAAGCAATTAATACTTATTTAAAATTCTAAAACGACTTATATTGAGGAACAAAAATATTTATCTAAAATAACTTATATTAAGGAATGGAGGGAGTACTAGTAAGTATCGCGGCACAAACACGCGGGACTGAAGAACTTGCACACGTTGCAAACATGGGAGTACGTTACGTTATAGATGAGATATATGTTTTCTTATATTTGTGAAAGAGTTCTTCCAAGTAAGAAGAAATAAACTTATATTTAATATTTAAAATAATATTAGAAATTATGTAATTATTAATTATTTAAAATTTTTAAACGATTTATATTAATAGATAAAAATATTTTTTTTAAATGACTTATATTAATATACGGGGAGTATTATAAAAAAATCAGCACAGAAAAAGATTGAGGATGTCTGTTGATGTTAAGAGCTGCACTGAATGTTGATGAACATTATTTTCCACTATTTTGCGGAAATGGTTGCAAGAATTTTAGGCCAGCCACAACTGAAATAGGAAAATGCCAATTGAATACGAAAATGTGTTTAGTTTAGTCAATCTACTGCTTTTCACTCCAAAAAAACAGTTAACTTATTTTTTTATTTTTTGTCTTCTGTTTGAATTTAAAATTTAATGCAAATTGTTTGCAAAGAATGCCTCGGAAATTTCAAACTCGACGCAGTTTACGCCTACCACACGTTACCAGTATATGGTTCGTGTTCACTTCAGCTGAAATTATTTAAGAAGCACGAATCTATTTAACCATTAATGCTTTTACTGACCACTAGACTCTTTTATTGACAGGCCTATCCATACAATGAAATTACTATCCCGTCCCTATTTAAATGACGTTTTAAAAATGAGCACAAGAATTAAGATAATGATGAAAAAATATTAAATATAGTACTCAATTGTCTATAATACCCTTAAATCTTTTGTTGGGATAAGAAAAATTTTGTTAGGATAAGGAGAGAGAGAGAGATAGTTTAAAAGATCAAAAAAAATAGGAAGAGTAATGAGGAGTAATTTTAAAAAAATTGTCATTAATTCTCCTTAAATTTAAACAAACGTCAAATAATTAAGAATAAATAAAAAAACTCTAAAACGTCATTTAAATAAGGACAGAGGGAGAATATTCCTTCATCTTTTTCCAACAAGCAATTATTACTTCATAATAATTGTTAATTTGTCCAAGAGATTGGAGATGACATAGGCTGATAGGCACTCTCCCAACTTAAGCACTGATGAGTTCAATTTCTTTAAAGAGGTCATTAATCCATATATCCATTAAGACTGAAAATTCAGGGAAAATAAAGGGTGGACCATCTGTGCAGCAGAAAGCATTTTAAGAGCACAATTACAGAAGGGGGCTAATCCAAATCACAATCTCGATAATTCAAGTAATCAAAGTAATACAAATAAGCAAAAATAGTAAGCAAATCCAAACAAGACTAATGTAACGTAACAGCATAACAGTTATCCTTCACTCCGTCAAATTGAATTGGGCTGCAATCCCACCCACATCAAATTATATTTTCATGCAAAGAGTTTACAATATATTAGTCATATGCTTCTACCAAATACAACCTACTATAATACTGCAATGACTTGAAGCACTACATCACTATACCAAGGGTGGTATCAATACAAGCCTGAACAATCCATTGCCTAAACTAAACATACAATAATACAGGGTTTGAATTCTAGACTAGTTCAGAAACAACGATACAAACTTTTTCCTTTTCTTCTTCAATTCTTAGAATAGCTCTCATTACATCATCTTTGCAGAAAAAGTGGCGAGACCCATGAACCCTGTGGCTCCGTACCATTGGGGTCAACCCTCAGTCTCGCAACTCAACATAGTAAAAACACAAGTTTACAGAGCCTAATGATCCGCAACTGTACATACTAAAACAACAGAGAGATACAGAGCTTCATCATCCATCTTGCAAAATTGAAGCAGACTGAACGGACACAACCTCATTAATATCACTCGACATACCTAGTTCAACAGGCACCGTGGTTCATCACTTTTAACTGCTCATTTTTACCTTATACTAGGTACATTGTTACTTTTTGGTACTCTGATTCTTGACTACTCCGAGCCGAGTCCAACCGATCAAGCCTAGCATTCACTTTTAACTGCTAATTTTTACCTTATATTATGTACATTGTTACTTTTTGGAAAACTCTGATTCTTGACTGCTCCGAGCCGAGTCCAACCGATCAAGCCTAGCATCTCTCCATGAGAATGAATCGGTTGCCTTCAGTAATAAGCCTATGGCTGAAGAGCAAGTTGATCTTACAATTGGATCTGCAGACTGGCTTGTTTGGCCCACCAAAATACCGAAAACCTAAATTAACCAATATTTGAAATTTTGAATGTTAGCACGTCTGTCTTGGCTGTAGTTCAAATAAAACAGTTGACAGTATTATATTTTGAGCCTAACCTGACTATAGTAAAGAGCTGAGAAGTGTTGATCATCAGATATAGCGAGCATACTACTGGATAAGTAAATGGCATTCGCTTGAATAACAGGCCAAGGAGCATCAAATGCCTGCTGCATCGACCAATTTAGATTTCAGTCCGTGTTGATTGACAGTATAAATAAAAGATGATATATATAGCATTGTATTCATTTGTTCTTCCATATTTAATGAACTTTATCTATCATCGGGCGCAGGCATTGGGAAGCAGAACGTTAGGGGCGTGCATTGGTAATTTACAGTCCCGAACCGATTACCGACTTGGCCGAAAAAATGATACCAATACCAGTACCGATACCAGTGGACCAATTCGGTACCGGTAAATATTTTATACCGCTGGCTCAACCCATATGCATTAGAATCTTACCACCACCAAACAAAGCCTTATCCTTCTTCCTGTAACCATGAAAGACCCAAAAGGACCCATCTCAGGCCATTCTAACAAGGCAGATTTCACCTTCTACTCTCGACCAATTAATATACAGGCATACAGTTCAAACAATTAATCACTAGCCACCCAAAGTAAGAAACCCCACAAAATTAAAACCCTAGGCAACCTAAGTCAGAAACCCCCACAAGCAACTGCCATCACTGGCAAAAATAACATTTACCCCCACTGTAGTTGGCACGCTTTGTGCATTATGTCATTGAAAAAAAAAATGCGATTAACCAATTAAACTAATTAAAATGTTTAAATTGCGCCATTCTATTAAAAAAATTAGACAAACGTTAAAAAATAATTACATGGCGTCAAAAAAAACATTTGTTACATGGAAATAATAATAACTAAAAAATAACAAGCCAACTCAATTTTTTCTTTTTCCAAAAGTCGACAATGAACCCAAGCCACACAAAAAACAATGAAAGTCAAAGGAGAGAGAAAGAGAGACCGTTCTAAGTGTAGCTTTTCCGATGAACTGGGAATCACCGATGATGGCAATTGCTTTGGGGGTTGCTTAGGCTTCTTCCCCTCATCACTAATCTTCATCCTCTCATCAAACCCAACTCCGGTAATTCAAACCCAACGACGTTGTCTTCTTCCTCCTCTCATCACAAATCTGCAGCTACAGAGTCAAAGTAACACAAATCGAAGGCTTGAATGAAAGCAGTTCGAGCTAATCCGTCTGCCAGATCTGTTATTCCTACACGCCATCGTTTCTCGCTTCCTCTAATAAGCTCTACGTCCATGTAAAATCCTTTCCTTGATTTTTAAGTTCTGCAGTTTCTGATTTGACTATTTGGTTTATCACTCTTTGATTTGCTTGCCTACTTAGTCTATCAGATAAGATGATGGATTAGGAAGGAGATGGATAGGGATGGGTAACCTATTGGGTTTGATTATCTGTTTTTGGGTAAATGATCAGGTGAGTTTTTTTTTGTTTTTGTTTCCCTCTTTTGGTTTTTTAAGTTGAATCACGTGACTAAGGTAATGGCTCATGTGATTCGTCTAGTTGGCTCCTTATTTATTTTCCTTCTCATTTTTTTCCCAGAAAATTACTACAATGTGGTAAACATTATTTTTGCTTGCCATCACCATATAATACGCAATCCAAAATTACTAGATCAACTTCTGCCTCTGCAAGTTGATCACACCAAAACTCATAAAGATGATACTTGAAAGTGGGAAGAGAGAATCGAAGTATGAAGTAAAACTTTTTGGGGGGAAATGTGAGAAAAAAAATCGCAATTAGAGATGGAAGATGGAGAGGCAAGATCGAGATGGGAGAAGGGCAATGGAGATAAAAATCGCAGTTGGAGACTTGGAGAGAGGAGAAGCCATGTCTGTGATGAGGAGAAAAACCCGCGTGTACCCCTTCACTTGATCAACTAGAAAACATACTACTTTATCTACTTAGAACTTGGGTAGTTGGGCCACAAGTCCACTATAATAGTCTTGGGCTACTAAAGTTCTAAAGATTTTCAATTAAAACAGTAATACCAGTACAGTCCGGTAAATACCGGTTGCTCAAAACAATTAATCGGGTTAGTTTTACCACCCAAACCAGTTTGGTTTACCTATTTACCGAAAAAAAAACCGTTTTTTGACACACTCCTACAGAACGTACCTATAGTTGTAATTAGTTTCCAAGCTAGTTGCTGGAATCTGAATTACATTTCTATATATACACATACACGCACACAAAGACACCTACCTGGACAATTGAAGCCATGTAGGTATCAATTCTGGAAGCCAGATTTTGAGTAATCTGCCTAGCAAGGTCTCTGAGAAAGTCTTCGTAGTCACTCCTGGAAAAGGAAAGAGAAGGTACTCCAGTGTACTTTTTTCAGCTTGCAAAACAAGAATTAGAGTACATTCAGGCCTGTCAATCCATACCGGTGATCTGAACTGATACGATGTGTGTTGAATAACGCTGACATTCCATCCATTCCCACTAGATCAGCAACTCTTTTGAGGGTGTTCTACCCAAAAAAAACAAAAAAATAGTCATTTTTTTAAAAATGAAGCTCGACTTGAAGTAGAGATGAACAGGCTGAAGATTATCTACCTCGCAAGCCTGTCGAACACCATGATCTTCATCACGAAGATGTAGAACCAAGCGTGGGAAGGCAGCATGCACCTGAAAGATAACATTGAGATTTTTTTTCCGAGGCAATTCTAAATTTTAGCATTTCATAGATTGACTTCACATCAGTTTTGCAAGATTTTGCAAATTGACTTCAAAAATTTTAAATAGGACTCGTTTTGTGGAACGGAGGGAGTATAAGGAATACTTCTTCCTACTCCCAAACCGAAATGAAAATGAATTAGTCAGTGAATATAGTATTATTTAAAGTCGTTCCACAATTCCCAAAAAAGTGAGAGATGCCAACTTTAGTTGTCATACAATAAGTACATTAAGCTAGAATGACTTTTCGCTTTTCTTTTTTTTTTTTAATTAAAAACTAAAGTGTAACTTTATATGGATTAATGTACAAACAGCGACTTTAGTAGCTTGTGAATATTATGAAACCCTCAACAAATTATATCTCACAACAATCTTTTGTCTTGTCTCTTCGCTATCATGCCCCTTCTCTTTCTCTTTCTACTCTAAATCCTAGATTTTCTTATTCACACTTGTTTTCATATTATGATAGTTACACGTCTGTTTCTTTGTGCTTAACGGCGAAATGTGATTTGTCTCTGCATGTGTAAGCAGGGGTGAGAGGAGTACGCAATTGGTGGTGTTTGATTGCAACTTAATGCATCTTAACAATTCACCTCTTAATACATCTTAACAACTCACATCTTTGTATTAAGAGGTCATCTGAATAGTTTAGACTCATATTTGTATCTTAACTATTCAGAGGAACTATTAATACAAAAATGTGGGTTATTAAGATGCATTAAGAGGTGAACTGTTAAAATGTATTAAGATGCAATCAAACACCACCTAAAGTTTATAATTCTAGGCAAGTTGACTTGAGTGATATTATGCACCAAATTGAGGGAGCATTAGCTATTAGACATCATGTTTTTAATTTTTTTGATAAAAGAAGAAATTTTATTAATAGAAAAGAAAGGATACAATAAAAGGGGAACAAGAACTTCACCCTCAACAGACTGAAGAGCAAAAATAGAAAAGAGTACTTAGAAAAGTGCAGCCCTCCAATCTCTACACAAATCAACCACTGAGATACTTCTAAAGGCCCCTAGAAGAAACCCATAGAGAAGCAAAGAAAGTAATCAAATCATTCAACAGCTTAAAAGAAGAGCAACTTCCTCTAAATAGTCTAGCATTGCTCTCATTCCAAATTTCCCAGAAAATGGAAAAAAAAAAAAAAAAAAGGCACAATTCCATAAAATTTTGGCATCCCTTTTGTTTCCAAATCTTCGAAAATGAACTAGCAACATATCATGCCAAAATTTGAGTAAGAGGGGCTTATTGTTACTTTATTTTAGTCAAACTAAATTTGTATTTGTAGTAGTTTTTGAATATCTAGAAATCATCATCATGTATATACTTCCCTACATTCTCTTCCTTGTCGCTGCTCTCTCTTTCTCCTCCAAACCTTAATTTCTTATATAACTGCAAAGTAATATTCTTTCATATTCAAACATTCTATCTTTTTTCAACCAGAAAAGCAGTTTATGAAAGATTTGTCTATCCTAGATGAATGTGCATCAAAAGCTAGTAGTAGGGCAGATTTCCAAGTTAGACTTAATTCTCAAAAATTAAAAAATATGCAAGCCAAATGAATCTTTAAGTCCATAATTATTTCTGCTCAAACAAAAATGTACACAAATAATAATCATATAAGAACCTAAACAATGATTATTTTCCAATTGTAAGATAGAAGACGGAAAAACCTGCTCGACAAAAGGATCATGCAATGCTCCAATTCCATAGTTGACTAGTGCTCCAAAGGCTGCAAAGGCATTGGCACGTATTTTCATGTTCATGTATACCTGTTGATTATGTATAGTGTATTATCAGTTTATATCCAGACTAAAAATTAATTCTGACTACCATTTGATAATTAGGAGATGCAAGACCAAAATTACCATCAGAAATGGATCATCAAGTAATACCACAAGATAAATTAATAAAGTAAGCCAGATATATAATCATCAAGGAAAGAGAGATGCAGTTCAAGAGAAGAAATATGCAAAAAGATTGAGGAGCCTACTTGAAGATTGCGAAGTCGAACAGAAAGGCTAAGCAAAATGGGTTCTACAGCATCATTCGGCGATGACTCGAGAACCTATGAAGTTTGAAGTATACAAGTGAGGAGTTACAACTACAAAAACTATAGAATTTTTGGTCTGCAAGTCTACGAGACACAGGAAACACGTACCATCAGCAAGCATGACACAGCAGTTAATTGAACAGATTCATCAGAGTCATCTAGCAAAGCTAAAATTACACCAAGAACCTGAGTTGTGTACTGATTAATATGGATGGATGACATCTGCAAGCACAAGTGTTACAGGAACAGTGTTAATATAAAATAGTAATGAACTGATATCAGATACAGCTGAGGCTGACCAGTTGGTCACCAGTGTGTGCTAGGTGACCAAGAGGTTGAACGGGAATTATAAAGGGTATTCTTGTGATTCAGCCGTTTATCCTCTCTTTTTTTGTTTATTTTATCTCTTCTAAATTCTAACCACCAGGAACTTTAATACACTAAATTAATACCAAGTTCTCGTGAACGTGTTTAATTATGTTAGATACTTAGATGCAATGCACATAATCCCGACAGAGCTTTTCAGATACCAAAAATAGATTACACAGGAGAAATGCAAGGAGAAGCATACAGCTGTCCGCAAAATTAGTTATCAATTTCATTAAAAAGGCAAACTGTAAAGTACATATAAAATCAGGACCTGCACTAGTCCTCTTAGACAAAGGCATCTAACAGTAGGAGAGTCATCCGACACATGTCGGCATAATGCTTCAACCATCTGCTCCAATATAGAACCCACACCCTCACTGCAATGACAATCTCTAACCAATAAGAATTTCAAGCAAGAGTATAACCAAATTCACAGAAACCGACAAATATATCTCCAAACAAAACAAGTGATAATATAGAGCACGGGCATTTGCTCCAGTAGAAGTCAACCTTATGCTAAATATAGATGAGGACCTTTCACAGAGCTAAATATAAGGTGAAATACTCAATATAGTGCAATATTCATATTTGATGATTCAAATCCATCACTATGGATTGGACATAATAAGATCGTAGCATATGTCAAAACATATCAGAAATATTACAACTCGTACATTCATTAACTCGTCAAACTAGCAGCTTTGCCAGAAGAAGCTAACCACAATGTAAGATAGCATGAAGGATATTTGGCCATAATCTAAAGAATGAGCTTAAATTTGTACAAGGAGTTGGATAGGTAGACCATTCATTCTTGGTGGACCTAAGTCCTAACGTACGGCTGTCGGTGGCCTTAACCTGGTCCAATTTTTCAAAACTTTTGCCCATGCTCCTAAGCTTTTATTGAATTTCACTTATAATCCTTCCAAAATTCTTCCGTGCTTTTTAAATTTCAATCTGAGATATTTTTAAATTCAAAAATGATGCAATTTATTTCTTTTAATAAAATCTTCTAATTGGTAGGATTTTTAGTTAGTTACAATCTTCATAAATATTCGTCTCAAATTAAACGAATTCACTTCCATTTTGAATGTAAAATATCGCAAATTGATTTCAAGAATTTAAATTAATCCTATATTTTGGAATGGATGGAGTATACAGCAATCAATAATATATATATAAACCCACCCACCCCCCCTCCACATTTATATATAGATAGAGAGAGAGATGGAAAAAAAGCTAGCAGCAATGTCAACTTCTAAGGGATGACGCTATCAGATTGTGCAAGCCCCTTACACCAGTAACACTGATAACATTATAACATTAGGCAAAAGGAAAAAAAAACGGAGAAGAAAAAAGAAGAAAGGAAGAGGCAAGAGAAAAAAAGAACAAACAAAAAGACTAAAGGAATATTATTCAAGACATACCTATACCGAGCAAACTCTGATAAAGCTGCAGCTGCAGCTTCTCTTTGAAATCTTAGGGCTCTGTTTAAATATTCACTTAAAATCAAAGATATTGTTGGAACCTGAACAAGAAAAATGTTTCAAGACTACATAAAACTTGTTACAAAGTACAAAATGTACAAGAAAAACAATACACCAGTAACACCACAGTTTAAACACTAAAACTCAGCAATAATCTGTTAATCTAAATGTTGTAAGCAAACTGATAACTTTCAAATTTTGTTTAGGACATGTGACGCCAGTAATTGAGATCACCAAAATTTAATGACAACCATCAAAGAACATGACTAAAATATCCTCGACTTTTTTATCTAAGTGTATGGTAGGCATAGTTATCAACGTATTAAGGCGAGGAGAGGCGGTGGCCAAGAGCCTGGACACCTAAGCGATAAGGCGTGCCCGCCTAGAGGAGAGAACAGACGCAAGGAGAAAGTGAGGAGAAAAAGAGAGCTTGAAAGAGATAGCCCCGGGCAACCCAGGTATGTGCTCTAAGTATACACCTTAACATCTTCATTCTCCATCTCAATTCCTCTCTTTGGTGTACGACTTGAAAGGAGGTCGTTCATGGCGTCGCTAGGCGGCCCAAAGAAGACAAAGCGCTTGACTTTGAGTCTTTGAATAAGGCATGGCCTTGCCTTGCCAGTGGACAACCATTTGGACAACTAACTGTCATAAGCAATTAAGCATGATGGTACATAAATAACTTTAATAAGCTGTTTAAGAGCTTTATATTATTTGTGTAGACATAAAAATAATGATTGTAGTAGAAAAAGCATATCAAGTGATTGATCTTACCTCTTTTGGTCTTTTTATGGAAACACAGCCTGCTAAATCTCCAATAAGATTGATCCACTTCTCATTTTCGATTTGCTCTCCATCTCTTGCTAATATCTGCAACAATATTTTCCATTCCAAAAATGAAAGGTCCATAACATTAGTAATAATACTGTCTACAGGTTTATGTACCTTTCCCATTTCAATGTCTCCAACACATTCACAGAACCCCTGAAATGCAATCAGAAGTGCACTGCAATTTAGGAAAGGAGACAAGTGTCATATAATTTCAATAATGTATAAACAATGACATCATAGAGGAAGTATTTTCTTTCTCCAAACAACATATATTACACCAATATGCTCAAAAATTACCGTAGTGGTTCTTGCTGACCAGAAATTGCTAACCCATGACAACTTCCCAAATGAATAGTAAGTGTAGCAAACACTAAAGCATAATTTTTTTCAACAGCTTTCTTCCCAATTCTACCACCACCTCTGCAGTAAAGATTAAACTAGCAATATTACCATTAGCTGTAGAAGAAATTCGAGCTCTGATTAATTCCCATCAAATAGATACCTGAAAAAGGAAGTAAGAGCAAAGATAGCAGCCTGCAGGATGTCATCCTCTATGCGGCCATCAACAAGTTGGCTAGAACTTTCACCTTTCACCAAATCACTTTTAAAGGCAGGTGTCTTGTTAAGTACTGATACAACATGTTCCAGGAACAAACATGAAAGTACTGTATGCTGGGAAAAAGCCTACAGACATAAAAGAAAGAATACATTAATGTTCACAATGAGATTAAGTTAAAAGGTCACAGATTGATAATAATTACAGGCATAAAAGAAATAGGGGAAAAGAGTAAAAAATAAATAAATTTAACAATGAAAGTACACATGGACAATTACATATTTAAAAGCATTCTACACATTATTCGGTCTCACAGCTAATCTTTTGGAGCAACTGCTAAAGTAACATGGTATTATCTATGGCTCAAAGCTTCCTACTGCTCTATTATGTTATTAGTGCTGTAGAACTTTGTTTGGATTGGAAACGTTGTTGCACTGAAAGATGATCCAAACTTTGAAATGACAAACCATATCTCAGATGGTAAACATTCAGAGACAATCTCATGTCAACACGTCAACACATTAATTACACCTCATCCAAGTATGATTTCTTGAACTTTATTGAATCAGCTAGATAACTTGTACAGGACATCTAAATTCCAACCGTTCAATTAGGACACAGTATTAACAAAGATACACTTACATAGAGTAAATAACTTAACCATTTTACTCGCGCTAATGGAGGTTATTTTATTTATTTTTGATAGAAATTTACGTAGTGTCCTTGACAGTATTATTGGCTAGACAAACTATCTATGGCCATGTAACGCATTCTAATTTCCAAGGTCTCAAAATGTTTAATTGTTTATTAATTCAATATAATTTTAGAAAAATATTTCAAACACAAACATTAAAACTAGAATTCACTTGCAGAAAGATAGATCAGATCGAATGAACAGAAATACAGTCTTCTAAAAATTTTCCACTATGAAAGCCAGCACTAGCTGGCCGATTAAAGACAAATATCAGACTTATGACAATAATAGACATGATATCAGTAATCAAGGGAGACTCACATAAAATGCATCCTGCATTGGCCAGCCACCTCGTAACCTGGATATATCCTTCGTGACTATATCTCTTCCTGCAGAAGCTAGTACTTCATTGAAGACAATTCTTGAACTAGTGGTTTCAGCTAGAGTGGAAATCTTCTATAGTCAAAAAACACACAACACATATAGAGATCGCGAAGCACTAATAACACAAACAGTGTAATCATTTCAGACAAACTAAGGTCAAAGCAGTTAACATGAAAGTACTAATAAAGTAATTTTTATAGTTACTATGATAATTTGAAATCAAGTGGCTGATTTTGGTCAAAAAAGATACAGCACCAAGAATTTCCTGGCGTAAATATTTCTCGGTTACATGAACTGTAGCAGTGAGCAAAGATTGGGTTGTCCTGTTGACGTATACCAAGACAAATGTAAGTATAAATGAAAAACATAATAAACACATAAATCTAATCTTTTCATTTATCAAGGGAAAGGACCTTGAAATATCCGACTCAATCAGATCATTTCCCCTCTTTGTGACGAACTCAACAACTGATTGGATGGCACCTTCTGATGACTGTTTTATCTTATCACATATGGCTGCAGAGCAATTACTCAGGGTTGCTACAAGCTGTAAAAATAAGTCACAATAACATGAAGCAAGGAGAAAATATATTGAACTTCCAACAATTTCAAACTATAAAATACACTAATGAAGAGATCGATATTTATACTTTCTTTAAATCTAATTTGGGGGAGGGGGTTTGAACCTAGGACCTCTTGCTTAGCAAGAGGCCTAGAATACCACTTGAGCCAAAGGCTCTCGGTGATATTTATACTCTTACCTCATCCTTCGTCAATAAAATACAAACTGAGGAAACGACCCGGTTAAATACCTCCGATGGATCGATGGAAGCATCCTAAGATAAAAGAAGAAATTTAAAATAGGAAAATGAAAACAATACACTTGCAGCAATAACACAAAACAAACAGTAAGAAAAAGCATAACAGTAACATATATGCTTACACTTCTCAATATAGCAATAACATCCTCTAGGGAGGACAAAGCGCCATAGAACATTTCAAGATTTGTGCTAGAACAAGTTACAGACCTTGGTAACGACAGAGATATACTGAATAATTGATCAACAATCTGCAGGGAGGAAAAATAAGACAAAAATGAAGAAAGAATATTATCCCCCGTTTGAACACGTAAAGGTTAATTAAAAATACCGGTCATTAGGTTGCAGTAAATGTACAACTATGGAGGCATGACCCTTGCTGAAACCACTAAAAGATTCCTTCCAAATACAGACCTGAGCAGAAACTTTTCTGACTTCAGAGTTTGTATCAGCACAACGAGGCAGATAAACTACAATCCTATCCCCCAAACACAAGGCATCTCGACTAGGCAATGTAAATGCGGCTGGTAACAAAAGAGACGGCCTGATATTAGGGGAAAAGAAACTGAGATATAGTAACCAAGGAGTTGTTTAGAAAAAGAAATAATACATGGTAGATTAGATATACGATGCAGAGAACGGTCAACTTGCTTGCTGTGAGTGCAACTTCCAAGGCAACCAAGAGGACAGTATCCAGTGACACAAAGTGTGCGAAACTTGAGCAGCATCTCATAGGCGGCAAGACAACCTCGTCTTCTCTGATATTCTACAGACGATGAAACAAATTGATCAATCTGTCCCAAGAGATGCAATAGCTGCTCTGCGCGACTTCTTCCATCTTCCCCACTAATCATGACATAGATAACATACAAATAAGTATGGTATTGCTATAAATGACGGCATTTTTTAAATTCATTGATTTTACATTCAGTTATATATTTGCTATACTAATTTTTAATCAATTTTGACAGTAAAAGGACTTCCAAAAATATTATCAAAAAACGCAAACTAACTGATTATCATCATAATCACTTTACCATAACATATTATCCAAAATTATTTTTCCATAATCTGAAGCAATACCAAACTGGCCCCAACTCCCCAAGCAAGCCAGAGTAGAAGGTCCTCTTGAGGTAGGATAAAAAACTAAGCAAATATTTGTCTCTCTTGACACCAAAGGAATTCACATCCAACATTTGTTTATAGTGCAATCAAACAACTAAAGAATCTGCATACAGTAGTCCATGGTAGTGAAACGACAATTGAACAACTATCAGACCTCTTAAAAAAGGCAAAGTTCTGCCTTGATCACAATCCCAGGTACAAGAGAGCTAGTTGATATAAAGCTTGAAAAGAAGGACATGGAAACTGCGATACATTGAGCGTGCTTTGGGCCTCTTCTTAACAAGTTTGAGGTTTAATCCAATCTTACTTTTATGTGTACTTTAGAATGTTACACCACAGGTATGTTTTATTTCCTTCCATCAAAGTCTTTTATGCCTTTCAAATAGCCAGATATTAATGTAATTCTGATCCAATAAACATGGGTCATGTTACTGGGAAACTTATCTTATTGGCTGTCTGTGTGAATTAACTAGAAGGCATAGAAAAGCTGAAGCTAGCTAATTCACATTCTTCATAGTAAGAATGGGAGAGTGCATTTGCAACATACAGTACAATGAACTTTAAAGAGTTATTAGCAAACTCTTCAAACATCCAAGTATAATACATTTTACTAGAAGAACCAATGCATTCAAGCCCACAAGGAAATTGACGATGTGAAAAGAAGTTATAGCATTGATAACCTTGAAGCAAAAAGATAACAATGAAAATGAATACCTCGTGAGAAGAATTGCGCATAAGAGAGTGATAAGATTGTCTATAAGTGGGTTGACAACATCGGAGGGATCATTTGGTAAAGCAAAAAAGCCTAAGGTTGCCTGGAAAAAGTAAATATATAATATTAAGGACACAAAAACAAGGTACAGGAATAAAGTAGAGGTATATAAATTACTGCAACTTGCACCTTCATAACAAGGTTTCTAGTTTCAATTGTCAGCTTTGGCTCCACTGAGACAAGAGTAGTGCAAGCACTTAAAGCAAGGGCCTGTATAGAAACCCATATTCAAAAAACTGGACGATAAAGATAGGAAAGAGAAGAAAGAAGAAAAATGTATATAAAACTGAGTGAAGATATGAGGTTTCAACATATGCCAGTAAGCAATATAATAAACAAAATAGAACACACATACCTGAGTTCGCAAGAGCTCAATACTAGAATCAGATATATCAACCTCATCGTCTAGACCCATCAGAGTAACTATATAGTCAAGCAATTGGTCCCTTCTTTTCAATGGGAATGATATACCATTTCCGGCAGCATTAATGACAGCACGACCTGCATTAACAATATTGCAACAGAGCTTTCTTTTTTCACATGACTGATACTTGTAGTGCAAGTAAAATGCATAGTTATCATTATTGTAAGTTATCAAAGCTAGTTATGCAAGATGATGAGTACTACTATGAGAATCAAACACCTGAAAAAAACGTATCATACACTAAATAAAGAACTGTGTTTTTGGACTGCACTTTAAAAATTTAGGAAACAAAGGAAACCTTTTATTGGAGATGTATATAAAGGCTGAAGATCCTCTAAACTCATTAAATCTGCATCCTTGGAAGATGATCTTGGGTGTTGATAATCATAAAAGAAGAGTCCATATTTAGTTATGCAGCTTATGCTCTATGGGCGTACAACTTTTAATTTTTTGATAAAAAGCATGGGCGTTCATGTTTTTTATTTTTTGATAACAAGTATAGGCTAAAATTTAGTAACTGACATACTACTACATTGAGAAAAGGAATTACAGAGTCCATCTATGCGCTATATGTGTAAATATTTGGTAATACTTTAAATAGTAGATTTAGAAAGGCTCTCGTGCTGAAAGAAGCTTGGGAAGAAGTGAAGCTTAGCTGCTCGTATTTTGATATGGACCATGTAAATGAGAGTAACAGGAATTATTTCAAAAGATCAAGTTTTCAGCTCATAAGCATCAGTTTTTTAAGAAAAATTTATAAATCAACAGCTATTCTATCATCCTACAGAGTTTGTGACTTTGTGTTGATTCCAGACTATTTTTTTTACATGCTGAGCATCCCATGCACTACTTTTCTTTTCTTTTTATTTTTTTTTCCTGGTTACAACATGGATATGTAGACAAGCTATTCCATACACTTGCCAGGGAACATGGGGCCTGACACCAATCTACAATGGTTTACACAACATTTTTTTTTAAAGCAAAGATAGATCACTGAATTTGGCCTTATAAAATTCAATTAATTTTTTCCAACATAAATGCAATTATTAAATTATGAAAGCATATGTTACATTGATTAATTTGTGGAAGAGGGGTATGTAGAAAACTCAAACTCAAGAAATACAAATATTTTCAGAATGCTTTTTCTAACCACCTTTAAGTACCATTGGTCCACATTCGATAGGGGCCTGACTAAGGGGCTAAGGGCAGTGAGTCAATGCGGTCTGTAATGTAGACAACTGAATTATGTGAGGTTTCTTTAGAGTATCAATGTAGCATTTATCTACAAAAACTAAACCAAAGTTTGTCTAGCCTAATGAATATGGAACTCGAATCATTCAGCATGGTGAAGAACTAGAAACGGCAAACTCCAAGAATTGAGAATTATTCAGACAAACCTGTCACCCAATACTATCACAGGGTTATCAATTGTATGTATCAACAAATTTGACCACTTCAAATGAAGGTTGGCAAAATAAAAAAGAGCAAACAAGATAAGACCAACAATATACTCCAAGAAACTTTACAAACCTAGCAAATCAATCGCAGTGATAACAGCCTGCTTTGCTTTAGGGTGGCGGACATGAAGAAGACGAGAAAGCATATTTGTCCCCTGTAAACCAAAGCAATAAGCAAATTAAATTTAGAAGAATATAAAATTATGTATTTAGTAATATCATGAGCACAACTATAGTCGTCAGGTAGTTTTTGAATTAAGCTGATATAAGATATACCAACAACATTGAGATGAGAACAACCATCATTGATCATACTAATCCTATCATCTAAGATACATAACTAATTTTCAAAATCAAGAGTAAGGTTTTTTGAAATTATCGAATTGGTTGTCCATGAGTAAGAATATTTCCTTTATCCCAAAGGACAACCCAAGCACCCTAACTGCCATGCCACATGACAACAAAGAAACAAGTGGGAATTAGTCTCTCGCTAGACTCCGAACACAAACATACATCCGGGGACAAAACTGTGTAAATCTTTCGTCACTGAAGAAAATCATTTAGTACCGACTCTATCAGGATCAAATATACCAATAAAAATCTTAAACCTAGGTGATTTCGCCTTCAAATAGCATTATACCCTTCCACAGGATTGGTTCCAATAATATAAGAGAAGAAAGACTTGCAACAGAAACTCCAAGACATATCAAGGGTCCAAGATCACTTATTTATGAACCAAGAAACAGAATGAAGGAGGGTAAATTCTGAGCCTCTTAATCATTCAGATTATGGAAGATAAGGAGATTTTAGGACAAACAATTCTCAGTACGAGAAACAGAACTTTTTACATTGGAGTACTATGACGATAATATAACAATCGAGGAAAAACAACTGAACAAGGTAAACCACCCAACCAAACTTCCTCCCATAGCGAATAGCTTTATCATCCCAATTTTGTCATGAAGAAAAGGATTAAAAGAATAATCCTGAAAGATAAACTTCCAAAAATCAAGTGAGCAACAGAAAGAGGACACATATTAGCACCTCGCCCATTCCAATGGAGACCAAACTTGATCATAATCACCATATGATAAAAAGAGGTTAAGTAACCGCCACAACCACATATCCACCAAGTATAGGTTCTTGGACACCAGATAAACCACGGCTATATATAGAACTAAAAATGAAGCATTGTTCTCCAACACCAAAGCAAGTTCTACATGCTGACAAAGGGAACTATTTCCAGCCAAAAAAAAGAAAAAGAAGAGGTTTTTCCCTAGTTGAAGACAAAATAAGACTACCCTTTATATTATCCATTTATTGCATTAATTTACAAATTGGTATGATTTATAGTAATCCAGTATCACTACATCAAACAAACAAAAATATAATGAGGTTTTGTTTTAACACTATATAAAACATGATTTGTCAGTGTAAAATGAAAGTTCTCATGCTAACAAGGCTCAATTCAAATACAGATACAGAAATACAACTAGTTAAAACTGAGAGGCAACAGAATCATACCACAAGTGCATCTATTCTGGCTTCAATAACTGTGGATGGAGCATATCTTGCAGCATATCCATACATTAGAGCCAAAGTGGCATGGATATCATCAGAATCATCCATATTTTTAGTTCTTTCAGAGAAGAAGTTTAGAAATCTGAAAGAAGTAAAGCTCCATATTTTCAGGACAGACAAATATCCATGACACCTTTCAAATAAATAAGCACAAAAGATTTACCGAACAATGTAAAGTGACCAGGAAATAAATATAGTTAAAAAAAAAGGGTCAAATTTTTCAAAACGAACAAGTAAAAAATAAATAATACTTTCTACGTCCTCAAAAGGATGCCTAAAGTACACTTTTCATGCATATTAAGAAAATTAATGTTGAAGAGAGGTTAAAATAAGTTCCAAATCTACCCCTAGTGGACCCCAAATAAGTACCGGTTTTCCTTCTTAAAATAGTGGACCTATTTTAGAGGATAAAATAGTCTTTACAACATAATATCAACTCGATACTTTTAGACATCCTTTAATGGACAAATTTTATTGTACTTGAGGGTATGCTTTTGAGGACGGAGGGGGTACTAAAATTCTCTGAAAAGTATAATGACTTCGTAAAACATATTAAAAAGGTAACTTAGTTCTTATCAAAAAAAAAAAAGGGTATACTCATTTCTTATATTGTTATTCCCTTCTTGTTGGACAAATTTGCACATCACTTATTCAAATCGATGTCAGCCATAACTTGCAGAATGTGATAGTCTTAAAGCTTTTAATAAAAAAATGAAAAAGAAAAAAAAATCTATTACATGTTATCACGTATGAGCCTATGGGTGTAGAATATGCTGCAGTTAAAGAGTTTTGGAATTTTTATCAGTAGAGGTCAAGCAGGCTAACTGCAAGACCAGAATATTACTGAAGATTTCAAAATATCTTATGTATTAACTACGGACATTTATGGGCCAATTATATATCAACAGAAATCTCTCTGAAAACTCTGCAGCTTGGCCCAGTTTAGTTTACAGACAGGAGCCCCAGAAGTCCATCTGAGTGATTCATTGCAGCTTTTACTATTTGTTATTATATTAATTGGCTTAATCTATTTTATTGGATTGGAGCCAAGTCCTGGTCTCTGTGTCGCTAAGTTTATCCACTTTTTCAATTTGGTATTTGGAAGTTTCTGCAATTTTTAAAATCAATCTGCGGGCATTTGCTAGTACATGATATTTCCATTGTTATTTTGGTACTTTCTAAGTCTTCTATTAAATTGTAAGTTGGCAATAAGAAAGTAATGTGATAAGCATACTGTTTGTTGCCTAATATCATTCGTGAAAGAACTCTTTATTCGTGATGGATTCTAGGATGCTTTTTCCGGGATAGCACTACAATATCATGCGAGGAAGCTCCCTTTATTCGTAGCGAGTCTTCAGTCTACGATGCTTTAACATGAAACAAATGTCTCATGACTTTGCCTTGCCATTTTCTTGCAGGAGTTCGCTCCCTTCTAGCACACTACTGTTATGCCACATACATATCCTCTATCAGCTTTTGTGTTTCTGCATGTGTGCACACTTGTCCATGTGCATTTTTTTGTGTCCTTATCCTCGTATGATATATATATATATATAGAGAGAGAGAGAGAGATGAAAACAAATATTAATTTGTGGCATGCACCTTTGAAAGAAACTCTGTCCGACATTATCAAGAATGGCTTTCAATTTTTCCAAAATCGTGTCCAAATGGGATGCTGCAACCTGTAAGAAATAAAAGGGAACAAAATTAGATATAGCTACTTCCATAAGATCAAGAATAACTCTTTAGACCTAGTTAATTACCAATCCAATTGCTTTTGCCAAACCAAGCCGATTTGATGGACATGCAATATTAGCTTGTTTATACATCCAATCAATCATTTCACGAACATAACTTCTATTATCAACTTTTTGTAGCAGCATACCAAAACACCTACAAAATGAAGATTAACTTTGGAACTTATTCAAGAATCCAACATTACAATAAATTTCAACAGATCATGTGTTGACAACAGTCTAGTTAAGGATGCAAAGTTTTTAGGATTTCATAATTTAAAAGCAGGTTTAGAATTGAGAATTAGAGAAATTATTACTTTCACTTTGATACTAGTCCAAAAAAAATTCCTTTCACTTTGATTCTTATCATATGAGCTGTGTGGTTCTACAACTTGTAGAATAAACGAAAAAAAAAAAGGTTTAGCTTAGATATTATAATAGTTATTATGTGCTAATACTGTTGAAAGCAGCATTCTTGATTTCAGATGTATACATCATGTGTGTGGTTTGCATCATCAATTTTGAGTCTTATAAGTAAACTAAATTTACATCTCAAAAAGAATGACATAAAAGTCGACAACGTCGACTACAGGCACTGACCATATGTTTATAACTGTATACCATAAAATCTCACTTAAAACAATACTGAAAACATATATCAAACTTTACAAATTCTAGTTATCAGTTGCATCGATAATCAAAGCTATTTTACAACATTTTCAATCAAATTTGCTGATAAAAAATCAAGTACATTATTACCGGTGAAGTAGCGCAGCGTGGTCATCATCAAATGTATAAAGTTCATATTGTTCTGCAAAAGCATTCCCTAAAGAAATAACCCAATCACATTCTTGAACGACATCCAATGATTCTGAGAGAAACTGTCCCATAAAATAGAGGTGATTTAGTGAACTATGTTAATAAAGGGAGGAGGGGAGCATTAGTTCTTTTTTACATAAAAATTAAAGGTATATTCAAAAAGAAGCACTGGAGAGGACGAACGCATAAAAGCCCAACCTTGGGAAGAAAAAAAAACTCTGTACCCAAAAAATCAGCTATCTCCCACAAAATCCAGATATAAACAGAACTCTCCAAAAAGAAAGTGTAAAGAAAGTTTATACACTCTTCCAATGTGCTGGAAATAAAAATTTGTTGTAGAGCAAACTCGTCATAAAATCCAAAAATGGGAACAAATTCCCAGGCCACTCCCTATTTACTCCCCGAAAAAAAAAACTAACAAGAGATTCTAACATAGAGGACCAAACACTAACGACTAAGAAGTCCACACCATCAAAACCTCTTTTGCTTGCATTTCTTATTGTAGAAGACTAGAAGTAGTTCTTTCTTTCTCTATAAATATAGGGAAGAGTCCATTCAATTCCATTCTAGCATGTGAAGTTTGTATTCTTGTTTGCCATGTAGTAATAAAATAAAACATCCATTTCAAAATGATGATCTCAAATTTCAACACTGAAGACTCTTTTTTGTGTTGGTTAGCAGGAATCAAATGGAATAGTCATTCCTTAAGAAATAATTTTTTATTAAATTTTCATATGTTCAACTAGAAAAATAATATCCTACGCTCAAAAGCATGAAAGAAAAAAGACTTTGTAAGTCGTGTAGTTTATAACATCCTTAATTGTAATGTAATCTGATTCTCGTAGTGTATTTTTTGCCATGTATTTCAGGGAGGGTTAAATACACTTTTTTCCATTCTACTCGACCTCGGTTTACAAATGCATTATTAGACTGAATTTTTTTCCATTCGACTCACTGTACTATATTTTTTTAACAAAATGTTACAAAATCCGTCCAACGCAGTTGACTTTTAAAGGCAAAATTAAAAAAAAAACTTAATTTTATTCAATTATCCACGTGAGTTTCCAAGATTCGTCCATGTGGCTGCCATAGTGGAATTACAATTTATAAACAAAATTTGAATAAGCTTTAAAAATAAAAATATGCTAAAAAGTTTATAATAATAATAATTATTATTATTATAATTATAATTATAATTATAATTATTATTACTATAATTAGAATTATCATTATCATTATAATTATAATTATAGTTATAATAATAATAATAATAATAATAATAATAATCCCTCCATTACAAAATATTAGACAATTTTATAATTATTATAATTATAATTATTATTATAGTTAGAATAATAATGATAATTATTATTATTATTATTATTATTATAGTTATAATAATAATAATAATCCCTCCATTTCAAAATATTAGATAATTTTATATTTTTAAAGTGAACCTAAATATTTAAAACTAATAAAAAATATGTATTCATTAATTTTATATAAATATATTTGTAAAAATTAATATATTTTATTATTAATTAATTTAATTAATATATTTTATTATTAAATAATTTATTTAATTTAATTATTTATATTTTGTTTAACCCCCAATTATGGCAATGTCAACCGGTAAGACAAAAGCCATCGGTGACCGCCAAAAGAAGCCCAGATCCAAACGAAGTGAAGAATCCAGTCAATCAACCAAGAAATCAAATCAAGAATACAGCAAATATGAAAATGATTTCCGAACACCAACGATAGAAAAGTAGGATGCATCAGACACGCATCCTAAACCTACCAGAAAACCAGATCGCCAACGACCCAAACACCATTGAACAAATAGCAATAACCGATTAGGAATTAAAAACATGTTGAAATGAACAATGAAAATCATAACAAATCAACCCAATAATCTGATTCCAAAACAATAAATATCAATAGAAAAAGAAATCAAAAATGGGGAAAAGCAATCATTAAACCCCCAATAGCCCAATCCGATTCGAAATACAATTGAAACAGAAGGAGTCAGGTGAATCAAGACCAATATTAGATGAAACACCATGAAAACATCTTAATATGAGCATTACATATAAAGCAAAGATAAGCCTTAACACCCAAATCGGAAAGCACTCAGATAAAAGTCCCCCATCGGCGCCGAATAGAACCGACACAGAACAAATCTTGAAATAATTTGTGAATAACAAAATCAGATCCGAGCGGATCAACTTCCAAAACCCCACCCCAGCAATTTGAAATCCCCGAAGCCAAGCCCATACACCCCCACTTCAGATCATAGCTCCCAAGTCCAGACCCACTAAGAACATACCCCTTACTAATCTGCACAATATAAGCCCCCGCGATCTAAAGCCCCGAACTTTGCAAACATAGATCGGTAGAAAGATTTTTGGGATAGATCACAATTTAGCCGCCGAAAAATCACAAACAAATTCAAATAATAAAGTGGAAGAAGAGAAAAGGAGTGATGGTTTAATTTGTTTAACTATTTATTATAAAATTGAGTATAATTTAATTTAATTTAATTAATTATTCAGCTTACCTTCTCTCTCCTTGTCAGCATTGACATAGTTTTGCCGTTAATATTTTAACAGAGTAGACGGTTTTTCGAATTTTTGTAAAAAAATTACAGTTCAATAAGTTGACAGTAAAATTTTTTAGTCCAGTGATGCATTTGTAAACCGAGGTCGAGTAAAGTAGAGAAAAGTATATTTAACCAATTTCAGGGAACACAGATCAGTATACAGATATGCATTCTAATTTATATGTCTGAGTCAGGAAACTTACATTAACTATCATGTCATCCCAAGTTTCTTGATATGAAGGATCTTGCTTTAGGTCTTCAGTGTCACTAACATACGCTTTCATTTTTGGAATCTAGAGCTTACCAAATAAGAAAGCAGTTAGAATTCAAATAAAAAACATTTCTTTCTATTTTAGTTGTGAAAATAACATCCAATAGAAATGAAGCACCCAAAAGCACACCAGTAGAACAAATACAAAGAGTTTTTCTCGAAGATTCAGATTTTAAAATTGTAATACATGCCTTAAATAAAACAAGAAAATTGTAAGAATATGCTATATTATACAATATACCAAGAAAAAATAGTTCAAAGTCAAGAAGAGAAATGAAAGCTTAGGTGGACGTCCAAAATCAAGAATACAAAACAAAAGTTAAACACTCATATCAGTGGAGAAAAGCTCTCCCATCGCAATAATCATCTGACACACATCTGGAGCCGCTTTATGCCAAGGACCAGGAAATGTAAAGAACACCAATATGCCCCACAAAAGGTAATAGCCCAAGAAAAACTATTATGCTCAAACTAAAAGTGCTAAAAGACAGAATCAAACTTCAACAGCAGTAAATATCACAAATGCCTCTTCTACATCATTCATGCTTCCAATATTAAAACAACATATAAAAATATAAAAAATACAAAAAGAGATTGATTATCAAGTAACAATCAAAACTGGAAGCATTACACAAAGAAAGGAATGGGATTCAAGTCAATAAATTAGTCCAACACCTTATCTCCTCAAAACACATACATTACCATACCGTATGGCAAGAAAAGAAATGGAGTAGACTATAACATACAAATACTTAGTTATAAGTCCAATATTTTGATGTGCGACAAGGCTCCTACTCTCGCGCATGCGAAACTAGCTAGCACATGCCAGACACAAGCCACAAACAGAACGGAAGTGCAGGCATTCAAGCATGCGCACTGCAAATGATAGAGAGATTTTACTCGAGATCCTCTTGACACCCAGCTTTGCAACAATGTTCTTAGGAAATAAAACCAACAAAGGCCATGGATGAAGTAGCCTAGTGGGACTAGGGAGGATTATGTTAGACAAGATTCTCAAAGGAAGTACAAAGTACATCAAGAAGATGAAGTCAGAAGGAGGAAACTAAGAGGAAGTCAACAAATTCTGTAATATCTCTACAACTACACAAGGAATCCATTAAAAAAAGTCAATCGAATCAGATGGAAATAGAAAAGGAAAAAGGGATTTCTGTAACTATCTATTTTCATTTCACCTGAGCATCGATAAATTAAATAAGTGGAGCTGCTCCTAAAAATGGTATATTTAAAGAGACAACAGCTCCAGCATTGTTTCTAGACTAGAACCCAATGAGTAGTTCCCATGCTCTCCACTTCATAATTTTGGCATTCCAAATCCATTTAACTCCTTTCCTTGTACAATCTCCATACACGGTTTTGTAGATTCATTTCCTTATCTTCTTTTGGCCATAGTTTTTTCCTGAAGTGGATGCAAATTTTACATGTTTAATCTCAAGATCTTTATATTTTAAGAAAAGGAAACTAGGAATTGGCTACTATAAATGTTTTGTCCTTCTTTCTGTTGCATTATCAAAAGTCTGAAAATTTATATATACAAAAAAATCCACCCATACACGGTTTTGTAGATCCATTTCCTTATCATCTTTTGGTCGTTGTTGTTTTCAGAAGTAGATGACTTTTATATGTTTAATGTCGCAATCTTTAAATTTTAAGAAAAGGAGAGTAGGAACTGGCTACTATAAATGTTTTTCCCTTCTTTTTGTTGCATTATCAAAAGTCTGGAAATTTATATATATATATATATATATATATATATATATATATATATATATAAATCCAAACGGGACCAAATCTACATATCTTTGCTAGGTAAGGATTGACAATAGATATACCAATAAATATTTAAATTTTTATAAAAGAAGACTTTCATTGAAAAAGAAAGAAAAAAACATAGGGGAAAAAAAACTCCGCCGCTAAAGAAATAATTTGGTCTCTAACACGATAGCACAGAACGTAGCAATAAGCACAACTCGATCTATCAACAATCTAACAAGTAGAGATAGTATGAAATGGGTGCAAGGATACGAGTGTGGAGATACATGTGCGGGAATTCAACACTTGTTTTATCATAAAATGTGTGTGAGATAAACATTTAACAAAATAAATACTCCAAGAGAAAAACAACAAATCATCCAACAAACAAGATAAGTTTCATATTTCTATAAACATAAAGTCATAAAGAATAACAAAATAATCATAAATAATTCAAAACACACAAGTTATAAAAAGTAGAAAAACCCTAAGAATCCCCGAGAATCGGAGTTTCCAGTGCAGGGAAAGGTAGTTTGCCAAGAAAATGAAGAATTCCTACTTCCTAGTCAAACAAGTGAAAAGGAAGGCAACAAATTTATATTTACTTCAATTAATAAAACTTTCTCATTATTTCCGAAATGATCTCAAAATTTCCTTTCTCACTAGTAAAATTTGATCATAATAGAAATTTTAAAACTTCATGCAACATCAATGAGCCAGTTACATTAACATCACAATTTCATACCTCATCTTGCCAAAACAAGTTGACATTCTTTGGAAAGAGAGGCGCTAGATGACACAAGACCTGCCAGTACAAAAGCAATAAGTGAAGCATGTTTTATTTTTAACCATAATGCTTTGAGTGACGTTATCCCTGTAGTGTAAATGACTATGTATGTAGTCGGGTTTGAAATTGATGACCGCTTCATTTCTAAGTAATGTCAAAAGTTTAATATTGTACACACTACACAATTTACCCTTCCTTGGCTTTAGTCAAAAGCATCACATACAATTTTATAATTGTCATAATTATATCACGATATTTTATCATTTATTCCCTGATCACATCAATGTAAATCAACGTTGCAAAAGATGACGCCCTTACAGTCAAAATCTGAGTCGCTAACTGCTCCCTTGCTAGCGGATCATGCAAAAGCACCACCAAGCGGGCAAAAAGCTCCTGAAACACGTGTCCCAACACAGATAGCCTCCTATGACATTTGATTACAACAAATACACTATCATTAATGTATACGCAACATAGTTGTACCTCGGGACGTGGAATATCAGTGCGAGCTTGACACTCAGAAAGCATGGAATTATTGTAATAAGATCTATGCCTGCACAATTCTGAGATGCATCTGCAGACCTGATAAGTGGCTACCTTAGGCAAACTGTTTAATTCCTTAATAGACGGCAGATTTTCAATAGCACAACTCCTAAACCTAACATACAATACAGGACTATGCTTATGAAGACAACATGTAACATCCAAAGAATTTTAAAAAGAGATAATTAAAACTTTCAACTAAGAAGTAATTATATTGCATGACAAAGGAGTTAAAATGAATATGGTGAAGTACCGTGGCAACTGCACCACTGTAATCCCGTGGTATGATCATCTTCAACAAAAAAGGCCAGAGAATATGCTGCAATTATCACGTACACGGCTTTAGTCAAAATTAGGTGTTAGGAATTAATAAAAATGAATTCTACAAGAAAATTGACACTATACTAGAAAGTGGAGGAATATATAATCAATCATGTAGTTACCTCCATTTCAGGAATGGTAACAGCAATTAAAAGAAGACCTTTCTCAGAGATTGACCGTAACTCCGCCGGACAAACCCCAATCTTCACCTGAGAAGAACCTTGAGATTGTAAGCAACTAGAGTACCCCCAACAGATAATTACTTTATGCAGGGTTCATGATATAAAGAACATATTACTTGGTTGTCATGCTGTCATGCACAAATTTAGTGATGCAGTCAAAGATACAGGATGTCTCATTTTTTTTCTTGTTTCTGGTTCTTATTATTGGTTTTGTCCCCATATGAATGATGCCGCATGGGGAATTGGGGCAGATATGTTCGCATAACTCCCACCAATTAATAAATTACATAATAGCTCACTAATCAAACGAAGATCTACAGTTTATAACCATCCAGATGTATACCTCCAATGTTTTGTATTGGAAAGGGTAATAAATGTTGCTTGTCCTAGTGTAATCCTTAGAGATCTCATGATCATCCCTTTCCTGATCTGACATTGCACAGTGGCGTACAAGATATTCCACAAACAACTCCCCCGAGGAACCAACTAAGTAGCAGTGTGAAGCCATAACCATGATTAACTACAACCAGAACAATACAATCACACTTTACCGAGTTATAAAGTTAAAATCCTTCAATAACGATGTGACAACAACTATGATGGCTAGCAACATACCTCTGAAAGTGCCGTACGAACCCCCAAACTTGGCTCATCTAGCAACAGCTTCACAGCTTCAACCAGTGAGGGTATTTTAATATGCCAGGCTTCAGACAATCTCCACAAGTAAACAATAAGAGAAACAGGTGGTGAGATCAGGTTCAGATGATTAAGCACAACACTACCAAACTCCAGAAGGAAAATCAACCTGGGTAAAAGATGCTTTAAGACAGATAGAGCACCAAAAGTCGAAGTTTCTTCTTTCAGCCTGCATTTCTGGCAGTAGACATCGACATATTCATAAAATAGGAGACTCAACAATACATGCTGACTTTTTCATAAAAGGATTAATATAATTTATAAGTATACATCTTCCCTATTCCCTTTTTCTTGGTGAATGGTAATGGGGCCTGTTATAGAGTGGATTGGCATGGTGATGGGTTTTTGGGGTTGCAGTTGGGGTTGGGGCTGGGGCTGGTGAGTTCACAATTAGCTCAATTTGGTGCAAAGAAAGGAAAGGGGGAGGGGAAAGAATAGAGAGGGAGGGAGGGACAACATTGTCAATTTGAAATTGCCACCTTCTTAAAGATAATGATGTAACTTGATAACAATACTTACATTCAAAAGGAACACAAATAAATCCTCAGGGTACACCATACCGACTGTCAGAAAGCAATGTTGTACTTTGTTATATGTCTGCCACAAAAGTAAAAATAAGTGATAGAGAAATCGAAGAACCAAACCGAACATATAAATAGCACAACTTTCTTTGTAGCGAGGGAAAAACAAACAGAAGCCTTAATTGAAGACAAGAAAGAAATACAAGTAAAATAATAAACAAGATAAAAATTCAGCAATACAGCACTAAAGCTGGATATCCAAAATATAAGAATTCAACAGTTGCTGAGCTTCAAGAAAAGTAAAAATAACATGTAAAGGGAGATAATAATGAGGCCCTAGTCTAATTCAAGAATATTCCCTTCAATAAATTTAGGAGACTAGAAGTCCTGAGTCCTCCTCACTCTCTAAAGAAAATGTCATATTCTCTTTATAAATAACTACAACACTGTGGGCCGACATATGGGAGTCCTGCCCCCATCACATAAAAGTATACTATATAGGAAAAGTTTACCAGATTTCAAAGTAAAACATTATTTTCGTTAATCAATTTGGACAAGGCAATACGAAGAAACAATTGGTCATTCCGTATAATATATACAAAAACAAAAGCAATGATTACCAAATAAACCTACTTGTTCTCTCTTCTATCAGTAAAATTTCTAATTTCTATCTAAAATGGATAAACAGATCTATACTTAAAGGTCAATTTATCATAAATCTATTTGTAAATGCAAAATGATTAAGATACACGACAAGGAAAAGAAAAAGTAAATCAAATCGATTTACATTTAGAGAAAAAATAAAATAAAAGTAAGCTACTATGCTACAAAAAGTGAAAAAGTAAAACTCATAATTATCATGAAGAGAAAGAAGAATGTAATTGACTAAACAAGATGATCAATTTATTGAAATAAAAACTAAACAAGAAAAATGGTGGACCTTCAGTCCCACTGAGAAATCTGAACGATCTTTGTTGCCATTGTTGGTGCAAATCACTGGAAGAAGTGTTGATAATATAACTGTGAGATCCTGCAAATTTAAAAAGAGTGACAATCAAAATATATACATTCAGATATTGGAAGCTTGGGAGTTTATTTAGAAACCATCTTGTAGTTTATTTAGAAAGTATTTTGTTATCTTTGAAGCTTTCCTGTCATTTTTTATACTAATAACTGACCATATTCATTCTTGAAGAGTTTAAAGGGTCAAATTAAACAAGTTCTTAACGTTTCTGACAGACTTATAATAACTTCTCTTTCCCCACCCCGCTCCCTTCCCCTCCCCTCCCCTCCCCTCCCCAACAACCTATCTTCAAAATGCAACAAGGTCAGTTGTCCCCGTTCATTAGGATGTGGCTGCATTAAAACTCTTATCACAACTAACAAATTAAGAAAAAAATGCCAACAGAAATAACATACAAAAGAAAGGTAATTTACAATTTAATGACCAACTATTGGTAGGGCTGGCAATCGTCGTGTTAGGCAGATTCATGACGTGTCTGGTCGTAGGAATGACATAAAATAAGTCAAACTAAACAAACAGTTTAATTAATTGTCAAGATCCTTAACACTAACGCTAACTTTTTTATTAGTCATGCTTAACGTGTCTACCCATTTAACTCGTTTAGTAAGCAAATTAAAATTTTTGAGTTTACTAGTAAAATAACAACATAATTTGTTTACCACAACAAGATATATATTTAACAAAAAACAAGACAAAATGCATAGAAAAGTAAAACTTAATATTTAACACAAATTATAACGTATATTTATTTTCAATAAAACAGGTCTAACTATATTAAACATGTCAACTTGTTCATAACATAAGAACATGTGCTCGGCCTATTTAAATTTTGTGTTAAACACGTAAACCATTTATCACACAAAAAATGTTTAGACGCTCAACATAAACCCTATCATTGTATATCCTGTTAGTGTGCATGTTACCATGCCGCGTCACAAATTTTTGCCCCTATCTATAGGCATAACAACAAAGATTGTCGTAAGACATGTACATGGCTTTTAGAGGGCATTTACAGATCATCTAAAATTGGTCATCTTAGATACTCGGTAACGTGCGTCGATCATACTTAAAAATCATATTTTTGCACTAATAATTTTACATTTCAGGTAATCCAGATGCCCGGTCAAGTTCCAAGATTTCCACCTGAGGTGGGTATCTGGGTGACCAAAAAATAGGTGGTAATCTAAAATTACCACATACTGGTCATCTTTAAAAAAAATTAAGACAAAAGTATTCTTAATATTTAATCATTTAGACATAGTTATCCTTATTTGTCACATAATTACACAACATTTACCAAGTTATATATATATATATATATATATATATATATATATATATATACTTATTCTTGTTGTTTTTTACTTTGAATTTTATATTAGTTTTTGTTTTTTCGGTTTGTCGACATGTTTAATCTAATTAAGCTAGTTCATTGCCCATACAAAACATGTGTTAATGTTTATTGGTTATTATCATAAGTTAATTTATTATTGTGCTTGATTGACTTCCTTAATATTTTTATACTTCATAATCAACATAACATGAACTATTATTGTATAAATACGTAACACTGTTTATTAATTAATATTAAATTAGTTAGTTGAAAGTATTTGAACGAGTGTTGAATTATGTTTGACAATAACTCTTTAATTGAATCATTTGACTATATAAATATAGGGACATTTTAATAAAAGATCAATATTAGAAAAATATACCCAGTAATATTGAATTTGTATCAAACACTCACAACAACACTTACAAGTAATCACATAACTTTTACATAACTTCTGCCAAACCAAAAATTGGCACAATATGACCAATTTGTTTTACTAGTAATCAAATACCCAGTTATTTAAATTTTGGTGAGTATCATGACCTATAATAAACACCCCTTAATTACCACATGCGAGTCATCAAAGAATGTCATATTTATAGAATCCACAATTATAATTGGACATAGATATTCTTTCTACTAAAGTTACCTCCAAACAAATAACATAAAATGATATATGTATCCATGTTTTCCCTTTTAAGTTGCATCAAGTTTTTGAATAAAATGCAAGGATTTTCTTTTTTCTTTTTTCCTTTTCCATAAGAAAGCAAAAATTGTGAGAATTAGGTCTAACTACTTGAAGAAATAAAAAATTTACTTCAAACTAATTTCAGGAGTGAGAACCACCTAAATTCAAACCTTGGTTGTATTCTAATTTCTATCACACTAGATTGGTATCTCGTGCAAGACGCGGACCAATTTTAAAAATAACATATTTCATCTTATATATTATAGAGAAATTATTATGCATATTTTTAAATTATTTTATGAATATTTGTAAAGCATATAAATGCATGTACATCAAATTATCATTCATATATATATATATACACACACATGCATGTAAATGATAGAATCACGAAAAGTTTAGCATGAATAAATTCATACATTGTATCAGCAGAATTCTTTAAAAACCAACATAATGGGAATCTCAAATAATTAACTTGCAACCAGTCAAAACAACTCGGTCAAATTACAAAAAATTATTGTGAGTCACTGATCTAGCCTTATTATATTTAGTTATTAATAGGACCTATACTTGAAGCAAGCAAAATTTTAAACTACGATTATACATATAAGGTGAATTCACACTTGGTCAACTTAAAATTTCTAAATGATCCAAAAAAAAAACACGAAGGCAAGTCAAGGAGACATCATACCAGAATACCTACTCAAGATCCACATGGATGTCATTCACCTGGGTTTAAAAACTATCCAATACATTCTCAATTGCTTAGTCAAGTGTCAATTTTAGAAAATTACAATATATGAAATTCGGGTACAACCAAAATACAGAACCAACAACCAAATCAGAAACTATCAGCAGAGTCGCAGACAAGGTAAGTTCCCTTCCATAGATACGAGGATCATGGTGTATATTTGTTTTACTAAGGAGTTATTCAAGTTAGATCACAAATTATTCCTACAACTTAAGTAGCTAGAGAACAGAGCCACAATACATATAAACAGAAATAAGGAAACAAAATCCAAGCAGAAAAAACTCAAGTTGGCCTTGTGCTACCAGTTCCTCGCATGTTAAGAAAGTTGTTGATTCTTTAACTTAATCTATTAAACACCCGGTCACCCATTAGTATGTAATTTTCAAACTTCTTTACACATTAAACACAATTACCCAATATTATCTGATACAGTATAAAATAATAAGGGAACAAAAGCAAGATTCTTATAGACATCAAGATGTGTTTTAATTTTATAAGTCGGTAGAATGTATTATAAAGCTTTAACAGCAAATAATAGCAGGAGAAAACCTTGAAACCAGCAAAATCAATTTAACACATACAACATCAGAAAGGACATCAACCATTTCTGACCTCAAAATCAAGCAAAGGAGGACCGCTTTCTGAGAGTAAAGAGGCATTCAAGAGATTATGGACACTACAGGTCGCCAAAAAAGCAATCTCCTGATCTTTTCTATACCTGATTACAAAAATTAAATAAGTAAAAATCATGGCTGAATTCCTCTTGCTGACCATGAATAAACAGGCCATACACACTGTACAAATGTATATGTGAGACATACAAGTCTGTGTCTGCGAAAATAAAATCAAATGTACTTAACAAAAGAATCTTTACAACAGATCAGGACACATGAAGAGCCATTCACAAACACAGATGCACATAAAACTGCATGCATTAACATTAGACACTCTAACTATATATACATATATATCACTAATGCTTGCAGGTATCCACACTGCAGTATCACAAATCAGAATCAATCTTACAGTTCCAATACAGTTGGGACAAGTCTCGGTAAAGCCTCCTTCAGCTGTACTCGTGCTACAAGACCAACCATCTGACCCAATGCTTCAACAGTAGACGTGCGAACCTGTACCATAAAAAAAATAGAAATAGATCACAAACAGAACACAAAACCTTCAAATAATATTTTGCTAAAAAACTTCAACAGTCAAAGTGCAAAAAACAACAACAGAAGAACAAATAACATACTGGAAACCATCACAGCTGCTCATCATCAGTTTCAGAGGAAAGGAGAGAAACAATTTAAATAAGGCAAACCTTGAGATCCCGTGAAGTAGCCCAGACTCTCAATAGAAGCTCAAAAGCAGAATTCAAATAAGACCTGCACTAGATTACGGTTTTATTTCCAACAACAGCTCCATAAAATTAGAATCATCCGAAAAGTACCAGAAGAAAAAACTTGATCTTACATGACATCACCATCAAGAATTGAAAACAATGTGAAATCCACGCTATACTGCCAACAGGCCTCACACCAACACTTGAAGGCTGCACAAATAACAAATTTCCAAGTTTTAACACCAGGGTTTGAAGAAAATGATAGTTAATGCAATGAAAAGAAAAGATAGATGCCCCTAAAAGGAAGTGAATTCATGTACAGTGTGAATTAGACCTAAAATATCAAATACTGAGATCATAAGACTAAAGGGCCCCATAAAAAAAGAAAAGAAAAAGAAAGAGGGGGGGAAACAGATCGAAGGACAGAATTTTTACAAATAATAAATAAATAAGAACCTAATGGATTACACCCACCCTATAACCAGAGGTGGATCTACGGCTGGGGCAGGGGGGCACCTACCCCCACTGAATTTTCAAACTTTTCAAACGAAGAAGTGTAGGTATTGAATTCTACAAGGTTGGTTCTATTTTTGCAAGGATGGGTGGCTCATTCGTGTGTTCCCGATCTGAAATTTTGGTTATTGTTTATCTCTTAATTTTCAGATTTGGATGTTCATCGCTGATTAATGGGTTTGTTAGCCGGAATCTGGGCTTTTAATTTTAAAGTGCTATATTCTGTTTGGTTACCGACTGTTTTTCTTATTCCGATTGATTTTTGTTTTCATAATTATCGATTTGGGCTGTTGTACTCCCTTGATTTTGGTTTTATTGATCTGATCTTGTTTGGATATCGAAATCTCAGGTTGTTTTCTCTACTAATCAGATTTGGCTGCTGCTATGTTGCTCTTCTTTTCACCGGAATCTGGGCTGGCATGGATGGTCACAGCATGGTTGGGTCTGATTATTGGTGTGTTTTGGCCATTTTAGGTCTGTTTTCCTAATTGTCCAGATCTGTAATGTTATTGTTGTTGCTTTTGGATCTGATTAGGAATTTCGGTGCATCTGTTTCCCAATCTGTTTGGATTTCCGGCGAGTTGTCTCTTCTCCGGCGAGCTGTTAGTTTGTTCTAGTATGGGGCAGTGTGCGTTGACATTGGGTGAAGCAATGGGCCCACGTGATTTCAAATTTCAAATTTCAAACTGCAGATGGTGATCACTTGCTATCTATCGGGTCCAACATGTTTCGACCAAAATTCTCTTTCGGCCCACGTGAGGTGGGCTGATGGTCTTATGGACTGATGGCCACGTGGGCTGGTTTCCTTTTCAGCTGGTGGGCTTATGTGACTCATTAGCTAAATTTAGTGCTTCCATTGCCTGACCTTGGATTGTAAGGAAAAATGTATTTTAGGCTAGGTTATTGGTTTCCTTGCCTATTCTAGGTGTTTTAGCCTCTAGAGAAGAGGACTATGTGTATTTCCTAAACCTAATCTCGAGTTGTGATGTTAATCTATTACGTTGGTTTAGGGTTTTCTAGGTTTAACCAAGTGTTATAGTCCATACAGGAGATGGGACTATGTTTTGAACTTCATTGTACTATCTAATTTTTGAAAATTAATATACAAACTAAATTTAGCCAAAAAAAATGAAACCTCAAAAAATTTATTGTAAACAATATTTGAGGATTATTTAATTTAGTAATTTATTTTATTAAATTTTTATTCTTAACGGATTTTTTTTTGAATATGACCCCACTGAACTATCAAGTTGGATCCGCCCCTGCCTATAACAAGTGGAAGCTCAAAAAAAAAAAGGAAAACAACAACAACAACATTACAACACTCCAATCTCCAAAGATCGGTCACGGAAATGCCCAGATCAGACACTCGTAGCAAAAGCGAACATGGAAGAAAGAATATATTTTATTCTCATGACACAGGAAAAGATAAATATTTTATCCTAAAAAACCGAGCATTGCTTTTATTCCAGATTCCCCAAAGAACATAATAGGTCACACACTTCCAAAATATCTTACCATCCTTCCCCCCGCCAAAGACTTGGAGCCAAATACGCATCATATTTTCTCGCTAAAGCAAGACACACCCACTTCTACCCGCAACACAACAAATATAGAGTTTCATAATCCCAAAGCAAAAGTACAAGTTTGGAAGGAGTTTGGATACCTCATTCATTGCTATGGTTCAGTAATAAGTGAAAGCAACTCACTTGGGGAGGGGGGTTATATCAGGGTGCTTCAGACAAGTTGTTGGCCAATGTTCTAACCCTCTAGACTTTGACCAATATAACAGAAACAGTCGGGAATGATACTCTTGATAAAATTCGTCTTTTTCCTTTTTCATTTCTTTGCAAATTTGCATGGCATTTAGTTAAATTCTATAAACTTTGGTCGGTTAATGGTCCCCCAATCCCCATTTCCAGAACAATATCCATCCATGTCTGTAGGAGAAGGTAGGAGTTGCCTAAGCCTCCTTAGCATTTTAATTATAATGAACTTCGAATCAATTTCAAAGAAGATAATTAAAAAAGACGAAGGTTGAAAAACTAGGCTTCCATTAACTTAGTCCATCTCAAATTAAGGCCCCAATTTTCCTATGTAGGACATTCCAAATAAAATTTCACTTTTAAAATCAATGTACAATATCTATTTGTATCTTTTTTGGGATGGAAGAAGTATAAATACAAGAGTTTGCTAGTAGTTAGAAAGTATACCATCTAAATCAGCGTATGCTATATGACAGGATATATCAAATGATTCAAATACAAGTAGTTCTTGAAAAGTAACTTCATATGTTAAACTGAGGTGGAAAAAATTTGCCATACCATTTGCAAAAATTGCACGGTGCATATCTCTCACATTTCCAAGAAGAGGCAGAATTCGTGACAGTACAGCTTTAAGTCGCGGAGTAAACTGCAAAGCTTCAATCAAAAATTGATAGTCCAGCAAACACTTTAGTTTAATCACAATTGATATCACATAAAACCATCCTAAACTAATCAAATGCAAAAGGAAGGAAGCTTGATGACTAACGATCAAATGCAGCAAAATCAGCAAGTATTTGAACCATAGCTGGAAGAGTTGAGTTCGGCCCTGAAAGGTGAAGAAATATTTCTTCCATCATCTGTCATGCCAAAAAAAACTAATAAATAAAAACAGAAAACATTTAAGACACTGCCATCAAACAAATGCCAGAGAAAACAATATGTAATAATATTCTATAAGAATCATTATTAAAATAGAATATAGAACAGAAGTTAAACATAAAGATTTCAAACACCAAAAAATTAAAGAAAAAGTAAGAATCATTAAAATGGTGTAATCCGCTTATAAGTTATAATACATTGCTTTCAAGGAGAACTGGTAGGAATATCATTTAACCTAAATGCTAATTTTCAAAATAACAATTTGAATGAGCATGGGATTCAAGCAACTGAACAGCAAAAGAATAAGTTAGCATGGGACTCACTAGCCAGTTTATATATGAAAGAAAGAGTATTCAGATGGCTCGTTGAATCCAACTTTTTCAAAATAAAAACAAAGTCTGTATATATGTTGACTATTTGGGTATTTTTTTAGGAAATTTTTACTCATCAACTATCTGATCAATTCTTTTAAATTTATATAAATCCCACGTCCCATTCAAGACTAGCAAACCACAGTTCCTCATTTGGGTTTGAAGGAGTAAAAAACTCAAAGCATATTAAACATCAGACTTAAATCTAACAAATTATAAAGAGTTTAATTGACAAGTAATTTTCTTTGCTCTTATAATTTATCTTTTTTTCCTTAAATAAGGTAGCATGATATGTTCATATTGATATTGTTACCTATATATACATATTAGATTGTATGTGCATGTGTATATTATATATATGACACACAGGGAAAGGGGGAGAGAGAGAGAGAGAGAAATGCTTATATTGCCTTCAGATAAAATGCCTCACAGTTTCATACCAAGCAATCGTATAAGAAGACTTACAAGATCAGGAAAATGCGAGCCTATTGAAACAAGTACACCTGCTGCAGCTCTTTGCCAATTGGCATTAAATTCCTACAAAAGGTAACAGTCTAAAGTGAATATAAAAATATAACAAAAGTAATGTCAGTGGAAGAAGAAGATTTACACATGAATATATCATCTGATTGTGGCTACATATTTCAATAATTCTATACTGTTGCATTCAATATTTTCCTTTAGATTGCGTGATGGATTGGAAACAATAAAGAGACAATCCTTCTGATAGTCCTATTATCTCGTCTCCCTCTGTCCCATGTTGCAATCAACTTGGCACAAAGTTTCAGGGGAAAAAATAACCTTTGTAATTAATTGGTCACCTTAATACCCGAGTTTTGCAAATCAAATCAAAAGCTCGTCAAAATTGATTAACAGGAGAAAGTACGTATTATCGAAGTAACAAGCGGGCTTGTTTCTTTTGAGGAAAAAAAGGAAAAATTATTTTCCTTGCATTATTACAACAAAAGCAAACAAGTAAAAAAAAATACCCACTTCTCACAATCCAACTAATGAGTGAAACTACACCAAGAAAACATGCATCATAGGCATGGACTCTTGGAGAATACATTTGGAACACTACAGTTGTGCTTACAAGTCCCTAAACTCAATTTAAATTATTTTAAAATAATAATTGAAAGAACTTTAGCTCTAAGTTGGTTTGATAAAACTGAGAAATTAAGATCAGAATGGTTAGTATATCTTAATAAATTAGATTAAAATAACATCTAAACCCAAAAAAATGTTTGGTAACTATAAAGTGTAAAACATTTGAATTGTCCTATTTTACAATTTTAAACCTCGGGCTGTTTAAAAAAAATATTTTCAAACTCATAATAGACATAATTTCTTTGATTTTAGTTTATACAAAAAAAATAACTCATTGTAAGATTTAATCATCTCAATTTTAATTTTGAAAATATCTTAAATTAACTTTTCAAAAATCAATAATGATCTTAAAATTTGGAATACAGAGAATACAATATTTATTGAGGCTATTTTTGTTCATAAATTTAAAATTTCGTGAAGAGGCAGCTCTTAATGGTTTGGACTTTATTTTCTCTCTTACCGATTTAGAGGCACTAAGAGGGATGATTGTTTTCACCAAACAACTTCAGGGTCTTAGCAAATTAGATGAAGGGGGTTATTAGAGCCTTTAAGATGTAAACAAACATCACCTTAGAAAATACTCTCTCTTGAGACTTGATACAAAGATTGGTTTTCTAACCCCGTCTATAATAACCAACAATAAACTCATGGTCTTACAAAATAGATTGGTTAAGTAAAAACCGTTAACAATTCTACCTTGCCAAGCTGCCGATGAAAGGAATATCTAAGAATGAAAAAAGAACACCATAATATGGGCTTCAACTCTTAAGAAATTTTTCCCGCAATGAAATTATCAATAATTCTGCAAGCAATTCAGACCAGCAACTTGATTTTGAACTGAGGGAGCATGTGTACCTTATAATTTAGCAATTAGACTCGATGCACTGATATGAACCAACAATATACAAGATTCAAAGAATATTTAAATCTATAATACACAGAATCAACAAAATTAAAAGGAAAACATATATAGAATAAATATATCTGAAGATTATAATTACGAAAAAACATGAAGATTTTATACAACAACCTAGTGATTTTGATGAAACATACATCCCCAATTAGAACCACATATGACCACATGTACTACTACCTACAATAATCTTAATTACGCTCAAGTGTTTAATCTTAGCTTAGCTACCACCTTCATAACCTAGAACCAGTTTCCAGGAGACATTGTTTGTTAGTTAGCAGTACCTTGGATGAGATCATCTCAGAAGTGACAAGCTTGGCAATCTTGGCCAGATAAGAAGGATCCACCTCTTCTTGGTAAAGTGCACGAATTGCAAACGACATTACTTGAAATATACCAGATATATTTCCAAAACGCTGAAACAAATTAACAATATTCACTTGCAATTCACATTAATATATATAGAGAGAGAGAGAGAGAGTGGATGTAACAACCCAGGTCAAATCTTGAGTCCAGAACAAATCTTGAGTCAAATTTCAAGTCCGAATCAAATCAAATACATCCAAACAAGGCCTTAAACCACTAGTCCAATATTGTATCTTAGTCCATCACAAGCTCAACCAAAAAGTCATGACTGAAGATACTGTTGTTAGTAACTTAGTTCCTTGTATATAATAGACAAATTTTTTCATATAGAAAAGATATAGGTCTGGGGTGTTACAGAGGAGGTCTTAGTAGTACCAAAAAGTTGAAATAAATTAACAGAATTCACTTGCAATTCACATTTATATGAACAAATATACAGAGAGTGGAGGTCTTAGTAGTACCCTGCGTCCTCCACGAGAGACTGTAGAACAACAATCAAGAACCAGGAGTGGATTTCTGAAACGATTTTACAAAGTAATTCAGAATTAAAGTTAAATATATAATGATATATACACATGTATATATAATTATATAATCCCTCCTTTCCCCGAAAGGAATCTAGTTAATTTGCCTAATCTTAAAATTAAAACCGTGAGTATATTTTAATTTCAAAATAAGACAAATTCACATCAACAGAATTTGCAAATTGACCAGGAAAATAATCAAATGGGACAGTTTTTGTAGAAAGGAAGGGAGTATAAAAGTTGTTGAGAACGAGAAAGAAAGATTGATACAGGGGAGCAATATCGGTGAGAGAAGCCATTGATGCTTCTCTAACCATAGGAGACTCGTCTGCTAGCGATGCAACTAGAACCTGAACTGCCTCTATAACACAGAACAAGCGAGATCATGATTAGGAACCTATTGAGCTATTTTCAAATATATATATATATATATATATATATAAATAGAGTGAAATTGAACGTGCCTGCAGCCGGTACAGGGTTTCCAGAACTTGAAGAAGCCATAGACGGATGAATTGGATGAAGGAGAACGGAATCTATCACCGATGACGGGAGACAAATAAGATGAAGAAGAGGAAAAACATAAAGCTCCGCGGTGACAGCTATGAAAGTTTTATTTGATTATTTATGGAGTATCTATTTTTTCATGTATTTAATTTCCTATAATATACTAATAATTTTATATAAATTTATTTTTAATATTATATTATCATTTGTATTAAAATATCATCCAACCGTCTCACAAAATATGATTGAAATGCAAAACAATTTTGACTTATAAAATATTTGACTATATAATTTAAATACAAAATATTATATAAAACATATTTTATCCTCAAGTGATTTAAGCAAGGTTTATTACCTTATGCTATGTTTGGATCGGCTGAATAGTTCCGTTAAAATGAGTAATAGGCTGTTTGATTCCGTTAAAATGAGTAATAGGCTGTTTGATTTGTTTTTTTCTGCCGAAACGGTGTATATTATATTTTGGAAATTGATTATCGCATAGTTACAGTAAAAATCGTCGCTATATAATCTAGCGACGATTTTCATGTGATGTATTTTTCATTCCTGTCAAAAGTCTTGAAGAAACCATTCCGTCCTCTGAAGATATAAGAGGGCTTCCTTGGCTGAGATCGATACATTATCAAGCCACAAAGCTCCGATCGATTTCATCTCAAATTTATTCTCCAATCGATTTCACAGGTGATTTACAAGTCATTCCAAAGCTTTGAATTGAATCAAATAGCTTCAACTCTGTCTATATCTGGTATGATTTTTGATTATTGATATATATACATGCATCTGTAAATAGAGATAAACTGTTTGATCGTATTCTATGCCTTGATTTTGTTAATTGTTGCTAAATTTACTGGAAACTATCATCAATCCTACTTTAGTACTGTCAACAATTATATATTTCTGTTGCAGTTTCATGGACTGACTAGGAATTAATATATCAATTTGGTTAGACAGAAATTTTTCGTATTTGCTAATTTTAATCTCACGCTGCATATTTTTTGTTCCAGTGCATTTGATAAGGTGATTTTAATCTCCTGATCCTCCTTCATGTTCATAACCCCTCAGTGAAACCACCTGTGCATAGCACAAAACTAGCACTAGCAGAAACAGAGCACTTAATTTATAACTCATTATGTCACATATTTATATTTATGTGTTTTTTGATGTTGTAGTTATGGTAATGGTGCAAATTTCTGATCACATGGTTTGAGGTGAGAGGACTAAAAATCTTGGACAAGGGCTATTAGAAATGTGCTCCAACATCATCAAACTTTTGATTAGTTGCACGTAACAATGTACTGTAACTAGTCAAATCTCTTGTATAAAGAGGCTCAGAAATCTCAGTTTTTAGTTGTTAGATGTGTTTTTATCCTATTAGTACCATTTTGAGGAATTCATACTTCAGTTTCATTTTGTGCCTTGTTTTTTAGTCAATGGTACTCACTGTTATCCTGGTTACAATTATATTTTTATACCAAAAGGGGGTTCTATGTGTTTCTCATATAAGCAAAGTTTAACTTGAAATGGACCAATTAACCAAGATATTCCCCTGCCCTGACCCTGTGATGAAATCTGGGTAATCATTTGGGACCATCAACATACGAGACCTGTGCATTATAGAGGGGAAAACATTATGAGAAATGAATGCACATGGTTTAGCTATAGACGACTTTCAAAATAGCAAGTATTAAACCATTCTTAAAACTAAGATTTTGGGTGTGTATCCTTAATTTATACTTTAAAGCTTGTACCACATTAAAATAATGATGACAAATAATTTTATGCAGCCTAATTGTTATGTATAAAAATTAGATTGGGGCAAGTAATATCAGTTTTAATTTTAAATCTTTGTATTGCAAATTTTGGCTGATGAATTTGAAGGGTGATTTGTTTTTCAAATTTTTCTTACCAGAGATGGGAAAACTCTGGGATGAAAGTGTGAGAATAGTGAATTTGGAGAAATTGTGAATCAAAATAAGGGAGCAGCTGGTCCAAAGTTACATTATGTATTTATATCCCACAATGTTTTCTTTACTAACAATATATCACTTGATAATTATTAGTCCAAGAAAACAGATTAAATTAAAGACATTGTGTGCATTCATAACATGACTTCAAATGGTCAACCGAAACAAAAGACTTGATCTTTACTCATATGATTACTAGTGGTGGCCTTTTATCAGGATCATTAAGCCCTTTTAACTTTCAGTTTAAAAAATGTTATTATTAGGAGCATAAAACTTGACTATTTTCTACTAGTTACAATTCTTCAAGTCAGTAAGTATATTTATATAGGTAGTAGAACTTACCAATTTTTTCTCCTTTTTTTCTAGAGGATAATAGAAATATCTCCCAAAAAGTAAATTTGTTTTCCTTTTTACCTTTCGAGTTGCTTTGTTTTGGGATGAAATGAAGAGGCTATGCTTGCCTGTGTTTCTGGTCATGTGAAAAATATAATAGTAATCATGATGTTATCTATCACATTTGAAAAAAAATGTATCATTTTATTGTGTGAGATTTTTCATTGATTGGTACTTGAATGTCTATTTTATAATCAACCTTTTAAGTAGGCACAATTTATATCATCTATCGTTTCGTCTTTATTTGATTTCCAAATTGTAAGTAGGTTATCATGATTTCAGTAGATTTATCAAAACAATGGATTTAGCAACACACCCTATCTGACGCCCTCAAAATTAGGTATACATCACTCATCTTGAGTCGCCAGATATATGGTACAGAATTCAAATACAACTTACTAATATAGCTGTCGTGTACAATACGACAAAACATATACTGTGAGTTTGAATACAAATATTGTCTACTAGAGAGTATACAAACTCAAAAGGAGTCCTCATTACAATTATTATCACACTATTTCACAGAATAGTGAGGACTACTAATGCTATCCTCTGAACCATCACTCCGTTCCCCGACTCGTCCCAGGTATATTCTCATTTCCTGAAGAGAACAGTGAAAGAAAGGGTGAACTCAACTAGCCCAGTAAGAAATATTGTGACTAAGATAATGCGGAATAAATTATCATTAGTCTCCAACAATGTTAAACTGATAAAATATAATAGATATCAAGTTTAACTGCAGCGGAACAAACAATCCATTAAAAAAGTCAAGTAGAAAATAAAATCTACTATCTTTTATGATTTAAAAGGTTTTTCATCACTGTTATCGCTGAGACTCAGCTTAAAAAATATTTCACGTCATCGAATCACCCCTGCACTACGGCCAAGGATATTCTTTAATATCACGACCACAATTATCCATGCACTACGGGCCAAGAATATTTGTGTATTCATTAATGGTCATGATCATACCAACAACTGTCCATCAATGCACTACGGGCCAATGCGGACTTTTACCACATCATTTGTAACATTACGGTCATGATTACACCGAATAATCCCTGGTCATAATCATACCAAGTCCATCTATGCACTACAGGCCACAGATGACTTTAAAAAAATATAAATATGAGGATGATGACAATGATATAAGAATTCAATTAAACAAGTTCAAGAATTAATTTATTCAGGAACCAATAACGTCTAAATTGTCAACATGATACTGCTTTGTGGAGTAAAATTCAAGAATGCTCGGAAGAATATTTTCATGAAAAGATACTGGATGAAGCGCAAATATCAAGGATATTCCACTAATTTCATGGAGTATAAAAGCCAAAACTTTAACTAACTGAGTACAATAAAGAATGGAATAACAAAAGAAATCACCAGGTATGCGATAGACCGCACAGACAGGTTATTCCAACAGAATAATAAATAACGGAACCAGGTCATGCGTAAACGCACCGACAGGATATTCCGACAGAATAATAGATAATGGAACTAGGTCCGGCGTAAACGCACAGACAGGATATTCCGACAGAATAATAGATAATGGAACCAGGTACAGCGTGAACGCACAGACAGGATATTCCGACAGAATAATAAATAATGAAACTAGGTCCGGCGTAAAACACACAGACAGGATATTCCAACAGAATAATAAAGAATAGAATAACAGAAGAATTTCACCAAGTATAGGGTAGTCCGCGTATACAGGTTATTCCAACAGAATAATAAATAATTGAATAACAGAAGTTCTCTTCATGAATACAAAAATAATAACCCTTACGGGTACAACAAATAATATCTCTTTACCGTAAAATAAACTTGATATCAGACTAGTGAAGTAACAGAAAACTCTTCCTCTTTCTCTCTATAATTTTCTCTCTAAGTGAATTCGTAAGAAAATAATGAAGGAATGAGCTTCTATTTATAGGAGAATTGAAGGTGTACTGTTGAGAAACGGACGCAACATTTATTTTTAAAAAATCACAGACGGAACATCACAGCAACATATCAGTATTCATTTTTCAAAGAGTTGTCCAATAAATGTCTAGGTTTGAAAATCATCCCACAATCTGCCAAACAAAGCTACCAAATGTCAAGGTCCCAACCAATCAAAATAAAGGAGAAAGATTATAAAACATATCTATATATATAATCAACACATGTTGTAAACCTAAATATATATATAATAATAATAATTGCTCTCTCCTCCCACGTGAACACAAATTTTCCTCCACCCACTTTGTCAACTTGACAACCTTATACATATATATATATATATATATATATATATATATATATATATATAAATACATATCTTATATATATAACTCTAATATATATATAAGTAATAAAACAAAACTGAGATGACTTCTCACGTAAGCATTAATAATCAATACCGTGTGCTACTATGCAACCACACGTATTACTGTACTTTTACTACCGAGTAGTTTAACAGTATTAACGGTAAAACTTCCGCCGTTATTTTCATAAAAATATTTTTGTCGTTTTCTCAATCCGACAATAATTCTGTTGTGGGGTCCACCCATGATTGCGCCGTTGTACGAATATTCCCTGCTAAAAACGAATATTTCCCGACCAATCGAATATAATATAACAACTTGCATACTATGCAAAATTTATAAATATTACCCACAACTATAACAATATATCAATTTTCACTCCATAATATTCAAAAATAATATTTATAGAAAATTCATCTTTATTCAAAAAGTTGGGGTTTTACAATCTCCTCTTATGAAATTTCGCCCTCGAAATTAGGGTACGTACCTAGTATGTCGAAGAGGTAAGGATACCTTGATTTCATTTCAGATTCTAACTCCCAGGTCATTTCCTCAACATCGTGGTTTCTCCACAAAACTTTGACTTGAGGTATAACCTTGGAGCGTAAAATATGTTCCTTCTTATCCAAGATTTGAACAAGAACCTCTTCATATGTCAAATCTTCCGCTATTTCGTCCGGTTCTAACTCAATAATGTGGTTCGGGTCTTTCACATATTTACGTAACATGGATATGTGAAAAACGTTATGAACACGAGACATACTTGGCGGTAAAGCGAGTCTATAGGTCACAGTTCCTATTCGATCGAGGATTAAAAATGGGCCAATGAATCGAGGATTGAGCTTTCCTCTCTTTCCAAATCTCGTACTTCCTTTCCACGGAGCAACTCGTAATAACACATGATCTCCTATTTCAAATTTCACGTCCTTTCGATGAAGATCAACATAACTCTTTTGTTGATCTTGTGAGGTTTTTATACGTTGTCGGATTATTTGAATCTTTTTCGTAGTCATACGTACCAACTCCGGTCCCAACAACGTTGCTTTACCCACCTCATCCCAGCATACTGGAGAACGACACTTTCTTCCATACAATGCCTCGAACGAAGCCATGCCGATGCTTGCTTGATAACTGTTGTTGTAGAAAAACTCCACCAACGGTAAGAACTTGTCCCAACTTCCCTTGAAGTCAAGGACACAGAGTCTTAATAAATCTTCAAGAGTTTGAATAGTCTTCTCTGATTGTCCGTCCGTCTGAGGATGATATGCTGAACTAAATCATAAATCCGTGCCCATAGCTTTTTGCAAACTAACCCAAAATCGTGAAGTGAATCTTGGGTCTCGATCAAAAACTATGGATACTGGCATACCATGCCATCTTACAATCTCGTTTATGTACATGCGAGCAAGACGTTCAAGTGTATAAGTTTCTCGTATTGGTAAGAAGTGAGCAGACTTGGTCAATCTATCAACAATGACCCACTTCCATTCTGGAATTTCAAGTGCTTGCAATGGACCTTTTGGTACTTGATGTTCCGCCTTGACTCGTTGACAAGTTAGACACCTTGAGATAAACAGCGCTATCTCTCTCTTCATATTGTTCCACCAAAATGTATGACGAAGATCACGATACATTTTGGTACTCCCAGGATGGATTGCAAACGGTGTGTTGTGCGCCTCCATCATGATTTTATACTTTAAATCAGGGTAGTTAGGAACACAAAGTCTGGAGTTGACTCGAAGTATTCATTCTTCATCGATTCTTGCTTCCGGCATAGCACCTTCTTGCACTTTCTTCCTCATACGCATCAGCTCCAGGTCTGTAGCTTGAGCAGCTTTAACTTTATCAATTAAAGTATGTTCTACTCGTATATTCGTCATCATCACATGGGTCCCTGAAGTCTTTAACTCTATCTCCATCCTTTGCAAGTCACACAAAATGGGCCTTTGCGTTGACAATATCGCATTCGTACTTGCATATGATCTTCTACTCAATGCGTCAGCTACCACGTTCGTTTTTCCAGGATGGTATTGGATGGTATGATCATAATCTTTCAACAGTTCAAGCCAGCGTCGTTGTCGCATGTTGAGTTCCTTTTGAGTGAAGAAATATTTGAGGCTTTTATGAGATCTCCACCTTCTCCCCCATACAAGTAATGCCTCCAAATCTTTAGTGCGAAGACAACAGCTGCCAACCCTAGATCATGAGTAGGATAATTCCTCTCATATTCTTTGAGTTGTCGTGAGGTATAGGCTATGACTTTCCCATGTTGCATGAGAACACATCCCAACCCTTTGTTCGAAGCATCACTATAGATGACAAATCCCTCCAAACCAGATGGTATTGTCAAAACAGGTCCTGAAATGAGTCTCCTCTTGAGTTCTTGAAAACTCTTCTCACATTCCTTGCTCCAACCGAACTTTGTATCTTTCCGAGTCAGCTGAGTTAGTGGTGTAGCGATTCGAGAAAACCCTTTTACGAATCTCCGATAATAACCAGCTAAGCCGAGAAAGCTACGTACTTCAGTCACTGATTTAGGTTGTTCCCAGCTTTGAATAGCTTCAATCTTTGCTGGGTCAACAGATATTCCATGACTTGATACCACGTGCCCAAGGAATGCTACTTCCTCAAGCCAGAACTCGCATTTCTTCAACTTGGCATAAAGCTTATATTCACGAAGTTTTTGGAGTATCAGCCTCAAGTGTTGCTCATGATCTTCACGGCTTTTGGAATAAATAAGGATGTCATCAATAAAGACGACCACAAAGTGATCCAAATATTCTTTGAATACTCGGTTCATCATATCCATGAAGGCAACATGAGCATTAGTCAATCCAAAGGACATGACTAGGAATTCATAATGCACGTACCGAGTTCTGAAAGCCGTCTTTGGAATGTCATCGGTTCTAATCTTCAATTGGTGATATCCGGAGCGAAGATCAATCTTTGAAAAGAATTTGGCTCCTTGCAACTGGTCAAACAGGTCATCAATACGTGACAATGGGTACCTATTTTTGATGGTGACATGATTCAACTCCCGATAATCAATACAAAGTCGCATACTCCCATCTTTCTTCTTCACGAATAGAACAGGAGCATCCCAAGGAAAAGTACTAGGACGAATAAAGCCAATGTCTAACAATTCCTGCAGTTGGGTCTTTAACTCCTGAAGTTCAATAGAAGTCATTCGATATGGGGCTTTGGAAATGGGTTTTGTACCGGGTTCAAAGTCGATATATAATTCAATTTCACGTTCTGGGGGTAGGCCAGGAAGTTCTTCAGGGAATACGTCAGGAAATTCATTAACAATAGAAATATTATTCAAAACTGACGTATTTTTGTTTAGATCTGTGACATGAGCTAAGAAAGTTTGACATCCGTTTTTTAATAAACGAATAGCTTTATGGCTTGAGATGACCGTGATTGATTTTAATGGTTTGGTCGCTTGAATTCGTATAATAGGTTGATTAGGAATATGAAAGCTAACAACCTTACGAAAACAATCAATTTTTGCATGATGAGTAGTTAACCAATCAATCCCTAGAATTACATCAAATGCAAGTATTTTCAATGAAATAAGATCGACAGGTAACGTGCGGATGCCGATTTGAACTAAACAAGACTTATAAACAGTGGATGTAATGAAGGTTTCTCCCAGCGGAGTTTCAACAGATAAGTCAAAGTCTAATCTCTCCGGAGTCAAATTTAAACGTTGAACGCAAGAAGGAGAAATGAAGAAGTGGGTAGAACCAGTATCAAATAAAGTATAAACTTCGCTAGAGTTTATGATTAGCTTACCCGTGATGACCTCGTTCGGGTTCCTTGCTTTCTGGGAGGTCACAACAAACGCTCTCCCTTACACTACTGGTTTTGACTTTTCTGGGACGGCCTTTGACGCCTCCATCCCAGCTGGACTTGTCTTCGGTGCACGACAAAATCGGGCCAGGTGACCTTCTCTTCCACAGTTGTAACATGCTTTGGATGGCATCGCACAGTTGGGACTAATGTGTCCCTCTCCTCCATACTTGAAGCATATGATAGGTGGTCGTTCTCCTTCCTTAACGACAGGTGCTGATGCTGACGTCTTTCCATCATTGTTGAATCTCCTCTTCTTGAAATGTCCATTCTTATTGCTTTGACCCTGATTACCACCGAAGTGGTTACCATTTCTGGCATGTTGATTCCCTCCACGCTTGTTGTTACCGCTTCGATAACTACTCTCGCTGGTATTATCATTTTGTCGGCTGCTCTCTTTTGGTTGCGTTGACTCGTTATCGCGCTCCACTAACTGAGCCCTATTTACAACATCTGAATACAAACACAGTTTATGAAAAATAAGATGTTGACGTATCTCCGGTTTCAAACCTCTTAAAAACATCCGCGTCATTCTCTCTTCATTATCCACCAAGTAGGATGCAAATCGGGACAACTCGGCAAACTTTGCTTCGTACTTCGACACGGTCATATTATTCTGCTCCAGCTTGATAAACTCCACCTCTTTCATGTGACGAATACTTTCGAGAAAGTACTTGTCGTTGAATTGCTCTTAAAACTTCTCCCAAGACATCTTGAGTGCGTCAGGCTGAGTACGTTTTACAGATTCCCACCAGTAATCTTTCTCTTCACGCAACATGAAGTTGGCGAAGGGAACCTTTTACTCCTCGGAGCATCCCAAGACATCAAATATCTTGGTGATCTGCTTTATCTATGCTTCCGCCTTAAGTGGTTTTGGCTCTCCTATAAATTCCGGTGGTCCTAGCTCCTTGAACTGTTTAGTAGTGACCGTCCGAGAGTTTTCAGTGTTTCCACCTACATTTTGGACAGGAGCCGCTCTCGCCTGATGTTGCATGAATTGCATAAAGCTTCTGAACAGTCCATCATTCATCATTTGGTCAGTGTTGTTGTTTGCCTGAGGAATGTCGCCTTCCTGATGCACATTATCCTGATTATTGATATGTGGAGACTCAACGGTCTCCTGTGCTCCATTGCTATTCTCAACATTCTCGGATGTCATTTTCAGATACTGCCACAAAACAAAGATTAATTAACATATAACATATTATCCCTATACTTTGACCGACCACTTAAATATCAAATAAGCTTAGGTAGGTCATACTAGCGAAGGAATTCTCCGTTTCTCCCCTCCTAGTTCTAGTCTCACATCTTAGCCAGGGATCATATCCCTAAGCTTTGATACCAACTGTGACGCCCCCAAAATTAGGTATACATCACCCATCTTGAGTCGCCAGATATATGGTACAGAATTCAAATACAACTTACTAATACAACTGTCGTGTACAATACGACAAAACATATACTGTGAGTTTGAATACAAATATTGTCTACTAGAGAGTATACAAACTCAAAAGGAGTTCTTATTACAATTATTATCACACTATTTCACAGAATAGTGATGACTACTAATGCTATCGATCATCACTCCGTTCCCCGACTCGTCCCAGCTATATTCTCATTTCCGGGAGAGAACAGTGAAAGAAAGGGTGAACTCAACTAGCCTAGTAAGAAATATTGTGACTAAGATAATGCAGAATAAATTATCATTAGTCTCCAACAATATTAAACTGCTAAAATATAATAGACATCAAGTTTAACTGCTGCGGAACAAGCAATCCATTAAAAGAGTCGAGTAGAAATAAAATCTACTATCTTTTATGATTTAAAAGGTTTTTCATCACTGTTATCGCTGAGACTCAGCTTAATAAATATTCCACGTCATCGAATCACCCCTGCACTATGGCCAAGGATATTCTTTAGTATCACGACCACAATTATCCATGCACTACGGGCCAAGAATATTTGTGTATTCATTAATGGTCATGATCATGACAACAACTGTCCATCAATGCACTACGGGTCAATGAGGACTTTTACTACATCATTTGTAATATTACGGTCATGATTACACCGAATAATTCCTGGTCATAATCATACCAAGTCCATCTATGCACTACAGGCCACAGATGACTTAAAAAAAATATAAATATGAGGATGATGACAATGATATAAGAATTCAATTAAACAAGTTCAAGAATTAATTTATTCAGGAACCAATAACGTCTAAATTGTCAACATGATACTGCTTTGTGGAGTAAAATTCAAGAATGCTCGGAAGAATATTTTCATGAAAAGATACTGGATGAAGCGCAAATATCAAGGATATTCCACTAATTTCATGGAGTATAAAAGCCAAAACTTTAACTAACTGAGTACAATAAAGAATGGAATAACAAAAGAAATCATCAGGTATGCGATAGACCGCACAGACAGGTTATTCCAACAGAATAATAAATAACGGAACCAGGTCATACGTAAATGCACCGACAGGATATTCCGACAGAATAATAGATAATGAAACTAGGTCCGGCGTAAACGCACAGACAGGATATTCCGACAAAATAATAGATAATGGAACCAGGTCCGGCGTAAACGCACAGACAGGATATTCCAACAGAATAATAAATAATGAAACCAGGTCCGGCGTAAAACACACAGACAGAATATTCCAACAGAATAATAAAGAATGGAATAACAGAAGAATTTCACCAAGTATAGGGTAGTCCGCGTATACAGGTTATTCCAACAGAATAATAAATAATGGAATAACAGAAGTTCTCTTCATGAATACAAAAATAATAACCCTTACGGGTACAACAAATAATATCCCTTACCGTAAAATAAACTTGATATCAGACTAGTGAAGTAACGAAAACTCTTCTTCTTTCTCTCTATAATTTTCTCTCTTAGTGAATTCGTAAGAAAATAATGAAGGAATGAACTTCTATTTATAGGAGAATTGAAGGTGTACTGTTGAGAAACGGACGCAACATTTATTTTTAAAAAATCACAGACGGAACATCACAGCAACATCTTAGTATTCATTTTTCAAAGAGTTGTCCAATGAATGTCTAGGTTTGAAAATCATCCCACAATCTGCCAAACAAAGCTACCAAATGTCAAGGTCCCAACCAATCAAAATAAAGGAGAAAGATTATAAAACATATCTATATATATAATCAACACATGTTGTAAACCTAAATATATATAATAATAATAATAATTGCTCTCTCCTCCCACGTGAACACAAATTTTCCCTCCATCCACTTTGTCAACTTGACAACTTTATATATATATATATATATATATATATATATATATATATATATATATATATATATATATATACCTATCTTATATATATAACTCTAATATATATATAAGTAATAAAACAAAACTGAGATGACTTCTCACGTAAGCATTAATAATCAATACCGTGTGTTACTATGCAACCACACGTATTACTGTACTTTTTGTGACGCCCCAAAATTAGGTATACATCACCCATCTTGGGTCGTCAGATACATAGTACATAATACAAATACAACTTAATAATACAACTGTCGTGTACAATACGACAAAACATAAACTGTGAGTTTGAATACAAATATTATCTTCTAGAGAGTATTCATACTCAAAAGGAGTCCTCATTACATTTATTAACACACCATTACATAGAATAGTGAGGACTACTAACTAATACTATCATTCGGACCATCACTCCGTACCCCGACTTGTCCCAGCTACGTTCTCATTTCCTGAAGAGAACAGTGAAAGAAAGGGTGAGCTCAACTAGCCCAGTAAGAAATATTATGACTAAGATAATGCAGAATAAATTATCATTAGCCTTCAACAATGTTAAACTGATAAAATATAATAGACATCAAGTTTAACTGCAGCGGAACAAGCAATCCATTAAAAGAGTCAAGTAGAAAATAAACTCTACTATCTTTTATGATTTAAAAGGTTTTTCAACACTGCGATCGCTGAGACTCAGCTTAATAAAATAATCCACATCATCGAATCACCCCTGCACTACGGCCAAGGATATTCGTGTATTCATTAATGGTCATGATCATGCCAACAACTGTTCATCAATGCACTACGGGCCAATGGGGACTTTTACCACATCATTTGTAACATTACGGTCATGATTATACCGAATAATCCCTGGTCATAATCATACCAAGTCCATCTATGCACTACATGCCACAGATGACTTTCAATATTTTATAAACATGAGGATGATGACAATGATATAAGAATTCAATAAAACAAGTTCAAGAATTAATTTATCCAGGAATTAACAACGTCCAAATTGTCAACATGATACTGCATTGTGGAGTAAAATTCAAGAACGCTTAGAAGAATATTTTCTTGAAAAGATACTGGATGAAACGCAACTATCAAGGATATTCTACAAATTTCATGGAGTATAGAAGTCAAAACTTAACCAACTGAGTACAATAAAGAATTGAATAACAAAAGAAATCACCATGCATGCGATAGACCGCACAGACAGGTTATTCCAATAGAATAATAAATAATGGAACCAGGTCCGGCGTAAACGCACAGACAGGATATTCCGACAGAATAATAAATAATGGAACCAGGTCCGGTGTAAAACACACAGACAGGATATTCCAACAGAATAATAGAAGAATGTCACCAAGTATAGGGTAGACCGCGTATACTGGTTATTCCAACAGAATAATAACAAATGGAATAACAGAAGTTCTCTTCATGAATATAAAAGAAATAATATTCCCTACCTTAAAAGAACTGGATATTGGAAAAGTGATGTAGCAGAATACTTTTAGTCTCTCTCTCTCTCTCTTATTCTCTCTATACTTTCTCTCTCTATAGCTTGAATGAATTCGTGAAAAATAATGAAGCCCTAGGCCTCTATTTATAGAAAAACTGAGGGTGGCTCTTGGTCTTAACGAAGGGTCAAATGACTCTTGGTCTTAACGAAGGGTCAAATGACTCTTGGTAATATTGAAGGGACAACTACTATTGACGAAAGTAATTACTATTAACCAAGGTAAATACTATTGACGACGGTAATTACTATTGACGACGGTAATTACTATTGACAACGGTAATTACTATTGACGAAAAGACTCTTAGATGATGACATATGGCCCCCCATAAAATAACCAAACTTACCACAACGTCTCAATAATATAACATATTATACAGATGATACTATGACAATAATTTAAGAGATATGATGCAGCAATTACTGTAGCAATAATTGAGTATAGCTGAGTGACTTCTCACGTAAGCATCAATAATCAATACCGTGTGCTACTATGCAACCACGCGTATTACTGTACTTTTACTACCAAGTAGTTCAACAGTTTTAACGATTTTAACGTAATACCTCAGCTGTTATTTTTATAGAAAGATAATTTTGTCGTTTTCTCAATCCGACAATAATTCCGTTGTGGGGTCCACCAATGATTGTGCCGTCGTACGAATATTCCCCGACAAAAAGAATATTCTCCGACCAAACGAATATTTTATAACAACTTGCTTACTTTGCAAAATTTATAAATATTACCCACAACTATAACATTATATCAAATTAACTTCATAATATTCAAAAATGATATTTATAGAAAATTCATCTTTATTTATAAAAATTGGGGTCTTACACTTTTACTACCGAGTAGTTTAACAGTATTAACGGTAAAACTTCCGCCGTTATTTTCATAAAATTATTTTTGTCGTTTTCTCAATCCGACAATAATTCTGTTGTGGGGTCCACCCATGATTGCGCCGTTGTACGAATATTCCCTGCTAAAAACGAATATTTCCCGACCAATCGAATATAATATAACAACTTGCATACTATGCAAAGTTTATAAATATTACCCACAACTATAACAATATATCAATTTTCACTCCATAATATTCAAAAATAATATTTATAGAAAATTCATCTTTATTCAAAAAGTTGGGGTTTTACACCCTACATCCGGGCAATGGTTCAAAAATGCTCCCGACGTTTACCCCGATATCCCACTTACACCTTTAACTAATTTTTTTTATCAAAAGTATCCCTAACGTTACAATTTTTGGGTCGAATGTGCCATTCCCCGTTAACAAACATACCACGTAGACAAACGTGACTGACAGCTGGGCAAATTTTGCTGACGAGGTATGAAGAGAGAGTAAAATAATACTAATACAATATTAATTGAAATAATACAATAATAAAAAAAAAATCAAATCCAATATATTCACTTCTCAGATCTCTCGTACCTACCCAATGATTTCGTCACCTAAAGCCAAACATCACCCAAATACAATGAAAATGGAACTCAAATTCAGGCCACAAAGGCCTTGTGTATTAAGAATTTTGGGATTGGATTAAATAGATTGTACTTGTTCTTGTCATGCTCTGTTTTTGATAAAAACAGGGGAGAAAACGCATTTTGTAGCACAGAGTGTAGAGACAGGTAAATGTTGATGGATGAGAGGAAGGAGAAGTATTGTAGCTCTAAAGCTTCAAAATCAGCTACTGCTGCTGATATTTAAAATTCCCTTTACAGTAGTAATGGTGGTTGCATTAGAAAATGTTGTCTAGTTTGAAAGAGTACTTGTACGCATAGTAGGAGACGAAAGCAATTGAATATCTGATTATTGAGAGGCTTGGATTTCAAATGTATGAATGACAAGTATTTGTTCAATTGTACAAAGAATATGGTTTGAAGCTAGACTATCATCTCCCATACATTTTCAAACCTTATACCTGTAAGTGAGAACCTTTTTCAGAAACATGTAGGGTGCAAACATCACACAACACTTATCATTCTTGAATGCTTACTGTCCATCTAGATGAGAACAAGTGAAAACAAACGATGCAAAATTAGAGGAAACTGTGCTTATTACTCATTAGAATTCTCAGAGAAGGGGAGTGGAAAGAAAATCAGACCAAAATCCCATCTCACTCTAAAATACTACCCAAATCATTCCTTCCTTCTCTCCAAAGATTGTAATCTCATCTCTTTAACGTCTCTCCATCCTAGTCTGTTCAAAAAAATAAATCTAACACCATCGCTCCACCGTAACATGCACCGACATCACTGATTCACAAGATCTGGCCGGTGGTAGAGTTGGAGTCGATGAAATCCTTGGACGGAGGAATCCCCAAACTTGCGTAGTTATCGCTCTCAGTCGGACCCTCGTCGCACATGTTTTCCCTTCATCTTCCCCACTAGATCTGCTCTTCCCCGCTAGATATGAAATCTACACACACATCGCCGGACTTTTTGCTCTTCTCATCTCCGTCAACATCTTTCTTATTCTCTTTGTTATTGTCGTCTTTGTTTTTCTTCGTGATTGGAGAGAGAATTTTCACCTTCTTAGTTTTCTGCTAGATTTCCTCTCGGAGTTTAGATCTGAGAAGAATGGTGGGTTTAGAGAGAGAAAATGAATATGAATTTTTGGGTAATAAAAATTTTTTTAGGTGTCAGCCTTGTCAGCAAAATTTGTCCAGTTGTCAATCACATTTGTCAACGTAGTATGTCTGTTAACGGGAGGTACACATTCGACCCAAAAAATTGTAATGTTGGGGATACTTTTGAAAAAAAAATTAGTTTTAAGTGTAAGAGAGATATCGGGATAAACGTCGAAGGCATTTTTAAACCCTTGCCCCCCTACATCCCCTAGTCTGGACCTAAAATATATTGTAGAGTCATATCTAACATTGTGATACGTTTAGGAATTGAACACAATTTAAATAAAAATGACAACCCTTTACACTGCCCATATTAATGGTGTTCGGGAGTGTTTTCCCGACCCTCTTTTGGGCTGAAGGCTTGGGTCGGGTCAAAGGAGGTCGGGCTCGTATGTTCAGAGATGTAAGATCGGGGTCGGTTACCCGATCCCAATAGGCTGGGGCCCGTGGTCATCGTGAGGGTTGAGTTCGGGCCTATTGGGTTTGGCTATTGGTTTGGGCCTGAGCGTATGAGCAGTCCACATGCAGAGTTGGTGCGACAAGGAGTTTACGTGATTAAGGGCATCAACCCTAATCCTACGTCAACAAGGTAACTCTGGATGTAGTGGTGGAAAGGGATTCCACTTGCACTTTTTAAGGAGGTTGTGTTGGACCCAAATATGGTAGCTAACATATTTAGGAGTCCTACTCTAATCCAAAGAAGAGGATACCAAGGTGGTGGGAGCTCTATAAATACAAGGCCGAGGTTACAATTAACAGGTAATATCTACTTTTGAGCACTAAACATATAAACCTCCATTGTTAAACCTTGTGCACGGCCTGTACTTATTCTCACACCGGAGCTATCCCCCGGCGGTACGGCCGTCAAGCTTCTGTGTGATCTGTTATTGTGCAGGATTCAGCGCGTGGATTTTGTGATTGGACGCGCAGACGAAACTTGGCGTTAACATTGGCGCTAGAAGGAGGGCTAAGTGCTTCTTTGCAACCACAAATACTTTTCTTCGACAGCAATCATGGCGAGTAAGGATAATATCGCTGTCTCAGAAAGGGCCAAGACCCAACAGTCCCACCAAATCACTCAGGCGAGGGGGTCAGTGAAGGACCGACTGGGGTCTAAGGTCCAGGAGGTAGAAGAGTTACCGGTCCATGATCTTCGGCGGAAGCTCTTCCCCGAGAGTCAACACACGCCTCATCAAGCGAGTCAGGCCGACGAGAGACACTCTCAAGCCCTCGTGAGGCAAGACCGAGGAGCAGGAAGCCGAGACCAACGAGAGTTTCTCTTGCAGAAGAGACTGGACCAGAACAAAGACGCCATGTTGGCACTCCAGCTGCAACAAGCGGAGTTGGAGAGACAGATGGCCAACATGGCCGGTGATCAAGAAGCGAGTTCCAGAAGGCGTAGGAATCGAAGCCGGTCCCGATCGCCTCGGCGGGGAGAGGCAAGAAGAGAACAGAGCAGGCACAGGAGTCGCTCTAGAGACGGAAGGAGCAGAAGAAGGAGTCCTTTAGCCGGGCGCCGATCAGAACACCGAGGCAGGGCGGGGCAGACAGAAAGGGAAGCGTCTCCTGATTATGGGAGGGACAAACCTCGATCGTCCCCTCATAAGGAAGGATCCGACCCCCTTACCCGGAGAGTGGCTGAATTAGAAAAGTTGCTAGGGACAAAAAACTCGACGGGGACATCTTCGGCAGGTTTAGGATCTCCCTTTTCGCCCGAAATCAACCGGGTGATAGCCGATCCAAAGAAGAAGATGCCCCCGATGGAGACATATGACGGATTGGGAGATCCCTACGACCATTCGGATGGATATGATCGGCTGATGTCGTACTATGGGCATTCGGATGCAGCCAAATGCCACATGTTCGCTACAACCCTCAAGAAGAGTGCCAGGGAGTGGATGGGGATCCTGGCACCAGCATCAATCGGATCATGGAACGATCTTCGTGAAAAATTCCATGCTAGGTTCGGAAGCAACCGAAGACGAGGGAAGATCACGGCGTCCCTCATGCAGGTACGGCAGAAATCAGATGAGACCCTAAGTCAGTACGTCAAACGATTTCGAGAGGCAGTGGGATCGGTAGCAGAGCTGAATTCCCCACAAGCACTGGGATTTTTTACAACCGGCTTAGACATCGGGAGATCTAAGAAGCTGGTAAAGGATTTGGTGATTAACCCTCCGGCAGACTTGACCGAGGCCTTTCATCGGGCAGAAGGGTTCATCGCTATAGAAGAAGCTTTGGGAAATTTCAAACCACACCAACAACCTTATGAGAAATCGAAAGATCGAAAAAAACCGACCTACCAACGCTCGGACAACAACCAGTGGAAATCAGACCGAACGGAAAAGAAAAACTTCAACGGGGGAGGTTCAGGTAGCAACCGACCTCCACTACCCAACCGTAACGTCAGCAAGGTCTATACTCCCCTCACCGCGGATCGGTCGAAAATCCTGCAGAAGATGAAAAACCAACCATTCTACGAGCCATGCCCCAGGCGAACCAAGCCCAGAAGGCGTGGTCGGGATAAGTATTGTGAATACCATCAGAGTACCAGACACTCGACCGAAGCATGCGTTAATCTGATGGATATGATCGAGAAAAATGTCCAAAACGGACAACTGTTACAATATGTGGCAGGCCGGGGAAATGCAGAGGTGCCCAGAGAGGAGACCACAGATCAGATCCCGGATACCCAGACGCCGCAGAACCCCCCAGCCCGAGGTGTAGTTGATGTCATTTCGGGGGGTTCCGTTAGACGGGTATCGGGAAGAAAAAGAAGTAGGACTCTGGAAGCAGTGCTATCTGTTGCGGGGTCAACCCCTAGAAAGGATCGGGCATATCCGGGAACGTCTATCTCATTTACGGACGAGGATTACCCGACAGATCTCATCGAGCCCCACGATGGTGCGTTGGTAATAACGGCTCAGGTCGGGATAGTGGATATGAAAAGAATGATGATAGATAACGGGTCTTCGATCGACATCCTATATTCTCACGCTTATCAGAGGTTAGACCTACAAGGAAAGAAGATGGATTTGGGAGGAGAAGGACCTTGTACGGATTTAGTGGAGATCCGGTGCTTGTGTCGGGCACCATCGAGATGCCAGTCAAATTCGGCACGGCACCTAATCAAGTTGAAATAGTGGTGAGATTTTTTGTCGTCCAAATAGACTCGGCATACAACGCGATCCTCGGAAGGCCTACCTTGGCGGCCCTGCAAGCAGTAACATCGATACCCCATTTTAAAATCAAGTTTCCAACACCGAACGGGATCGGGGAGGTAAAAGGAGACCTAGATATAGCCCGAAGGTGTTACCGAAACAGCTTGATTTCTTCAGGGGTCGGGGTCTGCAAACAGAAACAGACAATGACAATTGAGATCGAACAATTCACAGAGGGCAGCACAGAGCCACTTGCTCTTCCGGCCGAAGAAACTGATGATGTAGAATTGGTACCGGGGCAGGAAGACAAAATAATTAAGATCGGGTCAGGGTTATCAGAACCCTTCCGGACCGGGCTGATAGAATTACTCCGAGTCTACGCCGATATCTTTGCATGGGAACCCAGCGACATGCCGGGGGTAAGTGAATCAGTGGCTCTACACCGGCTGCACGTGGACCCGGGCAAGAAACCGGTCATACAGAAGCGGAGGATTTTCGCCCCAGAAAGACAAAAAATCATCGACGAAGAGATTGCCAAGCTCCTGGCGGCCGAATTCATCTTCGAGATTGACTACCCGGAGTGGTTGGCCAACGTGGTATTGGTCCAGAAGTAAAATGGGAAATGGAGGTTGTGTATCGACTACACGGATCTAAACAGGGCGTGTCCGAAGGATTTCTACCCTCTGCCCAACATAGATCAACTCATCGACGCCACGTCGGGATATGGTATGTTGAGTTTTATGGATGCATTCTCTGGGTACCACCAGATTTCGATGAACAAGGAAGACATCCCGAAGACAAGTTTTATCACACATCGGGCGATATACGCATACAGGAAAATGACCTTCGGGCTACTAAATGTCGGGGCAACTTATCAGCGAATGATGAACCTGGTGTTCACGAAACAATTGGGGAGGAGCATGGAGGTCTACGTAGACGACATGATCGTTAAAAGCATGACAGTCCGTGAACATCTTGAAGATCTGGAGGACTGTTTCGAGACGGTCCGTAAACGCGAGCTAAGGCTAAACCCGACCAAGTGCACTTTTGGGCTGGGATCGGGAAAATTTCTAGGATACTTGGTCAGCAAAAGGGGAATCAAAGCAAACCCAGAGAAAATCCAGGCAGTCCTGGATATGAAATCCCCAAAGTCATACAAGGATGTGCAGAGGCTAACGGGTCGGATAGCGGCCCTACGAAGATTCGTCTCTAAATCAGCTGAGAGGTGCCTTCCATTTTTTGACACCTTGAAAGGGCCCAAGAATGACAAAAGTTTCCAGTGGACCTCAGAATGCGAGGACGCGTTCCAAGGGATCAAACAATATCTTTCTTCGGCACCTCTGCTGATGAAACCAATCCCTTCGGAACCCCTATATCTTTATCTGGCGGCGAGTTCGATGGCAGTGGGAGCAGCATTGGTTCGGGACAAAGGGGGAAATCAGTTCCCCGTGTACTACGTCAGCCACGTACTTCGGGACGCAGAACTCCGATACCCAAACCTGGAAAAATTCGCCTATGCTTTAATCATTGCAAGCAGAAAACTTCGGCATTATTTCCAGGGTCGGGTGGTGGTGGTATACACCAATCAGCCGTTGAAGAAAATTCTACATCGACCTGAGGTTTCGGGAAGACTGGCGGCATGGGCAATGGAGCTAACACAGTTCGCGATAGAGTATCATCCCCGAACGGCAATCAAAGGACAGGCGCTAGCAGACTTCGTCGTGGAATGTTCGTTCTTGGAGCCAGATGTGGGATCGGTGGCCGAAATGCAACAAATAAAGTCTTCATGGACACTTTATGTCGATGGCTCGTCAATGTCAGACATCAGTGGTGCAGGGGTCATACTGACGAGCCCCGAAGGATTCAAGGTCCAACAAGCTATTCGATTTAAGTTCAGAGCGACCAACGAAGCAGAATATGAGGCCATTCTAGCCGGGTTAAAATTGGCCCGAAGCCTAGAAGTACAAAACTTGGTTATCTACAGTGACTCGCAGCTGGTCGTCAAACAGATATCGGGAGAGTATGCGGCTCGGGGCGCCAGAATGACGAAGTACTTAGCCGAGACAAAGAATAAGCTGACATACTTCCACTCGGTCAGCTGTCAGGGAGTTGACCGATCCGACAATACAATAGCAGATGCCCTGGCCAGACTGGCGACAACCGAAGCCAACTCCTTCAACGGTTCGGTATATCTCGAGACATTGGAGCAGCCAAGTGTCTCAAAAGAGGAGGCATTATGTGTTGATCGGCTGAACTGTTGGCTTACGCCTTACATCTATTATTTGGCTGACGGAACATTACCATCAGACCGCATCCTAGCAAGGAAGATCAAGCATCGAAGTTCGAATTTTGTACTGATTGATGGAGATTTGTACCGAATGGCCTTCAGCTCTCCCTTACTTAAATGTTTAACACCGTCAGAGGCAAGCTACGCACTTCGGGAGGTACATGAAGGGATCTGTGGGGATCACATGGGCGCCAAGTCACTGGCGCATAAAATTCTAAGACAGGGGTATTACTGGCCAACCATCTACACAGAGGCCAAGGAACTTGTCAAAAAATGTCCCAAGTGTCAACTAAACAGCAACATCCCACATCAATCGCCCGAAGAACTCTACTCGGTCTTATCCCCGATCCCCTTCGCAGTATGGAGAATCGACATCCTAGGACCTCTGCCGAAGGCCAAGGGACAAGTCAGCTTTATAATAGTGGCTATCGATTACATGACAAAGTGGGTCGAAGCCAAACCACTGCAGAAAATCACCGAACAGGAATGTCTTAAATTTGTGAAAGAAGGAGTAGTTTATCGATTCGGCATCCCGATGGCTGTAGTATCGGACAACGGTAGACAGTTCGTGGGATCAAAATTTGAAAGCTTCCTGAAAGAGTTAGGAATTCAACACCGGAAGACCTCGGTTGCCCACCCTCAGTCAAACGGTCAAGTGGAGGTGACAAATCGAACCCTACTCAACGGCATAAAAAGAAGATTGGATGAACTGAAGGGTCGGTGGCCCGAGGAACTACTCAGCGTTTTGTGGGCATACCGGACGACCCCAAGGACAACCACTGGAGACTCCCCTTTCCGGTTGGCCTATGGGACCGATGCACTCATACCAGTAGAGATTGGGTCACCCACTCTTCGGGTCAGCCAGTTCAAAGAGCTATACAACGATGAAGGTTTGAAAATAAATCTGGATCTGCTAGATGAAGCTCGTGACGCCGCGGTGTTGAGGTTGGCCATTTATCAGCAGAAGACAGCCCGACACTACAACCAGAAGGTGAAGTTGAGGAGGTTTGAGGTAGGAGATTTGGTGCTTCGGGAGGCAGAGGCATCAACCCCCCAAAACACAGGAAAATTAATGCCTAATTGGGAGGGGCCTTATGAGATTTTAGAAGTGCCGAAGCCAGGGACTTACCGACTTCGAGCAATGGATGGGTCGGAAGTAAAAAATACATGGCATGCTGGAAGACTCAGGAGATATTACCAGTAAATACATGCCTGTTCTTTCCCGATAACGGTGTAATTTATACGATTTATCAATGAAATGAAAACTTCTCTCAAGAGAGACGTTTGTACTTCGTTTTAATCTTGCACTGCTTTACCGATCATATAAGCTTCGAGCGTAAGACGATCAGACGGTCCTAGAGAACTTAACTGATCGATAAACGCCACAAGTATAACTGATCGACAAAGATACACATCCGATCAGATAAGCTTCGAGCGTAAAACAATCAGACAGTCTGAAAGAACTTAACTGACTGATAAAACGCCACAAGTATAACTGATCGATAAAAGTAACATATCCGAGACAGTACACTTTAGACACAAATGGACCAGACGGTCAGAAATGACCTAATTGGGCGATAAAAATAAAGTTAAACTGATCAAGATAACTACTTAGAAATCTTTTGTCTTCATTCATATTATAAAGGTTTTACAGTTCCCGATCAGATAGGCTTCGGGTACATACACCGTCGGCCTCTCTGGTCAGGTTGAATTACAAAACTTAGAAAAGAAGAAATTACAAGTATGAACAAGTTCAAGAAAAAATTAAGGGGAACCAGCATCGGCTTCGGCCTCGGACTCCTCATCTGAAGAATCAAGGATCGAGGCGTCCAGACCAGCATCAACAAGCTTCGCTCGGGCCTTCTCCCGATAAGCTTCGACACCCTCTGAAAACTGGGTCATAATCTTATCGGTCAGGGCGGGCGATTCTTCGTATTCTCTGATGGCAGCCTGCTTAATGATGGCATGTTCGGCCATCAAAGTGTTGTTCGCATGGATCATGGTACTCAGCTGAACATGAACCCCCGCGAACTTCCCCTCGATGACCTGAAGGTTCCCCACCAAGGTCCTATTCTCTTCGACCAGAAGTTCCTTATCCTGCACCAGCTTTTTGGCATGATCGTTGAGACCGACGAACTCTTGTTGAAGTAGGGAATTTTGTTCTTCGAGTTCGGCAATCCGGCGATTAGCCTGGGATACTTTATTACGGGTATCAGCATGGAGATCCCGCTCCCTCTTCAGCTCCGAAGCCCGACCCGATAATTCGGCTTGGAGAAGCTCCACGTCGGTTCTCAGCTGGACCTCTCTCTTGGTAGATCGGGCAAGGGGAGCGATAGCTCGAGCGAGGATGGCGTTGGCCTAAATACATAGGCGAATTGGTCAGACAGCAAAGATGCAAATGAAGACATATATACAAATGAGGATAAATACCTGAGTCTGGGCTCGGAGATAGGTAACCAGAAAATTCTCTGACGAAAAGTTCTTGAACCGCTCATCATCACCGGAAAGCCTGAAGTGATCAAGCAAATGGAAAGGAAATTTGTCAGCTGGGCTCTTCGGCCAGCAGGTAGTTGGGGATCCTCCGGAAGAGCTAGCCTTGGACTTCGGGGAAGAAGCATTGATCGGGGCAACGACCTCCTCGGCTTGGGAGGGCCCCTCGACCAACCGCAGCTTCTTCGAAGCGGGTTCCAGAAGCTGATCTTCAGTACCCTCCGAATCTTCGGCCACCGTCACTATGATCGGAGGTGGGGGAGTTGATTTCAGAACATGCTTCGGCGGGGCCACAACGATGGCCTTGGGGGGAGCTCGAACAGAAGATCTTTTCTTTGACTTCTTTAGCAAAGCCATCTTGTCGGCCCCCTTCATCTGCAACACACTTTTCGTGGAAGCATCGACCTTGGAAGGTTCGGGAAGAGGACCGGTTGACGAACCGACAGACATCTCGGCAATAAGAACAGCCTCGTCTGAAGGAGAGTCATCAGCGGCTGGGAGATGGATGGGCTCGATGAGGATCGGGAGTGGGGACAGAGCCACTTCAGCATTCTCAGGCTTGAAGATGGTCACTACAACATAAAATAAAAGGATCATTAAGAAAATCGAAGCAAAGGATCGGGAGAATAAGAAAACAAGGTCGGATAGATTAACTTACAGCCATGTTCGCAGAGCCAGGATTCGTTGGACACGATTCCTAGACCCCAGTTGGTCTGCTTCAGAAGGGCGTAAAACTTCTTGAAGGCTGCCGAACGACTCTTCGGAAATTTGTTGACCTTCATGGGGACGTCTTCGGGACCGGCCCAGTTGGGGAGTAGGTTGAGATCGGTTCCCCTCATGAAGAACCATTGTGAATGCCACCCCTTGTTACTGGATGGGGTCTTCACGAAGGTGTCCCGTCCAGGAACACGGTTCAGATGGCGAAGGCCGGGCTCTTTTGACCGACCAACCGAGAACAGGACGAAGAAGAAGTCCAGCCCGGGGGTGATGCCAGCCTCCTGGCATAGGGCGATGAAGCTGATCAGCTGGATGTAGGAGTTGGGAGCCAGCTGGGAGAACCCGATCCCTACCAGGCAGAGAAAAGAAGAGATGAATTCGTGGAGGGGGAACCGAACCCCGTACCTTAGGGCATACAGATGGACGGCTACCCATTCGCCCTCGGGTCGGTGGTACATCCTCTCGATGGCCTCGGGAATCCGAAGCTTGTATTCTTTGGGGATGTTGAATAAGGTTTGGATGTCCGACAGTTGAGAGGGGGTGATGGAAGATTTGGTGTTGATGACAGTGTAGTCGGTTTCCGAAGCGTAGAGTTGGCGAATTCTGGTTTCGGCGTTCTACACGGAGAGTTCGACCGGAGCAGCCTCCAGCTCGATTTGGAGAAGGTCGCCGGAAGTAAGAGTGGGAGTGTCGGCTGCTGTGGTGGGTGTGGGACGAGGATCGCTGAAATCAGCCATTTATGGTGGTTTGAAGGGAAGAAAGGTACAACACAAGAGCTTAGTGGGGAAATGGCACGGACTGAAGAAATCTGGAAAAATGAGTGTCTCGCCGGAAATCGCCCTTGCCGGAAAAGTTTGACAGAGATTCAAAATATTAAAGGCTCGAAAAAGTGACGCTGATGAATGTTGGGGAGCTGATATAGTCCATCTGGCACGGCTTCCAAAGGCGGTTATTTATGGCAGGTGGGCTCAGTTATGAAAAAACGTGTACCAGCTCGCGGACCGAGGAGAAACCGCTTAGGTTCCCGAGACAACTCATCATTATGGCGTGACTATCAGAATTCATGTCCTCTCAAGTCTCGTGTCATAAATATCTTATAACAAGAGACTGGGGGGCAATGTTCGGGAGTGTTTTCTTGACCCTCTTTTGGGCTGAAGGCTTGGGTCGGGTCAAAGGAGGTCGGGCTCGTATGTTCAGAGATGTAAGATCGGGGTCGGTTACCCGATCCCAATAGGCTGGGGCCCGTGGTCATCGTGAGGGTTGAGTTCGGGCCTATTGGGTTTGGCTATTGGTTTGGGCCTGAGCGTATGAGCAGTCCACATGCAGAGTTGGTGCGACAAGGAGTTTACGTGATTAAGGGCATCAACCCTAATCCTACGTCAACAAGGTAACTCTGGATGTAGTGGTGGAAAGGGATTCCACTTGCACTTTTTAAGGAGATTGTGTTGGACCCAAATATGGTAGCTAACATATTTAGGAGTCCTACTCTAATCCAAAGAAGAGGATACCAAGGTGGTGGGAGCTCTATAAATACAAGGCCAATGTTACAATTAACAGGTAATATCTACTTTTGAGCACTAAACATATAAACCTCCATTGTTAAACCTTGTGCACGGCCTGTACTTATTCTCACACCGGAGCTATCCCCCGGCGGTACGGCCGTCAAGCTTCTGTGTGATCTGTTATTGTGCAGGATTCAGCGCGTGAATTTTGTGATTGGACGCGCAGACGAAACTTGGCGTTAACAAATGGAACTACTAATTAATTTATCTATCTTACCCACAAAATTCCATTTGGATTGTTCTAGTGTAATTAATTGTCTTCTCATTATTTTCTTGAGTTGTTTGAGTTTGCTCTTACTTTTTAATTAAATTGCAGTCATAGCTCGTCGTAGATTAGACAAATGGAAGAGGATTAAGAGATTATCTGCTTGTTTTTTTTTTCATTTTTGGTCCAAAATAGTTGTCATGGTTACCTTATTCATGCAATTTGTTATATCTATGGCACGACATAGATGTATGAGAGCACTTACTAGACGAAAGTACACCCTTTTTTGCGGGCTAAAATTTATGAGGGAGCTAGTGTATGACGGCGACATTACATGCCACAATTACCTTAGTATGGATACAGTAAGTTTTACCAAATTGTGTGATATTTTATATACCGCAGGCAAAATTAGTAGTACAAAGTACCTTCAAATAGATTAACAAGTTGTCATTTTCTTGTATGCTAGATATATTCAATTCTTTTTTTGGTGAAATTGTGTCACATTCTTTTTTTCCCTCTTTTAACCTTACAGTTTTACTTGTATTTCTATTTTGTCCTTTTTATATGAAATTTTTTATATGTTTCTATTTAGTCATTCAAATTTTATAAAAATTTTATTTTATTCCACATAATTTACACACGCAATGTGTGTGCCATCGAGTGTTAGTATATTTTTAATTTGAATAATTTAAATGTAAGTGTTCATTAGATTGGGCCACAGGGGCAATGTTGGGCCATGTTTGGTATAGATATTCTTGTAGGGTGGCAAAATGCTATCAATTGAATATATCTAGCATTTTGTGGGGCAAAAAAAAGAATTGAGATGTTTGTCTCTGTGGGGCAAAAAAATAATTGAAAATTGATTTTGTGGGGCAAAGAATTGAAAACTTATTTTGGTAGTTTATGTACTGATAAGTTAGAAAGTCTATGTTTTCTTCAAGTAGTCTGTTAGGGTCATTGGCGTGTATTGAGTATACATGGATGAATAGCTTATTGGGTTTCTTCTCCTTTTTGGCTTTTATTGGGTTTCTTATTGTATACTACTGAAACTGCTTGGTTTATTGGGAGATTTTAACTGGTTTAGCTTTTGGGGAGAATTGGTGTGTATTTAGTATTTACTAAACTAGAATTATGATGGTTATGCTTTGCCAATGGAGAGGTATTACCGGTTGTACTACTACCAGTAAGCATAACCATAACTATCACTATTGATAGTTAATTATAAGCATGACCATTTTATAAGCATAACCATTTTATAATGATAGTTATAATTATCAACCTCTCTGTTTAACTAAACTAGAATTATGATGGTTACACTTTGCCAAGGGTTGTACAAGCAGATTGAAGTTATCATTTTCTTTTCTACTGACCACACTTTCAACCTCTCTGTTTTCTTTTTTATAATTAACATAAATGAGTTGGGGGGTAGAGTACCATGGGTTAAGTTCTTTGTCATGTATACGTTTTTGTAGGTTTTTAAGCTTTGTTTATTCAACTGTGCGCTAAATGAAAAAGAGAGCAAAGTAGCAGAATAAGACATTTTCATTTTCAGAATAAGACACTTACTAGACGAAAGTACACCCTTTTTTGCTACTTTGCCTTTTTTGCTACTTTGCTCTCTTTTTGTGTACCTAAAATGAAAAAAAGACATTTTTAGGTACACAAAAAGAGAGCAAAGTAGCAGAATAAGACATTTTCAAATTATTTGGATATATGTATTATATTTGGCAAGGATAGAGTAACTGAAAAAAACACTCTATTAGCTGCGGAAATAATCGAGTTAGATGAAGAGATCCAAACAAATGATGGAGATGATTGTTCGACTACAAACCGCAGCGAGAAAATATCTAGCAAGTCCTCTAATTCTAAGAAAAGGAAGAGAAAGTCTCGATATTGATTTGAATCTGACATGGAGAGGGTTGTTACTATTCTCGTTGTACAACTCTAAAAATTATCTACTCAATTTGCTAACTTTCTTAGATTGAAGGCTCATTAAATGAGCAACACAAGAATCTCAGTAATGCGTTGAGTAATGTGTCCGGTTTAAATAAAAATGAACATAACAAGGTCATGTTCAAGCTTTCTAGTGAGAAGGAGTTGATGGTGGTCTTCTTTAGCGTTCCTGATGAGCGAAAAAAGAGTTTTGCAAGGATTTATTGAGTGGGGTGTTTTGTCAATAAATTATCGATGGGATGCGTTACTAGTTGATTGTACATTTTATCATGTTGTTGGTTGTTGAATGATGAAGTTATCAGTATGTTATTGGATTTATCATCACTTTATATTATTGAGTGGGATATTATATTAGTTGATTAAATTTTATTTTATACTACAAATCTTTAATTTTTATAAATTAAAATAAAGTTTATAGGTTGGTTTAAGCACTTGAATTAATTACTGGATTAATAAAAAAAGTTAAAAAAAAAATTTGTCATGTTAAGTTGCGATTTTACCTAGTAAATGTATGTGGTTATGAGCTTAATTAGTTTTTTTATAATCCTATTAATATTAATGTATAGTTGTTTATAAGTTATGAAAATAATATCGACAAATTATAAGTAGGAAAAAAAAGAAGGTAGAATTAAAAAAAAAATATTATAGAGAAATATGAGTCAAATTTTAAATATAAATTGAATTTAAGTTAAAATTAAACATTTGGAAGTATTTAAGTTATTGTTAAATTATTTATTCCATTATTAAATGTATTCCTAACACTAACCAAACACGCATGAAATTCTAAAATATCATTTCATTCTCTCCTTTCACTCGTCTATTTCATTCCACCATTCCAAACATATTTACTGTATACCCCATTTTTAAATTTTTATTAAAATTATCTTTTATAGGGAAGGTGGAGTATGCATTTGAGTCTTTATCAAAAAAAAAATTTCATCTTCGTTTTAGTCTTTGTTAATTTTTCATTTTATTGATATTACAAACGGGGAAAGATATTACATAGGACTATAGGAGTATATAATTTTCAAAATATATTTTATGCTAAATATCATTCAATATAAGTTAATGATTACAAACAAGAACAATCAAACATCAATTTTATGATTGGAGTGATATTTCCTTGAAGAATTTTAATAATTCCACAAGACTACTTGAATAGTAAAATGAGACCTATGTTTATGTGAAAATATCAAATTTTATTATAAAAATAACAATCCATTAATTATAATGTGTTCATCTCCAGCCTTATTATCCTATCAGATGGGGAAAAATAATAGAAAAAGGCCCAGCCTGCAGGTAGGAGACTAGAGGAGTTTACTGAAAGGATGAAAATCCTGAGAGATGTACATTTATGAATCTGAATTCAAAACTGCAGATGCTCTTTAATATTCAGTTAGGTGTTTCTTTACGGATATAATAATTCAATGAGTACTCGAGTCTTGACACTCTTTTCACAGCTCAGAGAAGACAAAACTAATTCTGGAGTAAATAGTAATAAATAAATAAAATCGGAGACTTTTACACTGCTTCTTCCATTGGAGATTGTAAAAAAGGGGAGCCAACTGGAGCAGCAAGGCCAAGAAATCGCATTATTCTCAAGCGCCGAACCTTCTTTGCTGATTTCAAAGGAAAATTCACCTCCTAAAGAAGAAGGGAAAAAAGAAGAAGTTTACATTAAAGACAAAAAAAAATTCCACAGGCACATCTAATGAATACTTATGATAACTACTAACTCACATCAAAGTGAACTGTTGGCTTTCTTTTCCTCTTGCTTCTCCCTCGTCCTAAGTAATCACTTTCAGTTCTGCTTGAACTTGAAGAGTTCCACGCATCTGTTCAACTCAAGAGCAGAAGTTTAATCAGAATCGATAAGGGGAGGGACTACGACCAGATCTATATTGACAAGGAATACTCTTTTAAATTATTTGTTTGCATATTAGCTTGAATTCTAATCACATTTAGTGATAATCCAAGTTGTGCAAACAACTAAACTATTAAATTGAGCGATCTGTATGCAGTGTGTGCTTTCCTTTCCAGAAAAACTGTTTTAAGGCTCAGCATCAAGAATGCCCGCATGATATGGGCCATTTGACAATTTAAATGTAGAGATATAGGCCTTCTTGGGCAGATATTATTAGTCCCCGCACACAGGGTGGGGGAGGGGGAGGGGGTTTGGTGTTGAACCCTGTAATCCTCATGCTTGCTAATCTACGTGTATAAGTTGACATAAAAACTGCTAATTTCCCGTTATGGAAAACCCTCATTAAGGGCCCAAGAGATACCTAGCCTCCCCAACCCAGATGCAGAAATATAATTAGAATTAATATCTCATAAAGACTAATTGGATGGTCTCGACATAAATAGAGAAATCAAGCCCAGGATTTGTAACTTCACATAACGCACGATAAAGGACCAAGGCAATACAACAAGAGGAGTGCTTCAAACTTCATTCTGGTAAATGACACGTGGTGTTCAGCATTAAAGCCCAAAAATATTTCCAAACTTTGTCTCTTTTGCTTTTGACATAATTGTTAAAGATAGTCATAAATTACAGAGAACATACCAGGTGATTGGTCTTGCACATTAAAGCAATCAGGCCCTTCAGGGGAAGCAAACAACTGTTTGCTTGAAGTTTGGTGTTCCTTCTGATGTATTGCCTGTAATTTGAACAAAATACAACAAAACATGTAAACAGAGTAGACAGTACTCAGATAGTGTCATTTTAACGAACCAGATCAAAAGGAAATTAGCTAGAGCTATCATACTTGTTTGAATGCCTCTTGAAACTCTTTCATGGGGTGACAACTTCTTTCTCCAAGACACTGGAAGATAAAAAATCTTAGTGGATTAGGTGTGATGTAAAATGTATTGACAATTAGCATGTTTACAAATTGAAACCAAAACATGCTAGCTCAAAATGCATCATAGGTACTTTTAAAACAAATAATTGTCTTCTTTACACTTGTAATGTAATAACTAATAAGAATTGGTCCTAATTTCAAGCCAGATTTCGATTATACTCCCTTTCTTCAAAAATTAGAGATACATTTATAAAACAATTATTAATGAAAAGTTATTTTCCAAACATATCCCTAACATTTGTTAAAAATGTAATAGTGGTGGCATGATTGTATAAAATCTACCTAAAATATAAGTAATGGCGTGTTAGAAACTTGATGTTATTTTATAGTTTAAACTAGAAGTGTATATCTAATTTTGGAAAGAATTAAATTTGAAAATGTATCTCCAATTTTGGACCAAAGGGAGTAGTAAACAAGACATGGATATTTTACTTATTTTGGTAGTTAAGAGCAAACAAGACAAATCATGGAACACAGACACTAAATAACTTGCCCAAAAATATTTCAGTATTGCAGTAACTACCACTCCTATTATATTTCTCCTGTGAAATATTAGCAGCACGAAGCATACAACGCAGTAGTTGGCCTGACTTAAACATTAAAGGATGCATAGTAGCTAAACAGAAAAAGATGTGTAGTAATTGCCAACAAAATTGTGGCTATAAAAAGTGTAAAAAAATATAGAGTAAATGTTAAATGCACTCCACTTATCACCATTTGTGCTTTGAGAATGTAAAATTTGCACTTGGAAGTGGAATGATGGTTGATAGTGAGTGCATTTAACATTACACAGAAAAGTAGCCAAGTTGCCAACTCCTGTCTTAAGCTTGAGGTTTGGTAATACAAATGTCAATATTGGTGCTTAAGAAGCAGGGCAAGAAATGGCTTTTTAGAGTACAGGATCTATACTCACATCCTCAAACGGTGAAACATCTCTAGCTGGATCAACCCAAGCTCTGAAAATAATGCAACAAGAAAAATTTCATACATCTTAAAATAAAGATGATGTCCATAATTCCGAAAGCTACAAACCTACAAGTGCTAGTACCGATAAAATTACCTCTCTTGATTCCCGTAGTATTGTACTAAAACAAGTCCATCAGTGCCTTCAATACTGGAATTAAGAGAAGGTGAAGGAGATCCTACTCTCGAGATCTGAATATATCAGGTCAATTTTGTTAGGAGGCTAGAGATACGGCTTTAATTGATGCTACACTACAAGGTAAACACACTCCTACTCACAAGACTAAGGTTGTTCCCTATAGATAAATCAGTATTTTGACAGTAAATTACTTGATGAAGTGAAAACTGAGTCAAATTGAATAACAAACCAAAGTGCTTTAAATTTTAATAGAGTCTGTTTGCAAGTTGAAATCAAAAGTTGAATGCTTACACACAGCACAACTAATAACTAGCTTTCCTTTACAGTGTAAACATGAACATGAAAAAATATCACGAATAAGAGAGTAGTTATTAGTTGTAGTAGGTAAGAGTAGTTACTTGTGGATGTCAGCATTAGTTAGTTGGTTTTAGTCCTATAAATAGTTGCAATATGTTGGAGAAATGCTTCTAAAATATGAAATGGATTGTTTCTCTCTAAACAAACTTGCTCTCTTCTCCCCCTATATCTCAGTCTATTTCTATTTTTCTTTCTCTTTCTATTTTTCTTTCTCTATCTCAAAATTCTATCTCTATGCTTCTCTGAATCTCTCTCAATCTCAAGCTCCAAATCTCTCTGAACTCCATCTTAATTTTCCTATTCTACATCAATTCTTCACAAAATATGTCAGAAAACCTAAATCACAAGCCCAGGTTGTGACAGAAAAGCACCAACCTAAATCACAAGCCTAGGTTTGAATTCATTATATTGGGAACTTTGATTCAGGATTTAAATGTTCAGGTATGCATGACCTTACAAAGATTCCCACATAAATGATTTCAGTAGATACCTTGGCTGTGAAAAACTTGGAGGTTATAGGAAAGGAGAGTTCTCAAAATTCCTTATAGGGAGTAACAAAAGGCAATGTTTGAATTCTTGTTTCAAAATCATATATAAAACTGAAATATAGAAGTATAAAACATAAACCTATGTCATGATCCCACAAATTATTTGAGTTATTGATGATCATTCGATTACAACTTACGAAGTTCAAAGGGGTGACATTTTCCCGATAAAAACTAATAATAAAATTGAATAGAGGTTTCAAAGAATGTAATATTCAACACGTTTGTATGTTAAGACAACATGGGTTACAGAATCCTACAAGCCACATAACTTTCATAAATATATTATAAGATTCTTTTATTCAGCATATGAAGACAAAAGTTAAGTTTTCATAGTAAATAATTAAGATATGATGTTCCATAAATATGACTTGATTAGGTGTACCTTCAAAATTTAAATACTTCCACGATAACTAATACTGGGATCATCACATAACAAATGAATGGTTTAGATATGGATAGTGTCAATTTAGGAGTTAGAAATAATACTGTTTTCGCTGATTAGAAGCAGAATTAAATTTATGAAAAACTTTATTTTGCACAAAGAATTCACTATTCCCATCACAATATCTTCCAAAGAAATGAAAAGGCACATAATTTTAAAATCATTCAATGGTGTTGTTTCAAATAATGACATTGGTAAGTGCCCAGATGAAAGACAATTTGATGGAACCCACTGATGTTCATATAATCTTAAGAAATGAGTCAATTTGAAATGGAAGCAACTTTGGTGAATCAATCTGCCACTTGACACGTTATGCTAGAAAATGGTGACTAGGTAACTACTGGTTACGAAAGTAAAATATTCGATATACCACAGAAATAGCGCATTCCCCCATAATAGTGAACAAGTTTAGGGCTCATGCTGTCTTAAAGTGAATATAACCTTTTAACTTACTTTAGCAGGCCACCACAGCTGATGAGCATTTTTGGCCCAAACTACACTTCCTGGAGTTAGGCATATGTCACTGCTCCCCATAATTCGTGATTTATCAGGTGTGAATTCTAGTGTCCTTACTGTACCACTTCTTTGCTCATCGACATTTCTATATAGAACAGAGAAAGTCAATCATAAATGCATAACTAATTAAAAACTGCAGCAAAATTTTAGAGCCATAAATTACATCTTTAAAGTATAACATACTCAAGCTAAAAGATTTAGTCATTTAGCTCTAAATTAAGTATTCTATTTATTGCATCATCTAAATAACAATATGATGATTAGAAATCCAAATCAAAGCGAACAGAACTTAATCCTACAATTAAGCTCACAGGATCAGTCCCACAAGGAGTATCATCAAAGGGCACTGGTTCATTTTGCAGACTGACAAACATGTACTGGAAGCTCAGCAGCTTCAATTGGGCCAAGTGGCTACCCATGACCAAGCCACAGCTAGGCGTGGCTAGGCCCAATCCAATCCGGATTCGACCCAGAGATAGTCAAGCCCAAACCTAGTTTAAGCTAAAACTTTAAGTCTATATATGCTTGGGTTGTTCCAGGTATGCAGATTTGGTCAGGATCAATGATAGGGTCAGTCCAAGCTTGCAATAAAAGAACTCCTCTTTTCGTTCTTTTCTTATCTTTTCTATCTTCTTTTTTTCATGTATTCTTTTAACTTTGGATACTGTTTGAATCCAGGGTGCAGAATGATTAGTTAAATCAAGATACTAATATTAAAATGTGTTATACATAACACAAAGTATCATGTCATTAACACCAAATATGATATCCGTGTTCATATGCATATATGAGGTTTAATTCTACACTTCTACTCAATTAAAGTTACTGAATACCCCTTCCTGCAAAAGCTCAAACAAGTACAGGTTGACATTTCCAGATCAGACTGTTTGTGCTGAAGCAATACGATGGTGGGTCTGTTTGGGCTTGACTCATACACTCAATGAAGAGGTCTGAATGAATTTGTAGTCAAAATCAGGTTGAATGCTTGATAGCAGCCTTGTCCCTTCAATGCATCCAGTTTCATTTAAATCGTTATTGTTTTAGCTCCAAGACCTACCTACCATCCACTTCTTGCGATAAATGAGCATACGTATTGAGACAAACCTGCTACTTTGCTGTTGAAAAGCTTCGATTTGGGCAACTGAGCCGACTTCTAAAGCTGGAATTTCGAGGGAGTCTAAGGGCATTCCTTTTCTTTTATTTTGGGATTCGCTCCATAGAGCCAAAGGGAGGTCGAGAATATCCGCTTTCGTGGCGTTTGTCTCATCTGGACTAGCAACAGTTACAGTAGATAATTCCTCTTTGCTGCTGGGAGACTCTGGCAGTAAGTCTATCATCCAGAATCCAAAATGAAGGAGCAACATAAGGGAGAGAATAAGGGGAAAATAAAACTCAAAATCTTATCCATTCCACAAGCAAAACCATTATGAAGTTGATAAAATTGCATAGAGACGGAGTTAATGCAGCATTAGAGCTTCCTAGTTTGCAAGATTAACTTTCATTATTTTTTATTAAGAGTAAAAAAATAGAGGAAGATTAGTAAAGTATCTTCAGCCGGGTCGAACAACTTTACTCTGATGGCAAATACACTTGAATAGACGCCAACACTGATAGACTTATTAAACAGCTAATACAACAAGCCTCATTTTTGTAAATAAAAGTATTAAAGACAAATAGTACATCACTGATACGTTACCTGTAAACAAAAACAATTTTATCTTCCAAATACAGTTGTAATAGTATTGAGAAACTTTTTTAAACAAACAAAAACAAAATAAGTAACTGAAAAAATTAGCAACATAAACCACACACAAAAACCAAATTGCCCCTCATGTACACTTCCAATTTAAACATATGATTGATAACAAACTGAGCACATCCAATCAATTTTACAAATACTTAGGCATATATTTACTAGTTAATAAGAATGATGAAAGTTATTCGGCAGTCGAAGCAATTCAGAGAAACCAAAATATAACCCCAATTTTACAAACAATATATAAGCAGGCATATTTATGCATGGATTCACAAATTACAATAAATAGATAATGGATAGAGTTGAGAATTAAGACCTGGAGGGAGATTAGAATTTGAGGAACAGAAGAAGAGAGAGAAATCTGTGCGAGGTTTTGATCCAGCAGGGCTCCTACGTTGTTGAGGAAGAGAATCGGTTGGTATGTGATCAATTTGGTTCAGTTTCTTGTCCTTCCTCTTTATTCTTTGATACGTCTTCATTTTCGCCTGAATAAGAAGAAGGAGAGGGGAAATTCGGGTTGTTTATAGTCAAGAAGACGGGATTTGAGTTGTTAAGACGAGAACGGGAACGAGAATTTTGGGATGAAACGGCCCACATTGGATATCTCTCCCTCTTCCCCTCTGTATTAGCTTTTTACTATACAGTATAAATTCCATTTTAGAGTTGGAAACTAATTTAGTAAGTAGTATTGTAACAGGTGCTATTTTCTTTGTAAAACACAAAAATATTCAATTTATCTAAAAACATTTCCTTTTGCATTTTTCTTATTATTTACTCTATATATTTCAAAATTAGAGATATATATTTATGAAATAAGGAATAATTTTATATTCTCGTCTTAATATTATTTAGTTAGGAATTTGATTGTGAAGATGACAATGAAAAATTAATGACAAATTACGAATAAGTTATAGTCTTAAAATATAAATGTATCTCTAATTTTGAAACAGAATAAAAAGTGAATTTATGTTATTTGATGTTCTATTTTAGATTATGACTAGAACATTGTAGAAGGAAAAATTATGTTATAAACTTCAAATAATATTATATAATTAATCCTTCCATTCCAAACTATAAAACTACGATAAGGATTAAGGAATAATACTACTTTGTTTGGTCCGGTCATCAAATTATAAATTGTTTATTTATTTAATCAATGAATTTATTAGAATTTGTGATATCCCTAAATTTTAAATTGATTGTCAAAATTTAACTGTGATGAAATGTCAGTGCATTTTAAGTATATTCTACACTTTATAAAAATATATTATTATAAACGATGCCATATTGAATATTTCTACAAACATTAAATGTAATGAGATAGTCAGATGCAGTTGGCTTTAAAATCATCACTTTTTTTCTCTTTCAATACAACGAGGCTTGCATTCCATTTGGCTGGATTAAACGCCAAACAACACGTGCTCTTGCATCCAATTCTACCATCTCTTAGGCAGACAATAAAAAGCAATATAAACTCTGCAATTCAAGTTAAAAAAATATTCCATTAATACATGATGTGTATTTATGCCCCCTTGTTGAACGGCTTTGCCCTTGTATGTTCGCAAGTAATCACAAAAGATATGCACAAATAAAGGCTTGGGTGATTTGAGTTGACAACCACTTCACGGACCTTAAAAAAGAATACTCCACAACCATCTCTTCAAATTAAACCTAAGTTTACAACAACAAACCAAACTGTCAACCCGACCAACGCTAGTCAACTTCATACATCAAGAATCAAGCCGAGAAACTGACAAAGGAAGACTCGCTGATAATTTGTCCCTATGTAGAAAAGCCAGACGGAACAAATTATTGATGGCTGATGGGAGAATGCGGAACAGAATATTCTTGTCACTTTCTGCCAAGACCTTTCTTCGCACTTGCATTCGTCAAGGCTCCCAATCATCTTCACATACCATATCAATATTAATCTGATGGTGCTTTGGCAGGTGTCATCTTGCTTCTTTCTTTTTTCTTTTTTTTTACAGTCTATGCATTTCAAAATAGCAAGTCATAACTGGAAATTAGGACCATACATGTATATCATTTGATTTCTTTTGTTTCTTTTTTTTCCTTCTCTCTTCTTTTGTATCCTGCCTTCCTTCGGCGCGTCTTGATTGTTGTGATCTTATTTCTAGTAATTTGGTTTTTGCATCCCGGAAGAGTGCATCCGACTTCAAAACCATCAATTGCTGGTATATAATAAAAAAATTAGGCTTCAGTCAAGTGAACTGATATAAATAAATCCACCACCACTCTCTAGGCTTGTAAGAACGAGTGTACATACCTTGAGATGGTCCATCGCTGCCAGGTTGAAACCAAGAGTATCTTTGCATTCCTGAAACCATTCAAACATCATCTTGTGAGAGATTCTTTTTTGTATCTCCCTTGCAGAGAATACAGATGCCATTTACAAGTGTTGCTCATTGACGACTTCAAATTTTGAAGCACAATGTCAACTCAATTAAAGTTTCCTCCCTTGGATAGACAATGGAATTGACACAAAGCAAGGGAAGGTTTGACAAAATAACCAGACGACATTGACATGAATTAAAACATGATATTGCCACAGAGAAGGATATGGTAAGTGAAAACAATATTTCAAAAAAATAAAATAAAATCCTTTTTGCTGTTTTTGATAAGGGTTAGATGCAAGTTCTTTAGTTATATATATATTTTTTATTTTTTTATTTTTTTTTTTGAGGGGGGGGGGGGGTGTGCAAGTTATATCTCTATATATATTCTTAATAGTTAACTACCATTTTCAGATATATCACACAAAAAATTTTGTACAATCTAATCAAAATATGACACTTTCTTTTATCTAAAAACATTGCATAAGAGGTGGTTGGGGATGGGCAAGACGGTTAAAACCTTCAATTTTTCATCAACCTCTTTCATGATTCTATTTTTCAATTTTATATTAATTATTAAAGTAGGCGAGGGACATGGAACCTAACTGTGACCCTACAAGAACTGGACCCATTGCAGGCCTATGTAAGAAAAGCCCTTGTATAGGTTACTAGAAATAATTTCAAACAAAATACTATTTTCTCCATTGTGCTCTTACGAGATTTGATCCCTTTACACTCGTGTTAGGAATGAGAAGCAGAGAAGGGTACCACTAGAGCTAGACTTCATTGGTTATTCGCTAAAAAGTCAGCATCCCTGTAGCATTTTAACTACTAAAATTCACACTACCCACAGAAAATAGAAGTACTCGAGTAAAACCCACAGATTAGATAGAGCATCATACAAATATACAACTGATTGAAGTTTTTTAATAAGTACGCTCTGAAACTACCTGTACCCAAGTTAAACCGAATCTTTTGGCCACAACTAAAATCAGAGAGAAGCATACAACACTACACATTATTGAAATTCTTGGAAACTTTTAAGCATATAATTTTGGCAAATCTGAAGCAGCTCAAGTGCCCTGTAGAACTTTGATGTACAAATTAATATGAGAATTACCTTGACTCTTGCATGAAGAATATCTTTGAGAACAGTCAAAACTGGTCTGGCAGATGCAGTAGCAACCAACTGATTATGATGCAACTGCAATAGAACCGTAGCTATCCGGCAGACAAGCTCAATCTGCAGATACAATGCAAGCAACAAAATAGTAATGGTTAATTAATTAACGTGAAGTGCGGTAAACAACAATTGACATGATACAAAATTGTTAACTCTTAATTTAAGTTTATATTGTAAAATCAGAATCTATAGTTCAAACTCCCGTGCATTTTAATGTAAACTTCAAGAATTTAGGCGTATACGCAGTGGCAACAGCACATAGTTAGTATGGTGCACTATAGTTCACCTTAGCTTTAGAAGAAATTAAGTTGGTATTGATTCATTTTGTGTTTAAGAAACTAAAAACAAAAATCAATACACCTCCACTTCTTAGTCTTCTTTAGTACTCGATGGTTTCTAAATCACTCTCTGGTAATTAGGCTCTATTTTTACATACACACGTCACACAGAATCCAAACATAAACACACATTCACAAATAATTTTTGACTTTTTTTTTAGAAATACAAATAACAAATTTTCTTTAGAACTATAATAATACTAATACCCAGCTATTTGAATTTATTTAAATTATTTTTAGGGGTTTGTTGTTAAACATGAAGTCGCATTATGGAAGATTGTACATGAAAGCTTTTTATGTGTTTTAGAATTATTTAATGAATACAGTGAACTGACATAAGCACGATTTTGTAATATTTTTTAATCAATATTTGGTATGATCTCTTTTATATTACTATGAGCTTAATATATTGTTGTATGACCAAAAAATTATTATTTCAGCACACCTTTATCATAATGTATGATATTTGATAGATGATGTAATTTAAGTTAATTAGTTTATATGCATATATTCACAAAGACTGTTGCATATCCTCAAGTGCATTCATTTGCAAAGACGGCTGCATATCTTCATGTGCATGTATTCTCACCTTATCAGGATTTGAGGACCAATCCTTCAAGTATGATAAGAGCTTTAAAGCATCTGAGAAAGGTAGAGCCTGCAAGGAACATTTGTTTAGAATGGAAACCTTCTCATGTAATTAAATGAGAGTACTCACAAGAACATTCTTAAGCATAATAACAGGCAGTTTTATTTAGCTATGCTGGATACCAGAAGGCTCAGTTTCACTTACTTACCAAGATCACTAACCACCAGAACCAGAAAACATCCAAATTCCAAGGCTTATGAGATTATGATTATAGAGAACCAATACGAGGTAGTAGAATTGTTGTTGTATTGAATATCAATTAGTATTTTAGAGAAAAATAAAAATAAAAAATAGTGCAAAAATTAAACACCCAGTCTCTGTCAAGCATGATAAATAGAAGTGGTGGAGACAACACAACTTTGACAGACCCGAATGGAGAAGATGGCAGACAAGAAGCAGTTTAATTACGGTAAAAGGACCGGCCAAGTTATTTCAGGAAGTATGCGTATGATTCAACACAAAAAATAAGCTTCATAATGCCAAGATGAATAGACAACTACAATATATGAAACCTGGTAAACTGCAGAATGAAAATAAGTAATTTGACATAATGCCAGTGCCAACCAGGTCCCAAATTTTCAAAAATGTAAACAAAGCAAATTTGACACTATTCTCTCAACGCAGAAGGAATACTCTATTTGGCTAAACAGCACAAGCTCCATCCATTTATATACAGTGGCTCTCTCTTACCAATAATGTCTGCTCCAGGTCATTAGTATGAACATTTGAAAGTGCACGGAGAATGTAAGTAGATGGAGAGTGTCCAAGCATAAGAATATTTGGTCGGAATTCAGTAACTTTTCCGCTTTTTTTCTCTTCCTGAAAATTGCAGAAAAAAACATATAAATAACATAGCAAATACCCTGTTTCATATTTAAGGTATCTAATATGTTCTTTACTGCCTACTCAGAAAATTGATAGAATTAATCTTAAATCTGTGTCTAAATCTTAGATGCATATTATCACGATATAATTCTTCTTTTCCGAAATTGTTTTCAGTGAAATTCAAAGGATAAGTGAGGTAATTAATAAATAGAACAAGTTTCAATTGAGGTTTCCATAATTAGTCTTCAATAAGATGATGTAAAAGCCAAACATATATCAAATAGTATTCAAAGTTTTGAAATACACATACAAATCTCTACGTACCACACAAGAACGAAAATTCAGAAGATAAAAGAGGAAAAAAAACAATAGATCTCTTCTATCCAACACCCAGAAAATGATGATGGCAATAAGGTGTGATGAAACACAAATTTCACACATGCTCTCCTAAAACAGAGGTAGATTTCATTTATGCTTCTAACACAATAGCCTCCCTTTAAGAGGCTATCATAAAATTATTGACTCAATCAAGAAAAAACTATAAACAGTATACAAGAAAGGGGGGGAAATCATTTTGGGTAAAATATAACATCATGGAGGAAGTTGGAAGAATTTTTTTCGCAACCCTATTTGCATATAGTAGTATACAGTATCATTAAAATGAAAGAGTTATGAGTCAAATTTAAATCTTAAGAAATCCCGTGAGATAACTTGTCTAAGTGAAGTTTTTTTTTCCTTTCTTTTTTCTCTTGAATTGTCTACTATTAGGCATTCAACTTTTGAGTCTTGGAGAGCAGCACATTTAAAGTTTGGCCAGGTAGCTGCATTTTGTACCATGTGTTAGAAATGTAAAGATCAAGCCATATACTATCAGTATCATAAAAACTAAAACTAAATTTTTAAATAATCCCTCGTGAATACACAAACAAGAAGAAATAGGCTAAACTTGTCAAAGTGAAGGTCTTTCTCTTTAGCCGCCTTTCTAGTTTCTACTAGAGCTCCACCATTGCAGAGCAGTACATTTAAAGCTCAGTACAGGTAACCACATTTTGTACCTTGCGTTAGCAAAGTAATGACAACAGCTTATCAAAAATAGGAAAAATATCATCACTGTTACAGAGACGTAATTCTAGTCCTGAAAAAAATTTGAAGTTGAGATAATTTTACGGTACTTAAGTTAGCGATAGAAGAAAACTTTATACGTAATTCAGTTGCATAAACAGAAATCTGCAAGCATTAGAGAGAATAAGCCTAGAAATTCTTTTCCTGATATGTTTAATATTACGAGTAACAATCTTTAACCATCCATGAGGTGTTCTTGTAGTATTAAAGAAAACTACACTACAAGAAGCATTCTAGTGTTGCATGTTAAAACACTACTAAAATAGAATATTAAAAATGACAATTTAGACGCATTAATAAGAAAGGAACTACCTCATGCTCAGAGATACGCTTCAGTTCTGCCTCTGCCATGTCTAGTGCTTCAATAATGGAGTCAGTCGCAGTGAGGGTTTCTTGAGTTTTCTTTCCTGACAAGGCCACTGCTCCCTCCTCCGGGAGTTCTTCTTTAGGTGCATACCTATTATCTAATGTGTTATGAAGGTCTGACTCAAACATCTCTTCCAACCTTTTCTCTTTCTCCTCCTGCAAACATAACCATCACATTTTATCCAGAAAAAACAAAGGCAATGTAGCTCCAATTTCAAGTGATTTCCATAAGTTAAACATGAAATTGGTGCACGAAAGCAGATACACAGAAGCAATATACCTCAATGAAAAATGGTTCTTCAGTACGATCCCAACGACGTATAGAACGATCATGAGATCCCGTGACAAGAAAATCACCACGATTGCTGATTGAGAGACACCAAACTTCAGCATGGTGACCTTCCAGAGTTAAAAGCAACTCAAACTTATCAGCATCCCAATATTTTACAAGGCGATCTTTCCCAACACTAAACATGTAGTGCGTATTTTGGACAAATTTCACTGCCATAACACTGACATGAAAATTATATATGAGAGTTGTTAACTACACTTTTGCCGACCTTATCAATATACATTGGAAAACTATATATATCATTTTTAAAGAAGCAAGTACCTATCAGCATGAGCAAATATGGATTTATGGCAGTCCCCAAAATCCAAGCCCCATATCTTGAAATTTTTGTCTGCAGATCCAGTCACAATCAAGTCCCCGTCAGATGAAATATCCATACATAACACTGGCAGCTTGTGACCATATAATGTGAGGAAGAATTTGAGAGAGTCCATATAGAAGACCTGAAAGTGTTTATTTCAATGAACATGATATTAGCGAAAGTTTCAATCTGATTTCATCAGTCAAAACTTTGTTCAAAAATAGACTGATAAGTAAGTACATAGAAATATCCCAGATTCACGATTCTATTGAAGGCTATAGCCTTCAATAATTATCATTCCATGTTCAACAATTGAGTCCACAATAATAATACATTAGGTCTCTTCACCAAAAATTAACATCAAATATTAGTTAATGAGATCATGATTAAATCAATCCGAAAAATGAGGCACCTCATCATCCTAACTGCAATGGTCTGTAAAGGATCACTGTTCCACCATATCTACCAAACAACCGCAATATGTTTTAAGTCCCACTTTAAAACCTGATCCATTATATTTGTCAATTTGATATTCAGTATTTGATGCCTCCACAGAGAACAAGAGAAATCAGAAAGTCATCTGATCAACAGTTTTGTTTGGTAGCTTGAATTTGTAGAAACTAGCAACCATAACATTCAATTCAGAAACAGAAGCAAATGATGTAATAATACAACACAAATGAATTTAAAGTCGGCAAAGAAAAATGATAGAAGAAAATATTAAAAGATATTAACAAACACGACATATATTCAAATTAAAGAAGGTTGAAAGAAGCTAATCTGACCTTCACAGTGCAATCCAGTAGAGCAACAGCAATATGTTTACCATCAGGGCTAACAGCAACCACCAGAACATCATCATTCATTTTCATGTTCTTCACATGAGAAACTGTCAGCTGCTTAGAAACCTGTTAAAAAGGCAGACGGACCGATTGTTACATAAGGATATGCAAATATTTTGCCGACTTTCATCAGATAAAGCTCAAAGAAAATATTTAAGTACAAATTATACAACTAAGCTCACACTATAGGTGTGTATAGAAGTTAAGGAAAAAAAACAATATTCAAACTAGTTTACCAAATAATTGATTATGAGCTATCTTTAAAGGCCATACAATGTACATATATATATATATATATATATATATATATATATATAGACAAAGATGGAAGAAGGCATTGTAACGTTCACATCTGAACAATAATAAAATGTGAAGAAATAAAAGCTTGAAGGGTACAAGTTCTCAATGAAACAGAATAATCTTCTCGGTATTGTTATGATTTCACGACTGATTTCAAATTTAGAAATGAAAATAGAAGATGTCAATATGACAATGAATCTCAAACTAAGAATTGACAACTTAGCACGTGAAATTTTCCCAGTTAATGCAAAAATGTAAATGGCTTGCTGGAGAGAGTTAAAAGAACGCACTTGGTCAGATTTTTGCACTGTTTGATACTCCCAGAACTTAACATCATGATCTGTACTCCCAGTGACAAATCCACTCCCATCGGGAGCTGCCACAATCGATTGAACAGAGCCACCATGAGCTTCTAGTACTTCAACACAAGTGCCACTTCTAACATCAATAATTTCTAGAGTCCCACCTTTTGTACCAACAACTGCATACTTGTCACCAGGTATAAATAAACCACACAATCCATACCCTGAATCAATAGTACGAAGGCAAGAACCAGTGTTTGGATTCCATATCTTTACTGCACTATGACTAGTTGACAGTAAAAGATTGTTATCTGAGCTAAGAGTAACACTTCTCACATCAGACCGATTTCCCTGCAGCTCGATAGCAACAGTTTTTGTGGTTGAATTAGTTTCAACTGAATGAATTTCCAACAAATTATTGTTCAATGACAATGCTAAGGTGGCAAGGGAGCTCTTCGGAGTGATCGGACTGAATGAAAAAGAAGATATCTTCTTGCTAGCTCGTACAGTCTGGATAAGCTTAAAGGCATCGCCAACTGTGACAACAGGAATATTGCTTTCTTCAACTCCCTGATTTGTAACTCCGTTTTCAGTGACCTCAACCACCCCTTTCGAAGAGTTCTTCTCCTTCTTACGATTAGTTCTTCTTTTTGCTTTACGCTTGGATTCAGATTCATCCAAAACTCGGAATATCTCCACTGTCTTCCCTGCAGTTTGGCAAGCCAGCAGATTCCCAGACTTATTGAATCTTACTGTCGCAACTCTATCCTTGGTCTGTCGCTGAATTTCACCAAACAGTTTCAAGACTTCCCATTTGTTTCGAGTGGAAGAATCACCATTATTCACGTCAGTTTCATTGACATCAGAAACTGATTCTCCATCCACCAAATTATTCTTTATATTATAAAACCTGAGCTCTAAGTCTGCAGATCCAGTGACCAAATATCTCTCCTCAGGATCAGTATCCAGGGACCAAATTTCACTATGATGACCGCTGATAATTTGCATACAGTACTGTGTTTCAATATCCCATACCCTTAAAAACTTGTCCTTAGATGAACTTACAAGTTTTTTACCCGAATCCAAGAATACAAGGTCAGTAACCTACGATACACAAACAACCAAAAGGAAGCCTAATATGTTGCAGATTACATAACACGGAAGACAGCAAACAGGAATAAAGAGTAATATTAGAAAAATTAATTCCAAAATAATAACCTGGTCTCGGTGTCCACGAAGGCGGAAAAGTCCAGCCTCACCAACCACATCCCACAAAATAATATCATTATCTTTGCTTCCAGATGCAAGCAAAGATCCAAGCTTGTTGAATCGAAGGGTGGTCACAGCTCCTTTATGTCCATTCAACGTGGTCTCGCAGGTTCCTTTCTCACAATCCCAAATTCTTATACTACCATCAGCATAGCCACTTGCTATCTGTAATATAATATATTTTTAAAAAGAAACATCCATCAGTAATAATAAATACACAAACACCATGCTCATAGCAGCCAGAACAAACAATCAAAACAAAATAAACAAACAAATTTAAACCATTTCACGTAATTCAAACTTTGTTGGGTTTAAAGGGTAGAGCTGTAGAGGGAAGATGTATGGGAGTATAATACAAAGTTAGAAATGTTTTTACACATATTTTCTTCCAACCTTAATCAATTTCCTTAACTATAAAAATTCTCAAAACTTCTTAGAAGCAGCAAATGTGAAAGTAAAGTTACTTTGTTATCTCCCAATAACTTCCTTTTCTTTCAGTTGCAAAAAATCTTGGATCAATCAGGCAGTTTTGCAGCTTCCTCCAACTAGCTGTCCAGTCACCTTCACCTTTTGGACATAGGTGGAAAACACACAGTACTATTCTTTTTTTATGCGTCAATCACATAAAATATAAATTTGTTGAAATTTAAGTTTGGTTAAAAAGAAAAACTTTCAAAATCTTATAGTACTAGTTAATAGTGTAAGAAAATGAATCCCGTCCAATAATGTGTTTGCGACATTCTAAGGCCAACATATTTTTTACCATTTTTATCTTATACAGAAACACAATCTAGTATGCCTTAGATGATAATTATATAGGGAATCAAATATGTCCCATATAATTAGAGACAGAGAGAGAGATAGACAGGATTACCAGGGAGGAAGAAGAGGAAGCAATGGAGGTAACGGCGAGAGAAGGGCCACGAGAGGTTGTGGAAGGAGATAGGGTTTTGCTACAAATCCCCTGACGCACGTTCCAGACGCCTATCTTTTCTAACGCCGGAGCGAGCACGTGCTTCCCGGAGCTGTCATAAGAAATGTTGGAATCAACAGAAACAATCACTCCGAATGAAGCCGCCGGCTCATACCGGAGATAGGATTTCACCATTACTTACCCTGCTCCTCTCTCTTTCTGTGCTTGGTCAAGGTTTATAAGAATCGAAATGAACGCCGTGTATCGATGACATTTGAGTTGTAAGGGTTTTAACTTTTAAGTGTTTTGTTGTTGTTGTTTTTGTTTAATAATTAGGGTTTAAGAGTATGATTCTTAACAGCGTAACTTGCCAGAGACAGAGATTCTGTAAGGGCCTGGACATTTTTTTTGCTATGGCCTTATGGGCTTGGACACTTACACAGTCCAATTATATAGAGATATTTTGTGGGCCTGGAATCTATTAGAGCATGTATTGAACTTGAAATTTTTAAGGGAAAAGGGAAAAAATTAACCATTCATTGCACAATATTCTAACATTTTTCTTTAAATTAAATATTTTAAATAGTATATTAATACATAATATAAATATATCATAATTATATTCATTGAAATAGCTTTTTAGATTTTAATCCTCCGCATTTTCAAGTTCTAAACATAGTTTTATTGTATTATTTACGTATATTATTCTAATACATAAATAAGACATTTGAGTTTCACTTACAAATTCACTCAATATTGAATTGTTTGAAATTACTGCTTATTTTTATATAATTTATGGCAAAAGGGGATATAAATGGCATAGGACGTAAGTTACTTAAGTGGACAAATTATTGTGTTTATGATCAAAGTAATAATTTTCAACCGTAGGAGGCTTCACAAATTTTGAACTCATTCAGTACGTGAAATTTGAAATCCATCTATATACACTAAAAATCAATAAAACTTGAGTGTTTGAATTTTGTATTGCTTATTTAATGATAACATGAAGGTTATCAACATCTTCAAATACCTTGAAAATTTTTGGACCTTTCAATTTTTAATTTTTTTTGTTAAATTTTTTAACTTGATTATACGTATAATAATTTGTTCCGCCTAAATACATAAGTTACGCATTAAGGTCGTATTTTATAAGTCAAAATTTGAGATAAATTATGAGTCAAAATATGTTAACGTGATCCTCCTCACACGATTAGTAAACGAGTCTATTCTCGTGTGAGAAAGAATCTTAAAAAGTAATATTTTTACTTGTAAAGATATCAATTCTCTAAAATAAACTGTATAAATAAATGTATATATGCGTCATATGTAAATATATGATCCAAAAGGAATACATGACTGGTTATGGTATTGCTGTCAAACTCATAAAGGAGGGAGATGTTATGGACCACTCGGCTGAAAATTTGATCATAGAATGCCGTCAACATTTAAGAAAACTTTGGAATGCGAAACTTATATTCACGAGACGAAAAAGAAATAGATGTGCGAACAAATTATTAATAGTAAGGTATAGCGTCATTAGAGATTGATTGTAATGAAACTTTATTATATTAATCTGGCAGTAAGATGAACAAGTATTTGAATAAGCCACCGGTCAGGCTCCGGTCAAAACTTTCTCTACCACCTATGCTCTGTTCATTTAATTTGAAGTTAATTTTTTCCTATGTACAAAAACTAAAAACATGCTTCCAATTAGAAAATAAATATGAAATATCTCGATAGAATTAAGTTTGACATTTTAAAAATAAAATGGAGACTTTTCAAATTTAAAATTAATATAATCGATTTAAAAATAGAGACAAAAAACCTTGTAAATCATAATAAATATTTCAGATAGTTTATAATATTCATTTAATTGTTGTATTGCCTAAATATAACAAAATTATATTCATTTTTTTAAATAAAAAAAATAAACTGTGTAGTTGGCCAAATATTCCGATCCAGATGTTTTTTTAAGGTTCAATTCATTCAACTATCAATGAACACAAACGAGATACACGATAATTCCGCACAACTTTATGTCATAATTAATCAGTTTTGGTAGTTAGTTAATATGAAAAATATATAAAAGTTCGGCACTAGTCACTAGTACGTACGTACTTATCATGCCTGATGATGAATAACAACTCTGCTATACTATATACATGCATGCATGCTTAAATATTTAAACAAGAACAAAGCATCGATATCTTGAAGACTTGGGCCACTTATTGCAATCTATTAATTAAATAACTAGATTAGATCGACATTAATTAACTTGTACGTTTAGGTGGTCATTGATGTAAACATGCATGACAGATCGACGATCCATAGGAAGGGATAATTAATTAACAAAACATACTTATGTGCATTGTTGATCGATTTCACAATCGATTATTTGCGCGAGCATACATAGTGATCAGCAAGTAATAAAGTGGTAAAATTAAGTGTTGTACCCACGGGAAATTTCAATTAATAAACTCCAACTATTAGTAATTTGTGATTTTTATAATTAAGAAAACTAAAATTTACTAATTAAAAATGTATTACTCTATAAATTAATTCAAATAAATAAAGGTTAAGACTACAATATCCCCAATTATGTAATACCAACCAGTTATCCAATTACTCCCGTTATCATGTCACCTGAATTGTTAACAGGAATTGTAGTTATTAAAAACCCTTTCCCAAGTGGTCAGATAACACTTATTTAATTCACTTAATTATGCGATATCTTTATGCAAAATAGTTAAATTAAACCCATTAAGTTTCAATTCCCAACTGTTACATGCAGTGAAAATATATATTCCTATTCAATTCACAATCCCAATTATTTATCTCATGCAAATAATTAAGCATACATGTTATCACGTTCAGTTCTAACCCTTGATTTCATTTTCCGAATTTATATAGTGTAACCCATTAATTATTGGCTAAATAATTAATCAATAAACACAAAACATGATAAACAATTCACCTTGACATAAATATTTGGATTAAATCGAATACTCAATTCATAAACGTAAAATGTTCAATTTGTAGGCTTAATGAAAAAGTTAGTTCATACTGAAAAATAAAACCAAAAATCCCATGAAAATCATCTCAATAAAATTATAAAATTGAACTAAAGAAGAAGAAAAAACTCTAAAAGAAATCCTCCGATTTTCGATCTTCAATTTGAATTCTTCTGTTGATCTCTAATTAATCTTCAGCCCTCGTTAATTTTCTATTTTGAGCTGACAGCTTCTTTTTATACTCTTCTTTTCTCTTTACACTCCTAATCCTCCTCAAATTTCCCTCCACGAACGCGCCTCGGTAGCTCATCATTAGCTCTAGCACCCCGGCACTGTAGGTAGTATTGTAAGTAGCGCCCCGGCGCTGCACTTCCATAAATTTACCATTATGCCACTAGTGAAGTTGAAATTTCTGATTTGTCCCTACTCCGCCTCAAACTGCAAAATAACGAATAAACACATAAAAACTATTTTAAAAGACTTGATAACAACAATAAATTAAGCCCGAATATATCCAATTTATGAATATATTATCCATGAATATATTACCCATTCATCATGCACATATACTACTTTTAAATTAAGCTTAATTATTAATTTTAGAATTTCAAAAAATTAAAATAAAGTATTATTGCCATATATTTTAAAGTGAGCCCTATATATATAAAAAAATCATCTTATTTAGTTAAGATTATTCATTGTTATCAATTTGATTAATTTATACTCCCTCATATTTTATTGTTTGTTCATATAAAGAATATATAGAAATGAAGAAAGAAGTATGAATGCGGCGGCGGAATGGTCGGCTGGAAAATATGTAAATTGACAAGAGAGATGCCCTTCAGGCTTCAGCCAAGCCGTGTTTGTTAGTAGATTATATGGAGTACTACTAATTATAATTAGCTTTATTAATGATTAGTTTACCCGGCCCGACCGACCTTTGCTTTTCATGCATTAAAATATATAAATCTCAGGATCATAATAAGACACATAATACATTAAGAAATAATGTTGAAGGTTTTTGTATCAAATAACATGACACTTTATTATTACATGATTGTTGTTATGTATTGTGATAAATTATAATTTTGAACATGAGATTAATTTAATATAATTATAAAAAGATCACATTTATTGATATATATTTTCTTAAAAGAAAGATATCACTAATACTTATCTATGTAATATATATCATTTAAATATTCACAATTAAAATTAATTTAAAATCAATTTAAATAAATTTTAAGGGAAGTGTATACCGAGTTACTCTGTCCACTTGATATGAAAGTTGCATTTAATTTTAATTAATGAATATTGAGTTTTTTCTTTAATTTTTGTCGAACATGTTTTTTATGCATTAAAAGACAAAAGTTAAATAAGACTTAATTTTCAAACCGGGGAGTAATATATTAAAATATAGACACACCAATCCATTTACATCTATCTCACTTTCAAACGTTTGTGGCCAACAATGAACAAACGAATGAAAAGATGGAAGGTAGCCCGTAGCCAGCCAGCCTCACTTGTCATCTGACTCGTTCCCCACCAACTTATTTTACTACTAATTAATGTATGCCATTATTAATAATTTAGTGGGACTTTATAGAGTTGTACATAAGAATTAAGAAAATAAAATATATATAATATTAAATATAGTATTAATTATTTATAATAATTTTTATCATACTTATTTCATACTCTCCCTCTTTTTCATCTATATCATAAAAATTATGACTAATTCTCTTAAATTTTATAAAACATAAAATAATTTAAAAAAAAAATAAAATTATCTAACATATAGGAGGATTAAAAGGGTATATATGGATTGATGTTGCACCTCAATTAGGACACCACTTAATTCTCAAACAGAAAGCAGCTACCCTAATAACTTAGTATCAAATAGACAGACAGGTTAAAATATAATTTTATGAAATATATATACTTAGCACTTTTAATCTGGAAAGTTTAAAAGTTGCATCAAGTGCCTTTTTATGGTTTAGCACTAAAGGAAGAATCCACTAATCAACCATTAAAGCCAAAAGATATTCGACATTTTTTACTTTTTAGTACCACTACGAACTTTCTAAATTTTCATAATAATTTATCGGTCGGACTTCAACCACGCAAACCTGTACCACAAAAATTCATTCTTATATGCATACTCTATTTTTTATTTATTATTTCATTATCATGTCGTTATTACTAACTAAAAATTTATTATTTTTTATTTTTAAGAACAAATACAAAATAAAAATTTATTATTTCTTCTATTATTTTGTAAAAAAAGTCTCATTTGTCAATTTTTTTGTTCAATAAAAGAGTCATATTTCTATTGCAAGTAGTATAAAATGACACAATACCGTCAAAATTTATGAATAAGATTATTTTTATAAAATGAAGAGATTTATATTTATAATTCTAACGGAAATGATTGTATAACATTAAATATAAGTCGTTTTAGAATTGTGCACAAGTATTAAAAAAATAATTGTATCAATTGTCTATATTATATTTGTATTGAAAAATAGAATATTACTTATTGAACACAAAATAATGAGAGAAATAAAATTATATTTAATATTTAGAATAATTAATGTTTATTTAAAATTCTCAAACGGTATATATTAAGATATAAAAACACTTGATGGAGTAATACTTTTTTTTTTTTGGGTGAAATAAAAGAAGTAACAGCTCAAAGTCGTATCAACGAGGTCGGTGTTGAAGGGACGTTTTAAGGTCTTAATATCAGCTCTAGACATTAATTAATTTCTTAAATTAAATTGATTACACACAAATAAAGTTATAAAATGAGCAAACAGTTCGGACTCGATTCGTACTCGTTAGACTAAAAGTTTAATTCGAGTTCGACTCGAAATATAAATGAGTCAAATATGAGCACATTTTAAAGTTCGATAAATTACTCGAACCTCCTCAAATTATAATTTACTATTGATACTCGGATCATATTCGTTAAAAAAGTTCAAACTGTTCGGGTTTGATTCAGAATCGTGCTCGACTCGGTAGTTAAATGAACCTCAATCAAATCTTATTTTATACTCGATAAATTTTGTGAACCAAATCTGAACAACTCAATACTCGGATCGACTCGGTTCGTTTACATCCTTACACACAAGGTAATCCTGTAATACTGTAACCCAAAAATCAACCTTTTTTAGGTATAGACGGTGCACCTAATTGCAATTCAATTCAATTCAACAACTAGTAAGTTTTGAATCTGATTCTCAAACTAATTTAATTTTTCGTAATCAAACGATACAATTAATCAATAAGGAGTAATAAAAAAGATAAATTAAAAATGCAATTAACTTTTCATCAATCACTCCCAACAAAACTAAAATAGAAATAACATATTTTGTCTTTATTTTTCTCTCTACTCATATTATCCACAGCTCTTATTAACTTCTCTCATATTTCAATATTTTCTTAACTTTTTTTACACAATACTATGTGTATCAGGTGAGACGTGACTAATAAATACAATTAAAATTTATTTCAATTTAGTTTCGTAATTTTTTTAAATTATTTACTAATTTTATGATAATTTTAGAGAGATTAAACTGATACGAATTTTGGGACAATTCAGTGTTGATGCAAAAAAATTGTGTGCACAAAATAAATATTGCTAACCAATCAAATTAATTCAATTTAAGAGAGTCTCTTATCAAACTATATTCAAGATCTGGTTAGTATGAAGTTTATTTTTTAATAAATTGATCAATTAATTAATAAAATACTGACGCTCCCTATTTTCAAGTTGACAAACAAGGAGTATTTAAAAAAGAAAAAGTTGACGAACAAATTTTACAGCTTATAAAAAATTAATAAGTTACGAGGGGTGGGGAGGCGGTCGTCCGAGCATCTTATGCGCCGCCGACCTGGAAATAAACAATTGATGGTTACGTTAATGTCTTTTTCAGTTAGCGTAGTAGTAACTGTACAACCTACATTTAAGAATTGATGTTGTAGTTCTTCGAATTTTGACGTCATCTCTGGCTATGGAGTAGAGTAGAGTAAAGAAATGAGTAGTTACTTCGGGATTTGAGCTTATTTGGTTTCATATCCGACTACTTATTGCAGTCATCATCAAAAAGGCAAAACTTCTTTTTCAGCAGCAACTTTTTTTTCTAATTCTTTCTAGTTTCATTCTCTTCATTCGAGGTAATCTCTATAAATCTCAATTTGTGTTTTTGATAAATGGAAGAGAAAATTGAGAATTTTAGCTATAGAGTTGCTTCAGTAATCGATGAACAATTAGTTTAGACATTCTTTTTTGGTAATTTTGCTTTTATTTTGTTGTTTTGAAGTCACTGGAATAGAAGCTTTTATGGTAATTACATGGTGATGTTTGGTGTGAGTTTAATTTATGTCTGGTTTGGAGCTTAATAGAATTGAATGTCTATTTTCTTCTCCCACAGATTTCCTTAGTTTGATTTTGAAGCTTAAGGCGTTCATTGTAAAGTAATTGTATTAGTAGGTAGTATGGATCGACTTTCCTAGGTATCAACCAAAATTGGTTTCTGATATCCTAACCTTCAGTTAATGTTCACTGGGTCATTATTCTGCACTAGATTATTTTTACGAAGAATTTATTTTTGATTTAAGGCTTGGTTGGGGCCAGATATCCAAACTAACCTTGTTTTGAGATTTCAATTTCATTTGTCCAAGTTTAGCATCAACTATGGTTTCCAAAATCGAAATTAATTACTAAAATTTTGTTAGAATTTCCTTAATAGTTACTTTTATATTATTAAATAACACATAACTGCATAATGAACTTAGGCCTAGAGTAGCAGATAATTATGTTCTCTCCCTCTGTTACATTTTTGGTTGCTTGTTATTTGAGTTCTTGCTCAATAGGTAATCGGAGGAATTTTTGGGGCATCACAACACTAACAGTTTTGTTTGGCTAATGGTCATTAGGACATTTGGGACACGGCTTGTCATCTAAGGAACAGAAACCTTTTGGTAATTATGCATGTCTGGCCCTGTGGCTATTGTTGATAATGTCGAAGGAGAACTCTGTTTATCAAATAGGACAAAATCTCTTGGTGCCGTATCATTTAGTAGCAATGATTACCCAACCACGCTCACCAACGGGGAAGTTTCTCGTTCTTCTTCGGGAACTGCTGGCTTTAGCGTTGGAGAGTTCTTGCTGTCTAATGGGGAGTTTTATTCTGGATCCCTTCTTGGCAACAAACCTGAGGGCTCAGGGCAATATGTTTGGTCAGAAAATTGCAAATACGAAGGTGAATGGAGAAGGGGGATGAGGCATGGATATGGCAAGCTCCAATGGCCTTCAGGAGCTGTATATGAGGGTGAATTTTCAGGTGGTTATATGCATGGTACAGGTACATATATTGCGCCTGATAAAATGACATACAAGGGGAGGTGGCGATTAAATCTGAAACATGGACTAGGATATCAAATATACCCTAATGGAGATGTTTTTGAAGGAGCTTGGATTCAGGGAACTCCAGAAGGGCCTGGCAAGTATACATGGGTTAGTGGAAATGTCTATCTGGGAAATATGAAGGGAGGGAAAATGTCGGGGAAAGGGATTCTTACTTGGACCAATGGAGACTCATACGAAGGAAGCTGGTTAAATGGCATGATGCATGGATTGGGAATTTATACATGGTGTGATGGTGGGTTCTATGTTGGAACTTGGACGAGAGGCTTGAAGGATGGAAAAGGAGCATTTTATCCAAAAGGCAGCAAGTTTCCAGCCGTACAAGAACGGTACCTTAATGCTTTGAGAAAACGAGGCTTGCTTCCAGATCTAAGAAGACAGAAGCAAGTTTCACGTATTCAACATGCTTCTTCTGTTGATATGGGAAATTTTAAGATTGGTGAGAACCGAGAATCTCGTTGTGATTCTTCAGATAATCTTTCCAACACAAACCTGTTAAATCTTGAGCAGTCTCGTACAACAAATGTTTCTTTAGAAAGACGGTGGAGTCTTGAGGTCGCTATTGAGAAACTGATTGGACATGATGTATCAAATGATTCTGTTCTGGATGGTGAAGAAAATGATGGTGCTACAAATGCTCCAATCCTGGAAAGAGAATATATGCAAGGTGTTTTAATTAGTGAGATTGTGTTAAATAATAGTTTTTCATCGTCCAAAAGAGCAAAAAGGCGACAGAAGAAACTCACAAAGGAGGTAAAGAGACCAGGTGAAGCAATCATTAAGGGTCACAGGAGTTACGATTTAATGCTCAGTTTGCAGCTTGGAATCAGGTAAATTTCCTTCACTATAGTTATAATCATATTTCTCGGATTCGTCTTAAATTACTTGGTAAAACCTTTGCCATTATTTGCACAAAGTGGATGAAGTCCTTTAGCTATATCAGATTTCACACACGACTGCACAAGCTTTTACTTTTAACGAAAGCTTTGTTGACACTGTTTAACTATAATCATGCTCAGATGATGTAGAATAGAAAATTATAGATTTATTGTTTTCAGAAGCGGAATTAAAATACCCTCACAGAATGAAGCCATTTTTATTATCACATCGCAATCATATCACACTAATATTGATTTTACCAGACATTGAAGCCTCAAAGTTTTTCCTTAAGCATCCATAGTGGAGAAGCGACATGAATACTGCAACCAGATTTGATAACATTCTGAGATACAATTCGGATAAACTACGACAAAGACAGAACAGAAGAAGGTTTAAGGAGGATAGAAAGGCATACCATGATGAAGGAGTCAAACTTGGGTTTCTACCATATATTCTTATAGTAAAACCTTCCTAACTTGTCTCTAACTACATCACATAAAAATCATGAAGAAATATGTTTAGCAGTTGTCTATAACTCTAACCTAGGAAAGGAAAATAATATGGTAATAATTGTAGATAACTATATGAACAAAGAATATCTATTTCTTTCTTTCTTCTTCTTCTTCCATTTAAAAAAAAAATTATATATGGGGGTTGGGATGAAAGAGGAGATTTTGAGGTTCGAGGTGTCCTTTCAACAGGACAAGTAACATCATTTAATCTCTGCATTCATAGAGGTATCCGGACATTGGTGTTATAGTTATAATGCACGATGTATATGCATGTGTGTATACCAAGGTTTTCTGTGTACATTTTACAGTGAAAGAAGTTATATCTTCTCTTGAATAGATTTAAACTTCATTACTATCCCTTTGTTCATCACTTATTGAGCAGATCATCACTGACCAATTTGTTAGAATATTATCAGATATACTGTAGGGAAAATTACACCCATACAAAGGCGAGAAGTAAGAGCTTCAGATTTTGGTCCCCGTGCCAGCTTTTGGATGAATTTTCCTAAAGAGGGGTCCCAGTTGACACCCCCTCACCAATCAGAGGATTTCAAGTGGAAAGATTATTGTCCAATGGTTTTCAGGTTAGTGGCCCTTTTCGTTACCTTACAGGGTTAGAAGTTCATTTGCAGTTTTCTGTGTTCTTGACCTAGTTGATAATTCATATCTCTTATCCTTCTTGCTAAATTCTCTCACTTTATTCGGCTACTTGCAGATTTTTGTTAAAATTTATGTGTATACTTAGTAGCATAAGGTTGAAGGCGTACTTGCTCTAATGTAGGAACTTGAGGGAGATGTTTAAGATTGATGCTGCTGATTACATGATGTCTATTTGTGGAAATGATGCTCTTCGGGAACTTTCTTCTCCTGGGAAAAGTGGTAGCGTCTTTTTCCTGTCTCAAGATGATCGTTTCATGATTAAGACCCTCCGAAAATCTGAAGTAAAGGTAGATCTGGACCTTGCACATTTACACGTGCTCATTTAGATTCTACTTTTGTGACCTCCAGACTGCTCCTTTCTCACATTCTTGCAAGCAGAAGATTATTTTTATGTCATGATTATTCAGTAGATTGACCTTGCCTGATACTACCTCCATTGGAGTGCATAAATATTTTAAACTAGAAAGGTGAATAGAGATAAGATTAGGAGTATACCATGAATAGAGAAGAAAGAAGACTGAAGCTCTTCCACACTTTGATTAGATTTTGAACTTGTCATCATGCCTAACTGCTAATGTCTTAGTTTGACTGTCATGGATTCAAACATAACCGTATGCAACCTAAGCCCCATATATGTATGGGTCAAACTATTCAATGGAGATCACCTCAGAAACTATACTCCAGCAAATTGCTATAAATTTCCACTTTAACTTATTCAGGAGATAGAGTAAATTGGTACTCGACAAAATGTTATTGGAACTCACATTTTATCATAAAGACAAAATACTCTTTAATTTTTCTTGTTAGAATACATTATTTTCTTCATTTACCAACATTTTCATCTTTAGCATTCACACTAGTAAAAGTAGTTTTGTTTTTGTGAAAAAATATGAGTGCTAATACCACTACCCTAAACAGTAAAGTACTTCATATTTGCATTGTATAATATTTGTTGCAGGTAGAGTGTGTCAAAAGCAATAAATTGCTTGCAACATCAGGACTGCAAGCATGTTACACATACAAGAAACTTACCTTTATGTAGCATCAAGTGGGTTTTATTTGTCTGTGTGTGAATCCAAGGGACAGATGCTTTTATTGAAATGTGTACTTTAATGATTGTGTGATAGGATTGATGGATACTGACAGAAAGAATAGGTGACAGCACGGGAATAAAAAATATTATAAGTAAAGAAGTAAATGTAAATAAGGGCACGGGAATAAATGTGTCATACTGTGATAAGCTTACTTTGATATAGATTAGTGTTGGACTTCACTTACTCTGTGAGGTTTCCTTGCTTGAATTGTCATTCCAAACTTACATTTTGCTTGGCATGCAATTTAGTTGTGTCAGCTACTGAACAAGCATTCTCTTCCAGAAAATGAAACATGCTTAATTTTTTTTCTGTTTTATTCCTGTGTAACTGTTGCTAAAGTTTATAGGACTGGTGTTCTTATGTGAAGGTTCTTATGCGAATGCTTCCAGACTACCACCATCATGTTCGGACATATGAGAACACACTCATAACCAAATTTTTTGGTCTTCATAGAATAAAGCCGTCCAGTGGCCAAAAGGTAACATTATAAATTTTGACTTTATTTCTGAAATTTTTTATATTGTACCAGATATAACCAAAATATATCAGTTATAGTTAAACTATTTATTCATGTTAGTTCTAAATACTAATTTCTTAAAGTGTTTTCCCTTATCAAAAAGCTGATTTTATCACGAGTTACATCCTTGCTGATGCTATGTTCTTCTTCTGTAATGAAAGATGGCAGAAATATTATTTTATTGTTTGATTTCAATTTTATCTTTCTTTCGCTAAATGAAATTTGAAGGTGGTGAAACTTTATGTACACAAGCAATTATTGTATATAATAACTTCTGTTTTGCAGTTTCGCTTTGTAGTAATGGGAAATATGTTTTGCACGGAGTTGAGGATCCATCGAAGGTTTGATTTAAAAGGTTCCTCCCTAGGACGTTCAGCAGACAATGTTGAAATCGATGAGAACACAACACTTAAAGATCTGGATCTAAACTATTGCTTTTATTTGGAACCTACTTGGCGCGCGGCTCTTTTGAAGTAAGTAGTGTTTTCTCAAGCTGCTATTTCCTGTTTAACAATTATCTTTAAGTTCAGTGGTATTTAGTTATACATTGTGATGATATTTATTCGGCAGTCCTTCCAAATGGCACATCATTTAGCAAAGAACGTGTATAGTTTCTTAGAAATCATCATATTGTTCATCTTTGTTTCTGTCTTAACAAAGTAGGTCAAACAATATCTCTAGGTGGAGCTAATCTCTTAGTAACTCCATCTGGTAGTGTGTTTATTTTAACTTGTCTCTTACTAATTCTCATACACAAGTAATGGACTTTTTTTAGATGAAATCTGGCCTAAGACAGTATAAGCTTAGTCCATTGACACAATTCTAGTTTTTCTTCAAGAGGGGAATGTCTGAATTAACTTGGTATTATTGAATCCTGTCATTGATTCAATCTCATCACCACCCTGAAAATCCTAACACTAACGGTGATGAGTCGGGCCTTGTGAGGACATGCTAATTAATACTTAACAAATTAAGCCACCTTTTGACAGCTTAGAATTATATAAATAATTGTTATTGATATTAGTAAAGATGTTTGTAGTGATTCTTCTCCTTATGTATGCTTATTATCAAGATTAGTATGCCCAAAGTCTGATACTTCCATGGCAAATAATTAAATAAACAAAGCATTTGGTTTATGCACCTCCTTTTCTCCCCCACCCGCAAAACGGGAAAAGAAAAACAAAGTTTTTTGCCTGTGAGATATCACAATAGATATATTGAAAATTATTGTGAAGAATTTTGTGAATAAGTAAAAAATAATGATATTGTGTTGGAATAACCTTAAGGTTGCTGGTTCCAATCCCCATACTTTGGGGCCAAAATTGTCTATATACATAGAGAGAGAGAGAATGAAATAGTGTTGGACATTTTATGTTAGAATTTGAGCTTAAATGAAGTTTTAAACATGGTTTTTAAACTAGAATTTAAATGGGTTTCATTAATCATTTGAAATGAATACATATATGAATGTGTTTTACTCTATTAGTAGATTAAAATCAAGTATTAGAAAGCTCAAATTTATGGGGTAATGAATGAGAAATTTACTACTAAAGATCATCTTTGGAAATGATAATAAATGCTTGTGGAAAGTTAAAGTCCAAAATTTATTAAGAACTAAAAATCAATTGAGTATATATACAATTAGTTTGCTCTTGGGTTTGAGCCTCAAGGTGAACCCTACTTTTGTGGAGGGGAGAGGATCTAGCCAAGGCTTAGTCTCGAGCACGGGTTGTGCGTTTGGGTCATTGAATATATCTTTTTGGGCAATTTTTTTTTAATTTTTGTTTTGCTTAGTTCCTTTAATTGGGAGCAGGGAAACAACGTTGCAGTGTTGACTCTCTGTGAGTTTAGCGCCGCGGCACCGCGGCACAACGCCGCAACTCTCTGTAAGTCTAGCGCCGCAACACTGCTATCTAGAGTTGCGGCGTTGGCTTCTTTTGCAGCGTTTTACCCATGCACACGAACAACCATGCCTTTTCGTTTATACCTTTTCATATGTGTCCAGTCGTTCTAAGGGATATTCTATAAATATCCTACAAATTCAGTTATTCAGGCATTCAATTTTTGCATCATTAATTCAGTCCTATTTAGAGTTTATTTGAGAGAGTTCAAACCATTCATTGGTTCTTTGTGTGTACTATTTGTAGTGCTGCTATAGTACATGTTGTCATTGTATCCTGGGAGACACGCTAAAACTCTAAGCACCAAATGAGGGCGTAATTGTTTTAAGGACATAATACCAAATACTAGCCATACAACAATTCTTTTTCTACCTTTTCTGCATTTACTTGAATTCTGATTTACATTAGATAAGTTTATATATATATATATATATATATATATATATATATACACACACATAGTCCTAACATTTTAATCAATCAGATCTTTTTTTTTGTCCTTCTGGCTAATTCAATGAGGTCTATTTAGATATGCTCAGTATCTTCTTAATTTACCTTGTGATGATATCAAACTAGTAAAGATAGTCAACATTATATTTCAAACAAAAGTTCTTTAATCATGGATGCAGATATCGAACCAGAATTAGTACAGGGGTTTTGGGTCCCTTCTCCCAGTAGCAAATGGTTGTTATATTGGATGCTCGAACATAGTATCACCGCTTTGTTTGGAGGGAGATCATGGATCAAGCCTTTCAATGATTCACATTTTCCTTTAATTGCATGTCTGCATCCACTGCCCTCCACGTGCAACTCAGGATTGCATGTGAGGGAGAGTGGTGATATTGATCTACATCGGTAAAGTTAAGCCTTTCAAGTTAGTATATATAGGTCATGCACTCCTCTCATTTTGATATGGTTTTGACTTTTGAGTTGGATGACCTATCAATTACAATGACATCTAACCTCCTTCTAAATAATTTATTTATTTTTAAAAATATATTTACTATGACCTCGCAAGAACTACCTAAATCCTGTTAAGCATATTGTGCTAGATATGAGGTTAGCATTGCCATTCATGCCGCATATCCTTAACAGCTTTCAAGTTCTAGCAACAGCAAGTGTATTCATTTGTAGTGACCCTCATTAGTTCCAGTGTTAGAGTTATTTTGTTCATGTACTCAGATTGACTGTGGATTGGAAGGTTCTTCTCTCATTATCTGCTGTAAAACAACTGACTAAAATCATCAATTTCTATGCAAAAAATGAAATCCATTTTCTTCATTGTAATTCTAAATCCCTCAAAGTATAAGTTTCAGTTTTTTTATTATCTTTGAACCTTTATCATTTGAAATATATTTTCAAACATATTATGGATTCATGTTGAATTGCATATACTTAGTTTATTTTTAGTTCAAATTATTTTTATTGTCTTTGAACGTTTATCATTTGAAATATAGTTTCAAACACATAATTTCAAACATATTATGAATTCATGTTGAAATTGCATATACTTGATGTTATTTTTACTTCAAATTATTGTTGCATCTTTTGAGATATAAAGTCCCTCATGAGGCACGTCAATATATAACTTTGATGGGCTATGTTACTCATGGCCAATTGGCTCGAGTTGGATGCTTCAACATCTTAATTCCCTCTTATTCATCTATATTTATGGTGGCAGAATGGAAATGATAGTAAATTTTCTTGACATGCATCATTCTGCTTCTTATCCATTTGTACTTGTGCAGGCAGATCGAGATTGACAGTAAATTTTTGGAAGCACAGAACATCATGGACTACAGCCTTTTGTTGGGTGTTCATTATCGTGCTCCCCAACATTTGCGATCTCTCATGTCCTACAATCGACGTTTAACAGCTGATGGACTGGGGATTGTTGCAGAAGAAGGTGGGCTGAATAACCAACAGCTATTTTTTTTTCATGCTTTCCATGAGCATGCCTAAAATTCTTTGAACATCATTGTGTGTATATATATATATATATATATATATATATATATATATATATAAAATTTAGAACTCCAATTGCCATACTATGATTACAAGTCAGAATCTAGGATTGAGTTGTGAATGGAATAGCAAGAGGATGTTTTAAAATAAAAACCTTATCATTTTTGCCTTGGTTATATCTTGCAACTCTATACTTTGTGACTTGGTATCTAATTGAAACCAATCGTTAACACAATTTTAAGCCTTTAAAGACTTATATTTTGTACCACTACGCTGAAACAAATAAAAATGTTAAAATTTATCCTCGTACGCATAATCAGTTTGTGTATTTGCTGTTACTCCATAAATTTAAGGTCTTATAGTGGAAACTGAACGAGTATTCTTAGAGGTTTTCTTCTCCCTTTTTGGCAGAACAAGAGCAATAGCAATATTTTTGGTTGAACAAGAGCAACAGTTCCATATATATATATTTTTATTTTTGTTGTGAATGTAAACTGTCACTAGTCCAATTTAATTCCCTAATTGCTATGTGCGACCTGAAACCTTGGAATCTCAGTTACTGATCATAACAAATGATGCATGACAGTGATCAGCTGAATTTGGTCAAATGTGTTGGACCTTTTATAAATTGGGCCTGATTTGGGCAATGTGCTCTATTAAGAGCTTGTTAGTCATGGGTATGACCATTTTAGGGAAAGAATAAGAACACGAGTTTTTATGTGCTTTATAAAAAAATTATTAACAACAGATGCGGTCCTTGACTCCTTGTAGATATCCTTTTTTTTTCCTCTTTTCTTTTTTGTAGTTAGTCTGGAAATGACCACTATCATCTTAATTCTACTTTTATCTAAGTAGTGAAACTTTCTTTATTGATGATTGTAGCAGAGTCTATGGATGATGAAATCTCTCCACAAGGCCTTGTATTGGTCCCTCGTGGCGCTGAGGATAACAGTGTCGTAGTTGGCCCTCATATCAGAGGTAGCCGATTGCGAACATCATCAGCTACTGGTGATGAGGAGGTGGATCTCCTTCTTCCTGGTGCAGCAAGGTATTATCCATTAAGCTTTAATAAAACTCTGTTTCCTATGTATTTCCTCGTGGATTATTTTGTACTAACAAATTCAAGTAAGATATACATGTCACTTGGTCTCCTCTGTCTCTCACAAATTACTGACCCAGGCTCAAGTAAAGTTCTCTCCAAGCCTGTAACTTAGAGTTGAATACGTATAGAGAAAATGTTAAACAATAAAGGCTTTATCCTGTAGGGGAAACTAACAAGGTCTGATGGATCAAAAACTTTATAGATATCTACTATAAATGATTTGGGTACAAAATGAAGTGCTTCTCCTTGAAGGCAAAATGATTCAGAATTTTCTGAAAAGGACTTCTGAGTCCATCAATGGGAAAACCAAATCTGAAAAATATTCAATGTTATCCGGTTACAAACCCCATGGGCTTTCTCTATCATGAATCAGAGTACTAAATTTGCATTCATGGTAATTTCTTGGTTTATTTAATCATCATGGACTCCAAACAGTACAAATCTTTTATGAATCAAAATATGACACATGTGTATTTTGTTTCTTGCTTGGCTATCATTATTGAAATTTGGTTATGCTTTGTATCTGGTTAAGCAGACTCCAGATTCAACTTGGAGTAAACATGCCAGCAAGAGCAGAGCTAATCCCAGGAGAAGAGAAAACACAGATGTTCCATGAAGTTTATGATGTTGTTTTATACCTGGGTATCATCGACATTTTGCAAGAGTACAACATACATAAGAAGATTGAACATGCATATAAATCTGTTCAATTTGATTCTCTGTCCATCTCTGCTGTGGACCCTACGTTCTACTCCAGGCGTTTTTTGGAATTTATTAAGAAGGTATTCCCTCCAAATGTTGTAGCAAGTTAAAATGGCCTTGGAACAGACTTCTCTCTGCGTCTGACAAGACTTTCAGCCCCTTCTCTTACTTCACAAGATGGTTCCGACTTTTCAAGAAATATAGATCCCTTTTACTAGACTTGGTAAAGAGGATGAAACTGTTACTGTATATACTGCAGAATAGGGAAAGCTCATTGAACTCATAAACTAGGTTCAAATTTTGTACCAAATTATTTATTTTCAGACCTCATTGCTGGACTTGTTTCCGTATTCATTTTTAAATTTGTTAACATGGTGTGAAAAAAAGTCGGTACTCCTTATTCTTATAATGAGTTACGTGTAATCTGTAGTGTACAGTCTCTGCAAACACCATATATTGTGATCTTGGAAAAGATGTAAATCATCCTGTCATAATAGAATCACATGAAACTCATAATCTGTTGGCATTTTGTCTGGCGCATAAATGGAACATGAAGCGGGACATACTTCCTTTTTCTAGAATATTAATTGCAGATCGTCTCTATTTTTCACAATGAAGGATATTACTTGCTGATGATACTTCAGAAGAACATTCAAATGATGGATTCTGGAAAGTAATTTCTGAACAAATGCATTTTGAAGACCAATTGAATTAGGTTTGATGCTCCTTTTCACCAATGTTTACCGAAAATAAGTACTTGTCAATGAATTTATATACATAAAACACTTTTGTTAGTTCACAACTTGTTACGACTATCGTCACCATAGAGAAAAAGTACTTCCAAGTGGCCATCAAAGGCGGCCTTTATTATGCCATTTATATATTACCGTCTTATTATGTTCCTTTTTCTTGTACCGTGACATTTTTCTCATGTCAAAAAATTTAAGTGGCTAATTTGCACAATATTTGAGTTCTCCTTGCAAGTAAATTACGCTGCCCATATACAAGGTAAGCACCAAGACCTGTTTCAATTTCAAAGAAAAACATTTGAAGGCTTTACCTAGAAGCCTGGATTAAATCTATTGGAAAACATCAACAAATCAGAAATTAATGAGTAATATCCAAATGTCTTGCACCATTCACAATGCACTGTTTTATAGGCATATTACATGGAATAATCATTATATGGTCAATATAATATATTTCCTCACTTAACGCATATCTCATCAGCACAGCGGACACTCTGAAATCATTTTGAATAATGCTAATTGCAAACAGAACATAAGAGTTGCATATTAATGCTACAATGGTGTTCTAAGACATCACAGAAACTACTTATCCCATGCTGGGATGAGGTGGGGGTGGACGAACTCCCTGTCCCTGCATCTGTTGCCCTGGAAAACCTTGTGGAGGTGGCACAGGAGGCCTTCCCATCTGAGTACCAGGGGTAAAATTTGCCATTGAACCACCACCACCAACTGGGGGAGGCGGTGGGGCAGGTAGATTTCCACCTGGTGGCATAGGCCTTGGTCCATTTGCCACTGGAGGGGGTGGTGGCAAAGAACCAGGCGGTGGGCCCCTGGGAGGATTTCCCATTGGACCTCCCGGAGGAAGTCCTTGTGGCAGAGGAGGTGGTGGAGGAGGAGCTTGGGGTGGTGGCGGTAAGGGCCTTGGTGGGACTCCAGGAGCTACTGTTCCGTTGGCTGCAGGAGCAGGTGGTGGCTTGTTTGCCTCTGGTGGCTTTGTTTTGAAGTATAACTGCAACTGAACATTGGTGCATCCCATAGAATGACATCAGTAAAATATACAAACAGAACAATATTGCTATATAAAACACAAACTAGAACTATCTAGCAAGATATATTGTCCAAGTCCATAAAACCAGATATTAGGTGTTATAGCTTGAATGCGTGACATCACATGTTTTATTAGTATTTACTGGCAAAGTGCCCCACCAGATTTAGCTGAACAAGCGTCAGTTATATTTTACAAGTAACAAGCTTCAGTGTTGCACCATATAATGAGGTCCATGATGTGTAGATGAACAACCGAGGATAAGGGCAGACTAACACGATTAAGACCTTAGCAATACAATTTTAGTACTGCCTAATATGGGAAGGCTAACCATTGCATGTATGTCTATATCAAATTATATTTATTCAGAAAACTGCAGAGGAAGAAAAGCATAGAGACAAACCGTGAACATTTTAGAGTCTGGATCCCAATGTGAGAAGAACTTGGGGGTTGATTTGTCAATCTCTGTACTGGGAACCTGAAATATAATGTGCAGTCATCTCAAGTCAGCAACCCCAACTGAAAACATAGTGCAATCATAAGAGATACATGTAACTCAATATTTTATCACCTTGAAAGCAATGATCTCATATGGTTCTGCCGCAAACAGAAGATACTGATATCTTTTATCAAAGGATTGGACCCTCTGTTCATGAAGAAATAAATGCAAGATTAAAATTCGATGGTCTCCACTAAAGTGAAAAAACAATTTCGATTCAATTACTTAAAAGTTCAACCCATTAAGCACTGACATGTTAAGACACCAAAAACTAAAAGAAAACAAACAGATACAAAAATAGAATTACATGTTTTTACAGCTTTACCATTAAGTTTATAACTTATTACACATGATGATCTGTTATATTAATGTACTCAATGACATATCAAAGAATGAAGAACCTAATTATTAATGCAAGAGTGTTGATATGGCTTATAGACACATTGTCTCATACAATTGGTCATACCAGCCCATTAGGTTTTTCTGAACAAACTAGTAAACATCTGAGACCATTCATGAGTGAAATTATAATTCGCTGATGATACGAACAAAATGACCAAATGAGTTGTACATTTTCAAAGTATCCGAGATATCATGTCAGACACAAACACATGCATCCATTGAAGGGGTTGTACTTCTTGGAATACAATATGAAGTAAAAGAAAACATATGAACAGAACAGCGTTGTATCACAAGTCCAAGAGTAGTACTACAAGAAGAACGGGTAACAACATATCTACCTGCTCAAAGGATGACATAAACCGATGCCTTGGTCTCATATTGTCCTCAATTTCAGGATATTCAATCTGCAACATATACCAGAGACATGAAAAGAAAATTTCAGAATAATCAATCCACTCAATGAGGGTTTATGACACAATGGGTGTCATTAGTAGGTTCTAAAAGGTAAAAGTTGTCATAAGAGTTTCCATGCAAAATCAAACAATGGAATCTCTACTATAAGCGCTTACATGACCACTTTATCTAATATTTGAGAGTAAACTTATTGTACCATCTCTTGGGCCTAATTTGAGATGCAAGAACTAAAGTTCTGTTTATTTTCAATATAGTAGAATTCACAAAGATGAAATAACAGCAATTTTTTCCCCCATCTAAATGATGAAATAGCAGCTAACCACCTATTATTTAGTAATCAAGACATTGTGTTATATACTAGACTAAGTAGTTTTTCCATGTTTGCTAACTTTTTTTAATTACTTCTATGTCTCCTCCATGAAGGAAAGGACTCTTGTTATAGAATTCTTGAGACTTTGAGGACATGCTTGGCAACAAATTGTAGCTCTTTGGGAATTAGTTTAGATCATATGAGCTCTTCATTTCATGTTCATGATACATGCCTATTAATTATAGTCACTATAAGTAGTATGCTGTTTTACACAAAAAATTGCGAAGGACTAAAACGTACCTGGAAGAGAAGAGATCTCTGCTTCGTCTCTGGATCAAATTGTTTTGTCACCCGATAACCAGGCCTTCCGATTTTGACTATAAGCACACACAAAATAAAGATATACCATAAATGTCAAAATGCGGATGCAGACAGCTGAGAAGGTAAGTGGAGTTCTTGTCTTACGAGAATAGAGAAAAATATTTTAACCAAAAGAAATTGAGGTTCATGTTTATAATAACTCAAACTATGAGAAAATGCAAAAAGCATCAACTGCTCACAATGTCCATTATGTATTTAGCTATATCAGCAGGATCCCAAAAAGTAGACTAAAAGCCAAAATATACTAACAAGGCCTCTTTACCTAGAGGTTACTGCAAATTTCAATAACGAGGACTTTACCTCTACATGGTGCAAAGAGTTTCAAGTTTTTGCACAGTTATGATTACTACCTGAAAGAGGTTCAGTGAGAATAACATGCAAGTCAATGAGCCACTTCCTTATCTCCAATTTCTCATGGCATTTCATACTTACCAATAATCTGCCAAAGTTTTAGCAATTCAGGACTTCTATATGTACACTTCACTTAGTTACAATAGCTCTGGGGTAATTCAAATACTATTTTATGTTGGATATAGGAAAGATATGTTGATGAATTAAATAGTTTTTAAGAGTAAAGCTGAAGGAGGATAACACATTCCTATAATTGCTGAACATGGACATTGTAGTAGTGAGTAGGACTGAGCAAAAAACGGGTATAACCGAATTACCGAATCGAACCGAAATAATTTAACCGAAATTTTCTGATAATTCGGTTATTTGTAACATTTCGGTTATATCCGAAATTATTTACGGGTTTCGGTTAGTTTATACGGGTATTACTTTTGGGTTATTAACCGAATAACCGAATAACCAAATAAATATAAAGTTGACATTCAATTTCACTCGCCATCAATTTGTACATAACCGAACAAGGACACCATCTCTATTTATCTCTCTTCATATCTTCCCCCTTTTATTAATTTCTCTCTCTAAAGTCCAAGCACATCAAAATCCACCTCCATTTATCTCTCTTCAAGTAATCAGGTCTTCTCCTTTTATTAATTTCTCTCTCTAAAGTCCAAACACATGAAAACCCACCTCCATTTATCTCTTTTCCGATCTTCCCCTTTTATTAATTTCTCTCTCCAAAGTCCAAACACATGAAAACCCACCTCCGCCAATTCCACCGCCGAGCACCGCACGCAATTCAATGTTCACCGTCGCCTGATTATGCATCATTCTTTGATTTCTTTCTGTTGCGGTTCAACGACAACTTCCCGAACATCACCGCCATGCCGCAGTCGTCAAATCCTGTCAGATCCGAACCCATCAAAAATTCGATCAATCAGGTGCACAACCATATCAATAATATATCGGAGTCCAATCATTCGGATGTGAAGATTAATGATTTGTTATTAGGGAATGGAATATGTGGAATTCTGCATAAGTGGGTGAACAACGGGAAAGGATGGAGGCTGAGGTGGTTTGTATTGGACGACGGCGTCGTTCAAGATTTATGGGCCTGATAAGATTGTGATTAATCCAGAGGCTGTAAAGGATTTAAAATTACTTTTGGGTTTAAATTCGGTTATTAACCGAATAACCGAATAACCTATTCGGTTATTCGGTTATGATAGATTTCGGTTAAGTGTTCGGATATCCAAAATAGTATAATTTCGGTTTTTGGTTATTACTGAAATTCTTATTCGGTTCGGATAATAACCGAATGCTCACACCTAGTAGTGAGCCATGATTCAGTCTTAAGGCAGGCTACTGACTCAGGCATTGGGTCCATATATTTCATTTTGGTTTAGTACCACAGTTTCCAAGTTTAGACTTCTTAATCTATATATTAGCAACTGGTTATTCAATTCTACAACCTAATTATCTATGAAATTTATTCAGTGAAGTTGACCATTGAAGAATTAAGTAGAAACACCACCTAACTGCTTATAATCTGCACTGCATTTACACCCCAAACATCCTACCACCCTCAAAGCCAGCAATTGAAGATTTAGATTCTTTTTTAATCTAGAATACGCTGTTTATTTTTTTAAATGAAACAATCTTCAGTTTCGCTGTTTACTACTTATTTTTACAAGCTGCAATATTCCTCAGAATCCTAACATGTCAATCCCCAGGAAAGCCTAAACTTTTTTCCTCAACTTGTGAAGTTCAATTAAATTCTAAAACTAATACATTCCCCATAAACAAGCTATTCAATTTTACCCATTAATTTGTCACATCATTAACTATCACCTATCACAATACAACCAGAAAGACCAAAGGTGTAGCCTAGATGTCTCTCCCTTTACTATCCAATGTCCATCCCTAAGCAGAAGTTTGAAGATTTCAGAATTAACCAAGGTGCTACATGAAGAAGGTAAGTTTCCCTTAGGCTCCCTCTAACTCCTCAACCCCTTCCCAGGTTCCCTCTAGGCCCTAGGATGAAAAGTATCCCTAGAATCCAATTGTAATAGAATAGGTTATCAAAAAAAAAACTGCAACCCTATCACACAAAGTTAGACAAAAGAACCACAAATCACATCATCAACTTAAACCCTAGGCTTACAAAAGAAAGAAAAAAAAAACTTACCAGTCTTTCGCAGATTAACTTGCCGCTTGTGAGGCTGAGGCTGGGCGGGGGCGTCCTTGGCCTCGCGAGCAGCTCTCTTGGCCAAATTGGTCTGGTGTCGCTTCCCCTGTGTGTGGGCCAAGTAATTCCCCTCATTGTTGTGAAGTGTCAAACACAGCTTACACTCGTAGCTTCCGAGATGGTTGCGCATAAAATAGGGATCTTTGGCAAGATCTATGGTTTCAAGTGCCAGTCTCCGCAGCCGCTCACGGCGGTCAATGGCTTCATTCTGGGCGGAGGCAGCGCCTCCGCTTCCAGGCTTCGAACCCCACTCTCTGTCCATATCTCTCTACCGGCCTAACCTTGTGAGTTGTGACATACTTATTGGGGTCAGATGTTTAATGACCGGGCTAGGCCCATGATCAAAGTTGGGCTATGTAGTCTAAATTTAGATATTCTACTATAAATAAAAAAGTTTCATTTAACTTTTAATATATAAGACATAAATATTTTGATTCTATAATCTTTCTTTTCTTTTGTTTGTTAAGAATAGCTTAATAATTATGTTCAGTGTGAGGGAGTAATCCATTAGATAAGGTTAGTGATTGTATTTTGATGATTATTTGCTGTGCCTATTTAATTTATACCATGGAATGGTAGTTAATTATTTATAATTTAGTTGATATTTTAATTTCAATGTTCTGTCTTTTATATTTTAATTTTTTTTGGGGGCATAAATAGAAAAATAAATGTCCTTATCTGGAGGTGGGTTTGTGTTGAGGGTGACGGTCACTCTCGCAGGGTGGTCAATTGAAAGCTTATTTTCTTCCTTGGATTCAAAATCAAAAGAAAGGATATTGATATTGATATGGACATGTGTATAGCAAACTGACAAACCATCCCTCCGGCTCCTACCAAAGGGAGGGTTCCACCACCCCCACTTCTTCTTCTTTCTATTTTTATTATTATTATAATTTTGCTAGTTCATTTTCGCTTTAAAACAAAGTTGTACCCAAAATAAAAACAAAAAAACTATATAAACGTACTTCATTTCCTTTTATTGTTGCACAAGTCGAGACAATGAGAATGTTATACCTGCTCACTTCCCAAATCTAGCAATTATTTTGATTTTTCAAAATAATTTTGAGACCACTTTTATAATACAAATTTATTTAATATAATAAAAAATATTATAAATTATTTAAAAAGTTACTACTTCTGTTTCTTTCACTAAATGAGTTATTTGCTAATATTTTTTGTTAAGGAGTAAAGGAAAAGGAAAAGGAAAAGGAAAAGGAATGTGATTCCTTGAGTAATCGGAGATTAAGAAGCTTATGCCATAGGAGGAGGATATGCAACCTTTTATTTTCCATTTATTCACTAATTAACGCTTTGCAATACCAGAGGCCGAGGCCGAGGCCGAGGCTGAGGCAGAAGGAGGGATTGATTTGATAATACTGGAGTACTAATATTTATAAAACAGCACTAACCATAAATGCCTACCACGATATCGACTCACCACCAATCACATGGAGCCCAAACCCCATATCCAATTACCATATTTATCCACCCTAGGAAGAATAACTACAAAATGTGCCACTCGCCGCCTCAGGACGGACAACTCACCTTGCGTTCCGCGCAAAAACGGAATGGTATCTGAGTTTTAAGTGAGAGAACATCAATCAAAACAGAAAACAAAAAGGAAAGAATCACTTATGATGTCCGTTGTCCTCAGGTAGCCGTTTTCATTTCCGTTCTCTCCCACTTAACTTTACTTTCCCCTCTTTCTCTAGTATATTTCTATACAGAAACCATTCCCTCTCTCTCTCTCTCTCCCCTCTCTAAAAGACAGGTATAGATGCCATGCCACTCACTTTTCACTTGCCTTGCCTTTTCTCTCTCTCATTAAATACACATTGTCATCGTTATTGCTGTTGAAGAGAGAGAACGAGCTAGAGAGAGAGAAAAAATAATTCTAGCAAAGTAGACATTGAACAACATTTAGAGAGAGAAAATAGTATAATTGATGGGGTCTTCATCGGGGCACGGAAGCAACACTAGTAATTACGATCTATCGTTCAAGATCTTGCTCATCGGAGACTCGGCCGTCGGCAAAAGCAGTCTGCTCGTCAGTTTCATTTCCAATTCCGTCGACGATCTCTCCCCTACCATCGGTATTATATTATACTACTATATATCCAATTTATTATGCATCATATTCATAAATATGTATTTAATAATTGATGTACTGTATGTACAATTTTTTCTTTCATTTTTTCCCCTTTGATTGATCTTTGAATTGTGATTTCGGGAGGAGTCAAGTATGTTAATAAAGTAGTTCATTTTCTTAATATCTTCCTCTACAAGTGTGTTTACGTATTCATACTTCCACGTACAGGTGTACAACTACATATTTAGAATATACTATACCTGTGTGAATCATTAACATATAGTATTTTTTTTTTGTTGCTAAATAACATATAGTATTACATTATGTATGTATGTCTACAGGTTCATTGTGAAATGAATTTACTCTGTATTTTTTCCTGAAAAACGTCTTGTAGTTATTTGGAAATGGCTTTGTTGGTCAGTAAGAGTTATCTTGTTATGCAGAAATTTACTCAGAAATTTATTTGTCATTTTCTCCTGAAAATTGTAGTTGGGGATTCCTGAATTAGATGTTGCTTATGATGTAGGCTATATATATTAACTTGATTACTGGAGTTGAAGACATGGACTTCTTTAAATGATCGAGTCTTTTGCTTACTTGCATCTAGTTAAAACTTGGTGGCATTAGTTATTTATTTTTCTATTTGTCTTTCTTTTTCAGTTTCTTTTGGTGTCATTTTGGTAAATGCTTCACCTATAGGGGAATAAAATTATATGAACGCATTTTACGAAATCAATCGCCTAGGCTACCTCTCATGGCCATATATACCTATACGGAGCGCTATCTAATTGAAAATACCAAAATAAAGGATTACTATCCCTTATGGATTTAATTTATATATAAAGATTCAATGTCGAAAGCTTCATTAGTTAATGACTTTCATTCTTGTGATCCTCTGTTCAACGACACAAGAAAATTTGAACTTTTTTTAATATGAAGGTCTCCTCATATGCATGATATCACCTTATGTAACTTGATATATAGCTGAAGTACAGTATCTGAGATTTAGACAATACGGGTACAACTAGAAAAATTGGTTACAACTTTGAGTGCCTTTTTGGTGCCTCAACAAACGAGAGAGGAAGGGGGGGGGGGGGTATCACATTAAATATACTTTTACTTGTTACCATATACACTAGGCATTTACAGCTACAATCATGCAAATCTTGCACCTGATAGGTACCAGTGGCACCATGCTCCCCAGCTCTTCAACTGGAATGGTTTGATTAGGATGTTCCAAGTGCTTAGGTTTTTGGCCCCCTTGGTTGAGCTTATGTCTTAAATTAGCAACAGTGCTGGTCTGGGTATTGCGACTTACAAGGGGAAAAAAGATACTCTGGGTCTTGGTATTATGCTGGAAGGAAATTTGGCTGTGTTATTTATAGATGGCTGAATTTCTATCATTCTTTCATGTTGAGAATTATATACGAGGTTTTTTGATCTTAGCTATCAACTTTTTAAAGCTTAAGCTAATAGAGAGGAATAGGGAGGGATGAAACTCTATGACATATTTATTCATTTGATTCACTCCCTTACGTGCGGTCTGTCCACTTGAATGTGTTGTGTGACGTGTTATTGGTGCTGTTTTAACTCATGACCTTATTGTTTGTGAAGTGTCCGGAGTTTGGACCTTTCATTTTCAGTTTCAACTGTAGTCAAACCGTCTAACGTCTCATGAACGAATACTAAACTGATGAACTTCATTCAATGCATGAATGATGCTAATATCTTTTAATTTGATCACGTACTGATACTTATCCTACTTTCTGCTTTTCTTGACGATGACCAGGTGTAGATTTTAAAATCAAGATGCTCACAGTTGGTGGAAAAAAGCTGAAGCTTACCATATGGGACACTGGTATTAACTTGCCATAGTTTATTGTGTTATTTTATTTTTTTGAAGCCAGGGGAATTGGTTACTCAACCACATCATGCTAATCATTTATTTGAGGTCAATTGATAAAGGAATATTTAGTACAGTCACGTGAGAAATCAGTTTCATGATTAGAATGCAAATTGAACCCATGGGCCACTTAATTATCACTGAAGTTAGTAGAATGACTTGTTCACACTTATTACCACAAATCATACTCTCAAGAATGACATATGCATTTAATTGGACCTTGTAACAAATAAGGGAATTTCATGTATCAAGAGAGTTTCAGATAACAGTTACAATTTTACGTGCCTGTCTCCTACATGAAAGTTCTGATGGGTAGTAAAGCATCAATATATTGTTAATGCCTTCTCTTTCTTTAGTATTACACCTTATAAAGTTTAGTTATAGCATCTTTATGGTCTCATGGAGTAAACTCCAGTTGGAATTTCCTAAGAGAGCATTTTATAGTTCTCTTTCTCTCTTTTCCCTTATTATATGTTTATTTTACTCGCATAGAAGTAATCTTGAGCAGCTGTATTAGAATTCTGCTCCATGTTTTACTATTTATATTGTGTCAATTCAATGTGTTGTTTTCATTTTTTTAATAAAAACTTTTTTCTTTTCTGAGAGCAAAGTATATCAACTGTGAATGGTCTGTGATAATCTTAGCATTTTGCAGCCGGGCAGGAGAGGTTCAGGACATTGACAAGCTCTTATTATAGAGGTGCCCAAGGGATCATTCTTGGTAAGCTATTGAACCTTTTGAATCATTCCATCCAATACGACCAACTATATTCCTGAAAAAATTATTCAGAATGTTGTATTTGTTACTATAAAATGGCGACAACACTACTTATTCATGCCGGTAAGTTGAAACAGTGTACAAGTTGGTTTGTGGTCTTACATAGTGGTAGAATTATGTCAAGCCTTTCCACATGCAAAACTGAAGTTTCTAACTCTTAATTTACACAACATCATTAATACATGTATATTCTCAATTTGTGTTCTTGCTGCTTACTTTCTATTTGTTTATTTATGAAGTACCAGATCTCTGCAACGTGGTTGTTATATAATCTCTTTAGAGGTTTTAAGTGCCATTTATTCATTCGGACTTGTATGTCATGGCTAGTGTCCACGTCCTCGTTCGTTTTCAGTCTACTTGATGGCATATTAAACTTTCAAGTTGGGAAGTTTTGAAATTTTCATTTGGTCTTAATCCCAAAGAACAAACGTTCTTCCTTATCGAAGAGTCATCTGTTATGATATATGTTTATGCTTTCTAGTTCTTAGGCTGTGAGTTGCACGTTGAATAATGAATAATCATATGGTTTGATAAAGGATTCTGCTATGATCTGATTTAACATTTTCCTCCATATATATATAGTCAAACACTCTCATTATAAATATTAATAAATTTATAATCCTATAAATTAACAATTAAATCAACTTTTCACATGGTTGGTAAAAAACTACTACTTATTACATACTATATAATAAACTTTGGCTAGACCGCTAGAGCCCTTTTAGAATGATGTGTGTAAAAAATGCATACATCGTAAAGTATGGTTATTAGGAAAATTATGTTAGTGGTAATAAAAGAAGGCCTTTAGGAGCTTTGTTTTGGATTATTTTAATATAGAGTTCTAAAATGTAATATTTTCTTTTTGTGTTGAAAAAAATGCACCATTGAAATTCACATTCATGTTCTCATGTTTAGGTATGAGTTGCATAACTAATAGCAAGTTTTTCCCCAATAAGATGGATGGTTTCTATTAATTAATATTTGATTGGGTCTCCTATCATATTACTCCCTCCATTCTATAAAAGAGTTCCATTTGACAAAAATTTTATTCCAAAAATTTTTCGTTTCTTTGGTGGTAGTATGAAATGATACATTATCCTCAATGTTATCATCACAATTTTGTTAGCATGTGCCTTCACAACTTAACTGAATGGGGTTAAACATGGAAAAAATATATCCTTAAGGTTAGTAAATTTTGCAAAAACACTTTTTGTGCAATTGGCGGTGTATTATTAGATATCGAGTGGGGCTCCATTCATATTATTAATTATCAGATATTGAGCGTATTAATTTAAATTGGGGTGTAATGATATCATTAATTATAAGATATTGAGTATACAATTGAAACTTTAAAGCATAAAATTATTTATATATATAAAAAAGAATTGAGTATATAATTTAAAATGTGGAATTTGGTTATTTGATATGTTAAAATTTTAATATCCGTAAGGATCAAGATAAAGACAATATTTTCCGACCTCCAATCTTGTGGTTAGCAGCCACACGCTCTAACCAACTGAGCTATTCCAAAAATTTAACTAAATAATCTAACATTTTTTTTTTATTTTTTTTGACAATATATCATTTAGAAATTCCTTAATCCACTTTTCTGTCTACGGACCACAGCGTTAATGAATATATTGAATAACATGTAAAAGTCCAAATAATTACTCCATCCGTGTAAGGCTATAAAATGAGCAAACAGTTCGGGCTCTATTCATACTCACTCGACTAAGAGTTCGATTCGAGCTCGACTCGAAATATTAATGAGTCAAATGTGAGCAAATTTTAAAGTTCGATAAATTACTCGAACCTCCTCAAATTATAATTTTCTATTGATACTCGGATCATATTCGTTCGAAAAGTTCAAACTGCTCGAACTCGATTCGGAATCGTATTCGAATCGGTAGCTAAATGAGCCTCAATCAAATCTTATTTTATACTCGATAAATTTTGTGAACCAAATATGAGCAACTCAATACTCGGTTCGACTCGGTTCGTTTACACCCTTACCTCTGTCTTCAAAATTGAGGTCCTTAAGTAGTAAAATATATTGAACATATTTGTTATACTAAGTGCGTCATAAAGACTAGTATACCCTCAAAAATAGGGTCTACTAGTTTAAGAAAGAAAATAATACTCATTTGTACTTATGTTGGGTCTACTTTGAGTAAATCTGGTATTTTTATATTCTCTTTTCAACTTTAATTTATTTTCTTAATGTGTCAAAAGTGTCTTTAGACATTCTTTTGAGGACCGGCGGAGTATTATACAACATGAAAATGGCATCTGATTTTCTGTTCAGTGCCTAAAAAATCACAGCTTAGTGCATGAATCAGATTGTGACATTTGAAGTGAGACAGAGAGTATTGTAAACCTTAATATTAGATTGTTTTTTTTTCTTCATATTTTCACTGCAGTGTTCCAAACCCAAGGTTACATTATTAACCAAAATTTATCTTTGTACAAATCATAGTTTATGATGTTACAAGGAGAGAAACCTTCATAAACTTGTCGGATGTATGGGCTAAAGAAGTGGACCTCTACTCCACAAATCAGAACTGTATCAAGATGCTTGTCGGAAACAAAGTTGACAGAGTAAGTTCTTCATCTTCCATCATTATGATCTACAGTTTTGATTCAAGATGGTGACTAGTTCTTATGTTGATATGTTGATATTAAGCTCTGCATTTACTAATATTCTGTTCTGCACTTACTAATATGACCACATGGAAATATGTAACTAGTTCTTATGTTGATATTCAGCTCTGCTTGATTTTATAGTTCCATTTCTTGTAGTTAGCATCATTTATTTGTCACTATCTTCTAGCTTCAGGAAGTATCTGGATGAAAAAGGAGAATGCATAGAAATAATCTTCATGTTTTCTTTTGGTGTCATCTCCACTCAACTTTGAAAGCTGAAACTAAGCTTAATTTATTAAAGAATAGGCCCAACAATACTCTCACATATGGGCCCCTTCTTGCACATAAAGACAAAGCGCAAGACATAACAAAATGCTGTGAACGTTTAAAGATAAATATTATAACTAATCAAAGCAGGTGGTTGTGGATTGAAGCTAAAACCTGCAAAATCCAATGGCTTAAGAACTCAGAGAACTTGCCCAAGAGTGTTAAGTTCTTAGAGGTTTTAGTGGTCATGTTTCACCTTATTTTATATTGATTTGGCATGAGAGAAATAGATAAAATTCATGCATCGGGAAATTCATATTCAGTGCACATTATAAGTTGATTGGTTAGAGATCAAAGTTTCCTTTTCCACTTCACCTCAAGTTTCAGTTACTGCTCCTTTTTCTGTCTTTTGTTTGTGTTGGTTAGATCTAAAGTAGAACTTCAATTCCAATTGACCTTATATTTTATAAAAAAAATAGTTTTATTTTGTTTAGTCTCCACATCTTTATGCTGAAAAGATTTATAGAGTTAGATATACTTTTTTCAGTGTTTTCCTGACGTTGATTGGTAGCCATGTAGGGTTTTGTTTATGAAAGGAAAAATGTTCGTCAAGTTTGAATTTTGATCTTTTGAATTACATGTTAAATTTAATTGCTAAATAATGTTTGTTTTTGTACTATTACTATCATTCTCTTTTATTACAATAAGATTCCACATACATTTTCAGGAATCAGAAAGGGTTGTAAGTAGGGAAGAAGGGATTACTTTGGCGAAAGAGCATGGATGCTTATTTCTTGAATGTAGTGCCAAAACTCGAGAAAATGTGGACCAGTGCTTTGAAGAACTCGCGCTAAAGGTAAAGAAGAATATATTATGCTTTATACGTGGGTCCTGTGGCATCTGCAATATATATCAGTGCAGAGTAGGTAAATAACCTTTTGCATTGGAATAAAGATCTAAAAAGTTATCTTTCTGGCTGATTATAATATCAGAGCATGTCATAGTTGAATCACAAAGTTTAACAGGTTATTTAAATTCTTGGATTAATGCAGTTCAAACAAACTACTAATGATGTATAATAATTTGTCATTCTCCAAAGTAGTTTGTAAAACATGATGGGCTGTGGATCAATTGGAAAAAGCACTAGTTGAATTCGTAACTTTACTACTTCGACATGAACATCATAAGATAAATCACAAGTATATCTCAAATTGATCAAAATTTGGACAATAGACACGTGCCTCAGGGTTGGAGAGAGTTTGTATTTCCATTTTTTTAAGCACCTCCTGGTTCTATGCAGATAATGGAGGTTCCAAGTCTTTTGGAAGAAGGGTCTACTGCAGTGAAGAGAAATATCCTAAAACAGAAGCCAGAATACCAGACACCTAGTGGCAGTTGTTGCTCATAGAATGCTGCAAAAGTGGATCTTGTATGAAGACATGTAGTCGAAGATTTCAACCAGAGATCAGGTTCATGTATACGATGATTTCCTTTCTTCTTGCTGCTGTTGTTGTGCTTGAGTTGTCTCCTTATGGTCAAATATTGGCCCCAAGATGACATCTACTAGCTTGTGTAAAGTTGTTTGCCTTTTGGGGGGCATTTTCTTTGTCAATCCCCCACCCAGCTTATTGTGGAAACAGAATAGCATGAACATCTCATTTGATTTAACCCGACTTATGTGCTTTCTAATTTCTCTATGCTACAGTGAATGTAATGATTATTCCCCTATATATTAAAACAATATAATTTATACTAGTAGTATATTATGCATTGAGGAGGTCTAAAAGTTTGTTTCTTATAAATAAATTAAAAAAAGAACTGTGAGAATTTGTTACAAAAAGGATGCACCGGACGGGCTCTATCAACACAAAAAACCAAGTGAGGGTGTAAACAGAAATACCAACGGCAAAACTCCTTGCACATTTTATTTGATTTTGGGATCTTTACTCGCAATTGCGCTCCGCTATATATATATAATATATATCCCCGTCTATAAAATACAATGTACATCTCTATTTTTGAAGAAGAGAAGAAAATTTCCATTTGCTAAGATATCTGAAACTGATCAGTTTGAATAGGAAAAGGTAAATGATGTATATAACCTTAAAAAAGAAGCCTTCGAAATATAACTTCCTTTCAGATTGAGGAAGAAGTACAACAGCAGAGAATTAGTAAGGATGAAGTTCAATGTTGCTATAAGCACCAATTACATTTTGGTACCCCGAGGTTTCTGAAAATTTCAATTTAGAACTCAAAGTTTCTGAAAGTTTCAATTTAACTCCTAAAGTTTAATTAGTTTCAATTCACCCCCTATTTCTTTATACTTTCTGCACCTAAACCCTAGAGGAAACCCCCCCCCCCCAAATGCAGAAAACCCTAGAGAACCCCCCCCCCACCCTCCACCCTCCACCCCTCACCCAAAAAAACGTCTGTATTTTTTTTTTCCAATTATGGTAACTTATAATTTGGTGGATCATCTAAGAAGAATAGAAGAATCCATTGCAACACTTACAGTAAATCAGACAAATATCTCAAAATCTATCGTCGTAATTCCAATACGTGGTCAAGGAATCAACATAAATGTCAAAGTTACAACGCTAGATTCTACAAATAAAATACAAGAAATCAGCGAGACTTTTCAAGAATAAGAATTTCAACATGTTTAGACTCGTAAGGATCTTAAAGTGGCTGAAGTTTAAAATATATTAATTAATTAAAGATTCAAATGTGGTTTGCATTAAAGGAAATGCAATGCAAGAGGTGAACCATGTTGACCAAGAAGTTGAATACAAAAAGAAAGACATAATTAAGGTAGAAAATATTGGTTTTCTTATGTCAAATTTTGTATTCAAGTCCAAACGACATCTAGTTTCTTACTTGTATCAATGCTATTCTCAAAATTTATGCTCACGAGATATCGGATGAGCATGTCTTGTTAAAAGGCATCTCTCAGATTGTAGTTTATTATTCTTCGATATTTCAAAACTCGAGGACGATTATTTTTCAAAGGTAAGGAGAATGATGCGATGCAAAAGAAGAAACTCAAGAAATTTATTAGTAATTTTGTATTGTTATTTAAAAATAAATATTGGATTATTAATGTAATTATTTTAGTAAGATATTTTATAAATTTTAATTATGATAGTAAATTTTAATTAAGAGAGTTTTAATTATAATAGTAGATTATAATTAGGAGATTGTTTCCTTTTTAAATTAGGCATTTACTTAATACTCAAGTATTGAGTTTGTATTTAAACATTACTCCCTCCGTCCCAAAATAATTGACGTTATAGGGACTTCAAAATTTCTCAATATATTTGACGTTTTCAAGTTTCTAGGAAGCATTAATTACAATTTTTCCTCTATTGCCCTCAACTATATGGAGTATTTCATTTATCTAGACAACTATATGGAGTACATCTTTTCTTAATTAATATAAGGATAATTGTGGTAATGCATATCAATCTTAATGACAAAATTAGAATAATAAATGACTTCCTTAATAAGTGTGAAAATCTTCAAAACGTCAATTATTTAGGGATGGAGGGAGTATAATATTTCATTATTGGATAAATTATTGAATGAATTAATTTGAGATTAAAGTTATGTGCTATTGTGTTTGTTTCTTTACCGATTCTATACGGACATAAGTACATTTATTTCTTTTTCTCACCTTATCCTAGATCAATAAGACCCATGAAAGTACCATCAAACCACTCGTAATAATATCACTTATTTAATCAATTATAAAGGTGGTGTAATGCCTCAGTGTCACGTCGAAAAATATGATAAAAATTTGTTTGTATATAAGAAATTAAGTTACTACCAATAATACTTTCAATCATGACTTTTTGGGTGAACTTGTGGTAGGCTAAGATGACACAAGAAGATACTATTGGGCAAAGAAAAATTTATCTGTATATAAGAAATTAAATTACTATCAATAGTACAGTAAAACCCCTATTTAGAAATACTCTATATAAGAATAACCTCTACAATATTATAAAAAAATTTGGTCCCAATTTGGGCCAGTTATAAATAGGAATAACCTCTAAATTGTAATATGTTATACTTTTTAAGTCTTGTATTAAGACACTATACCTTTATATAGTAATAATTTCATATATATATATATATATATATATATATATATATATATATATATATATATATGAGAGAGAGACAATATTAATTTTAAAAGATTACATTTTTTATAAAAGACTACATTTCTTATAAAAAATTATATTTTTCTTTAAAAGACTATATTTCCTATAAAGGACTATATTTTCCTATAAAAAACTACTTTGCATAAATATTTTTTGAATAATAATTATTAGGGAGTTCTTATTGATATTTTTATTGAAGTGGATATTTTTAGGTGTTCGAAAAATATTTTGTACCATTACCTCTATTTAATAATAACATCTCAATTAAAATATAAATAATTTAATCCCAAGTCTATTCCTAAATAGAAATTTTAGTGTACCTTCCGTCATTACCCAAATTTATTTCGGATTCGAGATTCGATCCAGATTGTTTCAGGTCCATAAAGGGTTATATGGAGCTTTAAATTATTTAACAATTTACACCATACTCAAAGCCTTACGGAACCGCATGAAATTGGACTGGGACAGAGAGGTTCATTCTCGGGCGAAATATATTTATTACTTGAATTGTATTTAATTTTTTTTTATTCAGATTCGACTCGAATATTTATTACTTTAATTCAATCCGGCTCAAATCGAATTATATTCAAACTACTATTCAAGTTCGAATTCGAGTCTCCACATGATAACTAACTTTATAATAAATATAATTATAAATTGAATTTGTTGTTTTACTTAGAAATGAGAAAATATATTTACTATAACACTTTACAATATAAAATCACAATTAAAATTAAAAACAAAACAAAATAATAATAATTAATTATCTTAATTTAATTTAATTTTGTATATATTATAAGAGAATGTATCGAGTATCTAATTGAATTTCTATCACAATCGAAAATTCGAGTAGTTTGAATCTTACACGAGTCGAGTATAACCTTACTCACATTCTGCTTATATTTTTATTGGAATTATTTTTTATACTCAAATTTAGATCATATTATTAACGAATCCGAGTCTCGCTCGTATTTTTTTCGAGTCGAACCCGAATCGAGTCCGAACCGTTTGGTTCATTTACAACCTTAATCTTAAGTATTTAAATTTCAGGTGAGTTACTGCTATTAAGAACGGAAACAAACTTAATGTCTCAAAAAATTTGATACCATATTCATCTGCCAGTGCCTGGCCACGAGATGTCGGCACAACCTGTCAAAAATAAAAACTAAGTACGAATATCTGTAAAAGTACTGGATCCATAAGTTTAGAGAAATATCATTTCTGCAAATTTATACTCTACCCTTTTGCTCTCATGCATTCAGCTTTGTTACTGATCAGTATCCTGTTCACATTATCAGAGGCATGCTGCTCTATATTCCAAATCCAGTTCCTGATGTCTACGTACATATTAAACCAGGGAGCATAATAAGAAGTAAGAACATGTACATGATATGATATTCGGTAATTATCTAGCTTATTGTTAGAAATCAAGAGAAAAAATTGAACGAGTAAGAAGGAAATAGGAAATGAAGATACTGTTGATGGAGGACACATCCGTGACGTCATAAACCAAGAGTATGCCCATCGCTCCCCTGTAATAAGCTACAAAAGAAAGAAAAAGCATATCAGAAAGCAAAATATAAAGGAAAGAAATTTGAAATAATACAAATAAATTGATCTCTTTTTTTCTTCTTTTTCTAATTCAACAGCCCCTCCCTAGATAAGTAAAAACTGATGATTTGCCAAAAAGCATATAATACATCCTCTATAAATACATAAAGGGGCCAAAAGTTTAGTTCATATCATCAGCAAACAATGTGCTAGAACCAAAGTTGAATGTCATCTGTATCCTTGAGTAGTAGCCCTGTCAAAAATTTTGGATTTGTCCAATTAAATCATTAAATCTTTGATTATATACTACATGCATCGTGTATGTGTCAGATACATAATCATTTTTTTCAGCAAACATGCGTCAGATAATACTTAGTAGGCTAGTACTATCCTCAGAAACACAAATTATTCGTTTTATTCTAATATCATGTCTTTTTCCTGTGAGGGACTGCAGATTTCAAATACAAACATGCCATGAAACAAACTTGTCAAGCAGGAGGTTTTGAAGTTTTGCTTGAACCAACAATATAATCAACCATAATTATGTCTCCACTAAGCAGAAATAGTGAAATACTAGCCATTGGCACAACATATAAAATACTGGAAAATATTTCTAAAATTGCAGAATACCTGTCATGATCGTCCATAATTGTTCTTGGCCAGCAGTAAGAGCGGATCAAGGAATTTTTTCCCAGCAGATGCGGATTTTAACTAATTTTTTTTGTTAAAGCTAAATAAAGAAAACTTGAACTAATCATAATAATGTTTACAAATTGCAATAAATATTCATAATCCAAACTAAAAATGGAATTTCAAATAAAGAACATTTAGATACAATTTAGAAACTTATTTCGGTTACTTATGATAGTTCAATTTGAATGATTCTCCAAATGCTCAAAGTCTCAAACCAAATTTAATTTCTATATTCAAACAAAACTATAAATTAATTTCAAAGTATAAACTAGTTTTGTACTTCTAAGATTTCACCAAGCCTTAAATCTAAGAAGATTTTTGTATTTGTTTTTAGAATTGGTTTATGAAATTTATTTTGCCCCCTCCAAGTTTAACTCTTCCATTAATCTACCTCCTTAAATTTATTAATTTACATATCTCCTATACATATCTATAAAAAAAAATTCCAGCAGCAGCAACTGCCCAATTATTGTACTGAAACTTGTTGTAGATGAATTAATAACAAAAGGCTCTAGATATGTACCCAATTGTGGTAATGAAACTTGTTGTAGATGAATAATCTGAGAAACACAGTAACAGGTAACTCTTTCCGACCCCTGCAAAAATCGAGATATAATTCTGTTGTCTAAAAAGGTAGGGTTCCTGAAAATAGTTGCATATACTTGATTTGCTGTAGGATAGAATTGTACAAACTAGAATGGAAATGTAATAAGCAGAAAAAATTAACAAGCTATTCACATTGCAGGATTTGTACATTTATAAGCTAATTCATTGGCGAAGCAATTAACAGTAAAGCAGTGAAAGATAACTAGTATCAAATACTAAACCACTGTACTAACGAAAAACAATTGTTGAACTACAAAATCTAAAATACAATTAAAACCTCTGAGACCTTTATTAATTAATTGTAGAATTAAGCTCTTAATTATTTTTCCATTATATGAAGCACGTACAGAGCATCTGTCCAATCAAAACACTTGATAAGTTTAAGTTAACCTCCCAGTTTACTATTTGGGCGATTGAAAATATGTTAAAGAATGAAATACGTAGTAGAAATTTACATATAAATTGAAAACACTAAGATTAGCAAACAAGTAATTACGTAGTTTAATTTTCCTCGGTGATTTATTAGTGATTGGATCACAAAACGAACCCTAGAGGCTTGAGAAGTAAAATAAGTGGTAGACAGATGCAAATGCAGAGATAGAAGTAAGAACATGCCGCTGTCGCCGATGAGGATGAGCTTGATGAGGTAGTCGTAATCAGTTCGAGCTCTACCCGCCATAATTAACTTGATAGAAAAGCTCCCTGCGATATATGCAACAACCAGAGGGTCGATCGGAGAGACTCCTTTTGGCTCCTCGGATTGATTGAAAGGGAAAAGTCATCATCAGTGGTACTACTGGTATGATATTGAAAAGAAAGAAGAAGCAGACTTACTTAATGATTAATTAATGCTAATAATAGCTATTTATCTACCATGAAATTATCATAAAATTAATTTTATTCAATTAATTAAACTAGTAACCACTCCTCCATCTATCTATTATCTACTATTGTACTCTTCTAATCTCTGGAACAGAGGGCCGGGACCGCCTCAACAGCTTGTTTCCGATGACGTGACGTGGCGACCAATATTCTGTCATTTATTACAAAACTTGCTCGTTATCAAAATTAGAAAATAGAAAACATTAAACATTAAAGCCCAGGCCCAAAATTCTCTGGCTTCTTAACCCATGATCCAGAAAGGAGTGTTCTTGAAAAATGTGAGAGATTATATGTTCTTTATCAAGTAATAGGCATTTGATTTTATCTATGGATATTTGACGGGGAATACTATTTTTACATGTGTTTTTGATATTTTCACATGTTTTCTTCTCACATGAAGACGGGACCCACACGTTAAAATATTAAAAATATATATGAAAATAACTGTTTCCAATTTAATTTGTGTTTGAATAGTACAAAATGGCTCCCTAAAAGAAGGGAGATGACATGGAAGGGCTGAAAATACCAATCCAGAGTAAATTTGCAACATATTATCCGCCTAAAAAGAATATGAATTTAATGACTCAAAAGCTACGAGGGCATATTTGTCAATATAATGTTTTAATACAGGTGCTTGCTTTATCCCATCTTTTAGGTTGCTTGGTCTCTTTGTAATGACTTTTTTTATCAATCCCAATTGCCAAACGAAGATTAGGGATTCACGAAAGGCATATCTTCATTTTCTTTCATGTATAGTTAGTTGTAACGCATCCGGCTCGACCTAGTTTGAAAAAGCTCGGGCCTGGACCGAGGATTAGTTAATTAAAGGATTAATTACATATTTTAGTACATTTTTTAAAATAATTACAATAATAGTATATTCATAAAATAATTACAAAAGTAATACACTTTTCCATATTTATTTATAATTTTAGTACAATTAGGATTCCTTAATTTAGGAGATTAGTATTAGTGGTCTGATATAACAAATCTCCTTTATATCTTCCCGTTAATTATTATTTTCTTATTCAAACACATTCAAACATTGCAGACTCATTTTTTATCTCTGTTCTTGTTTCTCTCTCTCTTTTTTCATCCTCTTTTTTCTTTCTTCACTTGCTCCTCCGACGACACAGTAAAAATATGGAGGAGAGTTTTTCGAGAAGACAAATTTGGGGAATCCCACAGAGAAGACAAATTTGGGGAATTCAATGACGAGTGATCAGCAATCAGAAACTGCAGTGTGTGAAATGAATCAAGTGTTACCGCCTTCATGGGTTGAAAAGAAAATGCAGGGCATTCACTTTTAGTAGTAGAGAGGAAAAATTAGCATGACAGGAATCAAAACCATTAGAGTTTTGGGTTTAAAGTACATATGTGGTACTCCATCTGTTCCTTAATATAGGTCGTTTTAGAGAAATATTTTAGTTCCTTAATATAAGTCGTTTTAGAATTTTAAGTAAGTATTAATTGTTTAGTTTTCAATATTACCCCAAATATTAAATATAACTTTGGTTCTCTCACTATTTTCTGTCCAATAAATAACAATCTCTTATTTCAATACAAGGATAATATAGGCAATTGATATTATAGTAAATGCTATACAATCATTACCTTAATGCTTGTGCATAACCTTAAAACGACTTATATTAAGGAACGGAGGGAGTATTTCTTTTGAACTCTAAATATTATTATGTTCTTTTCTTATTTATTTTCTTAAACATATACTAATAATTAATATTATTTTGGTCTTAAAATGAGAGTTTCAGCAACTGATAGATGAGATTGGTAACCAAACATTCATACCAAGGTAACTAAACATACATATCAAGGTTACCAAACCTTCATACCAAGGTTATCAATCCACCTCCACAGTAGTTTTTTCATAGTACAGTTGGTAACCAAACATTCATACCAAGGTAACCAAACTGTAAAACCCCGAATTTTATGAAATAAAAGTATTCAATTTTTCTTATAATTACTATTCAGTAAATGGTTAAATTGATAAAAGTTTAAAGTTATGGGTGAAATATGAATTTTTTTTCAAAATAAGCAAGTGGTTATAAAATAATCATTGTTGTCGGGGAATATTCGTTTGGTCGTGGAATATTCTTTCTGTCGGGAAATATTCGTACGACGGCGCAGCTATTTGTGGGCCCCATAACGAATAACTGTCGGGTGAAGAAAACGACAAATTTGAGTTTTTACAAATAACGGCGTAGTTGTTACCGTTAACACTGTTGGAATACCCGGTGGTTAAAATACAGTAATACGCGTTATTGCACAGTAGCACACGGTATTGCACAGTATTTTTAAAATTATTGATTCTTACGTAAGAAGGCACTACTCAATAATTGTTACAGTAATTACTGTTCAATATTTTACTTTATTGATTCAATAATTGCTGCGTTGATATTTTATATTATTTTTGTTTCAATAATTGTTGTTGCACAGTATTTTCTATTATCAGATCAATAATTCATATTATTTGAATAATATTATTAGATAGCATTATTGGCAATGTCTAGAAAGTTCTGTCTAAGGAGAGGTTTGGTCATCTAATTGCGCGCTAGTAAGGAGAAATCCTTATTGGAAAGCCCCTTCTTTCCTGGGAACGGCCTGGTTGTCATAAATGTGATTCTATTATATTATTTCTGAATAATTAATTATTGATTCATATGATAAGAAAATATTTATTTTATGTGGATATAAATGAGGGATATATTTTTGTGGTTAAAAAATGAAGGAGTTAATGTTGAGATTTTTATCCGTATTTTTGTCGGAATGGAGGTATTAAAAATAAGGGTTTTTGAGATATTTTGCGGGGGTTATAATTTTTAATCCGACCGTTGGATCGTGGTAATTTTTGGATATGTTATACATATATAAGTTGAGTATATGCCCACAAATTTTGAACCGTTAAAAATGAACGTATGATTTGTTATGAATTTTACGAGATGAATGGTTCAGAAATTGTTGAATTTTCAGAGTTTATCATTTTGGTAGAAAATTCTAGAATTGGTGGGCCCCACTTGTGGTTGGTGAAGAAATGTGCTGAATTATATTTCAAATGTGGTGGGTGGGAATAGTAGCAGGTAAAGCCATCAGGTTGCAGGTCAAACCTACCAAAATTTTCCTATAAATAGAGGGCTAAGTTAGAATTGAAAATCACACCAAAAACATAAGCTTTCTCTCTTTCTCTCTCTATATTATGAAGCATATTTTGTGAGTTTTTAGATACTTGGTGAGTTGCTATTCATCAGTGCAAGTTTCCTTCAGCATCATATCCGATATCCAGTCAGAAGTACTGCTCTTTTGAGGTAAGGGATAGTAAGGGATAGTAATGGATTTTAAGGGTTGTTATATTTTCCAGTTTCGTAATTTTTCTGACCTTCAAAAATTATGGAAAAATTTGAAATGATATTTTGTTGAGTTTTATTGATTGTGTCCAAAAATGGTGATTTTTGGATGTATAGATTAAGAGTTATGAATTTTACGGGAAAAGACTATTTTAAAAGTAACCGCTTATAATTTCTTGTGGTTAACTCCAAAATTGATAAAATTTTTATTGGGAGTACATGTATATGAAAGGAGTATACTCTGTGAATTTCAGAATTTTTAGATAAAAGTACAATTTTTGATAAATGTCTAAATATTCGGCTATTTTGGCCATATGAAAAATAGTAAATGACTTTTAAAAATTATGAGAAAAATATATGTTTACTATGGGACTATATTAAGCTAAATCCCAGAAAAGAAATATTTTTAGAACTGATTTGGTATTTTTCATGAAAATGGTCTAGTTATGAGTAAATGAATTAAATATGTTTTGTGAAGAAAGAAAATTGGAAAATAAGATTTTATGGCTTGAGAATCCTATATGAGGTATATGCAGATTTTTGATGAGGATTTTGGTTATTGATGATGAAATTGTAAGAGTTGGCATTTTATGATGATTAAATGCATTAATTAGTAAAGTGTAAACAATTAAAATAAATTGTTTATAAATTTAAGTAATGTTATTCTTTCAATATCATTATACCGAAATATTGGTATGAATTTTATTGTAGAATTTCTACCTTTTTGTGTCGGGGTTACTATTCATGAGTTACTATTCACGATTTACTATTCATGAGTTACGAATATTACTCTTGAGATTAAAACTATATGTTGATCATATTATTTTTATCATCATATATAACATTTTTATAACCCTGATGTTGAAATTCTCTTTCACTGGAGTGTAAAGATGGGTAGATTATTGGTATGATCATGACTAGGGTTCTCTTTGGCCTGTAGTGCAAAGTTGAATTGTGACTGGTATGATCATGACCATTGAATTTATAATTGAATATCTTAAGCTTAAGTGCAAAGGTGAATTGATCAACATGGTTATAATTATTGTTTATATAAATTCTGAAATGATTATATATTTCTTTGAGATATGAATATATTTGGCCTGTAGTGCAAATATGAATTGTTGATGAATATCTTTGGCATGTAGTGCAAAGATGGCCTGTTGATGAATATCTTTGGCCTGTAGTGCAAAGATGAACTGTTGTTGAATATCTTTGGCCCGTAGTGCAAAGATGGTTTGTTGATGAATATCTTTGGCTCGTAGTGCAAAGATGGATTTGTTAGTATGATTATAAACAGGAACTGTGATTTGGTATAACCATGATCTTTGATGTTTCAGGTAAAGACAGGTGATGAAAATATTCTTCGTCCTGGGTGCGAAGAAAAATTTATAGTCACAATTATGATTATGAGTTATTCATATGATTGTGGAAAGGAACTGTTGAGTGATGTTTCAGGGATAAAACATTATTGGTGGATTTTTAACATGGAGAAGATAATAGACTTTATAGTCTATTTGACTCTTCTAATGGATTGCTCGTTCCGCTGCAACTATGGTTGAAATTTTTATCATTTACCATATGTTCTAAATCTCTGATTTATTGTTGATGAAGGCTATTGATAATTGAATTATCTTTAGTCATGACATTCTTTACTGAGCTAGTTGTGCTCACCCTTTTGCTTCACAATTCCTTTCAGGTAATAAGAGTGTAGCTGGGTCGAGCGGGGGTAACAAGGGAATAGAACGGTGGTCATCATTTAGTAGTTATATTTGGTGAAGAAAATAGGGTGAGGCGAACCCAACGTTGGAAGGGTGTTTTGTCACTATCATACAAGATGTCTAATGACATACAACCTCGTGTCATCATAAGACAGGGTTGTGCTCATCCACTTGCTGAGTATATCTATGGGCACTACCTATATAATCTTGGTGTTTGTTTGAAGTATAATTCTCAATTAGAGACAGTGGAGATAATGATAAGTCAAGAGAAGACTCACCATTGGGAAGAATATGATAGTAATCTTCTCGTTTTTCTTTGGGGTCTATTGGGTCAACCAAGGATAATTCTGTGGCCATATGATATCTATCATAACCTAGACGCGTGGCCTCCCATGTACGAAGGTTTCCTTGAGCACTTCCCAAAGATTCGAATTTCTAAAACAGTTTTTGACTATACCTTTATGTAAGGTGTTATTGTGAGGTGATGTCCACTGATGGGACATTTGTCACAGTTGGTATATATTTGTATCCAAACTCACAGCATATGTGTTGTTGTATTTTGCACGACAATTGTTGTAATAAAGTTGTAGTTGTTTTCTGTACCATTTATTTGACGACTCAGAATGGGTTGGGTGGAATGGACCTATTTTGGGGTTGTCACACAAACCGTCATACCAAGGTAACCAATCCACCTCCACAACAGTTTTTTCATAGTGCAGTTGGTAACCAAACCTTCATACCAAGGTAACCAAACCGTCATACCAAGGTAACCAATCCACATCCACAGCAGTTTTTTCATAGTGTATGAGTTGGTAACCAAACCTTCATACCAAGGTAACCAAACCGTAATACCAAAGTAACTAATTCACCTCCACAACAGTTTTTCATAGTGTAGTTGGTAACCAAACCTTCATACCAAGGTAACCAAACTGTCATACCCAGGTAACCAATCCACCTCCACACCTTCAGTTTTTTCATAGTGCAGTTGGTAACCAAGCCTTCACACCAAGGTAACAAAACCTTCATACCAAGGTAACAAAACTTTCATAAGAAGATGTGGATGTTGATTGGTTACATTGGTATAAAGGTTTGGTTACCTTGGTATAAAAGTTTGGTTACCTTGGTACGAATGTTTGATTATCAACATTACATTACACATCACTCTTTTATCTCTCTATTTCCAATGTAGTGTATAATTAATAAATTGGTTTAACAGTCCAACAAAATTGGTTTAACAGTTGGGCAACCCAAACAACTTAAGAGAGTACGTGAAATCGAAATTGATTGAAATTATGAGCCAATGCTTGACAGTTGGGCAACCCAAACAACTTATGAGCCTTGCATTGTCTTGCTAACTGATTCACAAAGCTTGTAGACTTTCTAATGATGAAAATAAAAATATGATTTTTAATGTCACATGTCTTGTTGATCCACAATGTAGTGTTAGCCTATCCTTTGCCTCCTTTCTTCTTGCAGATGTGGGTGCGAGTTTTGCTGCAAATGTGGAGCTGAGCGGAAGGATAAGAAACCATCTTGTAACTGTCGATTCTGGGATAATGAGCACATTATAGACGAAGACGACGAAGATGAATTTGAATTTGACGACGACGACGACGACTATGAAACTGATTCGGACGATTACTACTGAATGCGGATCGTATCTATATCCCTCCCTTCACATGTTTTCCTTAGAATTTCAATTTGTTTTTGTTGTTAGATCTCAGATATTTGAATTTGAATTATTAATTATAGCAGTTATTTCTCCTAGATTTTAGGTTTCCTTATTAAAGTGAATTGCGTTATTTTTGTAATTATTTTGTGTATGTATTGTTTCTGTAAATACTTTATAATTGTTATATATTAGTGTTAAGGAGCCTTAATTAAATTACTTCAAATTTTAGGTACCAAGTGAAGAGGTCACACAAGTATATATATAGAGTAAATTTCATGTTAAATTCAATTAATGTGTCTTAAACCCAATAATAAGTATGTTAATATTGTCATATGGGTAATATTAGGGGCCTTAAATTTTTGGTCTCAAATAATGTGACACTATTACATTAATTAGTTAAATAACATGTGATAAACTACCAGAAATCATGCTATCTGAGATGGACAAATCCGTCTATAATATAGGAAAATCAGTTTCAAAATTTTCTTTGAGACGGATTTTGTCCGTCTCAAAATCCGTGTTAATAAGTCGCGTCACAAATCATATCTCAAAAAAGTTAGAAATCGAATTTATCCATCTCAAATTGTCCTTAAACCCGTATCAAATTAACCCCAGGAGAGCTACATTTTGAAACCACTTATATCCGTTTCAATTTTGGCGAAAAACATTGGCACCAATTTCTTTTTGCGCGAATAAGTTGTGACATAATACAACCGTCTCAATTCCATTTCAAATAGTTTAAATTCTATCTAGGTTTCTCCATCAATACAACCGTCTCATTTCCGTTTCAAATAGTTTAAATTCTATCCAGGTTTCTCGGTTTCCAATATTGTTTAGCTTGTACTTAGAGAGACAAACTTGTCTCAATATGTATACTCACAACAAATTAAAAAAATAAAATTGATATTTTCACAATAATTTTTAATATTTTCACATGAAAAGTATCGCTATATATATATATAGTGACGGTAAAAATCGTCTAAAGGATGTATATTGACGGTTTTTCTGTGAAAATATCATTTTCTGTTGTGAATTTATCAGTTTACTAAAAAAATCATAATTTAATTTCTAAAACTAATTAAAAATAAATATGCTTAAAGTAATAATGATAGTTATTAAACTGTTATTTATAAATATTAATAGATAAGTTCTCTATGGATGAGTAGTACTATTACAAATATTCTATCAAAGATGATGTACTAAAAGTTTTTCCAAATACAATAAAAGTAGAGAATTGATATTACCGCATAGAAAATTGATATTTCCACAAGGCCTCACTCATGTGAATATGGGTCCCGTTTACTATTCATGTGAGTGGAGATTTGTGAAAATATCAATTCAACTTGTGAAAATATCAATTCCATAAAAGTAATTTCCATAAACAACCGCTTAAAAGATTAAACATGCATTATCACAAGTTTCCATCTACGATGGTAAACAAAATTTATTTCTAAAAACTATGTACTACTACTTAAACGATGCATAATCACAAGTCCTCATCTTCGTGGTTATCATTGCTTGAATCTTTGTCATGCTAGCTCATACTCAATATCACCATACTACAAGTAGTACCTAATACCCAAGTAAAATACAATTATACCACCGACATTGCATTGATAACTAACTAATTTTTCTGAAAAAGAAAATTAAAAAAACCATCATCCATTATTGAAAGTTCAAAAGCACTTTGAAATAAATTATATAGGAACTTGAAGTTTTTTTTAGTTTGAAAGGAAGAGATACTTATATTACATGAACAAAAGCAACCAACTACAGAACACATACAACAACAACATTACAGAAATACCACACACAACTAGCTCACTAAACAACAAGACATTTTAACAAGTAACAACCAGAAACCCACAGACAACTAGCACACTAAACAACATGCAAGACATTCCTACAAGTAACAACCAACATCTAGACTGCTACTAATAAATCATGGGGGATCTGCTAATGATGCAGAAATGATGCACAACAACACTAAACTGATATATGCATGTTAGTGATTATTTTCTGACACTATAACTTGAATAGAATTATATCTGTCTCACATCTTTGCTTGTTAAACATCTTGACACGTATTACAATATATTTCGGTATCTAAGTCCATTTCTAAAATTAGAGACCGACTAAGTTCTGTCTCTAAATATCCATTTTAGATGCCCAATATTCTAGTAGTGAAAGTACATTTTGTCTTATTTAATATCACATCATTTGAGACATATTTGAAATTTGAGATCCCAAATATTGTTCTTTATCTATAAAGGTAGTATTAAGTTAGTGAATATAAAATTATTTAAACTAATTAAATAATTAGAGGGACTTTAAAAAATTAAAAAGACTCTTAGTTGGGGCGTTAAGGCATATATGCTGTTGATTCATGGTATAGAGATAAGAAGTACAGGTTGGATTTCCATAAAAGAAGGGTAGTTACACCCTAGCTAGCTGCTTTCACCTGTCCGTAATTTTTTATTTTTATTGTTTGTTGTTGTTTTGGGGCAGTTTAATGAAACAGACAGAAGTTTGAAGTGGGGATGATGGGGCTTTAATCTTTAGCCAGCTTTCTTGTGAATGTGCACAGAAGGAACCTACTAATCACTTCTTTTGGTTCGGGTAGTGTTGTCAACGTACACCTTCCTTTAATTTCAATTTACTTTTGGTTGCTTTCAGTTCTATCTAGCTCTCTCTCTCTGTCGTCACACACATAATTCAAACATATATATCACGACAGTACTCAGCTGAAGAAGAAAAATAGAGTAAACAACCCAAATTAAGCAACAAGAAAAGAATTAACAAGCTAGCTAGCGTCACTATATATCTTATTGTTGATCAACACTTGCCACTTACTCAAAGATATATTCAATCATATTTATCAATCATCTTTGATATATATATATATATATATATAATATATATATATATATATATATTGACATAAAAACAGAGAATCAATTACAGAACGACTTCATATGCACTTGGAAGCTAGTAATCAATAATTCACATTTATCTAGCTATCTTATGAATCCGGTTAAGTAATCAACTTATCTAAAAATTTAAGTTATTAAAGAGGCATCAACAATGTATATGATGTTAATAAATTCATAATAAAAAATAAATAATTAAATTAAGAAAAGAACTAAGAATTGATCATCATTTGCCTTTAATTAGTGGTGGCAATCAACCAAAACAGACGCTGAGAAGACGATAACCTTCTCCTTGAATGCAAAAGGAAATTTAGATTCTTGATCTTCTGGAGCCGGAAGATTAAGGTCCAATGACAGAATATTTCTTGGTTTCTTATTGGATTCTTGATGGTTAGGAGCTGGGGTAGGGCTTGTAGCGATGGGCGGCAGAATGGTTCTGTGGCGCCTCATGTGACCCCCTAAGGCTTGACCCGAACCAAATTCAGCACCACAAATGGAACACTCATGAACCTTGGAGGATTTGTACCTAGCATTAATTACAGTACTGCATGAAGAAGAAGGCGTGCTTGAAATTTGAAGTGATAGCTTTGAACTTGTAATCGTACTATTGTGGTCGAACCGGGCTTGTTGATCATGATCCATTGGTACCACATTATTCAGATGTTGTAAGGCTGCTGCAGGGGATGGCTTCGGCCTCTTATGACTGGCTCTGTGTCCGCCGAGGGCTTGGAAAGAAGGGAAGCATCGCTCACAAGTCTTGCACTGATAGGTGGCATAAAATCCAGGCTGGGAGAGTTGTTGTTGTTGGGCTTGGCGCGGGTCTGCTTGAGCTAGAAGAATCAAACAGTTGGCCATGTCTTGTTCTACTTGTGTGCTAATTCTTGTGAATTCATTAACTGAATTCGCTGGTGAAGCACTACTAGTACTGCCGAAGCTATTGAATCTACTACCCGAATTATCAGTGGTATTGCAAGGGCCACAGGCTTGGGCTTGGGCTTGGACTTGGGGTTCTGCAGAAGAGGCAGAAGGCATGGTTAAGGATGGTGGGGAGGGGAGCCTTTGTCGACGCTTGGTACGCTTTCCTTTGATCATCATCATCACCACCTTCTTGTAATTATTATCTTTGGAACCCATAAGTACTATTTCCTCCTCCTCATGAACTTCCATACTTATTAATCCGAGAGATCTAGGGAGGTGTACTGATGGCTGGAGGAAGCAAGGGAATGGAGAGATAGTTGTAGGTGTTAAATATAATATATTAATTATGTAGAGAGGAAGAGATGGAGGAAGCAAGGGATGTTGTTATGTACGCTAGTGTTGAAAAGAAAAGCCGCCCCCGTGAACACTACTTAAAACGTGAACATACCCAGCTGCATGCAGCGTTATTCCTTTGTCTTTCCAACTTTGGAAGTTATACTTTATTTATTACTCATATTCTCCCTCTCTATATGGCTAGGTGATGATATACACACTGGCTCATGTATATATAGAGACAGAGACATAAAGAGTAAGAGAGATGCAATTAAGGCAGTAGTATGATACTATGATGTATGAGGAGGTAATTAACGAGTGAGATTCGGACGATGGCTTTGAGGCAAACCCCATCTTACTTTTTGCCAACGCAACGATATACATGTAATTAAATATATTAATCCTTGTGAAGGATTGGAGTGCAAGCCTGGCACCGTATGCATAATTTGCGCCTTCACCGCCCGCCCGCCTACCTTTCATCATTTTACTTCCTTTCTCACTCTTTTCACTAACGTCGTGTTTGATTGAATTTGAAAGACTCTTAAAAAGCCCTTCATCTAATGAAGTTAAACTTGTTCGGTAAAAAAAATAAGGAAATGATATTTTTATATGTAATTTTAATATTTTTACATGGGTTTCTGTCATGTAAAGATGTGACCCACCATACTCTCTCTTAAGAGAGACTGTAAAAATATGTGAACATAATGTTCCCCTAAAAAAATATTATTCCCTTAATGCCTCTAATTCGCTAAGCGACAAAGTGAAGTCCAAACTATTAAGAGCGGCCCTTATCAAATTTTAAATTTATGGACTAAAATAATCTCAAAAATATTATACTCCCTTCATTCAAAATTCTAAGATTGTTTTTGATATTTGAAAAGTCAATTTGAGATATTTTTAAAATTAAAAGTTAAATAATTAAAATTATGAAACAATAAATCTTACAATTAGTATTACATTTTTTGATATTTTCTAATATTCATTATTACATGAATTAAAATCAAAGAAATTCATGTCAATTATAAGTTTGAAAATATTTTAAATTAACTTAAAAAGTCAATAATAATTTCATATTTCGAAACTGAGGAAGTATAATTCTTCTTTGAACTATTCGTTATGTTGTTGTTCTATTAAACTTAATACATTTTTTATCTAATGTAATAGTCATCATGTTATATATTGTTGCTAATTTTTCAAGTGATTTGCTTAAAATTTATTCATTAGAGTATATGAATATTTTTATATAAATACATTCAACAATATTATTCACTCACTTTTTTTTATTAGATTGCATATATATTTAAAATTACCAAATAATTTTTTCTAAAAAAAACTCACAGAATTGAAATGGTAAGCTAGTGTCATTAAGATGTTTTGCATATTAATTAGCAAACCGTTTTTTAGATTCAGACACTCTTTCACTCCGATGATCTAATTTATTACTCCATCCATTCCTAAATAACTGACGTTTTAGGGAGTTCAAAAATTTTCAATATATTTGATGTTAACAAATTTCTAGGAAGCATTAATTATAATTTTTCCTCTATTGTCCACAAGTATATTTCTATCTCATTTATCTAGACAACTTTATACATATTTCCTTAATGACAGAATTAGAGCAATAAATGACTTTCTTAATTTGTGTGAAACCCTCTAAAACGTCACTTATTTAGGAATGGAGGGAATAAGATATACTACCATTCATATCTTAATTATTCAATTTTATCAAACACCACTTAATTACTCATTCTTATACATTTTGGCCTATCTTTTATAACATCCCACATCCACATGAATAATTATGTCAATATTATTGAAGGAAAATGATATATATTGCAAATATTTATGTTGACTTTTTGATCACATGCAATTGCGTGAATAAGTATTAGTAGTAACATTTTTTGAGAAATGTGTAATAAATGGGGTCCTGTTATAATTCTATTAAATCTCATGTATTAATACACAAATTTGTCGCAATACATAGTAGAACTCATTATTTAAAGTTCATATTATCGTTAAAACAAGTATAAAAGTGTTGTTAAATGTAGATTTACTCTAACGATATAAAATGAATTGTTTAAAAGTGTAGATAACATAAATATTGCTTTGTCGTTATCAACAACTATTTTTTAAGGTAAAAAAATAGATTTATTTTTACCTTTTTTTGTCCTAATGTCCATTTTAGAAGGATATCAATTAATTCAAATACAAATAAATTTAATAATCAACACCAAAAATCTCTCAATTACAAATTTAAAATAGAATTAGAATTACTTATCACACTGTATGGGTACAATAAGAAGAAGAAAATCTCATAATAAAGAACGAAGGTATACAAAATCAAGTAACTAGTGTGAATGGACTCTGGAATTTGAGTTGGTGAACTGGATTTGATTAATTAGGCTAGTTTTTGAACATCTTATAAAGCAATTGAGTGTGCAATATTGGACCCATCCACATAATATAATACTATATATTGATCCCTTGTTATTAATTGGGCAGTCCCCAATATCACGCCGCTTTCTATGTTACCTAATGATTATAGGTTTGATAAAGTTCGGGACCGATTAATATAAAATTAATTTTGATCAATTGACTAATACAATATTGATACGCAAGCGGGACGAGAGATGATCCCTTTTTATGTGTGTCAATACTGTATTAGTTAATTGATCAACTTACTATGAAGTTAATTTCATGATAACCGGATCCCGGATCCGTAAAATTCAGAATTATGAGGCAGACTGTAATTCCGCTTTAGTCCCTTGACTTGGATAGGACATTTAGTAAATGTAGTTATTTTTCTTAGATGTATCATCACATCCGCAAGGGTTAGGTCTCATTAATATCATCATGACTCTGGAACATGTGCGGTAGTAATATCAACCTAAATACCACGAGTAGTGGGGTCCTGAGCTAAGATTTGGCTAAACTTCGAAAATCTTAATGTCATAATGCCTTTCAAATCCTCCTATAGACATTATCCTACTACAATAATTCTTGCTATAAGTGAAACATACGTGAAACACTCAATTTTTTTTCTTTCTAAAACTCATCCTTAACATTGACTATATATAATAGTGATAACATGATTGTCTACAATCTATCATGTAAGAAAAAAAAACGGACATATTAAGAATTTCATGATATTTTATATTTTTTAAAAAATATAAATTTAATTTTTAAACGGATAAAAAGAAATCTATTTGTAATTTTGAAAGAGGGTACTAATGATACATTAATCTTCCTAATGGATATCAAATTATCCTAGCTTGTTTTTTTATTTTACACTTTGTGTAAGAAACCCTAACCGGCATGACCTTCGCTAAGTGAATTTGCGTGAAGAATCATGTGTTAGTATCCTGGAAATTTAGGGGCATTCTCAAAGTCAGGTCAACCTGCAGCTAGCTTTCGGCACATTTTAATTAGTATAGTTTATTTATTTTTGTAATAACCACCGAATTAACCATCTAGTAGTTCAAGTTAGTGGAGAAAATACATCCTATATACTAGCTACCTATTTACGTACCTAATTAATTGTCCAGCAATGAGTGGTTGACTTGCGGCGGATCTCTTGGCCACCCTTATGATCAATATATGTATAAAATATATTTAGAATTATGTGTGTTTTTTTTAAAATAACAAATTTTTATATTAAAATTAATTTATAAGAAAAATAATGTTTACAATATATATATATATATATATATATATATATATACTATGCAACCCTTAATGTTTAGATGGAATTAAAGTTTATTCTCCAGGGGTTACACTATTATAATGATAGTGGCATGTTAATTTCCTTTGAAAAAAGGAAGTTAATAAAGGAAATTTTTAAAAAAATTATGGTACTATTTTTTCGAAGACTGATGAGAGTATTCACAACCGTTTTCTTATTTTTATCCTTATTCTGCAGTGCTATTGGGTCATTATGCAAAATAGGGATTCAATTTTTTCACTATGTACCCAACATGTTCCTTATATTGATTCCTTAAATAATGAAATTTGAAATTTAAAAGTTTCAACAGTCAAAACATCAAATTAATAATAATCTTATAATTTATAAAAGAGAGAATACAATTTATCAATTATATTCCACCGTAAAATAAATTTTATTTTATTTTAAATTTTAAGTAATTTATGGAGAGAGTATTGAATGGATTGTAGTTATAAATGTACATAAGATCAATATTAACATTTAAAAAATTAATTTGTGATATTTTTAAATTTAAATTCAATATGATTCATTTAAATTTTGAAAATAATAAATTTTATAATTAATAGTAATTTTATAATATTTATAATTATATTGACATAAATTAAATAAATTTATATCAATTTTAAATTTGAATATGTTTGAAATTAATTTTTTTAAAAAGTCAATATTAAGTTTATAATTTGAAAATGAAGTACTAAAAAAATGTCAATATGTGTATGATTGATGAGTTGTTCATTTAAATGAGGGTGTGAAATGTCATTTTGTATATATAGATAACGGTCTTTTGATTCCCTAATACTAGGGAGTAAAATTCTATATAGGGAAAAAAATAAATAGTCAAATAAGGATAATAAAACTGTTGAATAATAATTTGTTGATGTATTTTTCAAAATTAAGGATAGAGAGTTGATTAGAAAAACTGTTATTAATGCTATGAGAACACCTGATAACTAATCACATTTGCACTAAATAGTGTGCGTACAAAAATATCAATATATTAACTTGTTATAACTACAAGAATTATTGACTAAATAATTAATTACTTCGATATGATATGTACTCCTACTGTCCTATACATATTTACATTTGCCTTTTTGTATAATGATTGAATTAGTATTATTTTTTTACTCTCCGTACTCTTCAATCAGAAAATTGAATTATTATTCGAAGCTGCGTGATTGTGCTACACGATGTGCCTGTGAATTGAACGAACCTATATTAGTATTGAATTGGAATAGTTGACTCTACTATACCATATATATAAACTAATTACAGTAGCACACTGCAAACACATGATTATTAAATAAGCAACTTCATTATATATTTATATGGATATTTAAATTTATCTTCACCAATTATTCATTTTCTTTATTTTCCGGTAATAATTAAAGAATAGAAACTTCCTTGGGCTGTTTTCTTTTTCAGCGCCACACACACACACACACACATATATATATATATATATATAAAAGGAGGGAGTTCTATTCTTTGCGTAGGAATTATATGGGGTATTACGACCAAATGGGGTTGTGAGGAGCAAGGGTTAGTGACAGCTTATATTATACATACTATATATACATACATACATATTTATTCTACAATATTATTAGCTAGCCTATACATATATAGTTAGTGAACCCAAAAGTAACGAATACTTTGCCTTCATGCACATGATATATGCGATAAACTTAATTGAGATGCTTAAATTATATATATTCCCTCCTTTCAGTTGTTTGTTTGTGTACTCGTACTCTTCTCATGTATATATAAATATTGATATTCCAATGTTTGTGTATAAATAAAGTAATTAATTATATAATATAACTAGCTAGCTAGCTAGATGGTCTGCTGTCAAAGCGTTGAGTTAAGAAAAGGGAGCAACCAATTACGTATGACGGTGGAGAATGGAGATACTATTCAATAATTTAGTACCAAGTTTAATACACTCCACAGAATGTCGCGGAGACTGAGAGAGAAAAGGTTCTGAGTAATGGAGAAAGTATATATATATGAGATAAATATTTTGTTTAAAGTTAATATATAAAATTTTATATGAATTAAAACAACCAAATATGAAAATCTGCAGTAGTTTTTTAAGTATTTATTTTATAACAATTATAGTTGTTTTTATTAAATTTTAAAAGTTTCATATAGATTTTAAAAGAGTCCTTCTAGGGGGACATTTTTCTAGTGACATTTTTTTCTTCTTTTTTTTTTTGGTTTTTTTTTTTGTAGTTCCTTCCAAAAAATGTATAGTATTTATTCAAATTGAAATTAAAAAAAAAAACAGTTTTTTAGGTGTAATTTAGATACATACAAGAAACATGGTCTGTATAGTCTGTACAATCCTGTTTCTTGTATGTATCTAAATTATACTCCATTCGTTCCTTAATATAGGTCGTTTTAGAAAAATATTTTTGTTCCTAAATATAAGTCGTTTGAGAATTTCAAGTAAGCATTAATTGTTTAGTTTACAATATTACCCCAAGTAATAAGTATAATTTTGGTTATCTCACTATTTTTTTCCCAATAAATAACACTCTCTTTTTCTAATACAAGTGCAATATAGACAATTGATAGTATATTTAATCTTTTACAATCATTTCTTTAATACTTGTGCACAACTCTAAAACGACCTATATTAAAGAACAGAGTGAGTACCTAAAACACTGTTTTTTATAAAAATTTCAATTGGAATAAATACTATATATTTTTTGAGAAGTACTATAAAAAAAAATCCAAAAAAAAAAATCACTAGAATGTCACTAGAAAAATATCCCCCTAAACTTATTGATTTTAAAATTTTGTAAATTGGCAAAAAATGTACTTATTGGATATAGCTAGCTAGCTAGCATGTTTCAGGGTTAAGGTGTCACAACTCACTAGTACTAACTATACCTGTGAGTAATGATTGAGTTGATAAGCAAAACCTCACATGGTCAAGAACAGTTTATTCAACTAGACTAAGGGCCTGTTTGTTTACCGTTTAATTGGTCTGAATAGCCCAAAATCTGATTCGGTAAGCAGTTCAGATTGTTTGTTTAGGTTAAAGTAGAATCTGAATAAGTTTGAATCTATCTGACCGAATCAACCTAATTTGTCTGACTTATTCTTTCAGTTGGCCAGCTGAATCAACTTTTACATAGATACTCCTTTCACATTGAAAGGACTGCCTCCACTTTCACTACCACCGGAGGCGCCACGGTAGAAAAACTCCTCAGAGAAGAGAAAGAGGAAGAGGAAGAGAGAGTGTTGAAAAAATTGCAGTGGAGGCGAGAGACGAAGAAGTGGCTCGAATTAGGGTTTAGGGTTTTGAATATGGTTGTAGATAATGTTGACTTCATTGTAGACACAGAGATAAGCTTCAGTTATGGAGAGAGAAAGGACCAAAAATGAATGACACTGCTATTGCGTAGACTTATGAAATTTGAAAGAAAATTTTTTTTTGGTATTCAAACATTTCATTTATTAATTTAAAAAGAAACATTTTCCAAAATGAAAGGCAAAAAAATCAATTATAGTTCGGAGGGTAAAATAGTAAAAAATTATTATTCAGATATTTCAGACATGTTAATTATTAAACAGTTTTTTTCATTCAGATTTAGTCAAGCAACATTCAAGCAACTCACAACTTTTTTTACCTAAAACCCCCTCATCACATTTAGTCAACCTCTTCAATCTTAGGCCCTACACCACCGCTAGACCCACCAGAACCATCATAGCCACCACCAGGCATATTGTCACCACCATCATAACCATCAATTTCAACTGTATGTTAAAAAGACAAAAACCCATAATTATCACCATATTATCATAATTTAAGTCTTCCTCCCCATGATCACCATTATTGAACTCAAACCACTTCTTTGACTTGCAATATTTGATCAGAAAATACCATCCAATTACCCCCAAAGTCATCAACCCACTGATCAAATAAACAATCTTTGTAGCAATTGCCATTATCAGCACCAGAAACCCAGAAGGAATCAAGCACATAATCACCAGCCCACGCAACTTAATCGAAACTCGATACGACCGCTGTGAGACCCCAAATTTTATGATTAAAGATTTAATTTTCTTAAAATATTTTTTTTAATATTATGGTGTGGATTTGAGATAGTGTTATAGTTGTGGGTAATAGTTATAAATTTTGCAAAGTACGCAAGTTGTTATATAATATTCGTTTGGTCGGGGAATATTCTTTTTGTCGGGAAATATCCGTACGACGACATAATCATTGGTGGACCCCACAACGGAAGTATTGTCGTAGTAAGAAAACGACAGAATTATCTTTTTATAAAAATAACGGCGAAAGTGTTACCGTTAAAACTGTTGAACTACTCGGTAGTAAAAGTACAGTAATACGCGTGGTTGTATAGTAGTACACGGTATTGATTATTGATGCTTACGTAAGAAGTCACTCAGTTATACTCAATTATTGCTACAGTAATTGCTGCATCATATCTCTCATATTATTGATTCAATTATTGTCACAGTAGCGTCTGTATAATATGTTATGTTATTAAATCAATAATTGAGACGACAAAGTTATTCTTATTATTATTTGTAATATTAACGATGTCTAGAAGTTCTGCCAAGTAGAGGTTTGGTCACCTAATTGCGCACCAATAGAGAGAAATCTTTTTTGGAAAGTCCCCTCTTTCCTGGGAACGACCTGGTCGATTAATATTGTGAATTGTAATAAATGTGATAAGTTTTGTTTTATTATTATTATAAATGTAATAAAACAGAAAACTTTATATATAAAACAGAATTCTTTTATAAAGTTATTTGTTTTATTAGACTATAAATAGAATATATTATATTCTATTATGCATAGTATTTGCATAGTGTCTGCATAGTGTTTGCATAGTAAAATCTTTTTATATAATACAGAATACTTTTATAAAGTTATTTATTTTATTAGACTATAAATAGAATATATAATATTCTATTATGCATAATGTTTGCATAGTGCTTGCATATTATTTGCATATTAAAAATCTTTTTATATAAAACAGAATACTTTTATAAAGTTATTCGTTTTACTAGATTATAAATAAAATATATTATATTTTATTTAAAAATTTTTATTTTATTAGAATATTTTATTAATACTGCATAGTAAATCAATCTGGACCGTTCATGAATTAGTTACTATTCAGTCCATTCTCCTATAAATAGAAGCTCATTCCTTCATTATTTCTTACGAATTCACTGAAACTCTAGAGAGAGAAACTATAGAGAGAAAGAAGAAAAGTATTCTGCTACTTCACTACTCCTATATCCAGTTTCTTTTAAGGTAAGAGATATTATTTGTTGTACTCGTAAGGGGTATTATTTCTTTCGTATTCATGAAGAGAACTTCTGTTATTCCATTCTTTATTATTATGTTGGAATAACCTGTATACGCGGACTACCCTATACTTGGTAAAATTCTTCTGTTATTCCATTCCTTATTATTATGTTGGAATAACCTGTATATGCGAAGTACCGCATACATGGTGAAATTCTTCTGTTATTCCATTCCTTATTATTATGTTGAAATAACCTGTTTATACGAAGTACCGCATACATGGTGAAATTCTCCTGTTATTCCATTCTTTATTATTCTGTCGGAATATCCTGTCTGTGCGGATTACGCCTGACCTGATTCTATTATTTATTATTCTGCTGGAATAACCTGTTTGTGCGATCTATCGCATGCATGGTGAATTCTTCTGTTATTCCATTCTTTATTATTCTGTTGGGATAACCTGTCCATTGGATTATCACATGCACTACAACAAAAAGTCTTATCAGCGACCGCACATCTGCGACCGCATATAGTCGCAGATGGGTATCAGCGACCGGCTGCAGTCGCTAATAGTAGTCGCAGAAAATCTTGTCGCTAAAATGACATCAGCGACCAACAATAGCGACCGGATTATTTGCGACCGCAATCAGCGGCCTCAGCTGTCGCTATTCTGACTCATGCTGAGTCATGCGTCAGACGTGATGTGGCACACGCGTCAGCGACCGTATGCGGTCGCTGAAGTAGAAGCACCTTACTCGGTCGCTAATACTGTATCAGCGACCGCACACGGTCGCTGCCTTTGTTTTTTTTTTAAATATTTTTCCTGTTTTATTGATTTCCCAAAAATAACCTGCTTTGTACCTGCTTTTTATCCCAACACACAGCAGCATATATAAGCATCCATCCATCCATGATAACTACTATATGATAAACATCCATCCATACATATAGTCCAAAGAATGAATCTAAATCAACACAACACAATACAATCGTAAACATCCATAATAGAATCGTAAACCAATACAGTCCAAAGATAAGTAGTTTAAAAGATTACAAGGCTTTAAAAATCTAAAAAACAAGTCTAACAAGGCTTTACAAATCTAACATGCATGACTGGTCTAGCTCTTCATGAATCATTCAAATTAGTACCCTGTAATTAACAAAAGAATAAAACATATATGTTACATGTGTTGCCACTGCCTTTGCCAACTCATCAGGATTCAGAGAATGCAGATGCCCGCCCAGTATAAGAAGAAGATCACGATTTTGACAGATCGCTCTCACACAGTCAGCAGGAGTATGATAGGCTGGATGACCTGATGACTGTGTAGACTGTGTAGACTGGGTAGCAGAGCTGCCCGTGCCACTGATGGTCGGGCGTCGTCTTTGTCCTTGGCCTTTAACATAATTTTTCTTCACGACGGACGCCCTCTCCCACAATTCTTGATCAATCGCCGGATGCGGGGTGCCTTCAGGATAGCGCTCGTTCATTAAGCCCTTATAAGTGTCCTGTCAGAAGGTCAACAAATAAATAGTTAAAAATAAATACGAAATGCTAAAAAACATGACTATAATATGTTTAAAGTTAACTTATTACCGCTATCTGAACAGCATCAGGCAGACCATCACGGGTGGCCACATACACATCCAACCAATTGATAGGTTGACCTTGAGACTCAGACTCCTACAGTTCATGTTCTCATATTAATATGTAAACATATGATATTTTAGCTACAAAACATGACTGTAAACATAAAGACAAATAACTAAGCCAATAAGCTTGTTATATATACGTACCCTAGCAGCAATATGTTGCAGCTGAGATATACTGCCGCCCTTGTACGTGCCTTTTGCCTTTTTGCCTTCAGATACACCTAAGGATCTGTTCGAGGCGGCAGTCTTACGTCTCTTGACCCATGTAAGACCCCAACTTATTAATGAATAAAATCAAATTTTCTCTAAATATTATTGTGAATAATAAGGGGGTTAATTTGATATAATACTTTGGTTATGGGTGAAATGTGCAAATTTTGCAAAATAAGCAAGTGGTTATAAAATATTTATTTTTGGTCGGTGAATATTCGGTTGGTCGTGGAATATTCTTGCTGTCGGGGAATATTCGTACGACGACGCAGCCTTGTGTGGGCCCCATAACGAAAAGCGATTGGATGAAGAAAACGACAAGTATAAGTTGGTTATTAATAATGGCGTAGTTGTTACCGTTAACACTGTTTAAATACCCGGTGGTTAAAAATACAGTAATAACGCGTGGTTGCATAGTAGCACACGGATTGCACAGTATAGTTGAATTATTGATTCGTACGTAAGAAGACACTACTCAATAATTGTTACAGTGATTACTGTTCAATATTTTATTTTATTGGTTCAATAATTGCTGCATTGATATTTTATATTATTGTTGTTTCAATAATTGTTACTGCACAGTATTTCCCATTATCAGATCAATAATTCATATTATTTGAATAATATTATTAGATAATATTATTGACAATGTCTAGAAAGTTCTGTCTAAGGAGAGGTTTGGTCATCTAATTGCGCGCCAGTAAGGAGAAATCCTTATTGGAAAGCCCCCTCTTTCCTGGGAACGGCCTGGTTGTCATAAATGTGATTCTGTAATATTATTTATGAATAATTAATTATTGATTCATATGATAAGGAAATATTTATTTTATGTGGATATAAATGAGGGATATATTTTTGTGGTTAAAAATGAAGGAGTTAATGTTGAGGTTTTTATCCATATTTTTGTCGGAATGGAGGTATTAAAAATCAGGGTTTTTGAGATATTTTGCGGGGGTTATAATTTTTAATCCGACCGTTGGATCGTGGTAATTTTTGGATATGTTATACATATATAAGTTGAGTATATGCCCACAAATTTTGAACCGTTAAAAATGAACGTATGATTTATTATGAATTTTACAAGATGACTGGTTCAGAAATTGTTGAATTTTCGGAGTTTATCATTTTGATGGAAAATTCTAGAATTGGTGGGCCCCACTTGTGGTTGGTGAAGAAATGTGCTGAATTATATTTCAAATGTGGTAGGTGGGAATAGTAGCAGGTAAAGCCATCAGGTTGCAGGTCAAACCTACCAAAATTTTCCTATAAATAGAGGGCTAAGTTAGAATTGAAAATTACACCAGAAACAAGTTTTCTCTCTTTCTCTCTCTAGATTATTGAGTGTATTTTGTGAGTATTTAGATACTTTGAGAGTTTCTATTCATCAGAGCAAGTTTCTTTCAGCCTTATACCGGTATTCCGACCAGAAGTACTGATATTTTGAGGTAAGGGATATTATTTTCTTCTTAAATGATATTATTTTCTTCAATATCATTATGCTGAAATATTGATATGAGTTTTTATCAAATTTGGAACTTTTTGTGTCGGAGTTACTATTCACGTATACGGCACTATTCACGTATACGGTACTATTCACGAATACGGCACTATTCACCGAAAAATAAAATTTTTCCTTTTTGTCCAAGATGTCTATTATGGTTACTATCTTTGATTGTATCCATGTTTTGATCTTTATTTTTGAATTCTGCTTCACAATTGATTATTATGAAGTATTATTGATCTTGGATAAACTGTTATACGAATCCCTACTATTTGTCCTTCTGTCTCATTGGATTCGTTCTCTTTAAGATATTTTTCATCATCCTCAGTCCTAAATGATGATATTACTGAATATCTTTGGCCTGTAGTGCAAAGATGTATAATTACTTGATGAATATCTTTGGCCTGTAGTGCAAAGATGAACAGGTGTTGAGATGAACATGACCGACTGATGATACAAATGAATATCTTTGGCCTGTAGTGCAAAGATGAATATTTGGTTAAAGATGATTATTAATTGATGTTACAGGGATAAAATATTGATGATGGACTTTTAAATCTTAGAAGATAGTAGAATTCTTTCTCTACTTGACTCTTCTAATGGTTTGTTGTTTCCGCTGCAGTTGTTGATCTAAAACTTGTTGTCGATTATATTTTATCAGATTTTTCCCTGTTGAAGACTAACGATAATTTGTTTGTATATTATCTTAGTCATAATATTCTTTACTGGGCTAGTTGAGCTCACCCTTTTCCTTTTTGTTCCATTTTTCTTCTCAGGAGGTGAGAACATAGCAGGATCTAGTCGGGGTATGGAGTGATGGTTCTAGAAAGATGTTTTAGCAGTCCTCACTATTTCTGTAAAATAGTGTTTGAATAATTGTAATGAGGATTTATTTGAGTGTGGATATTGTCTAGAAGACAATATTTGTATTTAAACTCACAGTATGTGTTGTCGTATTTTGCACGACAATTGTATTATTGAAGTTGTAGTTTGTTTTCTGTACCATGTATTTGGCGACTCAGAATGGGTGTTGTATACCTATTTTGGGGGCGTCACAGTTGGTATCAGAGCTTAGGGATATGATCCCTGGCTGAGATGTGAGACAAGAACTAGGAGGGGAGAGACGGGGAATTCCTTCGCTAGTATGACCTGACTAAGTTTATTTGGTGTTTATTTGGTCGGTCAGAGTATAGGGATAATATATGACATGACTATTAACCCTTGTTTTATGGCAGTATTTAAGAATGGCAGCTGAGAACGTTAATAATGGAGTAAATCAGACCGTGGAGACACCTTTGATCACTACCCAGGGGAACGTGCAACAGGAAGGCAATATTCCTCCTGTAAACAACGTTACCGAGCAAACGATGAATGATGGAATGTTTAGGAGCTTTTTGCAGTTCATGCAAAATCAGACGAGGGAGACTCGTGTGCAGAATACGGGTGGAAATGATAACAACGCGCGGTTTGTCACAGCTAAGCAGTTCAAAGAATTGGGACCACCAGAATTTAAGGGAAAGCCGGATCCGATCATGGCGGAAACGTGGGTCAAGCAAATTACCAAGATATTTGATGTCTTGGGATGCACGGAGGAACAGAAGGTTCCATTCGCCACATTTATGTTCCGCGGTGAGGCAGACTACTGGTGGGAGTCTGTGAAGCGTACCCAGCCTGACGCACTCAACATGTCCTGGGAAACATTTCAAAAACTGTTCAATGACAAGTACTTTCCTGAAAGTATTCGTCATATGAAGGAGGTTGAGTTTATTAGACTGGAACAAAATAACATGACGGTGTCCCAGTACGAGGCGAAGTTTGCAGAGTTATCCAGGTTTGCACCTCATTTGGTCGAAAATGAGGAACGAATGACGCGGATGTTTCTGAGAGGTTTAAAACCTGAGATTCGTCAATACCTTATCTCTCATAAATTTTTTTTATATTCAGATGTTGTAAACAGGGCTCAATTATTAGAGCGAGATAATGAGTATGTGCAACCGAGGGACCACAACCAGGGTCATACCGGTGGCGGCAGTCATCGAAACAATGAAAACCAGCAGGGAGGAAAACATTCGGACAAAAGCGGTAACCACTCTGGTGGTAATCGTGGTCGTGATAATAGAAGGAGCGAGTCGGGAGGAGATTTCAAGAAGAGAAGGTACAACAATGATAACGTGAAGACGTCAGCACAAACATCAACTGTTTCTAGGGGAGGAGAACGACCACCGGTCGTATGTTACAAATGTGGGAAAGAGGGACATATCAGCCCAAACTGCCCACAACAATCCAAGGTATGTTATAACTGTGGAAAGGAAGGTCATATAGCTCGAGAGTGTTCTGTAGCAAAACCAAGTTCAGCGGGGATGGTGACTCCAAAAGTTATCCCGGATAAGTCGAAATCAGCGGTTCCTGGAAGGGCGTTTGTCGTTACTGGCCAAAACGCGAGAAACCCGAACGAGGTGATCACGGGTAAGCTAATCTTGAATTCTTGCGAAGTTTATACTTTACTAGATACCGGTTCTACCCATTCTTTTATCTCTCCTGCTTGTGCTCAACGTTTAAACTTGACTCCGGAGAAATTGGACTTTAACTTATCTGTTGAAACTCCGTTGGGTGAAACCTTCGTTACATCTACAGTTTATAAATCTTGCATGATCCAAGTTGGCACTATCACATTACCTGTTGATCTTATCTCTTTAAAGATACTTGCTTTTGATGTGATTTTAGGAATTGATTGGTTAACCACTCATCATGCTAAAATTGATTGTTTTCGTAAGGTTGTTAGTTTTCATATTCCTAACCAACCTGTCATACGAATTCAAACTACTAAACCACTAAAATCAGTCACTGTCATATCAAGCCACAAAGCTATTCGTTTATTGAAAAACGGATGTCAAGCTTTCTTAGCCCATGTTATGGATTTGAACAAAGACAAGTCAGATTTGAATAATATTTCTATTGTTAGAGAATTTTCCGATGTATTTCCTGAAGAACTTCCTGGTCTACAAAGCTCATTTCTAAAATCTCATATCAAATGGCTCCTATTGAACTTCAGGAGTTAAAAACCTAACTGTAGAAGTTTGTACCCGAGCCTTTATCTGGTAATTTCCTTTGTGGAATGCACTGAAGCCAGACTCTCCGTAGGGGACGCCATATTCGTGCGGTAGTAAACTGATAGGTGTCATTGTGACGTACTATCCAAGATTGGGATATGAGTCACAGTTGAGAGCAACCTAAGTCAGTAATCGAAGTACGTAGCTTTCTGGTTATTATTAGAGATTCGTAAAAGGATTTTCTCGAATCGCTACTCCGTTAACTCAGCTGACTCGGAAAGATACAAAATTCGTATGGAGTGAGGAATGCGAGAAGAGTTTCCAAGAACTCAAGAGGAGACTCATTTCGGCACCTGTTCTGACAATACCATCTGGTTCGGATGGATTTGTTATCTACAGCGATGCTTCAGGCAAAGGGTTAGGATGTGTTCTCATGCAACATGGGAAAGTCATAGCCTATGCCTTACGACAACTCAAAGAATATGAGAGGAATTATCCTACTCATGATTTGGAGTTGGCAGCAGTCGTTTTTGCATTGAAGATCTGGAGACACTACCTGTATGGGGAGAAAGTGGAGATCTATACAGATCATAAAAGCCTCAAATATTTCTTCACCCAAAAGGAACTCAACATGCGGCAACGACGTTGGCTCGAGCTGTTGAAAGATTACGATCATACCATCCAATATCATCCTGGAAAAGCAAACGTAGTAGCTGACGCATTGAGTAGAAGATCATATGCGGGTACGAGTGCAATGTTTTTAACACAAAGGCCCATTTTGTATGACTTGCAAAGGATGGAGATAGAGATGAAGGCTCCAAGTACCCACATGATGATATCAAATATACGAGTAGAACCGACTTTAATCGATAAAGTTAAAGCTGCTCAAGCTACGGATATAGAGCTGATGCGTATGAAGAAGAAAGTGCAAGAAGGTGCTATTCCAGAAGCAAGAATCGATGAAGAAGGAATACTTCGAGTCAACTCCAGACTTTGTGTTCCTAACGATTTTGACTTGAAGCATAGAATAATGATGGAGGCACACAACACACCGTTTGCAATCCATCCTGGGAGTACCAAAATGTATCACGATCTTCGACATACATTTTGGTGGAGCAATATGAAAAGAGAGATCGCGGAGTTTATCTCGAGATGTTTAACTTGTCAACGTGTAAAAGCGGAGCATCAAGTACCAAAGGGTCCATTGCAACCACTTGAGATTCCGAAATGGAAGTGGGAACACATTACTATGGATTTTGTTACAGGTCTTCCCAAGGTTTCTCAAGGCATAGATGCGATTTGGGTTATTGTTGATAGATTAACCAAGTCCGCTCATTTCTTGCCGATACGTGAGACTTATTCCCTTGAACGTCTTGCTAGTATGTACGTGAACGAGATTGTGAGATTGCATGGCATGCCAGTATCCATAGTTTCGGATCGTGACCCAAGATTCACTTCACGATTTTGGGTTAGCTTGCAGAAAGCTATGGGCACGGATTTACGATTCAGTTCAGCATACCATCCTCAAACGGACGGACAATCAGAGAGGACTATTCAAACTCTTGAAGATCTATTAAGACTTTGTGTCTTAGATCTCAAAGGGAGTTGGGATAAGTACCTACCATTGGTGGAATTCTCCTACAACAACAGTTATCAGGCGAGCATAGGTATGGCTCCATTTGAGGCGTTGTATGGAAGAAAATGTCGTTCTCCAGTATGCTGGGACGAGGTGGGTGAAGCAACATTGTTGGGACCAGAATTGGTACGCATTACTACAGAGAAGATCCAAACGATTCGACAACGTATACAAACGGCACAGGATCGACAAAAGAGTTATGCGGATCTTCATCGGAAGGACGTGGAATTTAATATTGGGGATCATGTATTGTTACGTGTTGCACCATGGAAGGGAGTTACAAGATTTGGGAAGAGAGGAAAGCTCAATCCAAGATTTGTTGGTCCATTTGAGATTCTTGAGCGAATAGGAAATGTGGCATATAGACTCGCATTACCTCCAAGCATGTCTCGTGTTCATAATGTTTTTCACATATCTATGCTTCGTAAATATGTTAAAGACCCGAACCACATTATTGAGTTAGAACCAGACGAGATAGCTGAAGATTTAACGTACGAGGAGGTACCTGTTAAGATCTTGGATAGGAAAGAGCATGTCCTACGCACGAAGGTTATACCACAAGTTAAGGTTTTGTGGAGAAACCATGCTATTGAAGAAATGACCTGGGAGTTGGAATCAGAAATGAAAGCGAGGTATCCTCACCTTTTTGAAACATCAGGTGCGTACGTCAATTTCGAGGACGAAATTTCATAAGGAGGGGAGGTTGTAAGACCCCAACTTATTAATGAATAAAATCAAATTTTCTCTAAATATTATTGTGAATAATAAGGGGTTAATTTGATATAATACTTTGGTTATGGGTGAAATGTGCAAATTTTGTAAAATAAGCAAGTGGTTATAAAATATTTATTTTTGGTCGGTGAATATTCGGTTGGTCGTGGAATATTCTTGCTGTCGGGGAATATTCGTACGACGACGCAGCCTTGTGTGGGCCCCATAACGGAAAGCGATTGGATGAAGAAAACGACAAGTATAAGTTGTTTATTAATAATGGCGTAGTTGTTACCGTTAACACTGTTTAAATACCCGGTGGTTAAAAATACAGTAATAACGCGTGGTTGCATAGTAGCACACGGATTGCACAGTATAGTTGAATTATTGATTCGTACGTAAGAAGGCACTACTCAATAATTGTTACAGTGATTACTGTTCAATATTTTATTTTATTGATTCAATAATTGCTGCATTGATATTTTATATTATTGTTGTTTCAATAATTGTTACTGCACAGTATTTTCCATTATCAGATCAATAATTCATATTATTTGAATAATATTATTAGATAATATTATTGACAATGTCTAGAAAGTTCTGTCTAAGGAGAGGTTTGGTCATCTAATTGCGCGCCAGTAAGGAGAAATCCTTATTGGAAAGCCCCCTCTTTCCTGGGAACGGCCTGGTTGTCATAAATGTGATTCTGTAATATTATTTATGAATAATTAATTATTGATTCATATGATAAGGAAATATTTATTTTATGTGGATATAAATGAGGGATATATTTTTGTGGTTAAAAATGAAGGAGTTAATGTTGAGGTTTTTATCCATATTTTTGTCGGAATGGAGGTATTAAAAATCAGGGTTTTTGAGATATTTTGCGGGGGTTATAATTTTTAATCCGACCGTTGGATCGTGGTAATTTTTGGATATGTTATACATATATAAGTTGAGTATATGCCCACAAATTTTGAACCGTTAAAAATGAACGTATGATTTATTATGAATTTTACAAGATGACTGGTTCAGAAATTGTTGAATTTTCGGAGTTTATCATTTTGATGGAAAATTCTAGAATTGGTGGGCCCCACTTGTGGTTGGTGAAGAAATGTGCTGAATTATATTTCAAATGTGGTAGGTGGGAATAGTAGCAGGTAAAGCCATCAGGTTGCAGGTCAAACCTACCAAAATTTTCCTATAAATAGAGGGCTAAGTTAGAATTGAAAATTACACCAGAAACAAGTTTTCTCTCTTTCTCTCTCTAGATTATTGAGTGTATTTTGTGAGTATTTAGATACTTTGAGAGTTTCTATTCATCAGAGCAAGTTTCTTTCAGCCTTATACCGGTATTCCGACCAGAAGTACTGATATTTTGAGGTAAGGGATATTATTTTCTTCTTAAATGATATTATTTTCTTCAATATCATTATGCTGAAATATTGATATGAGTTTTTATCAAATTTGGAACTTTTTGTGTCGGAGTTACTATTCACGTATACGGCACTATTCACGTATACGGTACTATTCACGAATACGGCACTATTCACCGAAAAATAAAATTTTTCCTTTTTGTCCAAGATGTCTATTATGGTTACTATCTTTGATTGTATCCATGTTTTGATCTTTATTTTTGAATTCTGCTTCACAATTGATTATTATGAAGTATTATTGATCTTGGATAAACTGTTATACGAATCCCTACTATTTGTCCTTCTGTCTCATTGGATTCGTTCTCTTTAAGATATTTTTCATCATCCTCAGTCCTAAATGATGATATTACTGAATATCTTTGGCCTGTAGTGCAAAGATGTATAATTACTTGATGAATATCTTTGGCCTGTAGTGCAAAGATGAACAGGTGTTGAGATGAACATGACCGACTGACGATACAAATGAATATCTTTGGCCTGTAGTGCAAAGATGAATATTTGGTTAAAGATGATTATTAATTGATGTTACAGGGATAAAATATTGATGATGGACTTTTAAATCTTAGAAGATAGTAGAATTCTTTCTCTACTTGACTCTTCTAATGGTTTGTTGTTTCCGCTGCAGTTGTTGATCTAAAACTTGTTGTCGATTATATTTTATCAGATTTCTCCCTGTTGAAGACTAACGATAATTTGTTTGTATATTATCTTAGTCATAATATTCTTTACTGGGCTAGTTGAGCTCACACTTTTCCTTTTTGTTCCATTTTTCTTCTCAGGAGGTGAGAACATAGCAGGAACTAGTCGGGGTACGGAGTGATGGTTCTAGAAAGATGTTTTAGCAGTCCTCACTATTTCTGTAAAATAGTGTTTGAATAATTGTAACGAGGACTTATTTGAGTGTGGATATTGTCTAGAAGACAATATTTGTATTTAAACTCACAGTATGTGTTGTCGTATTTTGCAAGACAATTGTATTATTGAAGTTGTAGTTTGTTTTCTGTTCCATGTATTTGGCGACTCAGAATGGGTGTTGTATACCTATTTTGGGGGCGTCACAACCCAGCTCTCAGCTCTCCACTGCTCACACATCTGCACCCATATGGGATGTGCGCACCACCAGGGGCAATGCTCATGCATATACTGCTCACCCTATCCTGGATGGTCAATCTCAGCATTGTGCAGGGCTTTCTGTCGTTCTTTGTTTAGATTATCTTTAGTCCGGACGGCGCACTTCTGCCAGAACAGTGCTTGAATAAATGATGCATGTGCGTCGTCCCATCTATACCGCTTCTGCAAATAAAACAACAATAATAATATTAAAACTACTATAATACCATAATCCAACATTACTAAACTATTAGTTGATTAACTATGTATTATCTATCAGAGTGATTAAATAAATATACCTGAAATTCAGCCCAAACTGCATCCTTATGGGCGAGAGGTGTGCTCGCCCAGGTTTTCACAATTTTACTATCTTGAAAATCACTACAATATACAATAATTTACATTAAAATATATTTATAACAATGGAAATATTAAACCCTTATATATACATGATGTTTAACTTACGTGCTTTCTGGAGGAGGACGGATCTGTATAAGAATGCGATCATCCGGATTAGCCGGGGCCTTCGGCACATGATTAGGGCCCCGACCCAACCCGCGCTTTCGTGCAACAGGTTCAGAAGACATCTATAAATAAAAAAAATTAGGATGTTAGTATGAAATTATGAATGACAATTAATTGTATGAAATAGTTAACTACGATTACCATAAGTGAAAGGTACATAAACATAACTGCAAAATAGTTAACTACAACAACTACAAATGATATAGTTAAGGATATAGAGAACATTCCTATATAGAGAACATAAATGAAAGGTACATAATTATGAACTAAACATGAACATGAACATAAACATACATTTTGTACAATTAAAACTAAACATACATTTCTCACCGTCAGGCAACATACTCTTAATGGCCTTCAAGAGCGACTCAAAACACTCATGGCTCATGTTGTGATCAGCCTTGATGTTAAGTAATGTCGCCACTGCAGACAATGTAGTGTGTTTGGTGCAACCATGCCACAATGGCTCGCTACCCTCGTTTAACAACTTAAAGAATTCTTTGGCATCAGAATTCATAGGTTGTTCTCTGCCTTGCTCCCAATCAAAATCTGGCCCTGCAATATCATGAACCATTTAATTCATACGATGAGTACTACTGCCAGAATTATGTACTTGTGTGATGCCACCATCTCTTCTCTGCCCATGTGCCCACCAGCATTCTTCGTAATTTCTCATGAACCCAGAAACAAGTAAATGATAGTTTATCATGTCTCTATCCATATAATTTACATTCTTACACTTCAAACATGGACATCGTATCTGCGACTTACCATTCATACATTCCGGGTGACTATACGCATACTCCAAAAACACTTGGCAACCAGCTCTAAATTCAGCTGTAGCACCTATCTGGGCACTTGACTTTCGTCGTGCCATCCAACTACGGTCTAAATAGAGGTCCATGATTGCACGGTACCTATGTTGACATGAATTTATTGTATTCCCTTGTTAGAGATTTACAATTCAGCTCAATCCCATTTATGATGCTTATAAATACATATAGATGTATATATACATATATAACATGAGCGTGCATCATATATGATTATTCGGGAATTGAACAAGGATACATGCCAAAACAAATTTACACCGCTTGAGATCGACTACCCAAAGGCATGGTATATTGTTATGGATCTTAAATTAGAGTATGGTCTTATGTCATCCTACATATTTTAACTAAAGCCAACCTAAAGCCAATAGATTCATAGGGGTAGAATACGAATCATTACATCATGTATGGTCTGCATATGCTGCGTATATCAAGATTGCAGAAGAAGGCATACTATTAGTCCCTTAATGTGGGACTATTAGTCCTATTAGTCCCTTATATGGGATATATCTTGCTTTAAGTACGGTTCTAACGTATGTTTCAGTTTCCAAGTGAATGAGATGTTGGACCACCACTGTGAGTTATTTAAATAAAAAAGTTTCAAGCGCTGCGTGTACATTTGATTAGCTACTAAGCTACTAAGCATTTGATTAGCTCGTTGTACTTTATAAATGTTCGCAACTACCCGACCAACAAAATTTTTTTGCCAGAGTCTCCCCTATAATATGGACTAGCCACATGCACGACGACATGCATATATTGTCATTTCTAGGCACCCAAGACACAAACCAAGAGAAATATATAAATAATCATAACATTATCCCTACTTGGCAAGACTTGAAACTTTGTTTTTGTTAGGAATTGAAATTTAATGCAGATTACAAGTTGAACTAATAATTGATTATTTTTCATAGCAGTCAGTCAAACACTGCTCTTGCTATTACATGTAACATCACACCTTTATAATTGCTTCAGTTTCTTTTTTCATCATTATATCCCATCTAATTTTTGCTTCTGTATTTAGTTGTCAAGTTACTTATTGCTCATTAGTATTGTCAAGTGACTTATTGCTCATTAAGTTGAAATTCTTAGATTATTATTCTTTGAAGTCAGAAGGGGAAGAAATAAAATAGTTTGTCATTCTTTACTGCTGCTCACTCTTTGTAGTCACAGTTTTAGATATATCTCAGAAATTATGAATCCTACTATATCAATACATAAAATTAACCCACTACATCAATTTAGTTGCAATATATACTATTTTTCTTAAATTATTACCACTATTCAATAAAAAGATTCAACAAAAATCAGATTGATTACGCACCCTACCTACAGTAGTCTGAATTACAAAAGAAAATGAAGGGGTCCCTGCATCACAATGAACAATGCATATAAATATATACATGCATATGTAAAGATGAAGCAAGACCAACACAGACATGGCACAGTTGATTGCATCTTTCACAATACGCGAGATTTTACTAGTATATCCACGACAATCTATCAAATCCAGCCCCCCTCCTCAATGTCAGTCATCACTGTCCAAGTACTTCTAACATATCATCAAATCAAACACTAGTATTTACAAGCTAACGAACTAGGTTAATACAATTGAACATACCTTTCAAAAGATTTGCAGGTAGCGGTGGCGCCGGCGGCGGCTGAGGTAGTGGTGGGTGGCGGCTTCTCCCTCTTCTTTTCTCCCCCTTCTCCCTCTTCTTTTCTCCCCCTTCTCCCTCTTCTCCCTCTTTTTTTCTTCTGTTCTGGATCGACAGTGACGAACTGATACTGGTTTATTGAAATACATCCGCGACCGCTATCCGCGACCGCATGGGTCGCTGATTTTTAATGATGTGGAAGTATTAGCGACCGAATGCGATCGCTGTTACTTATTGGTCGCAAATAAGCAGCGCGCCAACATTTCCAGCCAATTTTTTGGAGGCAAAAATGAGTCTGCGACCGAATAGCGACCGATATCGGTCGCTAATATAAACTAGCGACTAAATTCAAGTGCGGTCGCTAAAGGTGGTCGCCAAAAATCTATATGCGACCAAAAAATGCGGTCGCTGATAAGATTGGTCGCTGTTAGAGCATTTTCTTGTAGTGATGCATGGTGAATGATCATTCGTATTCATTCCTTATTAAATTGTGGAAATGATCTGTCTACGTGGATTACCGCATGGCGGGCAAAAATTTATTTGCCGTTTCATATATTCTATTATTGTGACGCCCCCAAAATTAGGTATACATCACCCATCTTGAGTCGCCAGATACATGGTACAGAATTCAAATACAACTTACTAATACAACTGTCGTGTACAATACGACAAAACATAAACTGTGAGTTTCAATACAAATATTGTCTACTAGAGAGTATACAAACTCAAAAGGAGTCCTCATTACAATTATTATCACACTATTTCACAGAATAGTGAGGACTACTAATGTTATCCTCTGGACCATCACTCAGTTTCCCGACTCGACCCAGCTATATTCTCATTTTCTAAAGAGAACAGTGAAAGAAAGGGTGAGCTCAACTAGCCCAGTAAGAAATATTATGACTAAGATAATGCAGAATAAATTATCGTTAGCCTTCAACAATGTTAAACTGATAAAATATAATATACATCATGTTTAACTGCAGCGGAACAAGCAATCCATTAAAAGAGTCAAGTAGAAAATAAAATCTACTATCTTTTATGTTTTAAAAAGGTTTTTCATCACTTTTATCGCTGGGACTCAACTTAATAAATAATCCACATCATCGAATCACCCTTGCACTACGGCCAATGATATTCTTAAGTATCACGACCACAAATTATCCATGCACTACGGGCCAATGATATTCGTGTATTCATCAATGGTCATGATCATGCCAACAACTGTCCATCAATGCACTACGGACCAATGAGGACTTTTACCACATCATTTATAGCATTACGGTCATGATTACACCGAATAATCCCTGGTCATAATCATACCAAGTCCATCTATGCACTACAGGCCACATATGACTTTCAAAAAATATAAACATGAGGATGATGATAATGATATAAGAATTCAATAAAACAAGTTCAAGAATTAATTTGTCTAGGAACTGATAACATCCAAATTGTCAACATGATATTGCTTTGTGGAGTAAAATTCAAGAATGTTCATAAGAATATTTTCATGAAAAGATACTGGATGAAGCGCAAATATCAAGGATATTCCACTAATTTCATGGAGTATAGAAGCCAAAACTTTAACCAACTGAGTATAATAAAGAATGGAATAACAAAAGAATTCACCAAGCATGCGATAGACCGCACAGACAGGTTATTCTAACAGAAAAATAAATAGTGGAACCAGGTCAGGCGTAAATGCACCGACAGGATATTCCGACAGAATAATTAATAATGGAACCAGGTTCGGCGTAAACGCACAGACAGTATATTCCGACAGAATAATAAATAATGGAATCAGGTCCAGCGTAAACGCACAGACAGGATATTCCGACAGAATAATAAATAATGGAACCAGGTCCGGCGTAAAGCACAGACAAGATGTTCCAACAGAATAATAAAAATGTAATAACAGAAGAATTTCACCAAGTACAGGGTAGCCCGCGTATACAGGTTATTCCAACAGAATAATAAAGAATGGAATAACAGAAGTTCTCTTCATAAATAAGAAAGAATGAATACCCTTTACGAGTACAACAAATAATATCCCTTACCGTAAAAGAAACTGGATATAAGAGTAGGAAAGTAGCAGAATACTTTTCTATAGTTTCTCTATAATTTCTCTATCTGGAGTTTCAGTGAATTCGTAAGAAATAATGAAGGAATGAGCTTCTGTTTATAGGAGAATAGAAAGACACTATTCATATGGATGAAATAATTTTACAAAATTATTTTTCAATCAACTAACAATTAAGTCAATCAACTAACCAATAAAATCACAACAAAAATTAAAATATAATATATATATATATATATATATATATATATATATATATATATATATATATAAACACATGTTTTCAACTTATATATATCATTATTATATATACACCACTAGATTTTTCTCCCCCATAACCAACATCAATCCCCCACCCACCCAATAATCAATTCACTACACTCTTACACATCACTATCACACTACCACTTTTTCACCATTTTTCACTCACACACACATCATACACCTATCACTATCACATATCATTTTCTCCCACCATATACTCAATACATACATATACTTCCATACGTATACTCTTCCATTTCCAAAATTATTTCTCCAACACATATGGGCCCCACCTATAAATAATTTTCTACCGATTATTTTAAAAAAATTAAATCTTTATTCATAAAATCTGGGGTTTCACAATTATACTCAGTTGGTTAAAGCTTTGGCTTTTATACTCCAATAAATTAGTGGAATATCCTTGATAATTGCGCTTCATCCAGTATCTTTTCATGGAAATATTCTTCTGAGCATTCTTGAATTTTACTCTACAAAGCAGTATCATGTTGACAATTTGGACGTTATTGGTTCCTGGATAAATTAATTCTTGAACTTGTTTTATTGAATTTTTATATCATTGTCATCATCCTCATGTTTATATTTTGTTGAAAGTCATCTGTGGCCTGTAGTGCATAGATGGACTTGGTATGATTATGACCAGAGATTATTCGGTATAATCATGACCGTAATGTTACAAATGATGTGGTAAAAGTCCTCATTGGCCCGTAGTGCATTGATGGACAGTTGTTGGCATGATCATGACCATTGATGAATACACAAATATCCTTGGCCCGTAGTGCATGGATAATTTGTGGTTGTGATACTAATGAATATCCTTGGCCGTAGTGCAGGGATGATGCGGATTATTTATTAAGCTGAGTCCCAGCAATAAAAGTGATGAAAAACCTTTTAAATCATAAAAGATAGTAGATTTTATTCTCTACTTGACTCTTTTAATGGATTACTTGTTCCGCTGCAGTTAAACTTGATGTTTGTTATATTGTATTAGTTTAACACTGTTGAAGGCTAACTATAATTTATTCTGCATTATCTTAGTTATAATATTTCTTACTGGGCTAGTTGAGCTCAACCTTTTACTTTTATTGTTCTCTTCAGAAAATGAGAACGTAGCAGGGACTATTCAGGGAATGGAGTGACGGTCCAGATGATAACATTAGTAGTCCTCACTATTCTATGAAATAGTGTGATAATAAATGTATTGAGGACTTATTTTGAGTATGGATATTGTCTAGATGACAATATTTGTATCAAAACTCACAACCTGTGTTTTGTCGTATTTTACACGACTGTTGTATAATTAAGTTTTTATTTGTATTTGTACCATGTATCTGGCGACTCAGAATAGGTGATGTATATCTATTTTGGGGGCGTCACAACCGCTTCATTGCCAGAAACTTCCTCCTCAATCAAACAAAAGAAGCAAATTCCAACAACATACCCAAACTATACAAAAAATTAGATGCACCGATTATATCTGTAAATTCCATATAGGAAACCCCCAATGTGATCACAGTAGGTAATAGTATCCCCACCCATGGAGTATTAAACCATTTTGATCTTAACCCAAAAAATTTAGGCAAAAATCCAAAATCCGCCGTACCCAATTTTTTAAGCAAAAATTTAGGCAAAAATCCCAAATCTGCCATTTTTTGTGATGAATATTACGGATTGCTATGAGGGACATGCCGATAAAGGGGAGGAGAGAGATTATACCGAGGAAAACGGCGACGTATCCGACGATTGTCAGTCCGGTGAAATTGAGAAAGCTAAGGAGTAAAGTGGAGAGAGAAATTGCGAGGTTTCTCGGTAGGCCGGAGGAGAAAATGGGGAAGAGTTTTTGTAGGTAATTTATACAGAGGGCTGGAAAGCGGCGATGGGGAAGAGTGGGCCGACGGCTTGGACTACGGGCTCCTCGCCATATGGGCCACCGGCGACTTCGAAGTAGATGAGGAAGATGAGTGGGATTAGTATAAATAAGATGCAGAGCGTGAGGATGATGATGAACTAGGTCTCCATTTTTACTGTGTCTCAGCTTGGATGATGAGTATAAATAAGATTGGTGTGACGCCCCCAGAATAGGTATACAACACTCATTCTGAGTCGCCAAATACATGGTACAGAAAGCAAACTACAACTTCAATAATACAATTGTCGTGCAAAATACGACAACACATACTGTGAGTTTAAATACAAATATTGTCTTCTAGACAATATCCACACTCAAATAAATCCTCATTACAATTATTCAAACACTATTTTACAGAAATAGTGAGGACTGCTAATACATCTTTCTAGAACCATCACTCCATACCCCGACTAGATCCTGCTATGTTCTCACCTCCTGAGAAGAAAAATGGAACAAAAAGAAAAAGGGTGAGCTCAACTAGCCCAGTAAAGAATATTATGACTAAGATAATATACAACAAATTATCGTTAGTCTTCAACAGGGAAAAAATCTGATAAAATATAATCGACAACAAGTTTTAGATCAACAACTGCAGCGGAAACAGCAAACCATTAGAAGAGTCAAGTAGAGAAAGAATTCTACTATCTTCTAAGATTTAAAAGTCCATCATCAATATTTTATCCCTGTAACATCAATTAATAATCATCTTTAACCAAATATTCATCTTTGCACTACAGGCCAAAGATATTCATTTGTATCATCAGTCGGTCATGTTCATCTCAACACCTGTTCATCTTTGCACTACAGGCCAAAGATATTCATCAAGTAATTATACATCTTTGCACTACAGGCCAAAGATATTCAGTAATATCATCATTTAGGACTGAGGATGATGAAAAATATCTTAAAGAGAACGAATCCAATGAGACAGAAGGACAAATAGTAGGGATTCGTATAACAGTTTATCCAAGATCAATAATACTTCATAATAATCAATTGTGAAGCAGAATTCAAAAATAAAGATCAAAACATGGATACAATCAAAGATAGTAACCATAATAGACATCTTGGACAAAAAGGAAAAATTTTATTTTTCGGTGAATAGTGCCGTATTCGTGAATAGTGCCGTATACGTGAATAGTGCCGTATACGTGAATAGTAACCCCGACACAAAAAGTTCCAAATTTGATAAAAACTCATATCAATATTTCAGCATAATGATATTGAAGAAAATAATATCATTTAAGAAGAAAATAATATCCCTTACCTCAAAATATCAGTACTTCTGGTCGGAATACCGGTATAAGGCTGAAAGAAACTTGCTCTGATGAATAGAAACTCTCAAAGTATCTAAATACTCACAAAATACACTCAATAATCTAGAGAGAGAAAGAGAGAAAACTTGTTTCTGGTGTGATTTTCAATTCTAACTTAGCCCTCTATTTATAGGAAAATTTTGGTAGGTTTGACCTGCAACCTGATGGCTTTACCTGCTACTATTCCCACCCACCACATTTGAAATATAATTCAGCACATTTCTTCACCAACCACAAGTGGGGCCCACCAATTCTAGAATTTTCCACCAAAATGATAAACTCCGAAAATTCAACAATTTCTGAACCAGTCATCTTGTAAAATTCGTAATAAATCATACGTTCATTTTTAACGGTTCAAAATTTGTGGACATATACTCAACTTATATATGTATAACATATCCAAAAATTACCACGATCCAACGGTCGGATTAAAAATTATAACCCCCGCAAACTATCTCAAAAACCCTGATTTTTAATACCTCCATTCCGACAAAAATACTGATAAAAACCTCAACATTAACTCCTTCATTTTTAACCACAAAAATATATCCCTCATTTATATCCACATAAAATAAATATTTCCTTATCATATGAATCAATAATTAATTATTCACAAATAATATTACAGAATCACATTTATGACAACCAGGCCGTTCCCAGGAAAGAGGGGGCTTTCCAATAAGGATTTCTCCTTACTGGCGCGCAATTAGATGACCAAACCTCTCCTTAGACAGAACTTTCTAGACATTGCCAATAATGTTATCTAATAATATTATTCAAATAATATGAATTATTGATCTGATAAATGAAAATACTGTGCAGCAACAATTATTGAAACAACAATAATATAAAATATCAACGCAGCAATTATTGAATCAATAAAATAAAATATTGAATAATAACTACTGTAACAATTATTGAGTAGTGCCTTCTTACGTAAGAATCAATAATTGGTGCAATACCGTGTGCTACTGTATTTTAACCACCGGGTATTCCAACAGTATTAACGGTAACAACTACGCCGTTATTTATAAACAACTTATACTTGTCGTTTTCTTCATCCAATCGCTTTCCGTTATGGGGCCCACACAAGGCTGCGTCGTCGTACGAATATTCCCCGACAGCAAGAATATTCCACGACCAACCGAATATTCACCGACCAAAAATAAATATTTTATAACCACTTGCTTATTTTGCAAAATTTGCACATTTCACCCATAACCAAAGTATTATATCAAATTAACCCCTTATTATTCACAATAATATTTAGAGAAAATTTGATTTTATTCATTAATAAGTTGGGGTCTTACAACCTCCCCTCCTTATGAAATTTCGTCCTCGAAATTGACGTACGTACCTGATGTTTCAAAAAGGTGAGGATACCTCGCTTTCATTTCTGATTCCAACTCCCAGGTCATTTCTTCAATAGCATGGTTTCTCCACAAAACCTTAACTTGTGGTATAACCTTCGTGCGTAGGACATGCTCTTTCCTATCCAAGATCTTAACAGGTACCTCCTCGTACGTTAAATCTTCAGCTATCTCGTCTGGTTCTAACTCAATAATGTGGTTCGGGTCTTTAACATATTTACGAAGCATAGATATGTGAAAAACATTATGAACACGAGACATGCTTGGAGGTAATGCGAGTCTATATGCCACATTTCCTATTCGCTCAAGAATCTCAAATGGACCAACAAATCTTGGATTGAGCTTTCCTCTCTTCCCAAATCTTGTAACTCCCTTCCATGGTGCAACACGTAACAATACATGATCCCCAATATTAAATTCCACGTCCTTCCGATGAAGATCCGCATAACTCTTTTGTCGATCCTGTGCCGTTTGTATACGTTGTCGAATCGTTTGGATCTTCTCTGTAGTAATGCGTACCAATTCTGGTCCCAACAATGTTGCTTCACCCACCTCGTCCCAGCATACTGGAGAACGACATTTTCTTCCATACAACGCCTCAAATGGAGCCATACCTATGCTCGCCTGATAACTGTTGTTGTAGGAGAATTCCACCAATGGTAGGTACTTATCCCAACTCCCTTTGAGATCTAAGACACAAAGTCTTAATAGATCTTCAAGAGTTTGAATAGTCCTCTCTGATTGTCCGTCCGTTTGAGGATGGTATGCTGAACTGAATCGTAAATCCGTGCCCATAGCTTTCTGCAAGCTAACCCAAAATCGTGAAGTGAATCTTGGGTCACGATCCGAAACTATGGATACTGGCATGCCATGCAATCTCACAATCTCGTTCACGTACATACTAGCAAGACGTTCAAGGGAATAAGTCTCACGTATCGGCAAGAAATGAGCGGACTTGGTTAATCTATCAACAATAACCCAAATCGCATCTATGCCTTGAGAAACCTTGGGAAGACCTGTAACAAAATCCATAGTAATGTGTTCCCACTTCCATTTCGGAATCTCAAGTGGTTGCAATGGACCCTTTGGTACTTGATGCTCCGCTTTTACACGTTGACAAGTTAAACATCTCGAGATAAACTCCGCGATCTCTCTTTTCATATTGCTCCACCAAAATGTATGTCGAAGATCGTGATACATTTTGGTACTCCCAGGATGGATTGCAAACGGTGTGTTGTGTGCCTCCATCATTATTCTATGCTTCAAGTCAAAATCGTTAGGAACACAAAGTCTGGAGTTGACTCGAAGTATTCCTTCTTCATCGATTCTTGCTTCTGGAATAGCACCTTCTTGCACTTTCTTCTTCATACGCATCAGCTCTATATCCGTAGCTTGAGCAGCTTTAACTTTATCGATTAAAGTCGGTTCTACTCGTATATTTGATATCATCATGTGGGTACTTGGAGCCTTCATCTCTATCTCCATCCTTTGCAAGTCATACAAAATGGGCCTTTGTGTTAAAAACATTGCACTCGTACCCGCATATGATCTTCTACTCAATGCGTCAGCTACTACGTTTGCTTTTCCAGGATGGTATTGGATGGTATGATCGTAATCTTTCAACAGCTCAAGCCAACGTCGTTGCCGCATGTTGAGTTCCTTTTGGGTGAAGAAATATTTGAGGCTTTTATGATCTGTATAGATCTCCACTTTCTCCCCATACAGGTAGTGTCTCCAGATCTTCAACGCAAAAACGACTGCTGCCAACTCCAAATCATGAGTAGGATAATTCCTCTCATATTCTTTGAGTTGTCGTGAGGCATAGGCTATGACTTTCCCATGTTGCATGAGAACACATCCTAACCCTTTGCCTGAAGCATCGCTGTAGATAACAAATCCATCCGAACCAGATGGTATTGTCAGAACAGGTGCCGAAATGAGTCTCCTCTTGAGTTCTTGGAAACTCTTCTCGCATTCCTCACTCCATACGAATTTTGTATCTTTCCGAGTCAGCTGAGTTAACGGAGTAGCGATTCGAGAAAATCCTTCCACAAATCTCCGATAATAACCAGCTAAGCCCAGAAAGCTACGTACTTCGGTTACCGACTTCGGTTGCTCCCAACTTTGTATGGCTTCAATCTTCGCCGGGTCGACAGATACTCCATGTTTTGACACCACGTGCCCAAGGAATGCTACTTCCTCAAGCCAGAACTCGCATTTCTTCAGTTTGGCATATAGCTTGTTTTCACGAAGCCTTTGCAGTACCAGCTTCAAATGGCGCTCATGATCTTCACGGCTTTTGGAATAGATGAGGATGTCATCAATAAAGACAACAACGAACTGATCCAAATATTCTTTGAATACACGGTTCATCATATCCATGAAGGCAGCAGGAGCATTAGTCAATCCAAAAGACATTACTAAGAATTCATAATGCCCGTACCGAGTTCTGAAGGCAGTCTTTGGAATATCCTCAGTTTTAATCTTCAGCTGATGATATCCAGAACGAAGATCGATCTTTGAAAAGAATTGTGCTCCTTGCAACTGGTCAAACAGGTCATCAATGCGAGGTAGCGGATACCTATTCTTGATGGTGACATGGTTCAATTCTCGATAGTCAATACAAAGTCGCATACTCCCGTCTTTCTTCTTTACGAATAAAACAGGAGCACCCCAAGGAGACGTACTAGGACGAATAAAACCGATGTCCAACAACTCCTGTAGTTGGACTTTTAACTCCTGAAGTTCAATAGGAGCCATTCGATATGGGGTTTTAGAAATGGGCTTTGTACCGGGTTCAAGGTCAATAAAGAATTCAATTTCTCGTTCCGGGGGTAGACCGGGAAGTTCTTCAGGAAATACATCGGAAAATTCTCTAACAATAGAAATATTATTCAAATCTGACTTGTCTTTGTTCAAATCCATAACATGGGCTAAGAAAGCTTGACATCCGTTTTTCAATAAACGAATAGCTTTGTGGCTTGATATGACAGTGACTGATTTTAGTGGTTTAGTAGTTTGAATTCGTATGACAGGTTGGTTAGGAATATGAAAACTAACAACCTTACGAAAACAATCAATTTTAGCATGATGAGTGGTTAACCAATCAATTCCTAAAATCACATCAAAAGCAAGTATCTTTAAAGAGATAAGATCAACAGGTAATGTGATAGTGCCAACTTGGATCATGCAAGATTTATAAACTGTAGATGTAACGAAGGTTTCACCCAACGGAGTTTCAACAGATAAGTTAAAGTCCAATTTCTCCGGAGTCAAGTTTAAACGTTGAGCACAAGCAGGAGAGATAAAAGAATGGGTAGAACCGGTATCTAGTAAAGTATAAACTTCGCAAGAATTCAAGATTAGCTTACCCGTGATCACCTCGTTCGGGTTTCTCGCGTTTTGGCCAGTAACGACAAACGCCCTTCCAGGAACCGCTGATTTCGACTTATCCGGGATAACTTTTGGAGTCACCATCCCCGCTGAACTTGGTTTTGCTACAGAACACTCTCGAGCTATATGACCCTCCTTTCCACAGTTATAACATACCTTGGATTGTTGTGGGCAGTTTGGGCTGATATGTCCCTCTTTCCCACATTTGTAACATACGACCGGTGGTCGTTCTCCTCCCCTAGAAACAGTTGATGTTTGTGCTGACGTCTTCACGTTATCATTGTTGTACCTTCTCTTCTTGAAATCTCCTCCCGACTCGCTCCTTCTATTATCACGACCACGATTACCACCAGAGTGGTTACCGCTTTTGTCCGAATGTTTTCCTCCCTGCTGGTTTTCATTGCTTCGATGACTGCCGCCACCGGTATGACCCTGGTTGTGGTCCCTCGGTTGCACATACTCATTATCTCGCTCTAATAATTGAGCCCTGTTTACAACATCTGAATATAAAGAAAATTTATGAGAGATAAGATATTGCCGAATCTCGGGTTTTAGACCTCTCAGAAACATCCTTGTCATTCGTTCCTCATTTTCGACCAAATGAGGTGCAAACCTGGATAACTCTGCAAACTTCGCCTCGTACTGGGACACCGTCATGTTGTTTTGTTCCAGTCTAATAAACTCAACCTCCTTCATATGACGAATACTTTCAGGAAAGTACTTGTCATTGAACAGTTTTTGAAATGTTTCCCAGGACATGTTGAGTGCGTCAGGCTGGGTACGCTTCACAGACTCCCACCAGTAGTCTGCCTCACCGCGGAACATAAATGTGGCGAATGGAACCTTCTGTTCCTCCGTGCATCCCAAGACATCAAATATCTTGGTAATTTGCTTGACCCACGTTTCCGCCATGATCGGATCCGGCTTTCCCTTAAATTCTGGTGGTCCCAATTCTTTGAACTGCTTAGCTGTGACAAACCGCGCGTTGTTATCATTTCCACCCGTATTCTGCACACGAGTCTCCCTCGTCTGATTTTGCATGAACTGCAAAAAGCTCCTAAACATTCCATCATTCATCGTTTGCTCGGTAACGTTGTTTACAGGAGGAATATTGCCTTCCTGTTGCACGTTCCCCTGGGTAGTGATCAAAGGTGTCTCCACGGTCTGATTTACTCCATTATTAACGTTCTCAGCTGCCATTCTTAAATACTGCCATAAAACAAGGGTTAATAGTCATGTCATATATTATCCCTATACTCTGACCGACCAAATAAACACCAAATAAACTTAGTCAGGTCATACTAGCGAAGGAATTCCCCGTCTCTCCCCTCCTAGTTCTTGTCTCACATCTCAGCCAGGGATCATATCCCTAAGCTCTGATACCAACTGTGACGCCCCCAGAATAGGTATACAACACCCATTCTGAGTCGCCAAATACATGGTACAGAAAGCAAACTACAACTTCAATAATACAATTGTCGTGCAAAATACGACAACACATACTGTGAGTTTAAATACAAATATTGTCTTCTAGACAATATCCACACTCAAATAAATCCTCATTACAATTATTCAAACACTATTTTACAGAAATAGTGAGGACTGCTAATACATCTTTCTAGAACCATCACTCCATACCCCGACTAGATCCTGCTATGTTCTCACCTCCTGAGAAGAAAAATGGAACAAAAAGGAAAAGGGTGAGCTCAACTAGCCCAGTAAAGAATATTATGACTAAGATAATATACAACAAATTATCGTTAGTCTTCAACAGGGAAAAATCTGATAAAATATAATCGACAACAAGTTTTAGATCAACAACTGCAGCGGAAACAACAAACCATTAGAAGAGTCAAGTAGAGAAAGAATTCTACTATCTTCTAAGATTTAAAAGTCCATCATCAATATTTTATCCCTGTAACATCAATTAATAATCATCTTTAACCAAATATTCATCTTTGCACTACAGGCCAAAGATATTCATTTGTATCATCAGTCGGTCATGTTCATCTCAACACCTGTTCATCTTTGCACTACAGGCCAAAGATATTCATCAAGTAATTATACATCTTTGCACTACAGGCCAAAGATATTCAGTAATATCATCATTTAGGACTGAGGATGATGAAAAATATCTTAAAGAGAACGAATCCAATGAGACAGAAGGACAAATAGTAGGGATTCGTATAACAGTTTATCCAAGATCAATAATACTTCATAATAATCAATTGTGAAGCAGAATTCAAAAATAAAGATCAAAACATGGATACAATCAAAGATAGTAACCATAATAGACATCTTGGACAAAAAGGAAAAATTTTATTTTTCGGTGAATAGTGCCGTATTCGTGAATAGTGCCGTATACGTGAATAGTGCCGTATACGTGAATAGTAACCCCGACACAAAAAGTTCCAAATTTGATAAAAACTCATATCAATATTTCAGCATAATGATATTGAAGAAAATAATATCATTTAAGAAGAAAATAATATCCCTTACCTCAAAATATCAGTACTTCTGGTCGGAATACCGGTATAAGGCTGAAAGAAACTTGCTCTGATGAATAGAAACTCTCAAAGTATCTAAATACTCACAAAATACACTCAATAATCTAGAGAGAGAAAGAGAGAAAACTTGTTTCTGGTGTGATTTTCAATTCTAACTTAGCCCTCTATTTATAGGAAAATTTTGGTAGGTTTGACCTGCAACCTGATGGCTTTACCTGCTACTATTCCCACCCACCACATTTGAAATATAATTCAGCACATTTCTTCACCAACCACAAGTGGGGCCCACCAATTCTAGAATTTTCCACCAAAATGATAAACTCCGAAAATTCAACAATTTCTGAACCAGTCATCTTGTAAAATTCGTAATAAATCATACGTTCATTTTTAACGGTTCAAAATTTGTGGACATATACTCAACTTATATATGTATAACATATCCAAAAATTACCACGATCCAACGGTCGGATTAAAAATTATAACCCCCGCAAACTATCTCAAAAACCCTGATTTTTAATACCTCCATTCCGACAAAAATACTGATAAAAACCTCAACATTAACTCCTTCATTTTTAACCACAAAAATATATCCCTCATTTATATCCACATAAAATAAATATTTCCTTATCATATGAATCAATAATTAATTATTCACAAATAATATTACAGAATCACATTTATGACAACCAGGCCGTTCCCAGGAAAGAGGGGGCTTTCCAATAAGGATTTCTCCTTACTGGCGCGCAATTAGATGACCAAACCTCTCCTTAGACAGAACTTTCTAGACATTGCCAATAATGTTATCTAATAATATTATTCAAATAATATGAATTATTGATCTGATAAATGAAAATACTGTGCAGCAACAATTATTGAAACAACAATAATATAAAATATCAACGCAGCAATTATTGAATCAATAAAATAAAATATTGAATAATAACTACTGTAACAATTATTGAGTAGTGCCTTCTTACGTAAGAATCAATAATTGGTGCAATACCGTGTACTACTGTATTTTAACCACCGGGTATTCCAACAGTATTAACGGTAACAACTACGCCGTTATTTATAAACAACTTATACTTGTCGTTTTCTTCATCCAATCGCTTTCCGTTATGGGGCCCACACAAGGCTGCGTCGTCGTACGAATATTCCCCGACAGCAAGAATATTCCACGACCAACCGAATATTCACCGACCAAAAATAAATATTTTATAACCACTTGCTTATTTTGCAAAATTTGCACATTTCACCCATAACCAAAGTATTATATCAAATTAACCCCTTATTATTCACAATAATATTTAGAGAAAATTTGATTTTATTCATTAATAAGTTGGGGTCTTACAATTGGCAAAATGTCGGAGAAGATAAGAAGGAAAATACTTAAACACCCTTCAGATTCACACGTGTGTCTTAGCCGGTCACTTTTGACCGGTTAAGTAAAGAAAGTATGCTTTTTGTTACCTGTAATTGAAGTTTGGGGTGTACTTAGACACCTTTTTCAATTTAGGGTACAAAAGTCAACATGAGTGTAAAGTTTGGGATGCAAATTGTCTTTTAGTCATTTAAGTATAAACGGACCCCCCCTAATAGCTGTTTGTTAGAGCTTTTGATCCATGTACTATAATTAAGTTCAGGATACGTGCCACCTTAAAGGGATCAAAGGCTGTATTCTCAATCTGTAAATTATTTATTTGACTATTTATAAAATGGACCTCTTACATTTACCTTTTTTTGCAATTCCTTCACGAACTCTTCATTTTTTGCAATTCCGTCATCTGTTCCAATTAAATTTGGGGAAATTAGACCTCATAAAAAATGAAACACAATTTTGTATTTTTGTCCTCACGTAAAAGCCACATGCATTACTAACTTCAAGTAGTATTAATGGAGCACCTTGCAACAAATGTTAACATGTGGACACAATTTTATAAATCGTTTGCCACACACACACACACACACACACACACACACACACACACACACACACACACACACACACACACACACACATATATATATATATATATATATATATATATATAAATCTTATATAGGGGTGTTCAACCGGTAAATATCGTTCAAATCGGACTGGTACTGAATTGAATTGGTATCGAAATTAGCTAAATTTCGGTACTGGTACCGGTTGAATCGGTATATCGAACCGATTTACCGAATAAATACTAAAAATTAATATAATTATTATTTTATTATTATTATTAATATTTTATTTTTATTATTTTTATTAATATTATTTTTTTTATTATTATAATAATTATTATTATTATTAATTATTTATTAATAATAAAAATAAAATCTAAAAATCAGAATATATATAGGTACGGTTCGGTAATACCGAACCATAAAAACTCAGTACCGAAATCGGTACCAAAAAATCGATTTATACCGATTTTTTTGTATCGAACCGGCTGGTTCGGTCCGGTTTGAAAAATCCAAAAATTGAAAAAATCAAAACTTTTGCCCACCCCTAACCTTATATACATAATTTGATGTATACAAATCGATCGTTTGCCCTAAGGTTAACATACATGAGGGGACAATTTTACAAATCGTTTGCTCTTAAATTATTTAAAATTTTATTTACAAAACTTGATGTGGTTTAAATTTTGAAGTATATATAAATTGTACTCCCTCCGTCCCAAAATAAAAGTTTTGATTAATTTTTTGCGCATATTAAAAAAGAAGATAAAACGATAAAATTGTTCATGATATTTAAATTCTCATTTAATTGCATAGTTTTCTGTAGACCTGGCAAAGATGGTCCAGGCCCCCGGGTCGGGCCGGGCTGGGCTGGGCTTTAGGGCGCCATTTTTCAGCCCATAAAATCTGGGCCGTTTTTGGCCCGGCCCGTGAAGGCCCGGACCGGCCCGGCCCGCGGCCCGTGAATCTTTTTTTTATATAAATAAAATGTTGCTATTTGTGGGTTACGAGGCTTGAACACAAGATTTGTAAGCGAATAAATAAGAGTTCAAACCAACTGAGCTATAACAACTATTTATTTTTAATGCACTCTTCAATATAAAAATATATTTTTAATTATTCTAGTTGTAGTAAATAATAATTGTAGTTTGAAATTTCTTACTTGATGTGGCTGTTAATAATGAGATATTGGGTAATGCCTAAAATCATGTCATGCAAATCTTCTGAAAATCAATTTAAATATTCAAATTGCTAAAATCTTGGCATCTCCAAGTTCCAACCGTGTAAATCTTTGAAATTAATTAGATATCTCTTGGAACAATATTTGTGGAGTCATGAATGCATTTTTTAAAGTTAAATAAATTATATTAATTTTAAAGTATAATTTTAAAAAATCAAATTTGATTATATACTTTGAAAGTAATTTATAATATTATTAAAATTTTAATTGATTGAGATATGTAGGTAATTAGAATTATTGTTTATTATAAATTATTTTATTACTTTTAATATTTATTATTATTACTATTTTTGGTGTAGCAAAATTTAAAAAAAAACTGGAGAAAAAGCCCGCGGGCCGGGCCGGATCGGCCCAACCCGGGCCACGGGCCTAATGTAGGACCCCAAATTATTAATAAATGAAATTTAATTTTCTCTATTTATTATTCTGAAATAGTAAGGGTTGATTTGATTAATGTGGTTAGTTATGGGTAAAATGCGCAAATATTTTAAATAAGCAAGTGGTTATAAAATATTCATTGTTGTCGAGAAATATTCGCTTGGTCGTGAAATATTCTTACTGTCGGAGAATATTCGTACGACGGCGCAGTCTTTTGTGGGCCTCATAACAGAAAGCGATTGGATGAAGAAAACGACAAAAATAAATTATTTATAAATAACGGCGTAGTTATTACCGTTAATACTGTTGGAATACCCGGTGGTTAAAGCACGGTAATACGCGTTGTTGCACAGTAGCACACGGTATTGCACCAATTATTGATTCTTACGTAAGAAGACACTACTCAATAATGGTTACAGTAATTGCTGTTCAGTATTTTATTTTATTGATTCAATAATTGCTGCGTTGATATTTTATATTATTGTTGTTTCAATAATTGTCACTACACAATATTTTCCATTATCGGAACAATAATTCATATTATCTGAATAATATTATTAGATAACATTATTGACAATGTCTACAAAGTTCTGTTTAAAGAGAGATTTGGTCATCTAATTGCTCGCCAGTAAGGAGAGATCCTTATTGAAAAGCTCCCTCTTTCCTGGGAACTTCCTGGTTGCCAATACTGTGATTCTGTAATATTATTTGTGTATAATTAATTATTAATTTATATGATGAGAAAAATATTGATTTTATGTAGATATAGATGGAGAAAATTTTTAATGTGACAATTGTTGAAAATTAATATTTTATCTTTTTCTGATAAAATAATTCATTTAAATATATTATTTTAATAATATATTGATGGTGATATTTTTACAATGAATGTGGGATATATGAGTATATGAGGAGGAAGAGTATTTTTGTGGCATTAAATGATTAACACATGTTTTGTGTGTTGGTGGATACAATTCTTGACCGGAAATTTATTATTGACTGTAAAATCGCCCGTTTGTAGATTTCGGTCAATTTTTATTTGGAATTTGGAAAAACTTTCTTCTGTAAAGTTGTAGAGAATTGAATTTCCTATAAAAACTCGCGAGATTCGAATTTTCTGATAAAAGAGCTATTTATTATGAATTATTGAAGTTCTGAAGTTCCAAAATAATTGATTTTTAGAAGTTTTATTTATTATTTTGAAGAAAAACGTTTTTTGGCATTTAAGTGGGCTAACATGTGACAAGAATTGGCTGAGATCAGATGTCTAGAGGTGGGCTAAGGAAAATTTGATAAATATATTAATATTATATTAAATTTTCTGCTTTGGTGTTTTAAGCATTTTCCTATAAATAGGGTGCTTAGGTTAGAATTGAAAATCACAACAGAAACTGAGATCTTCTCTCTCTATATTAGTGAGCGTATTTGTAACGCCCCCAAAACAGGTCCATTCCATCCAACCCATTCTGAGTCGCCAAATACATGGTACAGAAAACAACTACAACTTTAATACAACAATTGTCGCGCAAAATACAACAACACATATGCTGTGAGTTTGGATACAAATATATATCAACTGTGACTCATGTCCCAACCGTGGACAGCACCTCACAATGACACCTTACATAAAGGTATAGTCAAAAACTGTTTTAGAAATTAGAATCTTTGGGAAGTGCTCAAGGAAACCTTCGTACATGGGAGGCCATGCTTCTAGGTTATGATAGACATCATATGGCCACAGAATTATCCTTGGTTGACCCAATAGACCCCAAAGAAAAATGAGAAGATTACTATCATATTCTTCCCAATGGCGAGTCTTCTCTTGACATATCATTATCTCCACTGTCTCTAATTGGGAGTTATATTTCAGATAGACTCCATGTAAGACCCCAACTTATTAATGAATAAAATCAAATTTTCTATAAATATTATTGTGAATAATAAGGGGTTAATTTGATATAATACTTTGGTTATGGGTGAAATGTGCAAATTTTGCAAAATAAGCAAGTGGTTATAAAATATTTATTTTTGGTCGGTGAATATTCGGTTGGTCGTGGAATATTCTTGCTGTCGGGGAATATTCGTACGACGACGCAGCCTTGTGTGGGCCCCATAACGGAAAGCGATTGGATGAAGAAAACGACAAGTATAAGTTTTTTATAAATAACGGCGTAGTTGTTACCGTTAATACTGTTGGAATACCCGGTGGTTAAAATACAGTAGCACACGGTATTGCACCAATTATTGATTCTTACGTAAGAAGGCACTACTCAATAATTGTTACAGTAGTTATTATTCAATATTTTATTTTATTGATTCAATAATTGCTGCGTTGATATTTTATATTATTGTTGTTTCAATAATTGTTGCTGCACAGTATTTTCATTTATCAGATCAATAATTCATATTATTTGAATAATATTATTAGATAACATTATTGGCAATGTCTAGAAAGTTCTGTCTAAGGAGAGGTTTGGTCATCTAATTGCGCGCCAGTAAGGAGAAATCCTTATTGGAAAGCCCCCTCTTTCCTGGGAACGGCCTGGTTGTCATAAATGTGATTCTGTAATATTATTTGTGAATAATTAATTATTGATTCATATGATAAGGAAATATTTATTTTATGTGGATATAAATGAGGGATATATTTTTGTGGTTAAAAATGAAGGAGTTAATGTTGAGGTTTTTGTCAGTATTTTTGTCGGAATGGAGGTATTAAAAATCAGGGTTTTTGAGATATTTTGCGGGGTTATAATTTTTAATCCGACCGTTGGATCGTGGTAATTTTTGGATATGTTATACATATATAAGTTGAGTATATGCCCACAAATTTTGAACCGTTAAAAATGAACGTATGATTTATTATGAATTTTACAAGATGACTGGTTCAGAAATTGTTGAATTTTCGGAGTTTATCATTTTGATGGAAAATTCTAGAATTGGTGGGCCCCACTTGTGGTTGGTGAAGAAATGTGCTGAATTATATTTCAAATGTGGTAGGTGGGAATAGTAGCAGGTAAAGCCATCAGGTTGCAGGTCAAACCTACCAAAATTTTCCTATAAATAGAGGGCTAAGTTAGAATTGAAAATTACACCAGAAACAAGTTTTCTCTCTTTCTCTCTCTAGATTATTGAGTGTATTTTGTGAGTATTTAGATACTTTGAGAGTTTCTATTCATCAGAGCAAGTTTCTTTCAGCCTTATACCGGTATTCCGACCAGAAGTACTGATATTTTGAGGTAAGGGGTATTATTTATTTCTTCTGAAGAGATATTATTTTCTATTCATGAATATTATTTCTGTTCAATATTCATTTTTATCGTTCAATATTCGCGAGAAATATTATATTCGAATATTCGAATGATATTATTTTCGTTTAATATTTAGAGATATTATTTTCTTCTTAAATGATATTATTTTCTTCAATATCATTATGCTGAAATATTGATATGAGTTTTTATCAAATTTGAAACTTTTTGTGTCGGAGTTACTATTCACGTATACGGCACTATTCACGTATACGGTACTATTCACGAATACGGCACTATTCACCGAAAAATAAAATTTTTCCTTTTTGTCCAAGATGTCTATTATGGTTACTATCTTTGATTGTATCCATGTTTTGATCTTTATTTTTGAATTCTGCTTCACAATTGATTATTATGAAGTATTATTGATCTTGGATAAACTGTTATACGAATCCCTACTATTTGTCCTTCTGTCTCATTGGATTCGTTCTCTTTAAGATATTTTTCATCATCCTCAGTCCTAAATGATGATATTACTGAATATCTTTGGCCTGTAGTGCAAAGATGTATAATTACTTGATGAATATCTTTGGCCTGTAGTGCAAAGATGAACAGGTGTTGAGATGAACATGACCGACTGATGATACAAATGAATATCTTTGGCCTGTAGTGCAAAGATGAATATTTGGTTAAAGATGATTATTAATTGATGTTACAGGGATAAAATATTGATGATGGACTTTTAAATCTTAGAAGATAGTAGAATTCTTTCTCTACTTGACTCTTCTAATGGTTTGCTGTTTCCGCTGCAGTTGTTGATCTAAAACTTGTTGTCGATTATATTTTATCAGATTTTTCCCTGTTGAAGACTAACGATAATTTGTTGTATATTATCTTAGTCATAATATTCTTTACTGGGCTAGTTGAGCTCACCCTTTTCCTTTTTGTTCCATTTTTCTTCTCAGGAGGTGAGAACATAGCAGGATCTAGTCGGGGTATGGAGTGATGGTTCTAGAAAGATGTATTAGCAGTCCTCACTATTTCTGTAAAATAGTGTTTGAATAATTGTAATGAGGATTTATTTGAGTGTGGATATTGTCTAGAAGACAATATTTGTATTTAAACTCACAGTATGTGTTGTCGTATTTTGCACGACAATTGTATTATTGAAGTTGTAGTTTGCTTTCTGTACCATGTATTTGGCGACTCAGAATGGGTGTTGTATACCTATTCTGGGGGCGTCACAGTTGGTATCAGAGCTTAGGGATATGATCCCTGGCTGAGATGTGAGACAAGAACTAGGAGGGGAGAGACGGGGAATTCCTTCGCTAGTATGACCTGACTAAGTTTATTTGGTGTTTATTTGGTCGGTCAGAGTATAGGGATAATATATGACATGACTATTAACCCTTGTTTTATGGCAGTATTTAAGAATGGCAGCTGAGAACGTTAATAATGGAGTAAATCAGACCGTGGAGACACCTTTGATCACTACCCAGGGGAACGTGCAACAGGAAGGCAATATTCCTCCTGTAAACAACGTTACCGAGCAAACGATGAATGATGGAATGTTTAGGAGCTTTTTGCAGTTCATGCAAAATCAGACGAGGGAGACTCGTGTGCAGAATACGGGTGGAAATGATAACAACGCGCGGTTTGTCACAGCTAAGCAGTTCAAAGAATTGGGACCACCAGAATTTAAGGGAAAGCCGGATCCGATCATGGCGGAAACGTGGGTCAAGCAAATTACCAAGATATTTGATGTCTTGGGATGCACGGAGGAACAGAAGGTTCCATTCGCCACATTTATGTTCCGCGGTGAGGCAGACTACTGGTGGGAGTCTGTGAAGCGTACCCAGCCTGACGCACTCAACATGTCCTGGGAAACATTTCAAAAACTGTTCAATGACAAGTACTTTCCTGAAAGTATTCGTCATATGAAGGAGGTTGAGTTTATTAGACTGGAACAAAACAACATGACGGTGTCCCAGTACGAGGCGAAGTTTGCAGAGTTATCCAGGTTTGCACCTCATTTGGTCGAAAATGAGGAACGAATGACGCGGATGTTTCTGAGAGGTTTAAAACCTGAGATTCGTCAATACCTTATCTCTCATAAATTTTCTCTGTATTCAGACGTTGTCAACAGGGCCAATTATTAGAGAGAGATAATGAGTATACTCAACCGAGGGACCACAACCAGGGTCATACCGGTGACAGCAATCATCAAAGCGATGATAACCAACGAGGAGGGAAAAATACGAACAAAGGCGGTAACCACTCGGGTGGTCATCGTGGCCATGATAATAGGAGAGGTGAGTCAAGTGGAAATTTCAGAAAGAGAGATTCAACAATGACGGGAAGACATCAGCACCAGCACCAGCACCAACAACAAATTTTAGGGGAGGAGAACGACCGCCAGTTAGATGTTACAAATGCGGGAAAGAGGGACATATCAGCCCAAACTGTCCACAACAATCCAAGGTGTGTTACAACTGTGGAAGGAAGGCCACATCGCTCGAGATTGTACTATAGCGAAACCAAGTTCAGCGGGAGTGGTGATTCCAAGGGCTGTCCCGGATAAGGCGAAATCAGCGGTTCCTGGAAGAGCGTTTGTCGTAACTGGCCAAAACGTGAGAAACCCGAACGAGGTGATCACGGGTAAGCTAATCTTGAATTCTTGCGAAGTTTATACTTTACTAGATACCGGTTCTACCCATTCTTTTATCTCTCCTGCTTGTGCTCAACGTTTAAACTTGACTCCGGAGAAATTGGACTTTAACTTATCTGTTGAAACTCCGTTGGGTGAAACCTTCGTTACATCTACAGTTTATAAATCTTGCATGATCCAAGTTGGCACTATCACATTACCTGTTGATCTTATCTCTTTAAAGATACTTGCTTTTGATGTGATTTTAGGAATTGATTGGTTAACCACTCATCATGCTAAAATTGATTGTTTTCGTAAGGTTGTTAGTTTTCATATTCCTAACCAACCTGTCATACGAATTCAAACTACTAAACCACTAAAATCAGTCACTGTCATATCAAGCCACAAAGCTATTCGTTTATTGAAAAACGGATGTCAAGCTTTCTTAGCCCATGTTATGGATTTGAACAAAGACAAGTCAGATTTGAATAATATTTCTATTGTTAGAGAATTTTCCGATGTATTTCCTGAAGAACTTCCCGGTCTACCCCCGGAACGAGAAATTGAATTCTTTATTGACCTTGAACCCGGTACAAAGCCCATTTCTAAAACCCCATATCGAATGGCTCCTATTGAACTTCAGGAGTTAAAAGTCCAACTACAGGAGTTGTTGGACATCGGTTTTATTCGTCCTAGTACGTCTCCTTGGGGTGCTCCTGTTTTATTCGTAAAGAAGAAAGACGGGAGTATGCGACTTTGTATTGACTATCGAGAATTGAACCATGTCACCATCAAGAATAGGTATCCGCTACCTCGCATTGATGACCTGTTTGACCAGTTGCAAGGAGCACAATTCTTTTCAAAGATCGATCTTCGTTCTGGATATCATCAGCTGAAGATTAAAACTGAGGATATTCCAAAGACTGCCTTCAGAACTCGGTACGGGCATTATGAATTCTTAGTAATGTCTTTTGGATTGACTAATGCTCCTGCTGCCTTCATGGATATGATGAACCGTGTATTCAAAGAATATTTGGATCAGTTCGTTGTTGTCTTTATTGATGACATCCTCATCTATTCCAAAAGCCGTGAAGATCATGAGCGCCATTTGAAACTGGTACTGCAAAGGCTTCGTGAAAACAAGCTATATGCCAAACTGAAGAAATGCGAGTTCTGGCTTGAGGAAGTAGCATTCCTTGGGCACGTGGTGTCAAAACATGGAGTATCTGTCGACCCGGCGAAGATTGAAGCCATACAAAGTTGGGAGCAACCGAAGTCGGTAACCGAAGTACGTAGCTTTCTGGTTATTATCAGAGATTCGTAAAAGGATTTTCTCGAATCGCTACTCCGTTAACTCAGCTGACTCGGAAAGATACAAAATTCGTATGGAGTGAGGAATGCGAGAAGAGTTTCCAAGAACTCAAGAGGAGACTCATTTCGGCACCTGTTCTGACAATACCATCTGGTTCGGATGGATTTGTTATCTACAGCGATGCTTCAGGCAAAGGGTTAGGATGTGTTCTCATGCAACATGGGAAAGTCATAGCCTATGCCTCACGACAACTCAAAGAATATGAGAGGAATTATCCTACTCATGATTTGGAGTTGGCAGCAGTCGTTTTTGCGTTGAAGATCTGGAGACACTACCTGTATGGGGAGAAAGTGGAGATCTATACAGATCATAAAAGCCTCAAATATTTCTTCACCCAAAAGGAACTCAACATGCGGCAACGACGTTGGCTTGAGCTGTTGAAAGATTACGATCATACCATCCAATACCATCCTGGAAAAGCAAACGTAGTAGCTGACGCATTGAGTAGAAGATCATATGCGGGTACGAGTGCAATGTTTTTAACACAAAGGCCCATTTTGTATGACTTGCAAAGGATGGAGATAGAGATGAAGGCTCCAAGTACCCACATGATGATATCAAATATACGAGTAGAACCGACTTTAATCGATAAAGTTAAAGCTGCTCAAGCTACGGATATAGAGCTGATGCGTATGAAGAAGAAAGTGCAAGAAGGTGCTATTCCAGAAGCAAGAATCGATGAAGAAGGAATACTTCGAGTCAACTCCAGACTTTGTGTTCCTAACGATTTTGACTTGAAGCATAGAATAATGATGGAGGCACACAACACACCGTTTGCAATCCATCCTGGGAGTACCAAAATGTATCACGATCTTCGACATACATTTTGGTGGAGCAATATGAAAAGAGAGATCGCGGAGTTTATCTCGAGGTGTTTAACTTGTCAACGTGTAAAGGCGGAGCATCAAGTGCCAAAGGGTCCATTGCAACCACTTGAGATCCCGAAATGGAAGTGGGAACACATTACTATGGATTTTGTTACGGGTCTTCCCAAGGTTTCTCAAGGCATAGATGCGATTTGGGTTATTGTTGATAGATTAACCAAGTCCGCTCATTTCTTGCCGATACGTGAGACTTATTCCCTTGAACGTCTTGCTAGTATGTACGTGAACGAGATTGTGAGATTGCATGGCATGCCAGTATCCATAGTTTCGGATCGTGACCCAAGATTCACTTCACGATTTTGGGTTAGCTTGCAGAAAGCTATGGGCACGGATTTACGATTCAGTTCAGCATACCATCCTCAAACGGACGGACAATCAGAGAGGACTATTCAAACTCTTGAAGATCTATTAAGACTTTGTGTCTTAGATCTCAAAGGGAGTTGGGATAAGTACCTACCATTGGTGGAATTCTCCTACAACAACAGTTATCAGGCGAGCATAGGTATGGCTCCATTTGAGGCGTTGTATGGAAGAAAATGTCGTTCTCCAGTATGCTGGGACGAGGTGGGTGAAGCAACATTGTTGGGACCAGAATTGGTACGCATTACTACAGAGAAGATCCAAACGATTCGACAACGTATACAAACGGCACAGGATCGACAAAAGAGTTATGCGGATCTTCATCGGAAGGACGTGGAATTTAATATTGGGGATCATGTATTGTTACGTGTTGCACCATGGAAGGGAGTTACAAGATTTGGGAAGAGAGGAAAGCTCAATCCAAGATTTGTTGGTCCATTTGAGATTCTTGAGCGAATAGGAAATGTGGCATATAGACTCGCATTACCTCCAAGCATGTCTCGTGTTCATAATGTTTTTCACATATCTATGCTTCGTAAATATGTTAAAGACCCGAACCACATTATTGAGTTAGAACCAGACGAGATAGCTGAAGATTTAACGTACGAGGAGGTACCTGTTAAGATCTTGGATAGGAAAGAGCATGTCCTACGCACGAAGGTTATACCACAAGTTAAGGTTTTGTGGAGAAACCATGCTATTGAAGAAATGACCTGGGAGTTGGAATCAGAAATGAAAGCGAGGTATCCTCACCTTTTTGAAACATCAGGTACGTACGTCAATTTCGAGGACGAAATTTCATAAGGAGGGGAGGTTGTAAGACCCCAACTTATTAATGAATAAAATCAAATTTTCTCTAAATATTATTGTGAATAATAAGGGGTTAATTTGATATAATACTTTGGTTATGGGTGAAATGTGCAAATTTTGCAAAATAAGCAAGTGGTTATAAAATATTTATTTTTGGTCGGTGAATATTCGGTTGGTCGTGGAATATTCTTGCTGTCGGGGAATATTCGTACGACGACGCAGCCTTGTGTGGGCCCCATAACGGAAAGCGATTGGATGAAGAAAACGACAAGTATAAGTTGTTTATAAATAACGGCGTAGTTGTTACCGTTAATACTGTTGGAATACCCGGTGGTTAAAATACAGTAGCACACGGTATTGCACCAATTATTGATTCTTACGTAAGAAGGCACTACTCAATAATTGTTACAGTAGTTATTATTCAATATTTTATTTTATTGATTCAATAATTGCTGCGTTGATATTTTATATTATTGTTGTTTCAATAATTGTTGCTGCACAGTATTTTCATTTATCAGATCAATAATTCATATTATTTGAATAATATTATTAGATAACATTATTGGCAATGTCTAGAAAGTTCTGTCTAAGGAGAGGTTTGGTCATCTAATTGCGCGCCAGTAAGGAGAAATCCTTATTGGAAAGCCCCCTCTTTCCTGGGAACGGCCTGGTTGTCATAAATGTGATTCTGTAATATTATTTGTGAATAATTAATTATTGATTCATATGATAAGGAAATATTTATTTTATGTGGATATAAATGAGGGATATATTTTTGTGGTTAAAAATGAAGGAGTTAATGTTGAGGTTTTTATCAGTATTTTTGTCGGAATGGAGGTATTAAAAATCAGGGTTTTTGAGATATTTTGCGGGGGTTATAATTTTTAATCCGACCGTTGGATCGTGGTAATTTTTGGATATGTTATACATATATAAGTTGAGTATATGTCCACAAATTTTGAACCGTTAAAAATGAACGTATGATTTATTATGAATTTTACAAGATGACTGGTTCAGAAATTGTTGAATTTTCGGAGTTTATCATTTTGATGGAAAATTCTAGAATTGGTGGGCCCCACTTGTGGTTGGTGAAGAAATGTGCTGAATTATATTTCAAATGTGGTAGGTGGGAATAGTAGCAGGTAAAGCCATCAGGTTGCAGGTCAAACCTACCAAAATTTTCCTATAAATAGAGGGCTAAGTTAGAATTGAAAATTACACCAGAAACAAGTTTTCTCTCTTTCTCTCTCTAGATTATTGAGTGTATTTTGTGAGTATTTAGATACTTTGAGAGTTTCTATTCATCAGAGCAAGTTTCTTTCAGCCTTATACCGGTATTCCGACCAGAAGTACTGATATTTTGAGGTAAGGGTATTATTTTTCTTCTGATATTATATATTATTTCTGTTCAATATCATTATTTCGTTCAATATCGAGAATATTGAATATGAATGATTATTTGTAAGGGATATTATTTTCTTCTTAAATGATATTATTTTCTTCAATATCATTATGCTGAAATATTGATATGAGTTTTTATCAAATTTAGAACTTTTTGTGTCGGGGTTACTATTCACGTATACGGCACTATTCACGTATACGGCACTATTCACGAATACGGCACTATTCACCGAAAAATAAAATTTTTCCTTTTTGTCCAAGATGTCTATTATGGTTACTATCTTTGATTGTATCCATGTTTTGATCTTTATTTTTGAATTCTGCTTCACAATTGATTATTATGAAGTATTATTGATCTTGGATAAACTGTTATACGAATCCCTACTATTTGTCCTTCTGTCTCATTGGATTCGTTCTCTTTAAGATATTTTTCATCATCCTCAGTCCTAAATGATGATATTACTGAATATCTTTGGCCTGTAGTGCAAAGATGTATAATTACTTGATGAATATCTTTGGCCTGTAGTGCAAAGATGAACAGGTGTTGAGATGAACATGACCGACTGATGATACAAATGAATATCTTTGGCCTGTAGTGCAAAGATGAATATTTGGTTAAAGATGATTATTAATTGATGTTACAGGGATAAAATATTGATGATGGACTTTTAAATCTTAGAAGATAGTAGAATTCTTTCTCTACTTGACTCTTCTAATGGTTTGCTGTTTCCGCTGCAGTTGTTGATCTAAAACTTGTTGTCGATTATATTTTATCAGATTTTTCCCTGTTGAAGACTAACGATAATTTGTTGTATATTATCTTAGTCATAATATTCTTTACTGGGCTAGTTGAGCTCACCCTTTTCCTTTTTGTTCCATTTTTCTTCTCAGGAGGTGAGAACATAGCAGGATCTAGTCGGGGTATGGAGTGATGGTTCTAGAAAGATGTATTAGCAGTCCTCACTATTTCTGTAAAATAGTGTTTGAATAATTGTAATGAGGATTTATTTGAGTGTGGATATTGTCTAGAAGACAATATTTGTATTTAAACTCACAGTATGTGTTGTCGTATTTTGCACGACAATTGTATTATTGAAGTTGTAGTTTGCTTTCTGTACCATGTATTTGGCGACTCAGAATGGGTGTTGTATACCTATTCTGGGGGCGTCACACTCCAAGATCATATAGGTAGTGCTGGTAGATATACTCAGCAAGTGGATGAGCACATCCCTGTCTTATGATGACACGAGATTGTATATCATTAGATATCTTGTATGATAGTGGCAAAACACCCTTCCAACGTTGGGTTCGACTCACCCTAGATGATTCACCAAATATAACTACTAAATGATGACCACCGTTCTATTCTCCTGTTACCCCCGCTCGACCCAGCTACACTCTTATTACCTGAAAGGAATTGTGAAACAGAAGGGTGAGCACAACTAGCTCAGTAAAGAATATCATGACTAAAGATAATTAAATTATCAATAGCCTTCAACAGAATTAAATCAGAGATTTAGAACATATGGTAGATGATAAAACTTTTCAACCATAGTTGCAGCGGAACGAGCAATCCATTAGAAGAGTCAAATAGACTATAAAGTCTATTATCTTCTCCATGTTAAAAGTCCACCAACAACGTTTTAACCCTGTAACATCAATCAGCAATTCTTGTCCACAATCACATGTATAACTCATAATCATATTTGTAGTTCTAAATTCCTCTTCTCATCCAGAACAAGATAATTTTCATCATTTGTCTTTACCTGAAACATCAAAGATCATGGTTATACCAAATCACAGTTCCTGTTTATAATCATACTAATAATTTCATCTTTGCACTACGGGCCAAAGATATTCATCAATAACTCATCTTTGCACTACAGGCCAAAGATATTTCTCAACAGCTCATATTTGCACTACAAGCCAAATATATTATTATCTCAAAGAAATATATAATCATTTCAGAATTTATATAACCAATAATTATAACCACGTTGATCATTTCACCTTTGCACTTAAGCTAAAGATATTCAATTATAAATTCAATGGTCATGATCATACCAGTCAACAATTCAACTTTGCACTACTGGTCAAAGAGAACCCATAGTCATGATCGTACCAAAAATTTACCCATCTTTACACTCAAGTCAAAGAGAAATATCATCATTAGGGTTATAAAAATGTTATATATGATAATAAAAAAATAATATGATCAACATATAGTTTTAATCTCAAGAATAATATTCATAAATCAACTATAATTTGGTTAGAAAAAGAAACCAATTTTGTCATGAATAGTAACTCGTGAATAGTAACCCACGATTAGTAATTCGTGAATAGTAACTCGTGAATAGTAACTCATAAATAGTATCTCGTGAATAGTAACTCGTGAATACTAACTCATGAATAGTAACTCGTAAATAGTAACCCCGACATGAAAAGATAAGAATTTTACAAGAAAAATCCTACCAATATTCCGGTATAATAATATTGAAAGAAATAATATCATTGATAAAAAAATAACATCCCTTACGACAATATCCCTTACTATCCCTTACGACAATATCCCTTACTATCCCTTACTATCCCTTACCTCAAAAGAGCAGTACTCCTGACTGGAATAACGCTGACCGAGCTTGCACCGTATGGCAACACTCAAGATATCAAAATACTCACAAGAATACACTCGATAATATAGAGAGAGAAATAGAGAGAAAACTTCAGTTTCTGGTGTGATTTTCAATTCTAACCTAAGCACCCTATTTATAGAAAATTGCTTAGAACACCAAAGCAGAAAATTGAATATAATATTAATATAATTATACAAATTTTCCTTAGCCCGCCTTTGGTCAAAAACACCAGCCACACATGTTAATGATGTCCAACAAAATACAAAAAACATTTTTCTCCAAACTAATAAATAAAACTTCTAAAAATCAATTATTTCGGAACTTTAGAACTTCAATAATTCATAATAAATAGCCCTTTTATCAAAAAATTCGAATCTCGCGAGATTTTATAGGAAATTCAATTCTCTACAACTTTGCAGAAGAAAGTTTTTCCAAATTTCAAACAGAAATTGACCGAAATCCATAAACGGACGATTTTACAGTCAATAATAAATTTTCGGTCAAGAATTATGTCCACCAACACACAAAACATGTGTTAATCATTTAATGCCACAAAAATACTCTTCATACTCATATACTCATATATCCCACATTCATTGTAAAAATACCACCATCAATATATTATTAAAATAATATATTTAAATGAATTATTTTATCAGAAAAAGATAAAATATTAATTTTCAACAATTGTCACATTAAAAATTTTCTCCATCTATATCCACATAAAATCAATATTTTTCTCATCATATAAATTAATAATTAATTATACATAAATAATATTACAGAATCACATTACTGACAACTAGGCAGTTCCCAGGAAAGAGGGGGCTTTCCAATAAGGATCTCTTCCTTACTGGCGCGCAATTAGATGACCAAACCTCTCCTTAGATAGAACTTTCTAGACATTACCGATAATGTTATCTAATAATATTATTTAGATAATATGAATTATTGCTCCGATAATAGAAAATACTGTGTAGTGACAATTATTGAAACAACAGTAATATAAAATATCAACGCAGCAATTATTGAATCAATAAAATACAATATTGAACAGTAATTACTGTAACAATTATTGAGTAGTGCCTTCTTACGTAAGAATCAATAATTGGTGCAATACCGTGTGCTACTGTGCAACAACGCGTATTACTGTGTTTTAACCACCAGGTATTCCAACAGTATTAACGGTAACAACTACGCCGTTATTTATAAATAACTTATTTTTGTCGTTATCTTCATCTGATCGTTTTCCGTTATGGGGCCCACAAATAGCTGCGCCGTCGTACGAATATTTTCCGACAGAAAGAATATTCCACGACCAACGAATATTCTCCGACAACAATGATTATTTTATAACCACTTGTTTATTTTAAAAAATTTTCACATTTCACCCATAACTTTAACTTTTTATCAATTTAACCATTTACTGAATTGTAATTATAAGAAAAATTGAATACTTTTACTTCATAAAATTCGGAGTCTTACAGTATTCTTGTGAGTATTCTAATACTTTGAGTATTGCTATACGGTGCAAGTTCAAGTCATAGCCTATATCCGGTGTTTCAACTAGAAGTACTATTTTTGCTGAGGTAAGGGATGTTATTTCTTCTTAAATGATATTATTTTCTCCAATATCATTATGCTGAAGTATTGATCTGAACTTTTTATCAAATTTGAAACTTTTCATGTCGGGGTTACTATTCATGAGTTACTATTCACGAGTTACTATTCACCGAAAAATAAAATTTTCTTCTTTTCGTCCAAAATATCTATTCTGGATACTAGCTTTGATTGTATCCATGTTTTGATCATTCTTGAATTTTACTCCACTATGATTATTTATGAGGTATTTTTGGACATGGAATAGCTGAAATACGAATCCTTAATATTTATTATTTTGTTTCACTGGATTCGTTTCCTTTAAAATATTTTTCATCATCCTCAGTCTTAAATGATGATATAACTGAATATCTTTGGCCTGTAGTGCAAAGATGAATGATTTCTGATGAATATCTTTGGCCCGTAGTGCAAAGATGAACAGGTGTTGAGGTGAACATGACCAACTGATAAATATCTTTGGCCTGTAGTGCAAAGATGACTATTTGATTCAAGATATTTATTGATTGATGTTACAGGGATAAAATGTTGATGATGGGCTTTTAAATTCATAGATAATCGCAGATTTCATTCTCTACGTAACTCTTCTATGAATTATTATTTTCCGCTGCGAATATTGATTTAAAACTTGTTGTCTATTGTATTCTATTAAATTTTTCCCTATTGAAGACTAACGATAATTTGTTGTATATTATCTTAGTCATAATATTCTTTACTGGGCTAGTTGAGCTCACCCTTTTCCTTGTTGTTCCATTTTTCTTCTCAGGAGGCGAGAATGTAGCGAGTACTAGTCGGGGTATGGAATGATGGTTCAAGACAGTTATTTTAGTAGTCCTCACTATTTTGTAAAATAGTGTATCAATAAGTATAATGAGGACTTAATTGAGTATGAATACTGTCTAGATGACAATATTTGTATTTAAACTCGCAGTATATGTGTTGTCGTATTTTGCACGACAATTGTAATAATAAGGTTGTAGTTATTTTCTGTACCATGTATTTGGCGACTCAGAATGGGTTGGATGGATTGGACCTATTTTGGGGGCGTCACAGTTGGTATCAGAGCTTAGAGATATGATCTCTGGCGGAGATCGGGGAATAGAACTAGGAGGGGAGAGACGAGTAAATCCTTCGCTAGTGTGTCCTACCTAAGCTTATTTGTTGGTCGGTCATTATATAGGGGTATTATGTGATTTGTTAATTTGTTAAATTAACCTTTGTTTTATGGCAGTATTTGAGAATGTCGTCTGAGAATGTTAACAGTGGAGCAAATGAAACCGTGGAGACGCCTGTACTCACCAACGAGGAGAACGTGCAACAGGCTGGCAATGTTCCTCCTGTGAACAACACCACTGAGCAGACGATGAACGATGAGATGTTTAGAAGCTTTTTGCAATTCATGCAAAACCAGACGAAGGAGATTCCTGTTCAAAATATAGGAAGAAACAATGGCAACGCACAGCTGGTCACAGCCAAGCAGTTCAAAGAGTTGGGACCACCAGAATTCTGGGGAAAGCCGGATCCGATTAAGGCGGAGACATGGGTCAAGCAAATTACCAAGATATTTGATGTCTTGGGATGCACGGAGGAACAGAAGGTTCCATTCGCCACCTTTATGTTCCGTGGCGAGGCAGACTACTGGTGGGAATCTATGAAGCGTACCCATCCAGTAGCACTCAGCATGTCTTGGGAGATATTTCAGAAACTATTCAATGATAAGTACTTTCCTGAAAGTATTCGTCATATGAAGGAGGTAGAGTTTATTAGACTGGAGCAGAATAACATGACGGTGTCCCAGTACGAGGCGAAATTTGCAGAGTTGTCCAGGTTTGCACCTCATTTGGTGGAGAATGAGGAACGTATGACGCGGATGTTTCTGAGAGGCTTGAAACCCGGCATACGTCAATATCTCATTTCTCATAAATTTTCTCTCTATTCAGATGTTGTCAACAGGGCTCAATTATTAGAGCGAGATAATGAGTACGGTCAATCGAGGGACCACAACCAGGATCATACCGGTGACAGCAGTCATCAGAACAACGATAACCAGCGGAGAAAGAAGAATACGGACAAGAACGGCAACCACTCTGGTGGTAATCGTGACCATGAATATAGAAGAAGCGAGTCGGGATGAGATTTTAAAAAGAGGAGATTCAACACTGATAATACGAAGACGTCAGCACCAGCAGCAACTGGTTTCAAGGGAGGAGAGCGACCACCGGTCATATGCTATAAGTGCGGAAAAGAGGGACATATTTGCCCAAACTGCCCACAACAGTTTAAGGTATGTTATAACTGTGGAAAGGAAGGACATATCGCTCGAGATTGCACTGTAGCGAAACCAATTCCAACGGGGGTGGTGACTCAAAAAGTTGTCCCAGAAAAGTCAAAGTCAACGGTTCCTGGAAGAGCGTTTTTCGTGACTGGTCAGAATGCGAGGAACCCGAACGAAGTTAGCACGGGTTAGTTAATTATAAATTCTTACGAAGTTTATACTTTATTAGATACCGGTTCTACCCATTCTTTTATCTCTCCTGCTTGTGCTCAACCTTTGAACTTGACACCTGAGAAATTTGACTTTGACTTATCTGTTGAAACTCCGTTAGGAGAAACTTTCGTTACATCCACTGTTTATAAATCTTGTATGATCCAAGTTGGCACCATCACATTACCTGTTGATCTTATCTCTTTAAAGATACTTTCTTTTGATGTGATTTTAGGAATTGATTGGTTAACTACTTATCATGCCAAAATTGATTGCTTTTGTAAGGTTGTTAGTTTTCATATTCCTAAGCAACATGTTATTCAAATTCAAGCAACCAAACCATTGAAGTCAAACTCTTTCATATCAAGCCGTAAATTCATTCGTTTATTAAAAAATGGATATCAAGCTTTCTTAGCTATATTATGGACTTAAACAAAAATACGTCAGATTTGAATGATATTTCTATTGTTAGTAAATCCCCGTCATATTTCCTAAAGAATTTCTTGGCCTACGCGTGATATTGAATTTTGTATCATCTTTGAATCTGGTACAAAACTCACTTCTAAAATCTCATATCGAATGACTCCTATTGAACTTCAGGAGTTAAAAACCTAACTGTAGAAGTTTGTACCCGAGCCTTTATCTGGTGACTTCCTTTGTGCAATGCACTGAATCCAGACTCTCCGTAGGGGACGCCATATTCGTGCGGTAGTAAACTGATAAGTGTCATTGTGACGTGCTATCCAAGATTGGGATATGAGTCACAGTTGAGAGCAACCTAAGTCAGTAATCGAAATACATAGCTTTCTAGGCTTAGCTGGTTATTATCGGAGATTTGTAAAAGGATGTTCTCGAATTGCTACTCTATTAACTCAGCTGACTCGAAAAGATACAAACTTCGAATGGACCGAGGAATGCGAAAAGAGCTTCCAAGAATTCAACATGCGACACCGACGTTGGCTCGAGCTGTTGAAAGATTTCGATCATACCATCCAATACCATCCTGAAAAAGCGAACGCGATAGCTGACGCATTGAGTAGAAGATCATATGCAGGAACGAGTGCGATGATGTCAAGTATACGCGTAGAATCAACTTTAATCGATAAAGTTAAAGTTGCTTAAGCCACAGACCGGGAGCTGATGCGTATGAAGAAGAAAGTACAAGAAGGTGCTATTCCGGAAGCAAGAATCGATGAAGAAGGAATACTTCGAGTCCACTCCAGACTTTGTGTTTCTAACGATTCTGATTTGAAGTACAAGATCATGATGGAGGCACACAATACACCATTTTCAATCCATCCTAGAAGTACTAAAATGTATCGTGATCTTCGACATACATTTTGGTGGAACAATATGAAGAGAGAGATTGCAAAGTTTATCTCGAGGTGTTTAACTTGTCAACGTGTAAAGGCAGAACATCAAGTGCCAAAGGGTCCATTGCAACCACTTGAGATTCCGAAATAGAAGTGGGAACACATTACCATGGATTTCGTTACGGGTCTTCCCACGGTTTCTCAAGGCATAAATGCTATTTGGGTTATAGTTGATAGATTAACCAAGTCTGCTCATTTCTTGCCGATACGGGAGACTTATTCCCTTGAACGTCTTGCTAGTATGTACGTGAATTAGATTGTAAGGTTGCATGGTATGCCAGTATCCATAGTTTCGGATCGTGACCCAAGATTCACTTCAAGATTTTGGGTTAGTTTGCAAAAAGCTATGGGCACGGATTTACGGTTCAGTTCGGCATACCATCCTCAAACGGACGGGCAATCAGAGAGGACTATTCAAACTCTTGAAGATCTATTAAGACTTTGTGTTCTAGATTTCAAAGGAAGTTAGGATAAGTACCTACCATTGGTGGAATTCTCCTATAACAACAGTTATCAGGCAAGTATAGGTGTGGCTCCCTTTGAAGCATTGTATGGACGAAAGTGTCGCTCTCCAGTATGTTGGGATGAGGTGGGAGAAGCAACGTTGTTGGGACCAGAGTTGGTACGAATGACTACAGAGAAGATCCAAACGATTCGACAACGTATACAAACGACACAGGATCGACAAAATAGTTATGCGCATCTTCATCGAAAGGACGTGGAATTTGATATTGGGGATCATGTATTGTTGCGAGTTACTCCATGGAAGGGAGTTACAAGATTTGGGAAGAGAGAAAAGCTCAATCCACGATTTATTGGTCCATTTCAGATTCTTAACCGAGTAAGAAATGTGGACTATAGACTCGCGTTACCTCCAAGCATGTCTCGTGTTCATAACGTTTTTCACATATCTATGCTTCGTAAATATGTGAAAGACCCAAACCACGTTATTGAGTTAGAACCAGACGAGATAGCCGAAGACTTAACGTACGAAGAGGTACCTGTCAATATCTTGGATAGGAAGGAGCATGTCCTACGCACGAAGGTCATACCACAAGTTAAAGTTTTGTGGAGAAACCATGCTATTGAAGAAATGACCTGGGAGTTGGAAACGAAAATGAAAGCGAGGTATCATCATCTTTTCGAAACACCAGGTACGTACGTCAATTTCGAGGACGAAATTTCATAAGGAGGGGAGGTTGTAAGACCCTAAATTATTAATAAATGAAATTTATTTTCTCTATTTATTATTCTGAAATAGTAAGGGTTGATTTGATTAATGTGGTTAGTTATGGGTAAAATACGCAAATATTTTAAATAAGCAAGTGGTTATAAAATATTCATTGTTGTCGGAAAATATTCGCTTGGTCGTGGAATATTCTTACTGTCGGAGAATATTCGTACGACGACGCAGTATTTTGTGGGCCCCATAACGGAAAGCGATTGGATGAAGAAAACGACAAAAATACGTTGTTTATAAATAACGACGTAGTTGTTACCGTTAATACTGTTGGAATACCCGGTGGTTAAAGCACGGTTGTAAGACCCCGAATTTTATGAAATAAAAGTATTCAATTTTTCTTATAATTATTATTCAGTAAATGGTTAAATTGATAAATGTTAAAGTTAAGGGTGATATATGATTTTTTTTTTCAAAATACACAAGTGGTTATAAAATATTCATTGTTGTCGGGGAATATTCATTTGGTCGTGAAATATTCTTTATGTCGAAGAATATTCGTACGACGGCGCAGCCATTTGTGGGCCCCATAACAGAATAACTGTCGGATGAAAAAAATGACAAATTTGAGTTTTTACAAATAACGGCGTAGTTGTTACCGTTAATACTGTTGGAATACCCGGTGGTTAAAATACAGTAATACGCGTAGTTGCACAGTAGCACACGGTATTGAACAGTATTTTTTGAATTATTGATTCTTACGAGAGAAGACACTACTCAATAATTGTTACAGTAATTACTGTTCAATATTTTATTTTATTGATTCAATAATTGCTGCATTGATATTTTATATTATTATTGTTTCAATAATTGTTACTGCACAGTATTTCCCATTATCAGATCAATAATTCATATTATTTGAATAATATTATTAGATAGCATTATTGGTAATGTCTAGAAAGTTCTGTCTAAGGAGAGGTTTGGTCATCTAATTACGCGCCAGTAAGGAGAAATTCTTATTGGAAAACCCCTCTTTCCTGGGAACGGCCTGATTGTCATAAATGTGATTCTGTAATATTATTTGTGAATAATTAATTATTGATTCATATGATAAATAAATATTTATTTTATTTGGATATAAATGAGGGATATATTTTTGTGGTTAAAAATGAAGGAGTTAATGTTGAGGTATTTTATCTGTATTTTTATCGGAACGGAGGTATTGAAAATCAAATTAGGTTTTTTGAGATATTTTGCGAGGGTTATAATTTTTAATCCGACCGTTGGATCGTGGTAATATTTGGATATGTTATACATATATAAGTTGAGTATATGTCCACAAATTTTGAACCGTTAAAAATAAACGTATAATTTGTTATGAATTTTACGAGATGACTGGTTCAGAAATTGTTGAATTTTCGGAGTTAATCATTTTGGTGGAAAATTCTAGAATTGGTGGGCCCCACTCTTGGTTGGTGAAAAAATATACTGAGATTCTTATTCAAATATGGTGGGTGAGAATTGTAGCAGGTAAAGTCATCAGGTTGCAGGTTAAGTCTGCTTCGGCGTGCTAATATTTTCCTATAAATAGAGGGCTAAGTTAGAATTGAAAATCACACCAGAAACATAAGCTTTCTCTCTTTCTCTCTCTATATTATGAAACATATTTTGTGAGTATTTAGATACTGTGAGAGTTGCTATTCAGTGCAAGTTTCCTTCGGCTTTGCATTCCAGTCAGAAATACTGCACTTTTGAGGTAAGGGATAGTAAGGGATTTTAAGGGTTGTTATGTTTTTTAGTTTCGTAATTTTTCTGACCTTCAAAAATTCTGGAAAAATTTAAAATGATATTTTGATGAGTTTTCTTGATTGTGTCCAAAAATGGTGATTTTTGGATGTATAGATTGAGAGTTATGAATTTTATGAGAAAAGACTATTTTAAAAGTAACCGCTTATAATTCCTTGTGGGTAACTCCAAAATTGATAAAATTTTTATTGGGAGTACATGTATATGATATGAGTATACTCTGTAAATTTCAGAATTTTTAGATAAAAGTGCAATTTTTGATAAATGTCTAAATATTCGGCTATTTTGGCCATATGAAAAATAGTAAATGACTTTTAAAAATTCTGCGAAAAATATATGTTCGCTATGGGACTATATTATACTAAATCTCAGAAAACAAATATTTTTAGAACTGATTTGGTATTTTTCATGAAAATAGTCTAGTTATGAGTAAATGAATTAAATATGTTTTGTGAAGAAAGAAAATTAGAAAATAGGATTTTATGACTATTATTTAGAAAATAGTCTAGTTATGAGTTTGGCATTTTAGGATGATTAAATGTATTATTTAGTAAAGTGTAAATAATTAAAATAAATTGTTTATAAGCTTAAGAAATATTATTCTTTCAATATCATTATACCGAAATATTGGTATGTATTTTATTGTGGAATTTCTACCTTTTTGTGTCGGGTGGACTATTCACGAGTTATTATTCATGAGTTACTATTCATGAGTTACTATTCACGAGTTACTATTCATGAGTTACTATTCACGAGTTACTATTCAAGACAAAATTGGTTTCTTTTTCTAACCAAACTACAGTTGATTTATGAATATTACTCTTGAGATTAAATCTATATGTTGATTATATTGATTTTATTATCATATATAATATTTTTATAACCCTGATGTTGAAATTCTCTTTCACTTGAGTGTAAAGATGGGTAGATTATTGGTATGATCATGACTTTGGGTTCTCTTTGGCCAGTAGTGCAAAGTTGAATTATTGACTAGTATGATCATGACCATTGAATTTATAATTGAATATCTTCAGCTTAAGTGCAAAGGTGAAATGATCAACATGGTTATAATTATTGTTTATATAAATGATTATATATTTCTTTGAGATATTAATATATTTGGCCTGTAGCGCAAATATGAACTGTTGATGAATATATTTTGCCGTAGTGCAAATATGAACTGTTGAGGAATATCTTTGGCCTGTAGTGCAAAGATGAAATATTGATGAATATCTTTGGCCTGTAGTGCAAAGATGAATTGTTGATGAATATCTTTGGCCCGTAGTGCAAAGATGACATGTTGTTGAATATCTTTGGCCAGTAGTGCAAAGATGAGCAGGTGTTGAGATGAACATGACCAACTGGTGATACAAATGAATATCTTTGGCTGTAGTGCAAAGATGAAGTTATTAGTATGATTATGAACAGGAAATGTGATTTGGTGTAACTATGATCTTTGATGTTTCAGGTAAAGATAAGTGATGAAAATTATCTTCGTCCTAGATGAGAAGAGGAATTTAGAATTACAGTTATGATTATGAGTTATTCATATGATTGTGGACCAGAATTGTTGATTGATGTTAGAGGGATAAAACATTGTTGGTGGATTTTTAACATGGAGAAGATAATAGACTTTATAGTCTATTTGACTCTTCTAATGGATTGCTCGTTCCGCTGCAACTATGGTTGAAATTTTTATCATTTACCATATGTTCTAAATCTCTGATTTATTATTGATGAAGGCTATTGATAATTTAATTATCTTTAGTCATGATATTCTTTACTAAGCTAGTTGTGCTAACCCTTTTGATTCACAATTCCTTTCAGGTAATAAGAGTGTAGCTGGGTCGAGCGAGGGTAACGGGGAAATAGAACGGTGGTCTCTAACTGTGGATGTTCTTCCGAAACAGTATAGAAAAGTTTATTTAGTAGTTTTATTTGGTGAATCCAATAGGGTAAGGTGTACCCAACATTGGAATGGTGGTTTGCCACTATCATATAAGATGTCTAACGACATACAACCTCGTGTCATCATAAGACAATGATGTGCTCATCCACTTGCTGAGTATATATACGAGCACTACCTGTATAATCTTGGTGTTTGTTTGAAGTATAATTCTCAATTAGAGACAGTAGAGATAATGATATGTCAAGAGAAGACTCACCATTGGAAAGAATATGATAGCAATCTTCTCACTTTTCTTTGGGGTCTATTGGGTCAACTAAGTATAATTCTGTGGCCATATAATATCTATCATAACCTAGACGCATGGTCTCCCATGTACGAAGGTTTCCTTGAGCACTTCCCAAAGATTCTAATTTCTAAAACAGTTTTTGACTATACCTTTATGTAAGGTGTCATTGTGAGGTGCTGTCCACGGTTGGGATATGAGTCACATTTGGTATATATTTGTATCCAAACTCACAGCATATGTGTTGTTGTATTTTGCACGACAATTGTTGTAATAAAGTTGTAGTTATTTTCTGTACCATGTATTTGGCAACTCAGAATAGGTTGGATGGAATGGACCTATTTTGGGGTTGTCACAGTTGGTATCAAAGCTTAGGGATATGGTCTCTGGCGGAGATCGGGGAATATAACTAGGAGGGGAGAGATGAGTAAATCCTTCGCTAGTGTGTCATACCTAAGCTTATTTGTTGGTCAGTCATAATATCGGGATATTATGTGATATGTTAATTTGTTAAATTAACCCTTGTTTTGAAGCTGTATTCTAGAATGATATTTGAAATACAGGAGATGAGCAATGGAAAAATTATGATGACAGGGAAGACGGAATTTGAAATGAAAGGAAGGTATTCTCAACTCTTTGAAATACCAGGTACGTAAATTTCGGGGACGAAATTTCATAAGGAAGGGAGATTGTAAGACCCCGAATTTTATGAAATAAAAGTATTCAATTTTTCTTATAATTACTATTCAGTAAATGGTTAAATTGATAAATGTTAAAGTTAAGGGTGATATGTGATTTTTTTTCTTTCAAAATACACATGTGGTTATAAAATATTCATTGTTGTCGGGGAATATTCGTTTGGTCGTGGAATTTTCTTTCTGTCGAAGAATATTCGTACGACGGCGCAGCCATTTGTGGGCCCCATAACAGAATAACTGTCGGATGAAAAAAATGACAAATTTGAGTTTTTACAAATAACGGCGTAGTTGTTACCGTTAATACTGTTGGAATACCCGGTGGTTAAAATACAGTAATACGCGTAGTTGCACAGTAGCACACGGTATTGAACAGTATTTTTTGAATTATTAATTCTTACGAGAGAAGACACTACTCAATAATTGTTACAGTAATTACTGTTCAATATTTTATTTTATTGATTCAATAATTGCTGCATTGATATTTTATATTATTATTGTTTCAATAATTGTTACTGCACAGTATTTCCCATTATCAGATCAATAATTCATATTATTTGAATAATATTATTAGATAGCATTATTGGCAATGTCTAGAAAGTTCTGTCTAAGGAGAGGTTTGGTCATCTAATTGCGCGCCAGTAAGAAAAAATTCTTATTGGAAAACCCCTCTTTTCTAGGAACGGCCTGGTTGTCATAAATGTGATTCTGTAATATTATTTGTGAATAATTAATTATTGATTCATCTGATAAGGAAACATTTATTTTATTTGGATATAAATGAGGGATATATTTTTGTGGTTAAAAATGAAGGAGTTAATGTTGAAGTGTTTTATCTGTATTTTTGTCGAAACGGAGGTATTGAAAATCAAATTAGATTTTTTGAGATATTTTGCGAGGGTTATAATTTTTAATTCGACCGTTGGATCGTGGTAATATTTGGATATGTTATACATATATAAGTTGAGTATATGTCCATAAATTTTGAACCGGTAAAAATAAACGTATAATTTGTTATGAATTTTACGAGATGACTGGTTCAGAAATTGTTGAATTTTCGGAGTTAATCATTTTGGTGAAAAATTCTAGAATTGGTGGGCCCCACTCTTGGTTGGTGAAAAAATGTACTGAGATTCTTATTTAAATGTGGTGGGTGAGAATAGTAGCAGGTAAAGTCATCAGGTTGCAGGTTAAGTCTATTTCGGCGTGCTAACATTTTCCTATAAATAGAGGGCTAAGTTAGAATTGAAAATCACACCAGAAACATAAGCTTTCTCTCTTTCTCTCTCTATATTATGAAGCATATTTTGTGAGTATTTAGATACTGTGAGAGTTGCTATTCAGTGCAAGTTTCCTTCGACTTTGCATTCCAGTCAGAAATACTGCACTTTTGAGGTAAGGGATAGTAAGAAATTTTAAGGGTTGTTATGTTTTTCAGTTTCGTAATTTTTCTGACCTTCAAAAATTCTGGAAAAATTTGAAATGATATTTTGATGAGTTTTCTTGATTGTGTCCAAAAATGGTGATTTTTAGATGTATAGATTGAGAGTTATGAATTTTATGAGAAAAGACTATTTTAAAAGTAACTGCTTATAATTTCTTGTGGGTAACTCCAAAATTGATAAAATTTTTATTGGGAGTACATGTATATGATAGGAGTATACTCTGTGAATTTCAGAATTTTTAGATAAAAGTGCAATTTTTGATAAATGTCTAAATATTCGGCTATTTTGGCCATATGAAAAATAGTAAATTACTTTTAAAAATTCTGAGAAAAATATATGTTCACTATGGGACTATATTATACAAAATCTCAGAAAAGAAATATTTTTGGAACTGATTTGGTATTTTTCATGAAAATAGTCTAGTTATGTGTAAATGAATTAAATATGTTTTGTGAAGAAAGAAAATTAGAAAATAGGATTTTATGGCTTGAGAATCTTATATGAGGTATATGCAGATTTTTGATGAGGGTTTTTGGTTATTGGTGATGAAATCTTATGAGTTTGACATTTTAGGATGATTAAATGCATTATTTAGTAAAGTGTAAACAATTAAAATAAATTATTTATAAGCTTAAGAACTATTATTCTTTCAATATCATTATACCGAAATATTGGTATGTATTTTATTGTGGAATTTCTACCTTTTTGTGTCGGGTGTACTATTCACGAGTTATTATTCATGAGTTACTATTCATGAGTTACTATTCACGAGTTACTATTCATGAGTTACTATTCACGAGTTACTATTCAAGACAAAATTAGTTTCTTTTTCTAACCAAATTATAGTTGATTTATGAATATTACTCTTGAGATTAAATCTATATGTTGATTATAGTGATTTTATTATCATATATAACATTTTTATAACCCTGATGTTAAAATTCTCTTTCACTTGAGTGTAAAGATGGGTAGATTATTGGTATGATCATGACTTTGGGTTCTCTTTGGCCAGTAGTGGAAAGTTAAATTATTAACTAGTATGATCATGACCATTGAATTTATAATTGAATATCTTCAGCTTAAGTGCAAAGGTGAAATGATCAACATGGTTATAATTATTGTTTATATAAATAATTATATATTTCTTTGAGATATTAATATATTTGGCCTGTAGCGCAAATATGAACTGTTGATGAATATATTTTGCCGTAGTGCAAATATGAACTGTTGAGGAATATCTTTGGCCTGTAGTGCAAAGATGAAATATTGATGAATATCTTTGGCCTGTAGTGCAAAGATGAATTGTTGATGAATATCTTTGGCCCGTAGTGAAAAGATGACATGTTGTTGAATATCTTTGGCCAGTAGTGCAAAGATGAGCAGGTGTTGAGATGAACATGACCAACTGGTGATACAAATGAATATCTTTGGCCGTAGTGCAAAAATTAAGTTATTAGTATGATTATGAACAGGAAATGTGATTTGGTATAACTATGATCTTTGATGTTTCAAGTAAAGATAGGTGATGAAAATTATCTTCGTCCTGGATGAGAAGAGGAATTTAAAATTACTGTTATGATTATGAGTTATTCATATGATTGTGGACCAGAATTATTGATTGATGTTACAGGAATAAAACATTGTTGGTGAATTTTTAACATGGAGAAGATAATAGACTTTATAGTCTATTTGACTCTTCTAATGGATTGCTCGTTCCGCTGCAACTATGGTTGAAATTTTTATCATTTACCATATGTTCTAAATCTCTGATATATTATTGATGAAGGCTATTGATAGTTTAATTATCTTTAGTCATGATATTCTTTACTGAGCTAGTTGTGCTCACCCTTTTGCTTCACAATTCCTTTCAGGTAATAAGAGTGTAGCTGGGTCGAGCGAGGATAACGGAGAAATAGAACGGTGGTCTCTAGTTGTGGATGTTCTCCCGAAGCAGTATAGAAAAGTTTATTTAGTAGTTTTATTTGGTGAATCCAATAGGGTAAGGTGTACCCAACGTTGGAAGGGTGGTTTGCCACTATCATATAAGATGTCTAACGACATACAACCTCGTGTCATCATAAGACAAGGATGTGCTCATCCACTTACTGAGTATATATACGAGCACTACCTATATAATCTTGGTGTTTGTTTGAAGTATAATTCTCAATTAGAGACAGTAGAGATAATGATATGTCAAGAGAAGACTCACAATTGGGAAGAATATGATAGTAATCTTCTCGTTTTTCTTGGGTATATTGGGTCAACCAAGGATAATTCTGTGGCCATATGATATCTATCATAACCTAGACGCATGGCCTCCCATGTACGAAGGTTTTCTTGAACTGGCTTGGCCTGGCCTTGAAGGCCCAAAGTCAAGGCATGGCCCGACTTGGTCAACGTCCAAGGTCGAACCAGGCCAAGCGGGCCTGTTGTGCAATTCTAGTGGGTTGGAACCATATGATTATGGTTAAAATCATATTAACCATTTTTAAAATGTTTTAACTTTTAAATAGAACTTTTAAATGAACTTTTAATATGGGTGAGGTGAGGTGGGGTGGGTTGTGGATACATATTATTTATTTTGGGTGTGGGTGTGGGTGGGGGTGGGGGTAGGGGGTGGGGCGTGGGGGGTGGGATAGGGTGGGGGGTAAGAGGTGTATACATAATCACATAATATTATTTTTTTTGAGTTTAAGTGGAGTGGGGGTGGGGGTGGGGGTGAGTGGGGATAAGGGATGTATACGTAATCACATAATATTATTTTTTTTTGGAAGCTGGGGTGGGGGTGGCGTGGGTGGCGTGGGTGGGGGTGCGGTGAGGAGTAAGATGTGGGGGTGGGTGGGGTGAGTGATGTATACATAATCGTTTAATATTAATTTTTCTTGAGAGGGAGTGTTGGGTGTGTGGGTAAGGTGGTGGTGGGAGTGGGAGTGAGGGTGGGGTGAGGTGGGGTGGGATGGGTAGGTAGGTGGTCGGAAAGGGTGGGGTGGGTGAGTGCGTAGGTAGGTGGTGGGGTGGGGTGGGTAGGTAGGTAATCGATGCACATAATATTTTATTTTTTTTTTGGATTTGGGTTTGGGTGTGGGTGTAGGTGGGTGGTGGGGTCGATTAGGTGGGACGGGTAAGTGGGTGGTTGAGCTTCTTGAATATGTAAATATGAATTGAAAGAATTTTTGATTTGGATTTGGAATAAAATATGGGTCGAAAAATGGTTAACCGAGTTGGAAATATATTTCTTTTTTAAAATATTGTTTCAAACTTTAACCAACCCAAATAAAAAAAAATAATTAACCAATCTATTTGATTTCAGTTAATATAAATTGATCCGATAATTAACCAATTATATTGACAGATCTAATCCCACGTGATAATAATTCATGGGGGAATCGACAATTCGTTTGGTACTCCCACTCGATCTCTTGCATTAACGCATCTATAGGATAAATAATATGAATACAGTGGGTTTAATAAATTAAATATATTATCCAAACTAACAAAATATATTAATTGCTCTTTTTCTCTGGATTATTGAGGTGGACTTTTCGCTGGTTGAGTGGCTGCAATGGTCTGAAATTGCTCTCCGCATACTGCACCAAAATAATTAACCAATTATCTTCTATCTTAACTAGTAGTAGTATAAGAGATCAAATTCTGTATTGTAAAAATTTTCATTATATTTTGGTGATTGGTGTTTGGTAAAATTTCAAAGTTACTTACGTCATGAACAGCTTCTCGAAGCAACTTGATTTGATCTCTTGAAACAGTCCGTATCTGATATATATATATATATATATATATATATATATATATATATATATATATATATATATATATACGGGGAGGATCTCCAGCGGACCAAAAAAACGGACCAATGAATGGACCAAGGCAAAAACACGCGGGTTTCAGGGTGCGGGTCGGTTCGACCCACGGGTTGGCCCTGAAACCCGCGTGTTTTTGCCTTGGTCCGTTCATTGGTCCGCTTTTTTGGTCCGCTGGAGATCCTCTCTGTATATATATATATATATATATATATATATATATATATATATATATATATAGTTTAATTTGTTAGATTAGTTTTTTAGATTTGTTTTGGACATAAAATTAATATATATATATATATATATAACGTAAGAAATGCATTACATATGTATTTACCTTTTTCTTGATGGTCCAAATGACCTCTTCAGTACAAGGAGGAATAGTGAGTGAACCAACGTATCTATAAAACCTTCTACCACTAATGTTAATCTCATTCGGATCCATCACCCCTGGGTTTCTTTCTTCATCCTTTTGATCTACCATAGTTGATATATTTCTCATTAACTGAGAATTTAGTAAGAAAGTTGGGGTTTAGTACAGAAAATTAACAGATTTGCCTACGAAACATTTAAACATTTTTCAATTTATTTTAAAGATCAAAATTTTGAAATTTAAAGTTTTATTATTATGAGCGAGTCCTAGATATATAGATCAGTAATTATTTTAAGACTTATTTTAAGACTTAGCTCTATATATGTTAACGCTAAGATCTTCTCCCACGTCCCAATCACGTAAGACGCTCTGATCCTGCACAGTTCAACAAGTCAACACCAAAAGCTTGACGGCCTGACCGTCGGGGGATAGCTCCGGCGTGAGAGTCAGTACAGGCGATCACAAGGTTAATAATGGAGGAAAATATTCACTAGTGTCTGAGTGTGTGTGAAAGTAATAATGTGTCTAGTGTTTTGTTACTTCTTTTCCTTTTATGATCCTTGCCCCATACGTTCCTTAGACCCGGTTTACTGTGCTACCCACTATCTCCTGACACCCCCTCTCATCCCCGGTCATTTCAGCCGAAAGCATGTAGCTTATTTTCCTACCTGCTACCACTGTTACCTCCCGTGTGACGCCCCCAAAATAGGTATACAACACCCATTCTGAGTCGCCAAATACATGGTACAGAAAGCAAACTACAACTTCAATAATACAATTGTCGTGCAAAATACGACAACACATACTGTGAGTTTAAATACAAATATTGTCTTCTGGACAATATCCACACTCAAATAAATCCTCATTACAATTATTCAAACACTATTTTACAGAAATAGTGAGGACTGCTAATACATCTTTTTAGAACCATCACTCCATACCCCGACTAGATCCTGCTATGTTCTCACCTCCTGAGAAGAAAAATGGAACAAAAAGGAAAAGGGTGAGCTCAACTAGCCCAGTAAAGAATATTATGACTAAGATAATATACAACAAATTATCGTTAGTCTTCAACAGGGAAAAATCTGATAAAATATAATCGACAACAAGTTTTAGATCAACAACTGCAGCGGAAACAGCAAACCATTAGAAGAGTCAAGTAGAGAAAGAATTCTACTATCTTCTAAGATTTAAAAGTCCATCATCAATATTTTATCCCTGTAACATCAATTAATAATCATCTTTAACCAAATATTCATCTTTGCACTACAGGCCAAAGATATTCATTTGTATCATCAGTCGGTCATGTTCATCTCAACACCTGTTCATCTTTGCACTACAGGCCAAAGATATTCATCAAGTAATTATACATCTTTGCACTACAGGCCAAAGATATTCAGTAATATCATCATTTAGGACTGAGGATGATGAAAAATATCTTAAAGAGAACGAATCCAATGAGACAGAAGGACAAATAGTAGGGATTCGTATAACAGTTTATCCAAGATCAATAATACTTCATAATAATCAATTGTGAAGCAGAATTCAAAAATAAAGATCAAAACATGGATACAATCAAAGATAGTAACCATAATAGACATCTTGGACAAAAAGGGAAAATTTTATTTTTCGGTGAATAGTGCCGTATTCGTGAATAGTGCCGTATACGTGAATAGTGCCGTATACGTGAATAGTAACCCCCGACACAAAAAGTTCCAAATTTGATAAAAACTCATATCAATATTTCAGCATAATGATATTGAAGAAAATAATATCATTAAGAAGAAAATAATATCCCTTACCTCAAAATATCAGTACTTCTGGTCGGAATACCGGTATAAGGCTGAAAGAAACTTGCTCTGATGAATAGAAACTCTCAAAGTATCTAAATACTCACAAAATACACTCAATAATCTAGAGAGAGAAAGAGAGAAAACTTGTTTCTGGTGTGATTTTCAATTCTAACTTAGCCCTCTATTTATAGGAAAATTTTGGTAGGTTTGACCTGCAACCTGATGGCTTTACCTGCTACTATTCCCACCCACCACATTTGAAATATAATTCAGCACATTTCTTCACCAACCACAAGTGGGGCCCACCAATTCTAGAATTTTCCACCAAAATGATAAACTCCGAAAATTCAACAATTTCTGAACCAGTCATCTTGTAAAATTCGTAATAAATCATACGTTCATTTTAACGGTTCAAAATTTGTGGACATATACTCAACTTATATATGTATAACATATCCAAAAATTACCACGATCCAACGGTCGGATTAAAAATTATAACCCCCGCAAACTATCTCAAAAACCCTGATTTTTAATACCTCCATTCCGACAAAAATACTGACAAAAACCTCAACATTAACTCCTTCATTTTTAACCACAAAAATATATCCCTCATTTATATCCACATAAAATAAATATTTCCTTATCATATGAATCAATAATTAATTATTCACAAATAATATTACAGAATCACATTTATGACAACCAGGCCGTTCCCAGGAAAGAGGGGGCTTTCCAATAAGGATTTCTCCTTACTGGCGCGCAATTAGATGACCAAACCTCTCCTTAGACAGAACTTTCTAGACATTGCCAATAATGTTATCTAATAATATTATTCAAATAATATGAATTATTGATCTGATAAATGAAAATACTGTGCAGCAACAATTATTGAAACAACAATAATATAAAATATCAACGCAGCAATTATTGAATCAATAAAATAAAATATTGAATAATAACTACTGTAACAATTATTGAGTAGTGCCTTCTTACGTAAGAATCAATAATTGGTGCAATACCGTGTGCTACTGTATTTTAACCACCGGGTATTCCAACAGTATTAACGGTAACAACTACGCCGTTATTTATAAACAACTTATACTTGTCGTTTTCTTCATCCAATCGCTTTCCGTTATGGGGCCCACACAAGGCTGCGTCGTCGTACGAATATTCCCCGACAGCAAGAATATTCCACGACCAACCGAATATTCACCGACCAAAAATAAATATTTTATAACCACTTGCTTATTTTGCAAAATTTGCACATTTCACCCATAACCAAAGTATTATATCAAATTAACCCCTTATTATTCACAATAATATTTAGAGAAAATTTGATTTTATTCATTAATAAGTTGGGGTCTTACAACCTCCCCTCCTTATGAAATTTCGTCCTCGAAATTGACGTACGTACCTGATGTTTCAAAAAGGTGAGGATACCTCGCTTTCATTTCTGATTCCAACTCCCAGGTCATTTCTTCAATAGCATGGTTTCTCCACAAAACCTTAACTTGTGGTATAACCTTCGTGCGTAGGACATGCTCTTTCCTATCCAAGATCTTAACAGGTACCTCCTCGTACGTTAAATCTTCAGCTATCTCGTCTGGTTCTAACTCAATAATGTGGTTCGGGTCTTTAACATATTTACGAAGCATAGATATGTGAAAAACATTATGAACACGAGACATGCTTGGAGGTAATGCGAGTCTATATGCCACATTTCCTATTCGCTCAAGAATCTCAAATGGACCAACAAATCTTGGATTGAGCTTTCCTCTCTTCCCAAATCTTGTAACTCCCTTCCATGGTGCAACACGTAACAATACATGATCCCCAATATTAAATTCCACGTCCTTCCGATGAAGATCCGCATAACTCTTTTGTCGATCCTGTGCCGTTTGTATACGTTGTCGAATCGTTTGGATCTTCTCTGTAGTAATGCGTACCAATTCTGGTCCCAACAATGTTGCTTCACCCACCTCGTCCCAGCATACTGGAGAACGACATTTTCTTCCATACAACGCCTCAAATGGAGCCATACCTATGCTCGCCTGATAACTGTTGTTGTAGGAGAATTCCACCAATGGTAGGTACTTATCCCAACTCCCTTTGAGATCTAAGACACAAAGTCTTAATAGATCTTCAAGAGTTTGAATAGTCCTCTCTGATTGTCCGTCCGTTTGAGGATGGTATGCTGAACTGAATCGTAAATCCGTGCCCATAGCTTTCTGCAAGCTAACCCAAAATCGTGAAGTGAATCTTGGGTCACGATCCGAAACTATGGATACTGGCATGCCATGCAATCTCACAATCTCGTTCACGTACATACTAGCAAGACGTTCAAGGGAATAAGTCTCACGTATCGGCAAGAAATGAGCGGACTTGGTTAATCTATCAACAATAACCCAAATCGCATCTATGCCTTGAGAAACCTTGGGAAGACCTGTAACAAAATCCATAGTAATGTGTTCCCACTTCCATTTCGGAATCTCAAGTGGTTGCAATGGACCCTTTGGTACTTGATGCTCCGCTTTTACACGTTGACAAGTTAAACATCTCGAGATAAACTCCGCGATCTCTCTTTTCATATTGCTCCACCAAAATGTATGTCGAAGATCGTGATACATTTTGGTACTCCCAGGATGGATTGCAAACGGTGTGTTGTGTGCCTCCATCATTATTCTATGCTTCAAGTCAAAATCGTTAGGAACACAAAGTCTGGAGTTGACTCGAAGTATTCCTTCTTCATCGATTCTTGCTTCTGGAATAGCACCTTCTTGCACTTTCTTCTTCATACGCATCAGCTCTATATCCGTAGCTTGAGCAGCTTTAACTTTATCGATTAAAGTCGGTTCTACTCGTATATTTGATATCATCATGTGGGTACTTGGAGCCTTCATCTCTATCTCCATCCTTTGCAAGTCATACAAAATGGGCCTTTGTGTTAAAAACATTGCACTCGTACCCGCATATGATCTTCTACTCAATGCGTCAGCTACTACGTTTGCTTTTCCAGGATGATATTGGATGGTATGATCGTAATCTTTCAACAGCTCGAGCCAACGTCGTTGCCGCATGTTGAGTTCCTTTTGGGTGAAGAAATATTTGAGGCTTTTATGATCTGTATGGATCTCCACTTTCTCCCCATACAGGTAGTGTCTCCAGATCTTCAATGCAAAAACGACTGCTGCCAACTCCAAATCATGAGTAGGATAATTCCTCTCATATTCTTTGAGTTGTCGTGAGGCATAGGCTATGACTTTCCCATGTTGCATGAGAACACATCCTAACCCTTTGCCTGAAGCATCGCTGTAGATAACAAATCCATCCGAACCAGATGGTATTGTCAGAACAGGTGCCGAAATGAGTCTCCTCTTGAGTTCTTGGAAACTCTTCTCGCATTCCTCACTCCATACGAATTTTGTATCTTTCCGAGTCAGCTGAGTTAATGGAGTAGCGATTCGAGAAAATCCTTCCACAAATCTCCGATAATAACCAGCTAAGCCCAGAAAGTTACGTACTTCGATTACTGACTTAGGTTGCTCTCAACTGTGACTCATATCCCAATCTTGGATAGTACGTCACAATGACACCTATCAGTTTACTACCGCACGAATATGGCGTCCCCTACGGAGAGTCTGGCTTCAGTGCATTCCACAAAGGAAATTACCAGATAAAGACTCGGGTACAAACTTCTACAGTTAGGTTTTTAACTCCTGAAGTTCAATAGGAGCCATTTGATATGAGATTTTAGAAATGAGCTTTGTACCGGGTTCAAGGTCAATAAAGAATTCAACTTCACGTTCTGGGGGTAGACCAGGAAGTTCTTCAGGAAATACATCGGAAAATTCTCTAACAATAGAAATATTATTCAAATCTGACTTGTCTTTGTTCAAATCCATAACATGGGCTAAGAAAGCTTGACATCCGTTTTTCAATAAATGAATAGCTTTGTGGCTTGATATGACAGTGACTGATTTTAGTGGTTTAGTAGTTTGAATTCGTATGACAGGTTGGTTAGGAATATGAAAACTAACAACCTTACGAAAACAATCAATTTTAGCATGATGAGTGGTTAACCAATCAATTCCTAAAATCACATCAAAAGCAAGTATCTTTAAAGAGATAAGATCAACAGGTAATGTGATAGTGCCAACTTGGATCATGCAAGATTTATAAACTGTAGATGTAACGAAGGTTTCACCCAACGGAGTTTCAACAGATAAGTTAAAGTCCAATTTCTCCGGAGTCAAGTTTAAACGTTGAGCACAAGCAGGAGAGATAAAAGAATGGGTAGAACCGGTATCTAGTAAAGTATAAACTTCGCAAGAATTCAAGATTAGCTTACCCGTGATCACCTCGTTCGGGTTTCTCGCGTTTTGGCCAGTAACGATAAACGCCCTTCCAGGAACCGCTGATTTCGACTTATCCGGGATAACTTTTGGAGTCACCATCCCCGCTGAACTTGGTTTTACTACAGAACACTCTCGAGCTATATGACCTTCCTTTCCACAGTTATAACATACCTTGGATTGTTGTGGGCAGTTTGGGCTGATATGTCCCTCTTTCCCACATTTGTAACATACGACCGGTGGTCGTTCTCCTCCCCTAGAAACAGTTGATGTTTGTGCTGACGTCTTCACGTTATTGTTGAATCAATCGGCACGCTTCATCGTTGAAGAGGAGCCTAGCCAACCTCGAAAAAAGAAAAGAGTTGTTCGGAAAGTCCGGTCAAATCCTCAAGGATCTCAATCAACTTCTGCAGCGAGTTTGATTGACATGTCTGCGAACGAGCGAATGCAAGCTCTTCGGATTAAAAAGAGGAAGACCAGAGTGACTCCTCTGTCTGCCGATGAGCTTCAGGTTCCTCCTCCTACTGCAGTTGAGCCTCCCATCGTCATTCCCGTGGAGATCCATGTTTCCGAAGACGAGCTCGAAAATCCAAACGAGTCTTCTCTTCTATCTCGTAAAAGGAAACAACCTTCCGAGGATCAACCACCACCGCCCCCTGAACCATCAATGAACTCTCCGCCAAGATCTTCCCCCTCCGCCTTCAGGCGAGAAGCTGCATCTTCTCCCACTGTATGGCCGGAGTTTAACGAGAACTTTCCCTTTCAGCTGTTCGATTCCTTTGTTCGGGAGACCGATGATCATCGGTTCGGAAACAGCTCGATTAGGAATTTGATCGAAGAAGGCATGAGTTATCAGGCTAAGGTTAGTTTATTCAATTGAAATATTTAGGAATCATCTGTTTCTTCTACTAATTCACTTTAAATGTCTGTAGGCAAATGCTGTCTTCGGGAGACTTCTTCCCCGATACAGAGGATTCGAAGCCGAATAAGATGCAGCCAGGCGAGAGAAGGCTACTCTGGCGTCGGCTCCAAAGAAAAGTATCGTTCCCACGGGAAATGAGCAAAAAGCCCCCGTAATGAAAAGTAAAGCATAAGTATCCCGGATTGGACTCTTGAACTTGGTGGATGTTTAACTTTAGTTGGATCTAGCTTGTTCGTGAATTTTGTGAGTTTTCACTGTATGATGCCTTTAAAGAGACCTATTATGTGTTAAATTTGATTTTATATTAGTTAACATTGTTTTGGAGCACACACGCACTATATCAGTGATAACAGTCTAAGATTTGATGAGTGATTGGGAAATTACTGATTTGTTTTAATATGATGTATTATCATGTTTACTTGATTTCTCTAAGGCCGATTGAATAGACTTGTTTCTGTCATTACTGTTGGATTCGTAGGCATATAGATTAGTTTTATTACATTGCATTGCATAACATTTTTGTGTTTTTGCTTGAGGACAAGCAAATGTTTAAGTTTGGGGGTATTTGATGAGTAAGTTTTATACACATGAATTGGATACATTCGGGCTTAATTTATTGTTGTTCTCAAGTCTTTTAGGATGTTTTTATGTGTTTGTATCTATTCATGCATGTTTTATATTATTTTGTAGGAATTGGGACAAAAGTTACATGGATCGACGTTCGGGGTGGCTAGATGCGCGTTTTCGGCTTGCCATTTACACAGCAGTCACTTCAGAGCCAATTTTACTATAGCTCCTGACCTTATTTTGAAAAACTTAAAGAATGAAAGTTGTAGATCTACTTCTCCTCTTTGCGGAACATCTTGAATCATCGAAATCGGAGTTCGGACGAAAAAGTTATGGTCATTTTCCCAAAGGACGTCGGAGCAGAAAATGTTAGAAAAAGTGGCAGCACCGGGGCGCCCATTTTAAGCCTATTTGCAGCGCCGGGGCGCTATAAGGCAGAATACCAGCGTCGTGCCCAGCGCTGGGGCGCTGGGGAAGGACTTGGTGATGGCCTGGACGCGTTTTGGGCGAATTTTGACACCTTTTTGACTCCAAATTGGATTGAGTTTGTTCCTAACCTAAAAATTTGACTTGTAACCTAATAAATACATGATGAGAGGCATAAAATAAAGGGGGATTACATAGATTAGACTAGATAAAACACTCCATTAGATTAGAATCTAAACCCTAGTTCTTAATTAGCTATTAGAGATTGAAGCAACTTGGAGATCATTGAAGATCAAGAGCAGGAGCAAGAGGGGAGCATCAGATTTGCTGACAACAGATTCTATTCTCTTCTCTTATCATACTTTTATCTTTTAATGTCTATTCAGTTGTGGATTCTTGGTTTCAATTCATTAATTATGAACTAACTCTTTTATTAAGATTTCAATTGAACCTTTTATATCTATGAATTAGTTATTCGATTTATTCCAATTATTTATGTCAAAGTGAATTGTTTATCTTGTCTTGAGCTTATTGATTAATTATCTGATCAGTAATTACCTTGTTACTCTAGAAGAAATCGGAAGAGGAATTCTAGGGTTAGAACTGGGCATGATAACATGTGACTTAGTTATTTGCATGGTGAATAATTAGGTTTGTGAATAGAATGGAAATATCTGTTTAACGCATGTAACACATAAGGAATTGGGATTGAACAGAGTTTAATTCAATTGTTTTACATAGGAATATAGCAAGATTAATCTGGATTAAATAGAAGTCAATTGATCACTTGGAAAAGGACTTTTGGCATTTGAGAATTCATGTTAACAATTCAGTAGGCATAATAATTGGGATAATTAGATAATTGATTTATAGTTCATAATTGGGGATACTGAAGTCTTAATCTTTATTTATTTGAATTAATTTTAGAGTAATCTAGATTTAATTGATTAATTTAGTTTTCTTAATTAGAAAAATCACAATTTATGGTTGTTTAAATAAAATTGATTTGGTTAAGAGTTAGTACTTGGTAATTTTTATTAAATAATTCCTCGTGGGAACGATACTTTTCTTATCACTTTATTACTTGTTGACCGTGTATACTTGCACGTATTCATTGATTGTGAAATCGATCAACAGATACGACGAATGCCGAAGCAAAGAAAAGGCAAGACTTGTCGCTGCCAAGGTTGACCCGACCATTCTGGACTCTTCGGAAGACGAAGCTGATCCCTGAAGATGATTCTCTTTTCCCTTAGCTGTAGGATTTATGTAAAAGTTTCTATCGTTTTGTAAACAATATTTTGTAAATGAAATATCAGCATTATTCCTTATGACTTCGGTGTATTTACTGTTTATCAACACTTCAATAACGATTCAATCTTAAAAAATGTACAAACTCCTTCATGGACTTAACTTAAACTGTTAATCAACAACTAGGCAAGTCGTATAACAGATAAGATAAAGTTAAAGAATGTGGCCTTCCGAACTCAACACTTAGAAAAATTTAAGTAATAATAACAAAGTAAAGGAATACTTATTCGTTACCAAAGTGTGAGGTAGATGCCGTGAGGGACCTGACGAAGTCTGAATGACGACACTTGCCTACCACGAAGGGCCTGATAAGGTCTAAAGGTCGACAATTGCCTACCACGCAGGGCCTGATAATGTCTTAAGGATGACGCTTGCCTACCACGAAGGGCCCGGCAAGGTCTTAAGGAACACCTGCCGATGAGGCTACCATTGAATGGTCAGCGAGTCCGCCCGAACCTCCTTACACCGATGACGTTCGCCTACCACGCAGGGCCTGACGAAGTCATAAAGACCACCTGCCGATGAGGCTACCATCGAATGGTCAGCGAGTCCGCCCGAACCTCCTTACACCGATGACGTTCGCCTACCACGCAGGGCCTGACGAAGTCATAAGGACCACCTGCCGATGAGGCTACCATCGAATGGTCAGCGAGTCAGCCCGAACCTCCTTACACCAATGAAAATAACAGCAGCGAAGACAAGACTTGTTTGAGAAAAAGGAAATTTTTATTGATGACGACTTGAAAACATTTACAGACTTCCAGTGTACTGACATTGTAGCTACTGAAAATACTTTCGAAGCCTGTCTGCATGCCAAGTATTCTTGATCTCTGATCCGTCTAAGGCTCTTAACCGATAAGTCCCCGGCTTCGGTACTTCTATGAATTCATACAGCCCTTCCCAATTCGGCATCAACTTTTCTAAATTCTGGGGTGTAGATGCTTCGGCTTCTCTGAGAACGAAATCCCCTACTTCGAACCTGCGAAGCTTTACCCCTTTGTTATAATGCTTAGCTACTCTTCGCTGATAGGCTGCAAGTTTGACCAAGGCTGTTTCTCTGACATCTTCAAGTAAATCAAGATTAGCTTTCAGCCCTTCATCATTGTATATTTCTCTGAACTGACTAACTCGAAGACTTGGAGATCCAATTTTAACTGGGACTAAGGCATCAGTACCGTAGGCCAGTCTGAAAGGTGAATCCCCTGTTGTGGTCCTCAGAGTAGTCCGATAGGCCCATAACACGCTGAGCAGCTCTTCTGGCCATCTTCCTTTAGCTTCGTCCAATCTGCGCTTGATTCCGTTCAGCAGCATTCTGTTGGTCACTTCGACTTGTCCATTAGACTGAGGATGAGCTACCGAAGTCTTTCTGTGCTGGACCCCCAGTTCTTTCAAAAATGCTTCGAATTTCGATCCCACAAACTGACGTCCATTGTCCGAAATTACCACCTTAGGAATTCCTAACCGAAATACTACCGACTCCTTGATGAACTTTAAACATTCCTGTTCTGTTATTAACCTAAGTGGTTTCGCTTCTACCCACTTGGTCATGTAGTCGATGGCAACTATAACAAAGCTGACCTGACCTTTTGCTTTTGGTAGTGGACCTAGTATATCAACCCCCTAAACAGCAAAGGGTATGGGAGATAAGATCGAGTATAACTCTTCTGGTGGCTGATGTGGGATCGGGCTGTTGAGCTGACACTTCTCGCACTTCTTGACGTATTCAGTCGCTTCCTTGAAGATGGTAGGCCAGTAGTATCCCTGCCGAAGTACTTTGTAGGCTAATGACTTAGCAGCCATATGGTCGCCACAGATGCCCTCATGAACCTCTCGAAGAGCATATTCAGCTTCGGACGGAGTCAATCACTTTAACAGGGGGGACGAGAAAGCCCTTCGAAACAGATCCCCATCTATCAGAACGAAATTAGCTCTCTTGTACTTAATTTTCTTGGCCAGCATCTGATCCGAAAGTAAAACGCCATCAGCCAGATACTCCAGATATGGGGTTAACCAGCAGTTGGTTCGGTCAACGCACATTACCGATTCATGATGAACAGTAGGATGTTGCAAAATTTCCAAGTAAACTGACCCCTCGAAAATGTTAACATCCGTAGTGGCTAATTTGGAGAGTGCATCGGCAATGGAATTGTCGTTACGTTCGACCCCCTGAAATTCGTAGAACTAGAAATACTGAAGTCGTTCTTTCATTTCCGCCAAATACTTGATCATTCTGCGACCTCGAGCTTCGTATTCCCCGGAGACTTGTTTAACGACTAACTGAGAGTCGCTGAAGATAATTATTCTTTGCACTTCGAGACTCTTAGCTAGTCGCAATCCCGCCAATACTGCCTCGTACTCCGCTTCATTGTTCGTCGCTTTAAACTGAAATCTGATGGCCTGCTGCACCTTGAATCCCTTTGGGCTGGTCAGAATAATCCCTGCTCCGCTGACGTCCGCGGTAGAAGACCCATCTGCATACAGTGTCCATAAACTCTGCCCCTGCTGAAGAACCGTAACTATGCTGTTAGATCCTCCAGCTTCTGCTACAGCTTCATCAGCTTCAGAAAACGAACACTCGACCACAAAATCAGCCAAGGCCTGCCCCTTGATGGCAGTTCGGGGATGATATTCAACGAAGAACTGAGACAACTCCATCGTCCATGCAGCTAATCTCCCCGATACCTCAGGTTTGTCCATAATTTTCTTCAAAGGCTGATCTGTGTAGACTATTACCAACATACCCTGGAAGTACTGCTTAAGCTTCCGACTAGCAGTTATTAATGTAAGACCCCGAATTTTATGAAATAAAAGTATTCAATTTTTCTTATAATTACTATTCAGTAAATGGTTAAATTGATAAAAGTTTAAAGTTATGAGTGAAATATGATTTTTTTTCAAAATAAGCAAGTGGTTATAAAATAATCATTGTTGTCGGGGAATATTCGTTTGGTCGTGGAATATTCTTTCTGTCGGGGAATATTCGTACGACGGCGCAGCTATTTGTGGGCCCCATAACAGAATAACTGTCGGGTGAAGAAAACGATAAATTTAAGTTTTTACAAATAACGGCGTAGTTGTTACCGTTAACACTGTTGGAATACCCGGTGATTAAAATACAGTAATACGCGTTATTGCACAGTAGCACACGGTATTGCACAGTATTTTTGAAATTATTGATTCTTACATAAGAAGGCACTACTCAATAATTGTTACAGTAATTATTGTTCAATATTTTATTTTATTGATTCAATAATTGCTACGTTGAAATTTTATATTATTATTATTTCAATAATTGTTGCTGCACAGTATTTTCCTTTATCAGATCAATAATTCATATTATTTGAATAATATTATTAGATAACATTATTGTCAATGTCTAGAAAGTTCTGTCTAAGGAGAGGTTTGGTCATCTAATTGCGCGCCAGTAAGGAGAAATTCTTATTGGAAAGCCCCCTCTTTCCTGGGAACGGCCTGGTTGTCATAAATGTGATTCTGTAATATTATTTGTGAATAATTAATTATTGATTCATATGATAAGGAAATATTTATATTATGTGGATATAAATGAGGGATATATTTTTGTGGTTAAAAATGAAGGAGTTAATGATGAGGTTTTTATCAGTATTTTTGTCGGAATGGAGGTATTAAAAATCAGGGTTTTTGAGATATTTTGCGGGGGTTATAATTTTTAATCCGACCGTTGGATCGTGGTAATTTTTGGATATGTTATACATATATAAGTTGAGTATATGTCCACAAATTTTAAACCGTTAAAAATGAACGTATGATTTGTTATGAATTTTAAGAGGTGGCTGATTCGGAAATCAGGTTATAAATCATTTTTGGTGGAAAATTTTAGAATTGGTGGGCCCCACTTGTGGTTGGTGAAGAAATGTGCTGAATTATATTTCAAATGTGGTGGGTGGGAATAGTAGCAGGTAAAGCCATCAGGTTGCAGGTCAAACCTACCAAAATTTTCCTATAAATAGAGGGCTAAGTTAGAATTGAAAATCACACCAGAAACATAAGCTTTCTCTCTTTCTCTCTCTAGATTATTGAGTGTATTTTGTGAGTATTTAGATACTTGGTGAGTTGCTATTCATCAGTGCAAGTTTCCTTCAGCCTTATACCGATCAGAAGTACTGCTCTTTTGAGGTAAGGGATAGTAAGGGATTTTAAGGGTTGTTATGATCTTTAATTTCGTAATTTTTCTGAACTTCAAAAATTCTGGAAAAATTTGAAATGATATTTTGATGAGTTTTCTTGATTGTGTCCAAAAATGGTGATTTTTGGATATATAGATTGAGAGTTATGAATTTTATGAGAAAAGACTATTTTAAAAGTAATCGCTTATAATTTCTTGTGGTTAACTCCAAAATTGATGAAATTTTTATTGAGAGTACATGTATATGATGGAAGTATACTCTGTTAATTTCAGAATTTTTGGACAAAAGTACAATTTTTGATAAATGTCTAAATATTCGGCTGTTTTGGCCATATGAAAAATAGTAAATGACTTTTAAAAATTCTGAGAAAAATATATGTTCAATATGGGACTATATTATGCTAAATCCCAGAAAAGAAATATTTTTGGAACTGATTTGGTATTTTTCATGAAAATAGACTAGTTATGAGAAAATGAATTAAATATGTTATGTGAAGTAAGAAAATTGGAAAATAGGATTTTATGGCTTGAGAATCCTATATGAGGTATATGCAGATTTTTGATGAGGGTTTTGGTTATTGATGATGAAATCTTAAGAGTTGACATTTTATGATGATTAAATGCATTAATTAGTAAAGTGTAAACAATTTAAATAAATTGTTTATAAGCTTAAGAATATTATTCTTTCAATATCATTATACCGAAATATTGGTATGTATATTATTGTGGAATTTCTACCTTTTTCATGTCAGGGTTACTATTCACGAGTTACTATTCATGAGTTACTATTCACAAGTTACTATTCATGAGTTACTATTCACGAGTTACTATTCACGACAACATTGGTTTCTTTTTCTGACCAAATTATAGTTGGTTTATGAATATTACTCTTGAGATTAAATCTATATGTTGATTATATTGATTTTATTATCATATATAACATTTTTATAACCCTAATGATGATATTTCTCTTTGACTTGAGTGTAAAGATGGGTAGATTTTGGTATGATCATGACTATGGTTCTCTTTGGCCAGTAGTGCAAAGTTGAATTGTTGACTGGTATGATCATGACCATTGAATTTATAAGTTAATATCTTTAACTTAAGTGCAAAGGTGAATTGATCAACATGTTTATAATTATTGTTTATATAAATTCTGAAATGATTATATATTTCTTTGAGATATTAATATATTTGGCCTGTAGTGCAAATATGAACTGTTGATGAATATATTTGGCCGTAGTGCAAATATGAATTGTTGAGGAATATCTTTGGCCTGTAGTGCAAAGATGAATTGTTGATGAATATCTTTGGCCCGTAGTGCAAAGATGACATGTTGTTGAATATCTTTGGCCAGTAGTGCAAAGATGAACATATGTTGAGATGAACATGACCAACTGGTGATACAAATGAATATCTTTGGCCGTAGTGCAAAGATGAAGTTATTAGTATGATTATGAACAGGAACTGTGATTTGGTATAACCATGATCTTTGATGTTTCAGGTAAAGACAGGTGATGAAAATATTCTTCGTCCTGGGTGCGAAGAAAAATTTATAGTCACAATTATGATTATGAGTTATTCATATGATTGTGGAAAGGAACTGTTGAGTGATGTTACATGGATAAAATATTGTTGGTGGATTTTTAACATGGAGAAGATAATAGACTTTATAGTCTATTTGACTCTTCTAATGGATTGCTCGTTCCGCTGCAACTATGGTTGAAATTTTTATCATTTACCATATGTTCTAAATCTCTGATTTATTATTGATGAAGGCTATTGATAATTTAATTATCTTTAGTCATGATATTCTTTACTGAGCTAGTTGTGCTCACCCTTTTGCTTCACAATTCCTTTCAGGTAATAAGAGTGTAGCTGGGTCGAGCGGGGGTAACGGGAAAATAGAACGGTGGTCTCTAGCTGTGGATGTTCTCCCGAAGCAGTATAGAAAAGTTCATTTAGTAGTTTTATTTGGTGAATCCAATAGGGTAAGGTGTACCCAACGTTGGAAGGGTGGTTTGCCACTATCATACAAGATGTCTAACGACATACAACCTCGTGTCATCATAAGACAGGGATGTGCTCATCCACTTGCTGAGTATATATACGAGCACTACCTATATAATCTTGGTGTTTGTTTGAAGTATAATTCTCAATTAGAGACAGTAGAGATAATGATATGTCAAGAGAAGACTCACCATTGGGAAGAATATGATAGTAATTTTCTCGTTTTTCTTTGGGGTCTATTGGGTCAACCAAGAATAATTCTGTGGCCATATGATATCTATCATAACCTAGACACATGGCCTCCCATGTACGAAGGTTTCCTTGAGCACTTCCCAAAGATTCTAATTTCTAAAACAGTTTTTGACTATACCTTTATGTAAGGTGTTATTGTGAGGTGATGTCCACGGTTGGAACATGAGTCACATTTGGTATATATTTGTATCCAAACTCACAGCATATGTGTTGTTGTATTTTGCACGACAATTGTTGTAATAAAGTTGTAGTTATTTTCTGTACCATGTATTTGACGACTCAGAATGGGTTGGGTGGAATGGACCTATTTTGGGGTTGTTACATTGTATACCTATTCTGGGGGCGTCACATTTGGTATCAGAGCTTAGGGATATGATCTCTGGCGGAGATCGGGGAATATAACTAGGAGGGGAGAGATGAGTAAATCCTTCGCTAGTGTGTCCTACCTAAGCTTATTTGTTGGTCAGTCATAATATCGAGATATTATGTGATATGTTAATTTGTTCAATTAACCCTTGTTTTGAAGCTGTATTCTAGAAAGATATCTGAAATACAGGAGATGAGCAATGGAGAAATCATGATGATAAGGAAGATGAAATCTGAAATGAAAGCAAGGTATTCTCAACTCTTTGAAATACCAGGTACGTAAATTTCGGGGACGAAATTTCATAAGGAGGGGAGATTGTAAGACCCCGAATTTCATGAAATAAAAGTATTCAATTTTTCTTATAATTACTATTCAGTAAATGGTTAAATTGATAAAAGTTTAAAGTTATGGGTGAAATATGAATTTTTTTTCAAAATAAGCAAGTGGTTATAAAATAATCATTGTTGTCGGGGAATATTCGTTTAGTCGTGGAATATTCTTTCTGTCGGAGAATATTCGTACGACGGCGCAGCTATTTGTGAGCCCCATAACGAATAACTGTCGGGTGAAGAAAATGACAAATTTGAGTTTTTACAAATAACGACGTAGTTGTTACCGTTAACACTGTTGGAATACCCGTTGGTTAAAATACAGTAATACGCGTTATTGCACAGTAGCACACGGTATTGCATAGTATTTTTGAAATTATTGATTCTTACGTAAGAAGGCACTACTCAATAATTGTTACAATAATTACTGTTCAATATTTTATTTTATTGATTCAAGAATTGTTGCGTTGATATTTTATATTATTGTTGTTTCAATAATTGTTGCTGCACAGTATTTTTCTTTATCAGATCAATAATTCATATTATTTGAATAATATTATTAGATAACATTATTGTCAATGTCTAGAAAGTTCTGTCTAAGGAGAGGTTTGGTCATCTAATTGCGCGCCAGTAAGGAGAAATTCTTATTGGAAAGCCCCCTCTTTCCTGGGAACGGCCTGGTTGTCATAAATGTGATTCTGTAATATTATTTGTGAATAATTAATTATTGATTCATATGATAAGAAAATATTTATTTTATGTGGATATAAATGAGGGATATATTTTTGTGGTTAAAAAATGAAGGAGTTAATGTTGAGATTTTTATCCGTATTTTTGTCGGAATGGAGGTATTAAAAATTAGGGTTTTTGAGATATTTTGCGGGGGTTATAATTTTTAATCCGACCGTTGGATCGTGGTAATTTTTGGATATGTTATACATATATAAGTTGAGTATATGCCCACAAATTTTGAACCGTTAAAAATGAACGTATGATTTATTATGAATTTTACGAGATGACTGGTTCAGAAATTGTTAAATTTTCGGAGTTTATCATTTTGGTAGAAAATTCTAGAATTGGTGGGCCCCACTTGTGGTTGGTGAAGAAATGTGCTGAATTATATTTCAAATGTGGTGGGTGGAAATAGTAGCAGGTAAAGCCATCAGGTTGCAGGTCAAACCTACCAAAATTTTCTTATAAATAGAGGGCTAAGTTAGAATTGAAAATCACACCAGAAACATAAGCTTTCTCTCTTTCTCTCTCTAGATTATTGAGTGTATTTTGTGAGTATTTAGATACTTGGTGAGTTGCTATTCATCAGTACAAGTTTCCTTCAGCCTTATACCGATCAGAAGTACTGCTCTTTTGAGGTAAGGGATAGTAAGGGATTTTAAGGGTTGTTATGATCTTTAATTTCGTAATTTTTCTGAACTTCAAAAATTCTGAAAAAATTTGAAATGATATTTTGATGAGTTTTCTTGATTGTGTCCAAAAATGGTGATTTTTGGATATATAGATTGAGAGTTATGAATTTTATGAGAAAAGACTATTTTAAAAGTAATCGCTTATAATTTCTTGTGGTTAACTCCAAAATTGATGAAATTTTTATTGAGAGTACATGTATATGATGGAAGTATACTCTGTTAATTTCAGAATTTTTGGACAAAAGTATAATTTTTGATAAATGTCTAAATACTCGGCTGTTTTGACCATATGAAAAATAGTAAATGACTTTTAAAAATTCTGAGAAAAATATATGTTCAATATGGGACTATATTATGCTAAATTCCAGAAAAGAAATATTTTTGGAACTGATTTGGTATTTTTCATGAAAATAGGCTAGTTATGAGAAAATAAATTAAATATGTTATGTGAAGTAAGAAAATTGGAAAATAGGATTTTATGGCTTGAGAATCCTATATGAGGTATATGCAGATTTTTGATGAGGGTTTTGGCTATTGATGATGAAATCTTAAGAGTTGACATTTTATGATGATTAAATGCATTAATTAGTAAAGTGTAAATAATTTAAATAAATTGTTTATAAGCTTAAGAATATTATTCTTTCAATATCATTATACCGAAATATTGGTATGTATATTATTGTGGAATTTCTACCTTTTTCATGTCAGGGTTACTATTCACGAGTTACTATTCATGAGTTACTATTCACAAGTTACTATTCATGAGTTACTATTCACGAGTTACTATTCACGACAACATTGGTTTCTTTTTCTGACCAAATTATAGTTGGTTTATGAATATTACTCTTGAGATTAAATCTATATGTTGATTATATTGATTTTATTATCATATATAACATTTTTATAACCCTAATGATGATATTTCTCTTTGACTTGAGTGTAAAGATGGTTAGATTTCTGGTATGATCATGACTATGAGTTCTCTTTGGCCAGTAGTGCAAAGTTGAATTGTTGACTGGTATGATCATGACCATTGAATTTATAAGTTAATATCTTTAACTTAAGTGCAAAGGTGAATTGATCAACATGTTTATAATTATTGTTTATATAAATTCTGAAATGATTATATATTTCTTTGAGATATTAATATATTTGGCCTGTAGTGCAAATATGAACTGTTGATGAATATATTTGGCCGTAGTGCAAATATGAATTGTTGAGGAATATCTTTGGCCTGTAGTGCAAAGATGAATTGTTGATGAATATCTTTGGCCCGTAGTGCAAAGATGACATGTTGTTGAATATCTTTGGCCAGTAGTGCAAAGATGAACATATGTTGAGATGAACATGACCAACTGGTGATACAAATGAATATCTTTGGCCGTAGTGCAAAGATGAAGTTATTAGCATGATTATGAACAGGAACTGTGATTTGGTATAACCATGATCTTTGATGTTTCAGGTAAAGACAGGTGATGAAAATATTCTTCGTCCTGGGTGCGAAGAAAAATTTATAGTCACAATTATGATTATGAGTTATTCATATGATTGTGGAAAGGAACTGTTGAGTGATGTTACATGGATAAAATATTGTTGGTGGATTTTTTAACATGGAGAAGATAATAGACTTTATAGTCTATTTGACTCTTCTAATGGATTGCTCGTTCCGCTGCAACTATGGTTGAAATTTTTATTATTTACCATATGTTCTAAATCTCTGATTTATTATTGATGAAGGCTATTGATAATTTAATTATCTTTAGTCATGATATTCTTTACTGAGCTAGTTGTGCTCACCCTTTTGCTTCACAATTCCTTTCAGGTAATAAGAGTGTAGCTGGGTCGAGCGGGGGTAACGGGGAAATAGAACGGTGGTCTCTAGCTGTGGATGTTCTCCCGAAGCAGTATAGAAAAGTTCATTTAGTAGTTTTATTTGGTGAATCCTATAGGGTAAGGTGTACCCAACGTTGGAAGGGTGGTTTGCCACTATCATACAAGATGTCTAACGACATACAACCTGGTGTCATCATAAGACAGGGATGTGCTCATCCACTTGCTGAGTATATATACGAGCACTACCTATATAATCTTGGTGTTTGTTTGAAGTATAATTCTCAATTAGAGACAGTAGAGATAATGATATGTCAAGAGAAGACTCACCATTGGGAAGAATATGATAGTAATTTTCTCGTTTTTCTTTGGGGTCTATTGGGTCAACCAAGAATAATTCTGTGGCCATATGATATCTATCATAACCTAGACACATGGCCTCCCATGTACGAAGGTTTCCTTGAGCACTTCCCAAAGATTCTAATTTCTAAAACAGTTTTTGACTATACCTTTATGTAAGGTGTTATTGTGAGGTGATGTCCACGGTTGGAACATGAGTCACATTTGGTATATATTTGTATCCAAATTCACAGCATATGTGTTGTTGTATTTTGCACGACAATTGTTGTAATAAAGTTGTAGTTATTTTCTGTACCATGTATTTGACGACTCAGAATGGGTTGGGTGGAATGGACCTATTTTGGGGTTGTTACATTGTATACCTATTCTGGGGGCGTCACACCTGCCGTTGCTTCAGCAATGCCTCCATGGCCCTATCAGCTTCGTCGGCCATCTTAGCCAAGCGGGCAGTCTTTTCGTCTTGGTCGTCCTGGTATCGAGTTTTAGGCGAGGTGTCTTCTACTCGTTTCCGGCCATGACCGGACTCTTTCTCTGCGGTAAACACTAGCCTTCTTTTGGCTTTGCTCCCAGCCCTCAGACGAGAATCTCCATGCGATCGTTTGGACGCCGTGCTAGCATGAACACTTAGTGCAGGTCCCAAACGGTCTTTCACAGATACTCGCGGTAATGATTCACTGGCAGCTATTGGCTGCCCCTCAGGTGTAGGTGTCCTACTCTTTCCCATGAACACCGACGTAAAATGAACAAGGTATGTGATTGAAAAATATTCAGGACACTAGAACTCAGCCCTCCTTCTAGCGCCAATGTTAACGCCAAGATCTTCTCCCACGTCTCAATCATGTAAGACGCTCTGATCCTGCACAGTTCAACAAGTCAACACCAAAAGCTTGACAAGGTTAACAATGGAGGAAAATATTCACTAGTGTCTGAGTGTGTGTGAAAGTAATAATGTGTCTAGTGTTTTGTTACCTCTTTTCCTTTTGTGATCCTTGCCCCATACGTTCCCTAGACCCGGTTTACTGTGCCACCCACTATCTCCTGACACTCCCTCTCATCTCCGGTCATTTCAGCCGAAAGCATGTAGCTTATTTTCGTACCTGCTACCACTGTTACCTCCCGCCGGTAATCGGAGTCCCATCCTCATTAATGTCATGCAGAAAGGTGACAGACATAACAGTCAACTACTACTTTTGTGATGATTACCGGTCAAAGATAGGATAAGTAACACCTTACGTAATGGGTCGATCCAATGACTAAGCCCAATAGGGTAGTCAAGTAGCGGGGTCCAATTCATTTGACCCAACATGACCAAAGTGACATAGTCCAAAGGACAAGCCCATTCGACCTGGCCCAGTATGAAAAGTATTATAGCCCAACAATATATATAAGGACCTATGAACGTACAGCTAACTATTGTAAAAGCACCCATTGAAACACAATACACTACTCCATATATATCCGACAAAAAGAGGACAATTGAGTTTCATCTTAATTAATTTATGAAATTTAAATTTTGAATGGTGATATAAATTTATTTAATTTTTAAAACAACAATTTTGTACTTAATTATACTTTTCAAGTAGTTTATATATTAACTATTATTTAATTAAAATCAATTAAATTTACATCAATCTTAAGATTTAGATGTTTATAAATTAATTAACTAAGAAAAAAAAATATAAAATGTAACTATATTTTTTTTTTTTATGAAACTGAGAGAGTATAGCTAGTATATTGTAGTATGAGTACGTGTTTAATTAATTACCTTGGAGAGAAATGAATCAGGTTTGCCAATTTTGTAGAGGACACCAACAACAGCTATCTTTTCTTTTGGCTCGTCCGTGTTTGAGTGAACCATGTGTAGTTCCATGGCGTACCTACAGTAAATTATTTATTGTCTATTTTTTTTACTTGTTTATCAATAAAAATTAATTTTGTTTTAGATCTAGAGAGAGAGAGAGAAAGGACCTTCTGCCATTGATTGTGTGCTCGGAGGGTGAGTGCCAGTGAGCTTGGCGGAGAGGATAGTCGATGCCTTTGATCTCAACTGATCCAGCATCACCAATCCAATTAACCTGCATTACATCTCACGGCAGTCATGCAATCGATATGATGAATATAAAATGCATTAATGTAAAATTTCTTTATTCCACGAAAAGAGTCTATTTGTAAAATTTATAAATTTAAAAGATATATATTTGTTTTAAATTTGCCTAAAATGTTTGGTTTAATTATATTGACATTACCATGGGACTCTTATTATAGGATGGTGTAGATGTCTGTCTGCAATCAAAAGTTGGGCCGGGCGTGCATATAGTATACATACATGTATATGTCTATGTTCGGGAGTGTTTTCCCGACCCTCTTTTGGGCTGAAGACTTGAGTCGGGTCATATGAGGTCGAGCTCGTATGTTCAGAGATGTAAGATCGGGGTCGGTTACCCGATCCCAATAGGCTGGGGCCCGTGGTCATCGTAAGGTTTGAGTTCGGGCCTATTGGGTTTGGCTATTGGTTTGGGCCTGAGCGTATGAGCAGTTCACATGCAGAGTTGGTGCGACAAGGAGTTTACGTGATTAAGGGTGTCAACCCTAATCCTACGTCAACAAGGTAACTCTGGGTGTAGTGGTGGAAAGGGATTCCACTTGCACTTCTCAAGGAGATTGTGTTGGACCCAAATATGGTAGCTAACATATTTAGGAGTTCTACTCTAATCCAAATAGGAGGATACCAAGGTGATGGGAGCTCTATAAATACAAGGCCAAGGTTACAATTAACGGGTAATATCTACTTTGAGCACTAAACATATAAACCTCCATTGTTAAACCTTGTGAACGGCATGTGCTTATTCTCACACCGGAGCTATCCCCCGGCGGTACAGCCGTCAAGCTTCTGTGTGATCTGTTATTGTGCAGGATTCAGCGCGTGGATTTTGTGATTGGACGCTCAGACGAAACTTGGCGTTAACATTGGCGCTAGAAGGAGGGGGTGCTTCTTTGCAACCACAAATACTTTTCTTCGGCAGCAATCATGACAAGTAGAGATAATATCGCTGTCTCGGAAAGGGCCAAGACCCAGCAGTCCCACCAAACAACTCAGGCGAGGGGGTCAGTGAAGGACCGACTGGGGTCTAAAATACAGGAGGTAGAAGAGTTACCGGTCCATGATCTTCGGCGGAAGCTCTTCCCCGAGAGTCAACACACGCCTCATCAAGCGAGTCAGGCCGACGAGAGGCACTCTCAAGCCCTCGTGAGGCAAGACCGGGGAGCAGGAAGCCGAGACCAACGAGAGTTTCTCTTGCAGAAGAGACTGGACCAGAATAAAGACGCCATGTTGGCGCTCCAGCTACAACAATTGGAGTTGGAGAGACAGATGGCCAACATGGTCGGTGATCAAGAAGTGAGTTCCAGAAGGCGTAGGAATCGAAGCCGGTCCCGATCGCCTCGGCGGGGAGAGGCAAGAAGAGAACAGAGCAGGCACCGGAGTCGCTCTAGAGATGGAAGGAGCAGAAGGAGGAGTCCTTCGGCCGGGCGCCGATCAGAACACCGAGGCAGGACGGGGCAGATAGAAAGGGAAGCGTCTCCTGATTATGGGAGGGACAAACCTCGATCGTCCCCTCATAAGGAAGGATCCGACCCCCTTACCCGGAGAGTGTCTGAATTAGAAAAGTTGCTAGGGACAAAAAACTCGACGGGGACATCTTCGGCAGGTTTAGGATCTCCCTTTTCGCCCGAAATCAACCGGGTGATAGCCGATCCAAAGAAGAAGATGCCCCCGATGGAGACATATGACGGATTGGGAGATCCCTACGACCATTCGGATGGATATGATCGGCTGATGTCGTACTATGGGCATTCGGATGCAGCCAAATGCCACATGTTCGCTACAACACTTAAGAAGAGTGCCAGGGAGTGGTTGGGGACCCTGGCACCAGGATCAATCGGGTCATGGAACGATCTTCGTGAAAAATTCCATGCTCGGTTCGGCAGCAACCGAAGACGAGGGAAGATCACGGCGTCCCTCATGCAGGTACGGCAGAAATCAGACGAGACCCTAAGTCAGTTCGTCAAACGATTTAGAGAGGCAGTGGGATCTGTAGCGGAGCTGAATTCCCCACAAGCACTGGGATTTTTTACGACCAGCTTAGACATCGGGAGATCTAAGAAGCTGGTAAAGGATTTGGTGATTAACCCTCCGGCAGACTTGACCGAGGCCTTTCATCGGGCAGAAGGGTTCATCGCTATAGAAGAAGCTTTGGGAAATTTCAAACCACACCAAGGATGTGCAGAGACTAACGGGTCGTGGATATGAGATCACCAAAGTCATACAAGGATGTGCAGAGACTAACGGGTCGGATAGCGACCCTACGAAGGTTCGTCTCTAAATCAGCTGAGAGGTGCCTTCCATTTTTTGACACCTTGAAAGGACCCAAGAACGAGAAAAGCTTCCAGTGGACCTCAGAATGCGAGGACGCGTTCCAAGGGATCAAACGATATCTTTCTTCGGCACCTCTGCTGATGAAACCAATCCCTTCAGAACCCCTATATCTTTATCTGGCGGCGAGTTCGATGGCAGTGGGGGCGGCATTAGTTCGGGACCAAGGAGGAAATCAGTTCCCCGTGTACTACGTCAGCCACGTACTTCGGGACGCAGAACTCCGATACCCGAACCTGGAAAAATTCGCCTATGCCTTAATCATTGCAAGCAGAAAACTTCGGCATTATTTCCAGGGTCGGGTGGTGGTGGTATACACCGATCAGCCGTTGAAGAAAATTCTACACCGACCTGAGGTTTCTGGAAGACTGGCGGCATGGGCAATGGAGCTAACACAGTTCGCGATAGAGTATCATCCCCGAACGGCAATCAAAGGGCAGACGCTAGCAGACTTCGTCGTGGAATGTTCGTTTTCGGAGCCAGATGTGGGATCGGTGGCCGAAACACAACCCATAAAGACTTCATGGACACTATATGTCGATGGCTCGTCAACGTCAGACATCAGTGGTGCAGGGGTCATACTGACGAGCCCCGAAGGATTCAAGGTCCAACAAGCTATTCGATTTAAGTTCAGAGCGACCAACAACGAAGCAGAATATGAGGCCATTCTAGCCGGGTTAAAATTGGCCCGAAGCCTAGAAGTACAAAACTTGGTCATCTACAGTGACTCGCAGCTGGTCGTCAAACAGATATCGGGAGAGTATGCGGCTCGGGGGGCGAGAATGACGAAGTACTTAGCTGAGACAAAGAATAAACTGACATACTTCCACACGGTCAGCTGTCAGGGAATTGACCGATCCGACAATACAATAGCAGATGCCCTGGCCAGACTGGCGACAACCGATGCCAACTCCTTTAACGGTTCGGTATATCTAGAGACATTGGAGCAGCCTAGTGTCTCAAAAGAGGAGACATTATGTGTTGATCGGCTAGACTGTTGGCTTACGCCCTACATCTATTATCTGGCTGACGGAACCTTACCATCAGACCGCATCCTAGCAAGAAAGATCAAGCATCGAAGTTCGAATTTTGTACTGATTGATGGAGATTTGTATCGAAGGGCCTTCAGCTCTCCCTTACTTAAATGTTTAACACCGTCAGAGGCAATCTACGCACTTCGGGAGGTACATGAAGGGATCTGTGGAGATCACATGGGCGCCAAGTCACTGGCGAATAAAATTCTAAGACAGGGGTATTACTGGCCAACCATTTACACAGAGGCCAAGGAACTCGTCAAAAAATGTCCCAAGTGTCAACTGAACAGCAACATCCCGCATCAACCCCCCGAAGAACTCTACTCGGTCTTATCCCCGATCCCCTTCGCAGTATGGAGAATCGACATCCTAGGACCTCTGCCGAAGGCCAAAGGGCAAGTCAGCTTTATAATAGTGGCTATCGATTACATGACAAAGTGGGTCGAAGCCAAACCACTGCAGAAGATTACCGAACAGGAATGTCTTAAATTTGTGAAAGAAGGAATAGTTTATCGGTTCGGCATCCCGATGGCTGTAGTATCGGATAACGGTAGACAGTTCGTGGGGTCAAAATTTGAAAGCTTCCTGAAAGAATTGGGAATTCAACACCGGAAGACCTCGGTTGCCCATCCTCAGTCAAACGGTCAAGTGGAAGTGACAAATCGAACCCTACTCAACGGCATAAAAAGAAGATTGGATGAACTGAAGGGTCGGTGGCCCGAGGAACTGCTTAGCGTTTTGTGGGCATACCGGACGACCCCAAGGACAACAACTGGAGACTCCCCCTTCCGTCTGGCCTATGGGACCGATGCACTCATACCGGTAGAGATTGGGTCACCCACCCTTCGGGTCAGCCAGTTCAAAGAACTATACAACGATGAAGGTTTGAAAATGAATCTGGATCTGCTAGATGAAGCTCGTGACGCCGCGGTGTTGAGGTTGGCCATTTATCAGCAGAAGACAGCCCGACATTACAACCAGAAGGTGAAGTTGAGGAGGTTCGAGATAGGAGATTTGGTGCTTCGGGAGGCAGAGGCGTCAACTCCCCAGAACACAGGAAAGTTAATGCCTAACTGGGAGGGGCCTTATGAGATATTAGAAGTGCCGAAGCCAGGGACTTACCGGCTTCGAGCAATGGATGGGTCGGAAGTAAAGAATACATGGCATGCTGGAAGACTTAGGAGATATTACCAGTAAATACATGCCTGTTCTTTCCTGATAACGGTGTAATTTATGCGATTTATCAATGAAATGAAAACTTCTCTCAAGAGAAACGTTTGTACTTCGTTTTAATCTTGCACTGCTTTACCGATCAGATAAGCTTCGAGCGTGAAACGATCAGACGGTCCTAAAAAACTTAACTGATCGATAAACGCCACAAGTGTAACTGATCGACAAAGATACACGTCCGATCAGACAAGCTTCGAGCGTGAAACGATCAGACGGTCCTAAAAAACTTAACTGATCGATAAACGCCACAAGTGTAACTGGTCGACAAAGATACACGTCCGATCAGACAAGCTTCGAGCGTAAAACAACCAGACAGTCCGAAAGAACTTAACTGGCTGATAAAACGCCACAAGTATAACTGATCGATAAAAGTTACCTATCCGAGACAGTACACTTTAGACGAAAATGGACCAGACGGTCAGAAATGACCTAACTGGGCGATAAAAATAAAGTTAAACTGATCGAGATAACTACTTAGAAATCTTTTGTCTCCATTCGTATTATAAAGGTTTTACAATTCCCGATCAGATAGGTTTCGGGTACATACACCGTCGGCCTCTCTGGTCAGGTTGAATTACAAAACTTAAAAAAAAAAAACAGGGAAATTACAAGTATGAACAAATTCAAGAAAAAATTAAGGGGAACCAGCATCGGCTTCGGCCTCGGACTCCTCGTCGGAAGAATCAAGGATCGAGGCGTCCAAACCAGCATCAACAAGCTTCGCTCGGGCCTTCTCCCGATAAGCTTCAACACCCTCGGCAAACTGGGTCATAATCTTATCGGTCAGGGCAGGCGATTCTTCGTATTCCCTGATGGCAGCCTGTTTGATGATGGCCTGTTCGGCCATCAAAGTGTTGTTCGCGTGGATCAAGTTACTCAGCTGAGCGTGAACCCCCGCGAACTTCCCTTCGATGACCTGAAGGTTTCCCACCAAGGTCCTATTCTCTTCGACCAGAAGTTCCTTATCCTGCACCAGCTTTTTGGCATGATCGTTGAGACCGACGAACTCATGTTGAAGTAGGGAATTTTGTTCTTCGAGTTCGCCAATCCGGCGATTAGCCTGGGATACTTTATTATGGGTATCCGCATGGAGATCCCGCTCCCTCTTCAGCTCCGAATCCCGACCCGATAATTCGGCCTGGAGAAGCTCCACGTCGGTTCTTAGCTGGACCTCTCTCTTGGTAGATCGGGCAAGGGGAGCGATAGCTCGAGCAAGGATAGCGTTGGCCTAAATACATAGGCGAATTGGTCAGACAGCAAAAAAAAAAAAATGAATGAAGACATATATACAAATGAGGATAAATACCTGAGTCTGGGCTCGGAGATAGGTAACCAGAAAATCCTCTGACTAAAAGTTCTTGAACCGTTCATCATCACCGGAAAGCCTGAATTGATCAAGCAAATGGAAAGGGAATATGTCAGCTGGGCTCTTCGGCCAGCAGGTGGTTGGGGATCCTCCGGAAGAGCTAGCCTTGGACTTCGGGGAAGAAGCATTGATCGGGGCAACGACTTCCTCGGCATGGGAGGGCCCCTCGACCAACCGCGGCTTCTTCGAAGCGGGTTCCAAAAGCTGATCTTCAGTACCCTCCGAATCTTCGGCCACCGTCACTATGATCGGAGGTGGAGGAGTTGATTTCAGAGCAGGCTTCGGCGGGGGCGCAACGATGGCCTTGGGAGGAGCTCGAACAGAAGGTCTTTTCTTCGACTTCTTTAGTAAAGCCATCTTGTCGGCCCCCTTCATCTACAACACACTTTTCGTGGAAGCATCAGCCTTGGAAGGTTCGGGAAGAGGGCCGGTTGACGAACCGACAGACATTTCGGCAATTAGAACAGCCTCGTCTGAAGGAGAGTCATCAGCGGCTGGGAGATGGATTGGCTCGACAAGGATCGGCAGTGGGGACAGGGCCTCTTCAGTATTGTTTGGCTTGAAGATGGTCACTACAACATAAAATAAAAGGATCATTATGAAAATCGAAGCAAAAGATCGGGTGAATAAGAAAACAAGGTCGGATAAATTAACTTACAGCCGTGTTCGTAGAGCCAGGATTCGTTGGACACGATTCCTAGACCCCAATTAGTCCGCCTCAGAAGGGCGTAAAACTTCTTGAAGGCTGCCGAACGACTCTTCGGAAATTTGTTGACCTTCATGGGGACATCTTCGGGACCGGCCCAGTTGGGGAGAAGGTTAAGATCGATTCCCCTCATGAAGAACCATTGTGAATGCCACCCCTTGTTGCTGGATGGGGTCTTCACGAAGGTGTCCCGTCCAGGAACACGGTTCAGATGGCGAAGGCCGGGCTCCTTTGACCGACCCACCGAGAACAGGACGAAGAAGAAATCCAGCCTGGGGGTGATGCCAGCCTCCTGGCAAAGGGCGATGAAGCTGATCAGCTGGATATAGGAGTTGGGAGCCAGCTGGGAGAACCCGATCCCTACCAGGCAGAGGAAAGAAGAGATGAATTCGTGGAGGGGGAACCGAACCCCGTACCTTAGGGCATACAGATGGACGGCTACCCATTCGCCCTCGGGTCGGTGGTACATCCTCTCGCTGGCCTCGGGAACCCGAAGCTTGTATTCTTTGGGGATGTTGAATAAAGTTTGGATGTCCGACAGTTGAGAGTGGGTGATGGAAGATTTGGTGTTGATGACAGCGTAGTCGGTTTCCGAAGCGTAGAGTTGGCGAATTCTGGTTTCGGCGTTCTCCACGGAGAGTTCGACCGGAGTAGCCTCCAGCTCGATTTGGAGAAGGTCACCGGAGTTAAGAGTGGGAGTGCCGGCTGCTATGGTTGGTGTGGGACGAGGATCGCTGGAATCAGCCATTTATGGTGGTTTGAAGGGAAGAGAGGTACAAGACAAAAGCTTAGTGGAGAAATGGCACGGACTGAAGAAATCTGGAAAAATGAGTGTCTCGCCGGAAATCGCTCTTGCCGGAAAAGTTTGACAGAGATTCAAAATATTAAAGGCTCGAAAAAGTGACGCTGCTGAATGTTGGGGGGCTTATATAGCCCGCCTGGCACGGCTTCCAAAGGCGGCTATTTATGGCAGGTGGACCCAGTTATGAGAAAACGTGTACTAGCTCGCGGACCGAGGAGAAACCGTTTGGGTTCCCGAGACAACTCATCGTTATGGCGTGACTATCAGAATTCATGTCCTTTCAAGTCTCGTGTCATAAATATCTTATAACAAGAGACTGGGGGGCAATGTTCGAGAGTATTTTCCCGACCCTCTTTTGGGCTGAAGGCTTGAGTCGGGTCATAGGAGGTCGGGCTCGTATGTTCAGAGATGTAAGATCGGGGTCGGTTACCCGATCCCAATAGGCTGGGGCCCGTGGTCATCGTAAGGTTTGAGTTCGGGCATATTGGGTTTGGCTATTGGTTTGGGCCTGAGCGTATGAGCAGTTCACATGCAGAGTTGGTGCGACAAGGCGTTTACGTGATTAAAGGTGTCAACCCTAATCCTACGTCAACAAGGTAACTCTGGGTGTAGTGGTGGAAAGGGATTCCACTTGCACTTCTCAAGGAGATTGTGTTGGACCCAAATATGGTAGCTAACATATTTAGGAGTCCTACTCTAATCCAAAGAGGAGGATACAAAGGTGATGGGAGCTCTATAAATACAAGGCAAATGTTACAATTAACGGGTAATATCTACTTTGAGCACTAAACATATAAACCTCCATTGTTAAACCTTGTGAACGGCCTGTGCTTATTCTCACACCGGAGCTATCCCCCGGCGGTACGGCCGTCAAGCTTCTGTGTGATCTGTTATTGTGCAGGATTCAGCGCGTGGATTTTGTGATTGGACGTGCAGACGAAACTTGGCGTTAACAGTCTAGATTTTCATAAGAACAAGGGTACAGAAAGATGAAAAGAAATGGAATGGAAGAAAATCTTACAGCTATGTCATGGCCTCTGTTGATGACAGTTGCATTACAAGGCTTGTAATGCTTCTTGAGCTCCTCTGACCGGGGAATGATTTCCACTCTTTGGCTTGACATATCAATGGGAGACTGCATTTCTCCTTGGTTACATTTCTCCCATTCTTTCTTTATTTCCCCCCAATGTTTTGGTCCCTTCTTGCCCCCTTTCCCATAATCAAACTCTCGCTCATCCTCTGCACCCAGAACATTCATATAAGACATTCAAAATACAATCAAATTTGAATTGATCGTCAAATTTTAATTAATTAAATTTCAATTTCATAGAACGTACTGCAGATGTGCTTTCAGCTCTAATTCAAGAAATATAGTATTGATTTGCCAAACACGTACGGTTATAATCGATCAAACAAAAAAGTTGCCACATTCATTAAACTATATATAAATCAAACAACCCGAAAGAAAGAAAGAAAGAAAGAAAGCAAAAAAAACAAAAGAAGAATAATGTAATTAGATGAATTACCAACTTCTTGAGCTTTAATTGTTGTTGTAGGCAAGAGAAGAAGCAAAATAAGAAGAGACCCAAAAATCAAAGTAGTGGATTTCATTTGTCTATGAAGTTGCAGACACTTTCTCTTGTATAAGAGGGTTTTCTTTATAAATATAATTAATTTCGTTAATTAATTATTGCTATAACTTTACAAGGGTCATATGTATTTATATAGATACGGTGCTGGGATGGGAAGTTTCCAGCTGCTTGGAGTTTCTTGGAACCAAGAGATCGATGGTGTATGAACATAAGAAAATTAAATTGGAAAAAAATGATAAGAGTCAGAAGGAGTCGAAAGCCAAATTTCCCAAGCTTCTTCCTAGTGCTTATTGGCAACAAGCGGAAAGTTGAAGGGCCAGTAGAGCAAGAAAACAAGTATATAAACTACGCCAACTTGATAAATATTAAGTGTCAAAAAAGAATTGTTATACCGCAATAAAAATAATATTATCTTCACCAGATACAGTCTTATATTTATATAAATTCTCGTCAATTTGTTTTCCATAATTTCGGAACTTAATTTAATTTGGAAATAAAATATATATATATATGAAAATGATTCATAACAAGTATTTGCTATGGATAAAAAATAGACAAATAACATCATAATCATCCATTGCAATAATCAAGGGCGTGAATTAAAAAAGAAAAAACGCCTTCTGCTAGTTGAAGTAGCGGACGCTCTAAAAGAAAGTTTGGGACCAAATTGCCCATGGCACATCCGCTAGTTCAACTAGTGTACGACTACTTTCGACCAAAAACCAAACCCCCAAATCCTGATATGTGACGCTCCCAAAATTAGGTATACATCACCCATCTTGGGTCGTCAGATACATGATTCAGAATACAAATACAAATTACTAATACAACTGTCGTGTACAATACGACAAAATATAAACTGTGAGTTTGAATACAAATATTGTCTTCTAGAGAGTATTCATACTCAAAAGGAGTCCTCATTACAATTATTATCACACTATTACATAGTGAGGACTACTAATACTATCATCTGGTCCATTACTCCGTTCCCCGACCCGTCCCAGCTATATTCTCATTTCCTGAAGAGAACAGTGAAAGAAAGGGTGAGCTCAACTAGCCCAGTAAGAAATATTATGACTAAGATAATGCAGAATAAATTATCATTATCCTTCAACAGTGTTAAACTAATAAAATATAACGAACATCAAGTTTAACTGCAGTAGAACAAGCAATCCATTAAAAGAGTCAAGTAGAAAATAAAATCTACTATCTTCTATGATTTAAAAGATTTTTCAACACTGTTATCGCTGAGACTCAGCTTAATAAAATAATCCACATCATCGAATCACCCCTGCACTACAACCAAGGATATTCGTGTATTCATTAATGGTCATGATCATGCCAACAACTGTCCATCAATGCACTACGGGCCAATGAGGACTTTTATCATATCATTTGTAACATTACTGTAAGACCCCAACTTATTAATGAATAAAATCAAATTTTCTCTAAATATTATTGTGAATAATAAGGGGGTTAATTTGATATAATACTTTGGTTATGGGTGAAATGTGCAAATTTTGCAAAATAAGCAAGTGGTTATAAAATATTTATTTTTGGTCGGTGAATATTCGGTTGGTCGTGGAATATTCTTGCTGTCGGGGAATATTCGTACGACGACGCAGCCATGTGTGGGCCCCATAACGGAAAGCGATTGGATGAAGAAAACGACAAGTATAAGTTGTTTATAAATAACGGCGTAGTTGTTACCGTTAATACTGTTGGAATACCCGGTGGTTAAAATACAGTAGCACACGGTATTGCACCAATTATTGATTCTTACGTAAGAAGGCACTACTCAATAATTGTTACAGTAGTTATTATTCAATATTTTATTTTATTGATTCAATAATTGCTGCGTTGATATTTTATATTATTGTTGTTTCAATAATTGTTGCTGCACAGTATTTTCATTTATCAGATCAATAATTCATATTATTTGAATAATATTATTAGATAACATTATTGGCAATGTCTAGAAAGTTCTGTCTAAGGAGAGGTTTGGTCATCTAATTGCGCGCCAGTAAGGAGAAATCCTTATTGGAAAGCCCCCTCTTTCCTGGGAACGGCCTGGTTGTCATAAATGTGATTCTGTAATATTATTTGTGAATAATTAATTATTGATTCATATGATAAGGAAATATTTATTTTATGTGGATATAAATGAGGGATATATTTTTGTGGTTAAAAATGAAGGAGTTAATGTTGAGGTTTTTATCAGTATTTTTGTCGGAATGGAGGTATTAAAAATCAGGGTTTTTGAGATATTTTGCGGGGGTTATAATTTTTAATCCGACCGTTGGATCGTGGTAATTTTTGGATATGTTATACATATATAAGTTGAGTATATGTCCACAAATTTTGAACCGTTAAAAATGAACGTATGATTTATTATGAATTTTACAAGATGACTGGTTCAGAAATTGTTGAATTTTCGGAGTTTATCATTTTGATGGAAAATTCTAGAATTGGTGGGCCCCACTTGTGGTTGGTGAAGAAATGTGCTGAATTATATTTCAAATGTGGTAGGTGGGAATAGTAGCAGGTAAAGCCATCAGGTTGCAGGTCAAACCTACCAAAATTTTCCTATAAATAGAGGGCTAAGTTAGAATTGAAAATTACACCAGAAACAAGTTTTCTCTCTTTCTCTCTCTAGATTATTGAGTGTATTTTGTGAGTATTTAGATACTTTGAGAGTTTCTATTCATCAGAGCAAGTTTCTTTCAGCCTTATACCGGTATTCCGACCAGAAGTACTGATATTTTGAGGTAAGGGATATTATTTTCTTCTTAATGATATTATTTTCTTCAATATCATTATGCTGAAATATTGATATGAGTTTTTATCAAATTTGGAACTTTTTGTGTCGGGGGTTACTATTCACGTATACGGCACTATTCACGTATACGGCACTATTCACGAATACGGCACTATTCACCGAAAAATAAAATTTTCCCTTTTTGTCCAAGATGTCTATTATGGTTACTATCTTTGATTGTATCCATGTTTTGATCTTTATTTTTGAATTCTGCTTCACAATTGATTATTATGAAGTATTATTGATCTTGGATAAACTGTTATACGAATCCCTACTATTTGTCCTTCTGTCTCATTGGATTCGTTCTCTTTAAGATATTTTTCATCATCCTCAGTCCTAAATGATGATATTACTGAATATCTTTGGCCTGTAGTGCAAAGATGTATAATTACTTGATGAATATCTTTGGCCTGTAGTGCAAAGATGAACAGGTGTTGAGATGAACATGACCGACTGATGATACAAATGAATATCTTTGGCCTGTAGTGCAAAGATGAATATTTGGTTAAAGATGATTATTAATTGATGTTACAGGGATAAAATATTGATGATGGACTTTTAAATCTTAGAAGATAGTAGAATTCTTTCTCTACTTGACTCTTCTAATGGTTTGCTGTTTCCGCTGCAGTTGTTGATCTAAAACTTGTTGTCGATTATATTTTATCAGATTTTTCCCTGTTGAAGACTAACGATAATTTGTTGTATATTATCTTAGTCATAATATTCTTTACTGGGCTAGTTGAGCTCACCCTTTTCCTTTTTGTTCCATTTTTCTTCTCAGGAGGTGAGAACATAGCAGGATCTAGTCGGGGTATGGAGTGATGGTTCTAGAAAGATGTATTAGCAGTCCTCACTATTTCTGTAAAATAGTGTTTGAATAATTGTAATGAGGATTTATTTGAGTGTGGATATTGTCTAGAAGACAATATTTGTATTTAAACTCACAGTATGTGTTGTCGTATTTTGCACGACAATTGTATTATTGAAGTTGTAGTTTGCTTTCTGTACCATGTATTTGGCGACTCAGAATGGGTGTTGTATACCTATTTTGGGGGCGTCACAGTTGGTATCAGAGCTTAGGGATACTGTTGATCACCTGGCTGAGATGTGTGAGACAAGTTGGTATCAGAGCTTAGGGATATGATCCCTGGCTGAGATGTGAGACAAGAACTAGGAGGGGAGAGACGGGGAATTCCTTCGCTAGTATGACCTGACTAAGTTTATTTGGTGTTTATTTGGTCGGTCAGAGTATAGGGATAATATATGACATGACTATTAACCCTTGTTTTATGGCAGTATTTAAGAATGGCAGCTGAGAACGTTAATAATGGAGTAAATCAGACCGTGGAGACACCTTTGATCACCACCCAGGGGAACGTGCAACAGGAAGGCAATATTCCTCCTGTAAACAACGTTACCGAGCAAACGATGAATGATGGAATGTTTAGGAGCTTTTTGCAGTTCATGCAAAATCAGACGAGGGAGACTCGTGTGCAGAATACGGGTGGAAATGATAACAACGCGCGGTTTGTCACAGCTAAGCAGTTCAAAGAATTGGGACCACCAGAATTTAAGGGAAAGCCGGATCCGATCATGGCGGAAACGTGGGTCAAGCAAATTACCAAGATATTTGATGTCTTGGGATGCACGGAGGAACAGAAGGTTCCATTCGCCACATTTATGTTCCGCGGTGAGGCAGACTACTGGTGGGAGTCTGTGAAGCGTACCCAGCCTGACGCACTCAACATGTCCTGGGAAACATTTCAAAAACTGTTCAATGACAAGTACTTTCCTGAAAGTATTCGTCATATGAAGGAGGTTGAGTTTATTAGACTGGAACAAAACAACATGACGGTGTCCCAGTACGAGGCGAAGTTTGCAGAGTTATCCAGGTTTGCACCTCATTTGGTCGAAAATGAGGAACGAATGACAAGGATGTTTCTGAGAGGTCTAAAACCCGAGATTCGGCAATATCTTATCTCTCATAAATTTTCTTTATATTCAGATGTTGTAAACAGGGCTCAATTATTAGAGCGAGATAATGAGTATGTGCAACCGAGGGACCACAACCAGGGTCATACCGGTGGCGGCAGTCATCGAAACAATGAAAACCAGCAGGGAGGAAAATATTCGGACAAAAGCGGTAACCACTCTGGTGGTAATCGTGGTCGTGATAATAGAAGGAGCGAGTCGGGAGGAGATTTCAAGAAGAGAAGGTACAACAATGATAACGTGAAGACGTCAGCACAAACATCAACTGTTTCTAGGGGAGGAGAACGACCACCGGTCGTATGTTACAAATGTGGGAAAGAGGGACATATCAGCCCAAACTGCCCACAACAATCCAAGGTATGTTATAACTGTGGAAAGGAAGGTCATATAGCTCGAGAGTGTTCTGTAGCAAAACCAAGTTCAGCGGGGATGGTGACTCCAAAAGTTATCCCGGATAAGTCGAAATCAGCGGTTCCTGGAAGGGCGTTTGTCGTTACTGGCCAAAACGCGAGAAACCCGAACGAGGTGATCACGGGTAAGCTAATCTTGAATTCTTGCGAAGTTTATACTTTACTAGATACCGGTTCTACCCATTCTTTTATCTCTCCTGCTTGTGCTCAACGTTTAAACTTGACTCCGGAGAAATTGGACTTTAACTTATCTGTTGAAACTCCGTTGGGTGAAACCTTCGTTACATCTACAGTTTATAAATCTTGCATGATCCAAGTTGGCACTATCACATTACCTGTTGATCTTATCTCTTTAAAGATACTTGCTTTTGATGTGATTTTAGGAATTGATTGGTTAACCACTCATCATGCTAAAATTGATTGTTTTCGTAAGGTTGTTAGTTTTCATATTCCTAACCAACCTGTCATACGAATTCAAACTACTAAACCACTAAAATCAGTCACTGTCATATCAAGCCACAAAGCTATTCGTTTATTGAAAAACGGATGTCAAGCTTTCTTAGCCCATGTTATGGATTTGAACAAAGACAAGTCAGATTTGAATAATATTTCTATTGTTAGAGAATTTTCCGATGTATTTCCTGAAGAACTTCCTGGTCTACCCCCAGAACGTGAAGTTGAATTCTTTATTGACCTTGAACCCGGTACAAAGCTTATTTCTAAAATCTCATATCAAATGGCTCCTATTGAACTTCAGGAGTTAAAAACCTAACTGTAGAAGTTTGTACCCGAGCCTTTATCTGGTAATTTCTTTTGTGGAATGCACTGAAGCCAGACTCTCCGTAGGGGATGCCATATTCGTGCGGTAGTAAACTGATAGGTGTCATTGTGACGTACTATCCAAGATTGGGATATGAGTCACAGTTGAGAGCAACCTAAGTCAGTAATCGAAGTACGTAGCTTTCTGGTTATTATCAGAGATTCGTAAAAGGATTTTCTCGAATCGCTACTCCGTTAACTCAGCTGACTCGGAAAGATACAAAATTCGTATGGAGTGAGGAATGCGAGAAGAGTTTCCAAGAACTCAAGAGGAGACTCATTTCGGCACCTGTTTTGACAATACCATCTGGTTCGGATGGATTTGTTATCTACAGCGATGCTTCAGGCAAAGGGTTAGGATGTGTTCTCATGCAACATGGGAAAGTCATAGCCTATGCCTCACGACAACTCAAAGAATATGAGAGGAATTATCCTACTCATGATTTGGAGTTGGCAGCAGTCGTTTTTGCGTTGAAGATCTGGAGACACTACCTGTATGGGGAGAAAGTGGAGATCTATACAGATCATAAAAGCCTCAAATATTTCTTCACCCAAAAGGAACTCAACATGCGGCAACGACGTTGGCTTGAGCTGTTGAAAGATTACGATCATACCATCCAATACCATCCTGGAAAAGCAAACGTAGTAGCTGACGCATTGAGTAGAAGATCATATGCGGGTACGAGTGCAATGTTTTTAACACAAAGGCCCATTTTGTATGACTTGCAAAGGATGGAGATAGAGATGAAGGCTCCAAGTACCCACATGATGATATCAAATATACGAGTAGAACCGACTTTAATCGATAAAGTTAAAGCTGCTCAAGCTACGGATATAGAGCTGATGCGTATGAAGAAGAAAGTGCAAGAAGGTGCTATTCCAGAAGCAAGAATCGATGAAGAAGGAATACTTCGAGTCAACTCCAGACTTTGTGTTCCTAACGATTTTGACTTGAAGCATAGAATAATGATGGAGGCACACAACACACCGTTTGCAATCCATCCTGGGAGTACCAAAATGTATCACGATCTTCGACATACATTTTGGTGGAGCAATATGAAAAGAGAGATCGCGGAGTTTATCTCGAGATGTTTAACTTGTCAACGTGTAAAAGCGGAGCATCAAGTACCAAAGGGTCCATTGCAACCACTTGAGATTCCGAAATGGAAGTGGGAACACATTACTATGGATTTTGTTACAGGTCTTCCCAAGGTTTCTCAAGGCATAGATGCGATTTGGGTTATTGTTGATAGATTAACCAAGTCCGCTCATTTCTTGCCGATACGTGAGACTTATTCCCTTGAACGTCTTGCTAGTATGTACGTGAACGAGATTGTGAGATTGCATGGCATGCCAGTATCCATAGTTTCGGATCGTGACCCAAGATTCACTTCACGATTTTGGGTTAGCTTGCAGAAAGCTATGGGCACGGATTTACGATTCAGTTCAGCATACCATCCTCAAACGGACGGACAATCAGAGAGGACTATTCAAACTCTTGAAGATCTATTAAGACTTTGTGTCTTAGATCTCAAAGGGAGTTGGGATAAGTACCTACCATTGGTGGAATTCTCCTACAACAACAGTTATCAGGCGAGCATAGGTATGGCTCCATTTGAGGCGTTGTATGGAAGAAAATGTCGTTCTCCAGTATGCTGGGACGAGGTGGGTGAAGCAACATTGTTGGGACCAGAATTGGTACGCATTACTACAGAGAAGATCCAAACGATTCGACAACGTATACAAACGGCACAGGATCGACAAAAGAGTTATGCGGATCTTCATCGGAAGGACGTGGAATTTAATATTGGGGATCATGTATTGTTACGTGTTGCACCATGGAAGGGAGTTACAAGATTTGGGAAGAGAGGAAAGCTCAATCCAAGATTTGTTGGTCCATTTGAGATTCTTGAGCGAATAGGAAATGTGGCATATAGACTCGCATTACCTCCAAGCATGTCTCGTGTTCATAATGTTTTTCACATATCTATGCTTCGTAAATATGTTAAAGACCCGAACCACATTATTGAGTTAGAACCAGACGAGATAGCTGAAGATTTAACGTACGAGGAGGTACCTGTTAAGATCTTGGATAGGAAAGAGCATGTCCTACGCACGAAGGTTATACCACAAGTTAAGGTTTTGTGGAGAAACCATGCTATTGAAGAAATGACCTGGGAGTTGGAATCAGAAATGAAAGCGAGGTATCCTCACCTTTTTGAAACATCAGGTACGTACGTCAATTTCGAGGACGAAATTTCATAAGGAGGGGAGGTTGTAAGACCCCAACTTATTAATGAATAAAATCAAATTTTCTCTAAATATTATTGTGAATAATAAGGGGTTAATTTGATATAATACTTTGGTTATGGGTGAAATGTGCAAATTTTGCAAAATAAGCAAGTGGTTATAAAATATTTATTTTTGGTCGGTGAATATTCGGTTGGTCGTGGAATATTCTTGCTGTCGGGGAATATTCGTACGACGACGCAGCCTTGTGTGGGCCCCATAACGGAAAGCGATTGGATGAAGAAAACGACAAGTATAAGTTGTTTATAAATAACGGCGTAGTTGTTACCGTTAATACTGTTGGAATACCCGGTGGTTAAAATACAGTAGCACACGGTATTGCACCAATTATTGATTCTTACGTAAGAAGGCACTACTCAATAATTGTTACAGTAGTTATTATTCAATATTTTATTTTATTGATTCAATAATTGCTGCGTTGATATTTTATATTATTGTTGTTTCAATAATTGTTGCTGCACAGTATTTTCATTTATCAGATCAATAATTCATATTATTTGAATAATATTATTAGATAACATTATTGGCAATGTCTAGAAAGTTCTGTCTAAGGAGAGGTTTGGTCATCTAATTGCGCGCCAGTAAGGAGAAATCCTTATTGGAAAGCCCCCTCTTTCCTGGGAACGGCCTGGTTGTCATAAATGTGATTCTGTAATATTATTTGTGAATAATTAATTATTGATTCATATGATAAGGAAATATTTATTTTATGTGGATATAAATGAGGGATATATTTTTGTGGTTAAAAATGAAGGAGTTAATGTTGAGGTTTTTATCAGTATTTTTGTCGGAATGGAGGTATTAAAAATCAGGGTTTTTGAGATATTTGCGGGGGTTATAATTTTTAATCCGACCGTTGGATCGTGGTAATTTTTGGATATGTTATACATATATAAGTTGAGTATATGTCCACAAATTTTGAACCGTTAAAAATGAACGTATGATTTATTATGAATTTTACAAGATGACTGGTTCAGAAATTGTTGAATTTTCGGAGTTTATCATTTTGGTGGAAAATTCTAGAATTGGTGGGCCCCACTTGTGGTTGGTGAAGAAATGTGCTGAATTATATTTCAAATGTGGTAGGTGGGAATAGTAGCAGGTAAAGCCATCAGGTTGCAGGTCAAACCTACCAAAATTTTCCTATAAATAGAGGGCTAAGTTAGAATTGAAAATTACACCAGAAACAAGTTTTCTCTCTTTCTCTCTCTAGATTATTGAGTGTATTTTGTGAGTATTTAGATACTTTGAGAGTTTCTATTCATCAGAGCAAGTTTCTTTCAGCCTTATACCGGTATTCCGACCAGAAGTACTGATATTTTGAGGTAAGGGATATTATTTTCTTCTTAATGATATTATTTTCTTCAATATCATTATGCTGAAATATTGATATGAGTTTTTATCAAATTTGGAACTTTTTGTGTCGGGGGTTACTATTCACGTATACGGCACTATTCACGTATACGGCACTATTCACGAATACGGCACTATTCACCGAAAAATAAAATTTTCCCTTTTTGTCCAAGATGTCTATTATGGTTACTATCTTTGATTGTATCCATGTTTTGATCTTTATTTTTGAATTCTGCTTCACAATTGATTATTATGAAGTATTATTGATCTTGGATAAACTGTTATACGAATCCCTACTATTTGTCCTTCTGTCTCATTGGATTCGTTCTCTTTAAGATATTTTTCATCATCCTCAGTCCTAAATGATGATATTACTGAATATCTTTGGCCTGTAGTGCAAAGATGTATAATTACTTGATGAATATCTTTGGCCTGTAGTGCAAAGATGAACAGGTGTTGAGATGAACATGACCGACTGATGATACAAATGAATATCTTTGGCCTGTAGTGCAAAGATGAATATTTGGTTAAAGATGATTATTAATTGATGTTACAGGGATAAAATATTGATGATGGACTTTTAAATCTTAGAAGATAGTAGAATTCTTTCTCTACTTGACTCTTCTAATGGTTTGCTGTTTCCGCTGCAGTTGTTGATCTAAAACTTGTTGTCGATTATATTTTATCAGATTTTTCCCTGTTGAAGACTAACGATAATTTGTTGTATATTATCTTAGTCATAATATTCTTTACTGGGCTAGTTGAGCTCACCCTTTTCCTTTTTGTTCCATTTTTCTTCTCAGGAGGTGAGAACATAGCAGGATCTAGTCGGGGTATGGAGTAATGGTTCTAGAAAGATGTATTAGCAGTCCTCACTATTTCTGTAAAATAGTGTTTGAATAATTGTAATGAGGATTTATTTGAGTGTGGATATTGTCTAGAAGACAATATTTGTATTTAAACTCACAGTATGTGTTGTCGTATTTTGCACGACAATTGTATTATTGAAGTTGTAGTTTGCTTTCTGTACCATGTATTTGGCGACTCAGAATGGGTGTTGTATACCTATTCTGGGGGCGTCACAAATGCTTAGAAGAATATTTTTATAAAAAAATACTGGATGAAACGCAATTATCAAGGATATTCCACAAATTTCATGGAGTATAGAAGTCAAAACTTAACCAACTGAGTATAATAAAGAATGAAATAACAAAAGAAATCACCATGCATGCGATAGACCGCACAGACAGGTTATTCCAACAGAATAATAAATAATGGAACCAGGTCCAGCGTAAAACGCACAGACAGGATATTCCAACAGAATAATAATAAAGAAGGAACCAGGTCCGGTGTAAAACACACAGACAGGATGTTCCAACAGAATAATAATAAAGACGGAACCAGGTCCGGTGTAAAACACACAGACAGGATGTTCCAACAGAATAATAGAAGAATGTCACCAAGTATAGGGTAGACCGCGTATACAGGTTATTCCAACAGAATAATAAGAAATGGAATAACAACAGTTCTCTTCATGAATAAGAAAGAATAACGCCCCTTACCGTTTTAAAGAAGAACTGAAATAAGGAAGTAGTTAAGTAGCAGAATACTTTTCTTCTCTCTCTCTATAGTTTCTCTCTCTAGAGTTCAGTGAATTCGTAAGAAATAATGAAGGAATGAGCTGCTATTTATAGAAAAATAGAATGCATAGTAACTAATCCATGAACGGTCCAGATTGATTACTTTAATCTGACGGTCCATATTTAAAGAAAAATCTTTTAAATAAAATATAATATATTCTATTTATAGAATAACTTTAATAAAGTATTCCGTTTTATATAAAAAGATGTTTCTGTTTTATTACGTTAATAATACGAAAAAAATAAAACTTCATTATCGCTAAATAATTCATATTATTAACTGACAATAATTGAATCAAACTGAGTGACTTCTCACATAAGCATTAATAATCAATACCGTGTGCTACTATGCAACCACACGTATTACTGTACTTTTACTACCGAGTAGTTCAATAGTATTAATGGTAAAACTTTCGCCGTTATTTTGAATAAAATATTTTTATCGTTTTCTCAATCCGACAATAATTCTGTTGTGGGGTCCACCAATGATTGTGCCGTTGTACGAATATTCCCTGTTAAAACGAATATTCCCCGACCAATCGAATATTATATAACAACTTGCGTACTTTACAAATTTTATAAATATTACCCACAACTATAACATTATATCAAATTAACTCCATAATATTCAAAAATGATATTTATAAAAAATTCATCTTTATTTATAAAAGTTGGGTCTTACATGATGTATTATCTTCTTCGACTAAATCCTCCATCATCTCTGCACTTATCACTTAACTCGTATTTAACATGATAAAATTCTTCTTCCGGACGGATATCTATAATATTCGGTTCAATATTTGCTAGCATAATATTTGGGACGCTTTATATTCGAGATCTATAGATTAAAAAGACATAATATTCGAGATCTGTATATTTGGGAGGCTTAATGTTCTTATTACAGATATGAAGTTATTCGCTATTTGGGATTACAGATCTCTGAAGTTATTCGCTATTTGGGATTATAGATCTGCTGCGAATTTGAGATTACAGATCTGCTGTGATTTCGCGTGTGGGAGAAGAAGAAATGTTGCGAATTTGGAGTTACAGATCTGCTACGATTTAGCGTGCGGGAGAAGAAGAAATTCGTTATTTGGGATGTGGGAGAAGCAGAAGTAGTCCGCTAGTTGAACTAGTGGATTGATGGATCATTAATGTTTATATGTCCGTTAATTAAACTAGCAGACCGCGCATATCCCTTTTTAATTTCCGTCCTTGATTATTACAATAGATGGTTATGATGCTATTTATCCAAATAAATTCGTATTCACTGACAGCACATAATTGAAGACTGTTTCAATACTTGCACCAAAACTAGATTGTGCCAACACATACGTCTCTGAAATTCTACCGTGTCTTTTTATTAGTATGAGGTAAAAGTCAACTTCCTTACTACACGTATGGTATGACCAAAATAGAAACTAGAAATTATTGTGAACTTTGTTTTTCAACATTAAAGGCTCTAGCAAATACGAAATTGCAATGCGTCTAATGGCGGCATATGAAAAATCAATTAATGCAATAATATTGGCATACGCTATTCAAGTTATTACGTATATATATATATTTTATATTAATTACTAAAGATTTTTATATTAATTAATTAATAGTGCTTCTAGAGTTTTGAGGGCATAAAATTGATGACCTTAAATTGAGACAACTAAAAAATATTCTAGTGGACTGTATAAATGTATAATCATAATATTTAGTGTTTGATTGTGTGATCGGAAAGCTAACTGCATGGCTTGGAGATCTTTATATTCTTTCAAGATAAAATTGAAAGATGTTTATATTTTTTGAAAGATAAAATTAATTAAAAATCACGCTTTATAGATAGAATTAAGATGAGTACATAGTGGATTATTGTTCAAGGGGAAATTGAAAATTCATTCTAATTGACTCCACACACTGTTTTTTTTTTAATATTATTTTTATTCCAGAGGAATCATTAAGCACTATCATTTTTTCTGTTCATTAAGAATTTTAGAACTTAAAATGTACGTCATGATGACATAAATTTGAATCCATGGTGTATTAAGGTGGACATCCTGCCAGTTGAGTATAGAGGTGGACATCTCTCCCGTTGAGTGGTTGCAATGGTCTAGCATTGCTCTCTGCGTCCTGCAATGAAGTAATTATCACCAATTAAGATGTTAATTTCTTATTTAGAAAACATCATCAAATTCCATCTAAAATTGGGAGGTGAATATAGTAAAAACTTTTGAGTAGTACTTACATCTTGAACAGCTTCTCGAAGTAATTTAAGTTGATCTACAGAGACCATTCGTATCTGATATATTATCATTGGCCACGAGATTAATAAGAATAGGATATATACAATTAGGAATGCAAAGCATTAAGGTACGTAGTAAGAAAACTCTCCCTAGATCTCTCTATTATTTTTTTTATCTCAAAATTATTATTCAAAGCGACTCAAGAATATATTTTTTCACCAAGGTGATTTTATGTTGCTTATTTTTTCTTCTTAATTTTCGTGGGGAAAAAAATATATTGTCTTGAGTAATTTTTATGCAAATTTAGATTTTCGGATGGTCTGCATGCAGACTATCTTTACTGACAAACAAAACCGTTGCTAAATTCGCCCTCATAGGGTCTGAACTGTCGCCATAACCCAGAACCGTCGCTATAGTCTGGTTCAGACCCTATCATAATGAGTTTAGTGACGATTTTGTCCACCGCTAAAGTGATCTGCATGCGACCCCACATAAGAAACGACCTCATATATATATATATATATATATATATATATATATATATATATATATATATATATATATATTCCTTAAAAGAGGGATACTTAATGAGTTAGTTAGACATGAATGATGATGGAGGGTATACCTTTTTCTTGACAGTCCAAATGACACCTTCATGACAAGGAGGAGTTGTGAGTGAACCTGTGTATCTATAATAATTTTTACCACCAGTGCTAATCTCATTCGGATCTAATACTCCTAGGTCTATTTGCTGATTCACTGCATCTACCAAAGATGTGATATTTTTCGTCAACTGAAAGTCAAAAACCAAGTAATTTTTGTGGGGGTATAAAATATTAAATTTTGAGTATAATTAATTCTAATAAATACAAAAATTATTTGCAACGGCTCCTTCCAGGAGCATAACGTGTTAAAATACCTTCCACAGAAATGGATCTGGGGCGCCTATGTTAAAGAGTAGAGCAATCACAGCTGTATTTGTTGTCTGATTGACGTCCGTGTATTGATGAACTAAATGCATTTCCAAGTCAAATCTGTTAATTAATTAAGTGATTAAATACCTTAATTAGGTTTTTAACATGAAGTATATATATATGGGCGGTCAGGATCAAGAGCATTCTCCTTAAATAACATTCCTCTTTAAATAGCATTCTTTTATTAAAACTACGTCGTTTTGGAGGGACGCGGTGGCATTTTTATAAATACAATGTCATCGCGTATTTACAAAAATGTCACCGCGTCCCTTCAAAACGACGTAGTTTTAATAAAAGAATGTTATTTAAGGAAGAATGCTATTTAAGAAGAATGCTCTTGATCCTTACCGTATTTATATATATATATATATATATATATAGAGAGAGAAATTAGAAAGTGAGACCTCCCGCCGTTGACCGAGTGCTCGGAAGGTGAGTGCCAGTGAGCGCTTCGGAGAGGGTATTCGGCGCCATTGATCTGAATAGATCCAGCATCACCGCTCCACACAATCTGGAAACCAATAATATCACACGTACCTCATCATCCCATCACGTTTTTATCGTGTTACTATTATTATATTAGTGTGCGTGTTATGTGACAATATCTTTCACCACACCTAAATATAACTACACGATAAAAAGTGGGCAATTGTACGTCTACCTTTATTTTTTCCAAGAAAGTTATATACTATTGCAGTATAATTATACATATTAGTTATTCTAGAAATTTGGACAAAAAGTGTAAACATATACTCTATTTGTTTCAAAAAATAGTTCTATTTGTAAAAAAAAAAAAATCAAAAAATAGTTTTTTTTAATACAACTATAACATCATATAATATTTGCATCATAATTTTACTATCAAACTAATAACTTATTATTTTAGAGATAAATATAAAATATAAATATATATATATATATATTTAATATTTTTAAATTAGACTCTTTTCAAGTCAATTTTGGACTCCGATGCTACTGATGTTCTCAAGTATATATATTTTTTATAATTTTATTATTATCACTAATAAACAAAATACTCAATAAATTTAAGAGTAGTGTACATAAAATAAAAAAATAATTTTGAAGTTTCTAAAATTTATAATTGAGACTCATTTTTTGGAACAGAGGGAATCAAACCAAGGATAGTTAACGTACCACATACTATTTGCATGCATACGCAATACATTGATCCATATACATACTATTTGCATGCATACGCAATACATTGATTCATATAAATTTGGTTAGGGTGAAGTTGACATTAATTTTATCCTAAGAAGTTCTATAGTTTATTATTGTATTGAATATAAATTAAAAATTATATTGATAAGTTTTATAATTTTTTATTATAATGGTTAATACTAGATTTTTTATGCACAATGCAATGAAAAACTATATAAATTTACTATACAAGAAAATAGTTTATTCACCCTAATAATTAGTAATATTAATTAGAATTTGGTACCAACTTCACCCTAACCAGATCGGAAACATGAATACCTATATACGACTTAACAATATTCATGTAGTAATTAGCAGAAACAGAAGTGAAATATAGAATTGCCAAATTAAGGCCCAAAATTGGAATTAATTTATTTAATTAAACAAACTTACTTGTATATCATGACCTCTATTCTTGAGAATTGCATTGGAAGGTCTGTAATACATTGTTAGCGCCTGTGACTTGGGAACACTGTCTATTCTTCCATTTGTGCACAAATCTGCGGAGACTGCAGTTTACCATTCTTACATGCCGCCCATTCTGGCTTTAGGTCTCCCCAATTTTCCGGTCCCTTCCGGCTCCCATGGATATAATCAAATTCGAGTTCATTCTCTGCATAAAATATATACAGCATACCATAACGATATTAATTAATTCATAAAATGCATGGATATATATATATATATAGCACACCTTAATTCCCTTTTAAAATTAGAAATACAGTTCTCAAGCAGAATTTCAAGGATAAATTATTTTGTGTTTTCAAATATACCCTTGTTAAGAATTTAGTAATGATTGGAAAGTAGTAATTAATAAAAAAGTAATGATAAATTAATTATGAATTATTTGATGTGACTTTATATAGTCATAAAATAGGTACTTATCTCTATCTTGTAACCGACATAAAGAAAATACCTCTAGCACATATATTAAACCCAAATATTAATATTACATTTGGATCGAAGGAATAAAATGAAGAGTAGAATTATAAATTCCATTTTGGTTAGAATGAATTATTCCCTGCTCTCTTTCCTTTCAAGGAACTAAACACAATTTTTTTCAATTCAATTGCAACCGAACACAATTTTTTTTATTTCATAGGAATGAGTTATTCCATTCCCAGTTTTATTACTCCAATCCAAACTCCAAACGTAAAGGAAGATGAGAAAACATTGTTAGTTAAGTAATGTTGTAATATTTGATTGATATGAGTATTACCAACTTCTTGAGCTTTGATGCTTGTGACATGCAAGAGGAAAAGGAAGACGAGAAGAGGCCAAATTATGTTGAAAGTGGAGTTCATTTGTCTAGTGCGCAGTACTCTTCCTATTTTTAGAGAGACAAGAAAGAAAAGAAACTGCATGTGATTCGATGTTGGATATGTGGTATGAGAGATATAGGGTTCTGATACGAGTGATGAGTTTATGGAAATGGTAGCCTTACAAGGCTTGCATATATAAATACTGGGGGCGAAGGGGGAAGGTAATGGGACTAGAAATTAAACTTAATTAATTAATGTCTACAAATTACTCTCATCCAAAATTTGAGGTGCATTTTATTTTTTAGTCGTTACCAATGAGAAATATATATTCTTAATTTTAGACAATCAAGTTAAATAAAAGCAATCCATCAAACCGTTTTAACCAATTTCTCCATGACCAAGGAAAAATTAGATCCACCCGGTTTTGACCATTTATTTCTTAGGGTCCCCTATCCATCAACCCTGCGCATATAATTAATTAAAATCCTCCCAAAAGAAATTTTTTATTTTGCATCTCTCTTATTAGAACTTGTAAAACATCAACATATATTTGGCGATGAGTATTTTTTTTAGAATTATGTTGCGTACTACAAATAGCTAGTAAACCTATTGCATGATTACGTACTTTTAAGTTGAAATAAAGATTTTGCTAGATAGATAGCTTAATTAAAATTGTTTTTCCTATGTACATATTCCATTTTCTTCAATTTATTTAAATAAAAATCGTCCATATGCTTCACTAGTAATAGAGGTATCTTTTTTATTTAAAAATATCAAATTTAATATTTTGAAGTATCAGACCGCATATAGCTTTTTAAACTCCATTTTAAGATATATATCTTCAAATTCAAATTTGATGTGATTCATTTTACTTTTAAAAGCAACAAGATTTTAATAGTTTACAATTGTATAATTATATTGTATGGAATTAAATGATTTGGTATTAATTATAAATTTAAATAATATCTCAAATTAATAATAATTATTAAAAGTCAAATTGAATCATACATTTTTGGAATAGAGGGAGTATAAGAACACAGAAATAAACTTTGCTTCCAATTAAGCTTCGTTCCAGGTCATGTATGGTCGAGAATTAACGGAGTTTGAGATTATATCAATGATCTTCCAACTTGGCAGCATTTAGATATTTATATTGGGTAAGCATTTTTTCTGTTTTAAAATTAGAAATATTTATTTTTATTACAGAAATTTATAAAAAAATCAATTCAAAAGTAATGTCTTTTACCAAGCCCTTCAAGTTTCCGACCGACCGTTTCACAACTATATATTACTATTAATGGAGTTTTATTAGTAATTTGACTGATTAAAGAAGACAAATAAATTGAAATATTTTGTAAAGGCCAGCGACTGGGACAAAATATTTACTAAATTTATGTTTGGAAATTTTAACATATAAGTACGCTGCATGGCGTTATATTGCTTGCTCCGTTGCATTAATTTTTTCTTTTTTGGTGTTTTTAATTTTGTGTGGAGTAATTTAAAATTTATTTGTGAGACAAGAGTCTTATAAATAAATCAACAGTTACACAAGGTAATTAGATATTCAAGAGGTGAATCAAACTCATGACATGCGAGGCATGAAACTATATTGTGTAAAAGTATATATATATATATATATATATATATATATATATATATATATATATATATATATACACACGTTCCGGATCTTAAACTCACCTCTTATTTAATTCACACGAGCTCACCCCCTTTTAGCGACAGACTCGGCGACGGTTCGGTCATACAACCGTCGTCTATACTTTTAGCAACGTTATATATTATTCGTCGTTAAAAATATAAACGACGATTATATAACCGAACGAAACGATCGATAATATCAAAGAGACAAACTTTTTATTACTCGTGGAATAGTAGTAATTACCATACTCATAACTGCGTACTTTACGTTTTTTAATGTTATTACCTTAATTTGGCCCGATCCTTTATGCTGGTCGTTGCCTTCCTTAATTACAAGCCAGTTAGTCTCTTATTGGCAAGTGGTCCATGAAGTGTGTATCTTGTTGTACGTCATATATATATATATATATATATATATATATATATATATATATATATATATATATATATATATATATATACTGTATACCCCTTAATACTAATTAGTCACATTAATTAATAGGCAACATATATGTCAAGATGCTTTAAAGTGAGAGAACCACTTCTACAGATTCCCACCCCCCCCCCCCCCCCCCCAAAAAAAAACGAATTAATGAAAGGAAAAACGGGTGATCATTAAATCATAAACTTAACGGTCCTAATATTACCGAACACTAGTATTAATTACGTCACTAATATTTCTACATAAAATTTTTACCTAATCTATCTCATATTAATTGTGAGCGAGTCTCATTTTTATGTGAGACAAGCGAATGTGATAATATTATTTTAACATATAAAAATATATGTTGCCTATTAATTAATGTGACTAATTTCTTACATATACATAAATAGATCTACATTTCTTATTCTTCATGCCGCTAACGTAAACTCTTATTTGCTTTAACTTGATATATATGGAGTTCTGATCAAAAGTCATACCAAAGATAATTTCGGACTCGAGATAAACAAATACGCATAACCCATGTTTATTTGTTTATTTTCGAGATTTTTTTTCCTTCCTGTCATTTGTAAATTTTAAAAAAAAATTAATGACCTAATTTTTCTTATTCTTCCTAAACATTAAATACTACTGAGATTTAAAAAATAATAATACTGAGACTTTATACCCAATTTAATCAATTACACAAAATAATAATACTGTTTTTATCTTTTCAATCAATTTTTTTTAAAAATAATACTGAGATTTTATACCTCATTTAATCAATCGCACAAAATAATAATTATGTTTTTTTTAATCTATATGGATTCTCCCAAAATGTCAATTAAAAAAGGAGTGGAGGGAGTATTATTTTCTTACCCTCTCTAATAAAAAAAATATTCCCTTCATTTCTTTTCAATGACGTTTTAGGAGAAATCATAAATTTTAAAAAATATATAATTAATACTTTGTTTGACGTATTAAATTGGGTATAAAATTTTACATTACCTTTTTAATTATTTTAAATTAAGGTGAATAAGAAACAAATAACTATTTAATATTTAAGTATAATATGAGAAACTAATTCATTAATTATTAATTATGTCTTAAAAACTATAAATGACAAATAAAAAGGGAAACACAGGAAGTAATATATACCATTTTAATTAAACAATTGCACATGTATTAAGAAATGCATTTAATAATATAACTAATTAATGATTAAGATTGATAAAAAAATTTAAGAGAGAAAAAATAGAAGTAATTTAATTTATTAGAGTAAATTTCTTGTAAAGATGAGAGAATTAATTAGGAGTAATATAAGAAAGTATATAAATAATTATTGTTAAAAACTACAAACGACAATTGAAAAGAAAAAAAAATCTAATTTTATTTATAAAATTACCTCGTCATCATTAGTTAAATAACCAACTTATATAATGTATATCAACTATTAAATAACTAACTATTCGTAGATGCCGATAGCCCAATAATATATATCATATTAAATAATCTAACTCATTTAAAAATTTAAGTTATCATGTTAAATAATCTAACTCATTTAAAAATTTAAGCTAGAGTTACGTCCTTCCTAATTTGGCGCCTTACTTTATTTATTTTTCTTAGTCATTGTCAGTTTTTCTGCTTCCTGTCTTCCATAATTACAAAAGAGGTAGGTCGTCAAATTGATTGTAAAAAATATCCGAGAAGTAGTCTATAAAGGATAGCTCTTATCATACTCTTTACGAAAAAACTTAAAAGTTACAACCACCACAAGTGCCCAAAAGAAATAATTAATGAAAGAAATAAAAGGAAAGGCATCAACCATTTATTTATTACTAAAGATGTAAATTGAATAAACTCGATTCGTATTCGCTCAATTAAAAATTTGATTTAATCTCTACTCAAAATATAAATAGTTTAAATATGTGTAAATTTTAAAATTTATTAAATTACTCGAACCTCCTTAAATTATAATTTTTTATTGATACTCGGATCATATTTGTTCGAAAAGTTTAAGTACTGTTCAGGCTCGATTCAATATCGTACTTGATTCGGTAGCTAAAAGATCCTCAATTAATTATTTTTTTTATATTCGATAAATTTTATGAACCAAATCTGAGCAACTTAATAATCGATTCGACTTGACTCGATTGATTTTCAGCCTTATTCATTCGTATTCCAGATCATGGACCAAAACATTTTGGCTTATAGTTATTTTTATTTAAAAGATGGAGTTCAGCAACCAACACATACAGTAATTAATAAAACTTCATTTTCACTCCACCTGTATATATATATGCTGGTGGAGACGAAATAATACTCCACTCGATCTTTTCTCTAGGACCATATGCATAGAGATTGACCTTTCTCCCGTTAGGTGGTTGCAATGGTCTTGCATTTTCCGCCGCAAACTGCAACGACAAACAATTACCAGATTAAATGTTTATTATTAAATGTTTATTAATTAAGAAATACATGCATCAGACTCAATAAAATAAAGGAACAATTACATTTTATATTATATTTTTAAAAATATTTACAACAATAGTGCACTCATTAAATATTTATAATATTAATACATATAAATTTTTATTTACATTATTAGTGAATAATAATTATTCCTTTAATTTTGTTGTGTTATTTAATGTGATGATGACATGGCAATTCAGTTTTTTTTTTTTAAAAACTGTTCACGTTTTATGTGGGATAGTGGGCTCGTGTTTCAATTTAAATTTCGTTCTTATCTTTGTTTGTCTTTTTTTTTTAGATACCTTTATTCTGTGTTTTGGGAACTCTTTAAGCAAAACCCTTTTCTTCTGAGCAATCGACGGTCGTTCTTCCTGGTAGAGATTCGTTGTCGGCATTTGGTTCTTTAGTTCGTTGTTTTCGTATTCTTCTTTACTTCGTGATTATTTGTAAGTTGTTCGATTTGTTCTCATTTAGTGGTTCTACATTTTTCGATTTATTTGGTTTTTGTTTGTGATGGTGTCTACGAGAAAGAGAATGGAGGGAATGGGGGATAAGAAGAGTGATAGAAAGAGTAAAAGAGTTAGGGATGATGATTATATGAAGGATTTGAAGACATTTGTGAAGGTGAAGGATAGTGTGTCAAAGTCTTCAAAACAAAGGAAGATGTTAGTGGTGAAATCAGATGTTGAAGATAAGAAAATGGGGAGACATACGAATAAGAAGACTAAATCATTGGTATTTATCGATTCTGATTTTGAAGGTTCTCCAAAAAAAGTTGGGAAAGAAGATGAAGTTGAGGCTCACAACCGGAAAATTGTTCCCCGGCAAAAACATTTGAAGGTTTTTTTTTTTTAAGAATATATATTTTTTGGTTGCTTTTGGTTACTTTGTTTTTGTTTCTGTGTATGGTTACTTGTGTCATTGTTGTTGAGGTTGTTGTTTGGTAAATTTTTTGTTTCCATTCCGTATGTAGTTTCAGAGACTAGTATATTCTGTTTTGGTCACTAGTTTACATTATTGTGATTATGCATGTTGATTATGTTTTGGTGGTAACTTGCTAATTGAGTTTTGGTTACCAACATTTATATGTTTGGAAACTGATGATTACATAGTTATTAAAATGTATTATATTACATTAGAGTTGGAGTTGTTTTAAGGATTGTTCCAATTGTTTTTGTTAACATTATTGTTTTCATTCCTATTTGAGTGTCAGATATTAGTATATTCTGTTTTGGTCACTAGATTACATTATTGTCATTATATAGGTTGATTATGTTGTGTTGGTAACTTTCTAATTTATTTTTGGTTACTAATATTTACATATTTGGAAACTGATGATTATATAGTTGTTAAAATGTATTTTATTATAATAGAGTTGGAGATTGATGAATGTTTATACTGTATGTGGTAAAATGATTATGTTGTTTTCGAGTGGATGTATTGTTAGTATTATTTTCTAAATTTGTTAGTATATAATTTGATATATATTAAATAGTTTGATTAATTTGGGTTTTGGTCAATTACTGATATTATTTGGTTACTAGTATTAGTGTATTTGGATATTGTGGATTTAATAGTTTTGGTTTTAAAGTTTTACAGATGTTCTATTTTGATTTGGTTAATGTGTTTGTAATGTAATTTTTTGCATTTTCAGATTTGGAAGCTATTATGTGAGGAGCATCATCGAAACTTTTCTGCAAAAGTTATTTATTGGTGTGATATGGAAGTGTCAAATACTATTAAGAATAAATTGTCTGAAGTTTAGTTGGATAAGTTTAAGTTAACTTGTTTTGGAAAATTTTTAGATTTTGGGCAGCCCCAGATGTTTTCACAGATAATACATCATGCTTTGATTAGGGAAGTTTATCAGAGGGATAACAGGGAAATGTGGTTTATATATGGTGAGAGAAGGGTAAGATTTGGATTGCCTGAATTTTGTTTAATTTCTGGTTTAAATTGGCAAGGAGATGAAGACATTGATAGTTTCAAAGGGATTGAAAATTTATTGGTGGAGAAATTTTTTGGAAATGAGGTTATAACCCGTTCTAGTATAGGGAGTATATATAGGAGTGCTTTTTTTGATAATGATGATGAGGCAGTTAGGATATTTATCATTTTCTTGGTTTTTAATTTCATTCTAGCTACTGTTTCTGACAATTATGTTGATGAAGCTTTGTTTAATTTTTTGTCTTATGGGGATATTGCAAGTTATCTGTGGGGAAAAGTTGCTTTTGAACAAACAAAGAATTCACTATCCCTTGCTGTAAAGGGACATGTAAAGAAGGATAAGTATGGTGGGGTGATATACAATTTTTATAGGAAAAGTTATTGTAAATCTTACAAGCTTAGTGGTTTACCTTATGTGTTTTAAGTTTTTTTGTTTGAAACAATTCCTACATTGAAAGTCAGGGGCTTTTGTATTGATGATCATGTTTCAGAATTTAGATTATTCAGATGGAGGGAGTTAGGAAAGGCTCCTAATAATGAGAAGTTGAATGATTTGGTTTTTGGCTCTAGTCAGGTATAATGGTTACCATTTACATTATATTTGGTTACCTTTATATATGTTATTGGTTACTGATTTTTTTTAATTTTTTTTTGTGTACTGTCTTGTTTCTGTTTTATGTTCAATGTTTCTGACATGGTATATTTGTTGCTATTAATATGTTTCAGTTGATTATTCAAAATCTTGTTCCTACGGAGGATGAGAAGGTGCGGTTGGATTTAGGTGGTTTTCATTTTTTCAATAGAAGTGATAGCGGAGCCAAAAGTTCTGATATTAAAGTTGAATCATCAAGGAAGGTTAAAGACCTTATGTTTTCTCTTTCCGATGTGAAATAAATTATTGATGCACGGGTGAAGCCTTTGGAAGGGAAGGTGATGGAAGTGAAGAAAGAAATTGAGAATCTGGGTGTGAATTTAAAGATCAATTGCAAGTGTTTCATATTCAGATTTGTAGGGACATAAAAAAGATGTTTAGAAAGCAATTTTATGGACAGTCTAGTTATTCCAAACGGAGAAATGTAACTGTTAATGATGATGATGATATTGAGTTGGATGAGAATATTGATGGTGGCAATGTTAATGTTGTAGTTGATGATATTATGACCATTGAGGAAGATGTCGTAGCTGAAGTTCCTGACAATTCAAAACAGTTTCATGGAAGTGTTGATGCTGATGTTGGTGGGGTTGGTGTGATTCAGTTTGAAGAAGTCGATGCAAAGGTTTACACATATGTTTGTCTTTCATTTTGTGTTTCATGTTTATTAAGTAAATGTTGATTTTCTTTTCTTTCTTTTTTACAGATTGAGAACAAGAATGACAATTTAAATTCTGATGGTAAACAGATTATTATTTTTACTCCTAGACGGGTCCACATTGATGTTGAGGATGAAAAGGTTAAGCATTTTTTTTGTTTTTTTTTTATGTTATATTCTTACGTCTTATATTGATCAATTGCATGTTTTTTTTATCAGGCTGAAAAGATCAATGACATTCCAAGATTTGATATTTTAAGTAAATCTAGTGGACAAGAAATTGTTGTTTTTACTCCGATTGAGGTTTGTAATTTTTTTCAATAGTAGTTACCTTTACATGTTGTATTAGTTATTTAGTTATAGTGTTTATGTTACTATTGATTCTGTTTTGGATTTTTAATTTGATATTGTAATTGTTTTTTGTGTCATGTCTTGAACAACATTAAAGGGTAGTAAAAGTGAAGCACCAGACAGGTCGATGCTTGATGAGATGGTTTTGACAACATAGGATGTGCTCCATTGTGTTGAAGTTGAGAAATCTGCATCTAACCTACTTGGTAGGCCTGTCCGTACGTATGCGAAGAGTGCGGTGTTGAAGAGTCCTTATACGTCGAAGTTCGGTTCAGCTGATTCAACTTCTTCTGTTATGGTTGATAGAACATTACGAAGAGGACTGTCTGCATTTCCAGATGTTTGTAAGGGTATGCCTTCGAAGTTTGAAGATGTTATGTTTGAGCAATTGTTTAAAATTGGCTTAAATAACAAAAAAAGGTATGTTTATTGGAGTTTAATATATTTATATTATGTTTTTTCTAGGAGATAAAATCATTTATTTTCTATTTCCAATATGATATTTTTTAAAGGATTGAAAAATTTGTTGGAAACCATGACAAAATCGAGCCTTCCTTTAGATTTGGGTCTATGTCAATATCCTCAAAAATGTGGTTTTACAAGCTGAAGACCCCTGGTCAGTGGCTTGATGATGATGTGAGTTTTTTTACTCTTTTTGTAATTATGTTTATTAGTTTCGGTTACCTTATCTTATTAATTTGGTTACTATATGTGTATGTATTGGATACTATTTTTTTAAAGTTTTTTTTATTTGTTTATCTCTGATTGTTATTATGGTTTTATTTTTGGTTCAGCACATCAACATCTGTTTGTATTACATGCATAAACTGGCTAGACACTCGAACAATATTCAAATAAGGGTTACGACAACAGATTGTTGGTTTCATGTCAAGTTGACTAACTTATATGGGGAATATTGTTATAAAAATGGTGATAAGAATCTGTTGTTGAGTAACGGTGATGTGGCTGAGTATATTCATGGTTTTTTTATGGATGTAAACACACCGTGGGTTGACGTTGATTTTGTCATGTTTCCCGTTCACATGACAGTTCTTGGACATTAGTTTTAACTGGTTTTTGATGTGCATCGTAGAGTGTTAGTAGTTTATAATTCTCTACAACATAACAGGAACATAATGCGAACAAATATTATGGATGTGTATGAGCCGTATATTTTCATTCTACCGATAATATTGTCTAGATGCAATTTTTGGAAGAATAGATCTGATATTGATTTCAATAGTGAACCATATCGCACCAAAGGAGAACATGATATTATTGAGTTGAATTTGCTGAGGGTTTACCTGAGCAAATTGATGGGTAAGTTTACATTGTTTCTATTTTTAATTGTTTTCCATATATTATGATGTTTGTTTTGATTTGCTTTATATCTTGATTGTTTTTTCAGTGATTGCGGTATGTTTACTATTTCTTTTGTGGAAAATATTCTTCACAAGCATATTTCTGAAATACCAAATCCATTTCCAATCATTCAATACCGCAAGAAACTATGCGTCAACTTGTTCATTCATGCGAGGAACAAGCAAGTAGGAGGATATGAATCTGATTCAGAACACCCAAACAGATTTGTTAGTGAAGACTAGTTTGGTTATGCATCATGTTATTTTTCATTTTGGACATTTGATACCATTTTATATGGTTATTGACTGTGAAATGTTTTTGTAAATATTCTGATAATGGAATGATGTATTAATTTTTACTATTAGAAGTATGAAATTGTTTTGTTGGTTCACATTGTTGTTTTTTTGTTTTGTATTTTAATTTTTCAAATAATATTATAAATATTTTTTTTATGGTTCAGTTGATTGCCAAATTTGCATACAAAGGTAACGATTTTAATTGTTTTTGGTAACCAATCAATCCTAACAGTAAATTATAAAAGTAGTTAACAATTTGTATCATGTATTTGTTTTTTATGGTTCAGTTGGTTGCCAAATTTTATTACAAAGGTAACAATTGTTTATTGTTGTTGGTATCCAATCAGTCCTAACAGTAAATTTTAGAAACAGTTAACAATTTGTATCATGTATTTATTTTTTATGGTTAAGTTGTTTGGAAACAGTCATACAAAGGTTACCAAATAATGTTGGTTACGGTTATGATCATCAATATTTGTGGGTGACCATATAATTATAGTTATGTATAAATTTAATTTTTTTTTGCTTAAAAAATAGTAATATAATTAAAATACAAAACAATTATCAAGCTTAAAAACATTTGTTTCTTAATATGTTACAGTTGGTTGCCAAATTTATATTCAAAGGTAACAATTTTAGTTGTTGTTGGTAACTAAACAGTTCTAAAAGTAAATTTTAGGCCAGTTAATAAGTTCTTTCATGTATTTTTATTTTTGCTACACATGGTTTGCAAACAGTCATATAAAGGTTACCAAATAATGTTGGTTACTGTTACAATCATTAGTATTTGTGGGTAACTAAATAGTTATAGTAATTTAAAAATTAGTTAAACAATTATTGATTCTATGTGTTTTTTAAGGTTTAGAGTGTAGCCAAACATAAAAAGAAATGTATACATTTTATTTTATATGCTTAAAAAATAATAATTAAAAAAAATACAAAAAACAATTATCAAGCTTAAAACTATCAATTTTTTATATGGTACAGTTGGTTGCCAAATATGTATACAAAGGTAACGAATTAAATGTTAGTGTGTAACCAGATTGTAATAATTAAGAATTACAAATTAGTTAACCAATTATGATATGTTTGTCTTTATTTATATTGTTATTTGAAGATACAATTACTTTATGTTAAAAGTAAATTAATAAAAATAATCATCTTTCAATACTGTGCAAGATAAATTTGTTTTTATTACACAAATAAAATGATTACAATATGTATGGTTATTGAGCAACCATAGTAAACTTCTAGGAGTCTATTACAATTGTTTTAATGTTGTATTATATCAAAACTTTCGTGGTCTTAAAATTGGTGGATTATTGCATGTTTTCCTGTTGTGTCCTTTTTCTTGGCATCTGTTGCATTTATTTTGAACTGCATTTTCAGATACATGCTTGTATCTACCGTCTTCCAGCTGGTCTTCTTGTATTTGGTGGTTTGACACATACGTTTTTAATCTCTTCTGGAACATCCCAATTATCTTTGTCATCTAACGGCATGATGGAATTTGAATATGTGTCTATCAAAGTTTTATTTGAATAGTATTTTGAGCAAAAATCATAACAGCTCAAATTCCTTTTGCTAATAACAGCAGCAGCGTGTGAGCAAGGCATCTTATGGTACTGAAATTTACAGCATGTGCATGTCTTATGTTCCATGTCCACGATAAATTGTTTGGCGACATCGTAAACAGTAGTGTAAATCACTAGGTTTGATGTCTCAACCTACAACAACATTTAATTGTGTAGTTAGTATGTACAATAATTTTTTTGTATATGTAATTTGGAATAATGAAAGTTATATGTACTGTTAGTATCTTTTACAGTTTATACTGGTAACCAAAACTGCAAAACTTGGTTTCCTTTAATTTTAGATGCAATTTTTTGTAGGTATGCAGCTAACAATTTAAAAGTTGTATGACTAACCTTAAGTTTCTTTGACTCAATGATATTAGATTGCAATCTTCTCTCAGCTGTTGTGGAAAGGGTAGTGAAAGTTGACATTGCTGATTGTTTGTTTGTGAAATACCATCTTTGAACCATACAACGCAGACATTCATTCATCGACGCAACTGGAAGATTTCTGATTCCCTTGATTGCATTGTTAATAGATTTGGCGGTGTTCGAAGTCATTGTTGAGTATTTTTTTACAGTCCCATAGAGCCTCGTGCACTTTTCTAGATGAACGTCTTCCTCCAAATATTTCCTTATTCGAGCATCAATTGCATCCAGTTGAGCCATGTGTATGTTGAATTCTTCAATGGTGTAAGCTGTACAAGCCGCGTTGTATGCTTTTTTTATTTCTTCTCCTTTCTTCTTGAATCTGTTTTTTATATTTTTCAAAATATGGTATGTGCATGAACCGTGCATGACATCAGGGAACACACAGTTAAGTCCCTTTATAATTGCTTCATGTCTATCTGAGACAATGCATTGTTCTTCTCTAACTCCACAAGCATCTCTCAAATTAATGAAAAACCATGTCCAGGATAATTCATTTTCACTGTCAACCACTCCAAAAGCAATTGGTATAATGTTTCTGTTTGCATCTTGTGTGCTTGCTATGAGAAGTGTACCCCAGTATGTTGATTGTATGAAGGTGTCATCAATTACAATGATTGAGAAACAATGGTGCCATGCTTCAATGGATGCTCCTATTGCAAATAAGAGATATTTGAAGCGACCATTTTTCTCCAAATCCAAGGATGTGATTGATCCTAAAATGAATTTTCAGTTTGGTTAATGTAAATGTAAGTAATAAATATTGTCCATATTTGTAATTAAGGATGCACTATGTGTCGTACTACTGGTATCCAATTAATTTGCATTTAATATTTGTCATAATGTTCAGATGGTGTATAAAATGCTTTTTATTAGTTACATTTCATGTAGATACTGGTCGACTGCAAAAACCATTTTTTATTTATATTTCATTACTACAGTTAGTAGCCAAATCTTCATTATTAGGTAACCAAATATTTTAATTTGGGTAACTGAAATATTTTAAAATGTAAATGAACAGTTTCCAATTGATACCTAAATTTGTTTTCTTCAGCATGTACAACCATGAATGAATCAGAGTGTAGTCGTGTGGATTCCCTCTTACTTTTTCCATTGCTATTTCTTTCGCTCTCCATACTTTTTGGTAGGAGATGGACACATTATACTCCAGCATCATGTCTTCCACAATATCGGTTGGTGTGTAAATTTTCTTGAAGTTCGTTAATCTATGCATTATTCATTCACTAACCATCTGACTATTTGCTTATCTGTGATCTCCAAGCAGTATGTTGGATGAACAAGTGTGTAAATCATTAAATTCTCTCACCTTGAACATATTTGTTTTCCGAAATTTTGATGTTCTTAGTTTCCATTTGCAATTTTCACTGTCGATGCATACCAGAACAAAGTCTCTACCACTTGTTCTTTCAACCTTGTGTTGTCTGTTTTGCCTTATTGAATGTAGCCTTATCGATCGCTTATGTTAAGATTCTTTTGTCTTTGTAAGTTTGAAGAATTTTAACTTCAGACTTATTCGGATCTGATATGACCTCATCACATTGTTCTCCAGCTTTTGATACGTCTTTTTATCTGTCTTGTTCCTTATCAATAGCTTCAATGGCCAGATGCTCAACAAAATGTGATCCAATTTGGTCTTCTAGTGTTGCCAACAATACAAGATCAGAATTCCTTTGTTTCAATCTCATCGGCATTTCAGCTTGCATTATATTTTCTTCTTCAATTATCACGTTTTGTAAATTTGTAGTGGCTCCAGTGTTGTATTCAGAATCTAAAATCAGTGGAAACTTGCCATGTTCACCTGAGTTTCTACTGACTTCCATATAGAATCTTAATGTTGCTTCATTTGTCACCTTGATTGGAGGGATGTTGCTGCTAATATGAAATTTGATTGACAACTCTGTTGTCTTGCATTCTAGGCTTAATGCATTGCATATCAAGTCGTGCATTTCTGTGAATGAACAAGTTGAAGGGACTAGTAGGCCGGTAACTTAGAAATTTTGATATTGGTTACTGTCACTCCACGTACCGTTGAAATAAATTACAACTGGAATCATATCCATGTTCCGACAACTGAAACATTAAAATTAATACGAGTATGTAAATATTCAGTATATGAACATCACATAGTAATCAAAATTCATTTTTTTAGTAATGATAAACTTTTAACACAGTGTTTGCATTGTCAAATTTAAGAATGAATAGATAGACGAATGTAACCAAACTATTTTATGAATTATGCCAAAATATGAATGTGTAACAAATACGATTTGGTAAATAAAAAAATCAGTATTATTTAACAGGTGACCAAATCAACAATTTTCAGTAACCAAAATAGATGTACTTAGTATCTATTCTTATGTAACATACTGTTTTCATTCAATTTATAAACAAAACACTAATTATGTTTTTGCGAAGGATAAATACTAAAGAATGAACATTTAAATTCGAAACAAAATTGTATTTAATTATGCATTCATTTAAAGTAACCAAACCTATATATGAATGTTGCCAATCTATTATATGAATTCTTCCAAACTATGAATGTGTAATACAATACTCTTTCATAACTGAAATTAATACTATTACTTTATTGGTTTCCAAATCAACATTATATAACTACCAAAATATTCTTTATTAGTATCAATGCTTTTGAAAAAAAATTGTTTTCTAACCTCTTATTTAATTTTAACAAGTTATGCTTTTGTAAAGGTGAATTGCTAAATAATGAAAACTTAAATCAAGGTAACCAAACCTTTATATGAATGTTGCCAATCTATTATATGAATTCTTCCAAACTATGAATGTGTAATACAATACTCTTTCGTAACTGAAATTAATACTATTACTTTATTGGTTTCCAAATCAACATTATTTAGTTACCAACATATTCTTTATTAGTATCAATGCTTTTGAAAAAAACTGTTTTCAAGCCTCTTATTTAATTTTAACAAGTTATGCTTTTGTAAAGGTGAATTGCTAAATTATGAACATTTAAATCGAGGTAACCAAACCTTTATATGAATGTCCCCAAACTTTAAATTTGTATTTAATACGTAACTAAAGTATGTTGATCCTGCAAATTCTAATTGCTTCAATATATAGACTAATTGCTTCGTACCTTTGTAGTTTCTTTGCAGATTCAGTTTGATGTCTCAGAATCAATTTTTTGATTCTGTTTCGGAAATCCTTTGATCGCTTATGTGAACGTAGTGTTCGGATGCTATGTTTTTGCTTCTTGTTGCTTTCGAATTCTGTTTCTTTTCTATTACTGATTATGCTTCTTCTCGGTTGCTCCTTTGTTACAGATCATACTGGTCTATGAAGTTTCCTTTTTTTTTTCTTCGTCGGATTCGTAAATTTGCGACATGATTTTTGAGTGTTTGGGTTAGTTGGTAACTACCGAACTACGTGGAGTAGTTTTCTCCTTAAATTAATAATTTTCTTTTTTTGTTGGATTGGATATAATGACGTGTATTGCACTATTGTTGATATTATTATACATTATTACACTATTAATATAATTAGTTGGTTGATGCACTATTCTTGTAATTACTTTCTCTTTGTTGTATACTAATGTAAAGAACCCTAAAATAAATTCAATGTATTCACTATATATATATATATATATATATATATATATATATATATATATATATATATATTAGACTTGGCAAAATCGGCCTGTAAGACCCCAACTTTTATAAATAAAGATGAATTTTCTATAAATATCATTTTTGAATATTATGGAGTTAATTTGATATAATGTTATAGTTGTGGGTAATATTTATAAATTTTACAAAGTACGCAAGTTGTTATATAATATTCGATTGGTCGGGGAATATTCGTTTTAACAGGGAATATTCGTACAACGGCATTGTAAGACCCCAACTTTTATAAATAAAGACGAATTTTTTATAAATATCATTTTTGAATATTATGGAGTTAATTTGATATAATGTTATAGTTGTGGGTAATATTTATAAATTTTGCAAAGTACGCAAGTTGTTATATAATATTCGATTGGTCGGGGAATATTCGTTTTAACAGGGAATATTCGTACAACGGCACAATCATTGGTGGACCCCACAACGGAATTATGGTCGGATTGAGAAAACGATAAAAATATTTTATTAAAAATAACGGCGGAAGTTTTACCATTGATACTGTTGAACTACTCGGTAGTAAAAGTACAGTAATACGTATGGTTGCATAGTAGCACACGGTATTGATTATTAATACTTATGTGAGAAATCACTCAGTTTGATTCAATTATTGTCAGTTAATAATATGAATTATTTAGCGATAATGACGTTTTGTTTTATTCGTATTATTAACGTAATAAAACAGAAACATCTTTTTATATAAAACAGAATACTTTATTAAAGTTATTCTATAAATAGAATATATTATATTTTATTTAAAAGATTTTTCTTTAAATATGGACCGTCAGATTAAAGTAAATCAATCTGGACCGTTCATGGATTAGTTACTATGCATTCTATTTTTTTATAAATAGCAGCTCATTCCTTCATTATTTCTTACGAATTCACTGAACTCTAGAGAGAGAAACTATAGAGAGAGAGAGAGAAGAAAAGTATTCTGCTACTTAACTACTTCCTTATTTCAGCTCTTCTTTAAAACGGTAAGGGGTGTTATTCTTTCTTATTCATGAAGAGAACTGTTGTTATTCCATTTATTTTTATTCTGTTGGAATAACCTGTATACGCGGTCTACCCTATACTTGGTGACATTCTTCTATTATTCTGTTGGAACATCCTGTCTGTGTATTTTACATCGGACCTGGTTCCATTATTTATTATTCTGTCGGAATATCCTATCTGTGCGTTTACGCCGGACCTGGTTCCATTATTTATTATTCTGTCGGAATATCCTGTCCGTGCGTTTATGCCGGACCTGGTTCTATTATTTATTATTCTGTTGGAATAATCTGTATGTGCGGTCTATTGCATGCCGAGTGATTTCTTTTGTTATTCCATTCTTTATTATACTCAGTTGGTTAAGTTTTAACTTCTATACTCCATGAAATTAGTGGAATATCCTTGATAATTGCGGTTCATCCAGTATCTTTTCATGAAAATATTCCTCTAAGCATTCTTGAATTTTACTCTACAAAACAGTATCATGTTGACAATTTGGACGTTGTTAATTCTTGGATAAATTAATTCTTGAACTTGTTTTATTGAATTCTTATATCATTGTCATCATCCTCATGTTTATAAAATGTTGAAAGTCACCTGTGGCCTGTAGTGCATAGATGGACTTGGTATGATTATGACCAGGGATTATTCGGTATAATCATGACCGTAATGTTACAAATGATGTGGTAAAAGTTCTTATTGGCCCGTAGTGCATTGATGGACAGTTGTTGGCATGATCATGACCATTAATGAATACACGAATATCCTTGGTCGTAATGCAGGGGTGATTCAATGATGTGGATTATTTTATTAAGCTGAGTCTCAGCGATAACAGTGTTGAAAAACCTTTTAAATCATAGAAGATAGTAGATTTTATTTTCTACTTGACTCTTTTAATGGATTGCTTGTTCCGCTGCAGTTAAACTTGATGTTCGTTATATTTTATCAGTTTAACACTGTTGAAGGCTAATGATAATTTATTCTGCATTATCTTAGTCATAATATTTCTTACTGGGCTAGTTGAGCTCACCCTTTCTTTCACTGTTCTCTTCAGAACATGAGAATATAGCTGGGACTAGTCGGAAAACGGAGTGATGGACCATATGATAGTATTAGTAGTCCTCACTATTCTATGTAATAGTGTGATAATAATTGTAATGAGGACTCCTTTTGAGTATGGATACTCTCTAGAAGATAATATTTGTATTCAAACTCACAGTTTATATTTTATCGTATTGTGCACGACAGTTGTATTAGTAAGTTGTATTTGAATTCTGTACCATGTATCTGGCGACCCAAGATGGGTGATGTATACCTATTTTTGGGGGCGTCACAGTTGGTATCAGAGCTTAGGGATATTATCCCTGGCTAATGTGACGCCCCCAAAAATAGGTATACATCACCCATCTTGGGTCGTCAGATACAAAGTACAGAAATCAAATACAACTTACTAATACAACTGTCGTGTACAATACGACAAAACATAAACTGTGAGTTTGAATACAAATATTATCTTCTAGAGAGTATTCATACTCAAAAGGAGTTCTCATTACATTTATTAACACACTATTACATAGAATAGTGAGGACTACTAACTAATACTATCATTCGGACCATCACTCCGTTCCCCGACTTGCCCCAACTACGTTCTCATTTCCTGAAGAGAACAGTCAAAGAAAGGGCGAGCTCAACTAGCCCAGTAAGAAATATTATGACTAAGATAATGCAGAATAAATTATCATTAGCCTTCAACAATGTTAAACTGATAAAATATAATAGACATCAAGTTTAACTGCAGTGGAACAAGCAATCCATTAAAAGAGTCAAGTAGAAAATAAACTCTACTATCTTTTATGATTTAAAAGGTTTTTCAACACTGTTATCGCTGTGACTCAGCTTAATAAAATAATCCACATCATCGAATCACCCCTGTACTACGGCCAAGGATATTCGTGTATTCATTAATGGTCATGATCATGCCAACAACTGTCCATCAATGCACTACGGGCCAATGATGACTTTTATCACATCATTTGTAACATTACGGTCATGATTATACCGAATAATCCCTGGTCATAATCATACCAAGTCCATCTATGCACTACATGCCACAGATGACTTTCAACATTTTATAAACATGAGGATGATGACAATGATATAAGAATTCAATAACACAAGTTCAAGAATTAATTTATCCAAGAATTAATAATGTCCAAATTGTCAACATGATACTGCTTTGTGGAGTAAAATTCAAGAATGCTTAGAAGAATATTTTCATGAAAAGATACTGGATGAAATGCAATTATCAAGGATATTCCACAAATTTCATGGAGTATAGAAGTCAAAACTTAACCAACTGAGTACAATAAAGAATGGAATAACAAAAGAAATCACCATGCATGCGATAGACCGCACAAACAGGTTATTCCAACAGAATAATAAATAATGGAACCAGATCCGGCGTAAACGCACAGACAGAATATTCCGACAGAATAATAAATAATAGAACCAGGTCCGGTGTAAAACACACAGACAGGATGTTCTAATAGAATAATAACAAGACAGAACCAGGTCCGGTGTAAAATACACAGACAGAATGTTCCAACAAAATAATAATAAAAACGGAACCAGGTCCGGTGTAAAGCACACAGACAGGATGTTCCAACAGAATAATAATAAAAACGGAACCAGGTCCGGTGTAAAACACACAGACAGGATGTTCCAACAGAATAATAGAAGAATGTCACCAAGTATAGGGTAGATCGCGTATACAGGTTATTCCAACAGAATAATAAGAAATAGAATAACAACAGTTCTCTTCATGAATAAGAAAGAATAACACTCCTTACCGTTTTAAAGAAGAGCTGAAATAAGGAAGTAGTTAAGTAGCAGAATACTCTTCTATCTCTATATAGTCTCTCTCTATAGTTTCTCTCTCTAGAGTTCAGTGAATTCGTAAGAAAATGATGAAGGAATGAGCTTCTATTTATAGGAAAATAGAATGCATAGTAACTAATCCATGAACGGTCCAGATTGATTTACTTTAATCTGACGGTCCATATTTAAAGAAAAATCTTTTAAATAAAATATAATATATTCTATTTATATAAAAAGATTTTTACTATGCAAACACTATGCAACACTATGCAAAACACTATGCAACACTATGCATAATAAAATATAATATATTCTATTTATAGAATAACTTTAATAAAGTATTCTGTTTTATATAAAAAGATGTTTCTGTTTTATTACGTTAATAATACGAATAAAACAAAACGTCATTATCGTTATAATAACTCATATTATTAATCAACAATAATTGAATCAAACTGAGCGACTTCTCACATAAATATCAATAATCAATATCGTATGCTACTATGCAATAACGCGTATTACTGTACTTTTACTACCGAGTAGTTCAACAGTATCAACGGTAAAACTTCCGCCGTTATTTTCATAAAGTATTTTTGTCGTTTTCTCAATCCGACAAATAACTTTATAAAAGTATTTTGTTTTATATAAAAAGATTTTACTATGCAAAATACTATGCAACACTATGCATAATAAAATATAATATATTCTATTTATAGAATAACTTTAATAAAGTATTATGTTTTATATAAAAAGATTTTACTATACAAAATACTATGCATAATAGAATATAATATATTCTATTTATAGAATAACTTTTTATAAAGTATTCTGTTTTATATAAAAAGATGTTTCTGTATTATTACATTAATAATACCAACAAAACTGAGTGACTTATCACTTAAGCATCAATAATTAATACCGTGTGTTACTATGCAACCACGCGTATTACTGTACTTTTACTACCAAGTAGTTCAACAGTTTTAACGGTAAAATCTCCGTCGTTATTTTCATAAAATATTTTGTTCGGGTGAATAGTAACTCGTGAATAGTACACCGACACGAAAAGTGTCCCAAATACCCGAGTGAACAATACTAGAGTGAATAGTAATTTGGGTGAATAGTAACCTGTGAATAGTAACTCATGAATAGTAACTCGTGAATAGTACTCCGACACAAAAAGTGTCCCAATTACTCGAGTGAACAATACTAGAGTGAATAGTAATTTGGGTGAATAGTAACCCATGAATAGTAACTCCGACACAAAAAGTGTCCCAAATACTCGAGTGAATAATACTAAAGTGAATAGTAATTTGGGTGAATAGTAACCCGTGAATAGTAACTCCGACACAAAAAGCGTCCCAAATACTCGAGTGAACAATACTAGAGTGAATAGTAATTTAGGTGAATAGTAACCCGTGAATAGTAACTCGTGAATAGTAACTCCGACACAAAAAGTGTCCCAAATACCCGAGTGAATAATACTAGAGTGAATAGTGACCAGGTATTTTATGACAACTTGTTTGCTTTGAAAAAATTTCAAATATGACCCTTAACTTTAAACTTTTATTAATTTAACTATTTATCAAAATAGAAAAATTGAATACTTTTATTTCATAAAATTCGGGGTCTCACATACCCTATACTTGGTGACATTCTTCTATTATTATGTTGGAACATCATGTCTGTGTGTTTTACACCGGACCTGGTTCTGTTTTTATTATTATTCTGTTGGAACATCCTGTCTGTGTGTTTTACACCGGACCTGGTTCCGTTATTTATTATTCTATCGGAATATCCTGTCTGTGCATTTATGCCGGACCTGGTTTCATTATTTATTATTCTGTCGGAATATCCTGTCCGTGCGTTTATGCCGGACCTGGTTCTATTATTTATTATTCTGTTGGAATAATCTGTCTGTGCGGTCTATCGCATGCCGGGTGATTTCTTTTATTATTCCATTCTTTATTATACTCAGTTGGTTAAATTTTGACTTCTATACTCCATGAAATTAGTGAAATATCCTTGATAATTGCGGTTCATCCAGTATTTTTTCATGAAAATATTCTTCTAAGTATTCTTGAATTTTACTCCACAAAGCAGTATCATGTTGACAATTTGGACGTTGTTAATTCTTGGATAAATTAATTCTTGAACTTGTTTTATTGAATTCTTATATCATTGTCATCATCCTCATGTTTATAAAATGTTGAAAGTCATCTGTGGCCTGTAGTGCATAGATGGACTTGGTATGATTATGACCAGGGATTATCAGGTATAATCATGACCGTAATGTTACAAATGATGTGGTAAAAGTCCTCATTGGCCCGTAGTGCATTGATGGACAGTTGTTGGCATGATCATGACCATTAATAAATACACGAATATCCTTGACCATAGTGCAGGGGTGATTCGATGATGTGGATTATTTTATTAAGCTGAGTCCAGCGATAACAGTGTTGAAAAACTTTTTAAATCATAAAAGATAGTAGAGTTTATTTTCTACTTGACTCTTTTAATGGATTGTTTATTCCGCTGCAGTTAAACTTGATGTCTATTATATTTTATCAGTTTAACATTATTGAAGGCTAATGATAATTTATTCTGCATTATCTTAGTCATAATATTTCTTACTGGGCTAGTTGAGCTCACCATTTCTTTCACTGTTCTCTCCAGGAAATGAGAACGTAGCTGGGCAAGTCGGGGAACGGAGTGATGGTCCGAATGATAGTATTAGTTAGTAGTCCTCACTATTCTATGTAATAGTGTGTTAATAAATATAATAATGACTCCTTTTGAGTATGAATACTCTTTAGTAGACAATATTTGTATTCAAACTCACAGTTTATATTTTGTCATATTGTACACGACAGTTGTATTATTAAGTTGTATTTGAATTCTGTACCATGTATCTGACGACCCAAGATGGGTGATGTATACCTAATTTTGGGGGCGTCACACGGCCCAAGCCTGTGGGCAAGCCCAATCCGTCCGTCAAAATGCATACTTTGGGTTTCATTTTTTTAGCCCATCAAAACTTGGGTTGTTTTGACCCGACCCATAAATGTGTCAAAATTTAGTCATAAATCAGTCCAAGCCCGCGGGCCGGGTCGGGTCGGGCCGGGCCACCCATTAAAATGTGGGCTTTGGTCTTCACTTTTTTAGTCTACTAAAACTTGGGTCGTTTTAGTCTGGCCCGCCAATAGCTCAACTCATTTGGGCCAGCCCGACCCGTTTGTCAGATCTAATATATATCTTGAAATAGGCCAACTTGTTCTTTTGAAATAGTCCTTATCTGTGAAAGTTCAATTATTAATTGGTAAGGGTAAAGATCTCATCAACTGTTGGCCATACAAATTTAATAATAGGATAACATACAATTACGTAATGCATATTTGAGATGCACTACGATTCTCCCTCTGTCTATACATATACATATATATATATATATATATATATAAAATAATTGTTAGGCCATGATATTTTAAATATATTGAGTTATCTTTATTTTAGGCCTTTGGAGCCATTGGGCCGGGCTGTTGGACCGGACCATTGGGTGAATATAGTTTTATTTGAGTTTTGACCGATGATGATTAAGGGATAAAACTTAGATTGTCAACTCTGAATTTAATTAATGGGGATGAGACATAATCGGCCGGCGGTGGAAAAAGGTGATGAAAAAAGCAGGTGAGCTGCCGGCAGTGGGATGGTGTCAGGGCAGGTAGGTTGCATACTGGACAAAAGAAAGAGTATATGAGGGCGGAGCAGATAACAAAAGAGCTAACTGATATTTTCTTTTACCAAAAGACTAGAGCTTATCACCTCCATTGTTATTCTTGTATCTGCCTGTACTGACACTCACGTCGGAGCTATCTCCCGACGGTCCAAGCCGTCAAACTTCTGATAATGACTTGTTTACTGTACAGGATAGGACACGCTTTTACGTGATTGGAGTGCATAAAAAGATCTTGATATTAACAACAACAACAACAACAACAACAACAATAATAATAATAATAATAATAATAATAATAATAATAATAATAATAATAATAATGTTGTTTCTTTAATTTTATATATTCTTGAAACAATTACTAAAGTCACACCTATATATAGGAGGGTGTGCGTGCGTACGTACCTTTTGTTGGACAATCCCAAATGACAGCTTCAGAGCAAGGAGAAATAGTGAGTGAACCCTGGTATCGATAAAAATATTCATCGCTAGTGTTACCCTCATTTGGATCCATCACCCCGGGGTTTGTTTCGTTAACATTTGTGTCCACCATATACGATAAATTTTTCGTCAACTCATAAAATCCAAATTAAACAACTTAGCACAAACAAATAAGTAACTAATACTATATATGATTTTTAATTAATATAATTTCTAATATATATATATATATATATATATATATATATATATATATATATACACACACACGGTAAGGATCAAGAGCATCCACCTTAAAGAGCAACAAGACCTAAAATAACATCCACTTATCAAAACAACGTAGTTTTGGAGGGACGCGGTGACATTTTTATAAATACGCGGTGGCATTGTATTTACAAAAATGTCACCGCGTCCTTCACGTATTTACAAAAATGTCACAGCGTCCCTCCAAAACTACGTCGTTTTGAGGTGGATGCTCTTGTTGCTCTTTAAGGTGGATGCTCTTGATCCTTACCATATATATATATATATATATATATATATATATATATATATATATATATATATATATATGTATATATGGAAAAACGAAGAATGTATGTTTTAGATACACAAACTAAATAAGACATTTAAATCGTATGTACCTGAGAGAGGAAAGGGTCTGGTTCGCCAAATTCGTAGAGTACACCAATTACTACTGCCTCACCGATGACCTCGTTTGAATGAACCATATGTCGTTCCAAGTCGTACCTTCATTTCAAAGCGAAAATTTTTAAGATTTTTTTTTTCATATTTTATGAATCATTTAAAAGTATCTATAATATTAGTTAAAAAAATATAATAATGATGATGTAATAATATTAAATAAACCAAAAAAAAAATTATCATATTAAAATTTTCATGTAAATATAGTCTAAAAATAAAAATATATCTAATTTTGAAAAGGCCAAAAATGAAGGAGTAGATTTAATTTTAGAATTGCGGGGTAGTGTGTGGATATATATATATATATATATATATATATATATATATATATATATATATATATATACACACACAACACAGATCAGGTCCAGACTCTCGGACATGAGCAAATCCGGACCTTTTTTCTTTTTCTTTTTTTTGTTTTTTTTTTAAAACAACTAATTTTTTTTTAATATTTTATGGAACTGAAATTTTTCCATAATACAGTATTTTGGGCGTGATTTGGATACTTATACCAAAAAATAATGGTACAGTCTGCACAAACTGTACATACCTATTTTGTTATGCGTATCCAAATCTCATCCAAAATACTGTATTATATAAAAATTTCAGTTCTATAAAATATTAATAAAAAATTTAGTTGTTTTAAAAAAAAAATGGTCCGGATTTTGGTCCGATCCGGGAGTCCGGACCTGATCCGGCCTTATATATATATATATATATATATATATATATATATATATATATATATATATATGTGTGTGTGACGCCCCCAAAATTAGGTATACATCACCCATCTTGGGTTGTCAGATACATAGTATAGAATACAAATACAACTTACTAATACAACTATAGGGTACAATACGATAAAATATAAACTGTGAGTTTGAATACAAATATTATCTTCTAGAGAGTATTCATACTCAAAAGGAGTCCTCGTTACATTTATTAACACACTATTACATAGAATAGTGAGGACTACTAACTAATACTATCATTCGGACCATCACTCCGTTCCCCGACTTGCCCCAGCTACGTTCTCATTTCCTGAAGAGAACAGTGAAAGAAAAGGGTGAGCTCAACTAGCCTAGTAAGAAATATTATGACTACGATAATACAGAATAAATTATCATTAGCCTTCAACAATGTTAAACTGATAAAATATAATAGACATCAAGTTTAACTGCAGCGGAACAAGCAATCCATTAAAAGAGTCAAGTAGAAAATAAACTCAACTATCTTTTATGATTTAAAATATTTTTCAACACTGTTATCGCTGAGACTCAGCTTAATAAAATAATCCACATCATCGAATCACCCCTGCACTACGGCCAAGGATATTCGTGTATTCATTAATGGTCATGATCATGCCAACAACTGTCTATCAACACACTACGGGCCAATGAGGACTTTTACCACATCATTTATAACATTACGGTCATGATTATACCGAATAATCCCTGGTCATAATCATACCAAGTCTATCTATGCACTACAGGCCATAGATGACTTTCAATATTTTATAAATATGAGGATGATGACAATGATATAAGAATTCAATAAAACAAGTTCAAGAATTAATTTATCCAAGAATTAACAACGTCCAAATTGTCAACATGATACTGCTTTGTGGAGTAAAATTCAAGAATACTTAGAAGAATATTTTCATGAAAAGATACTGGATGAACCGCAATTATCAAGGATATTCCATAAATTTCATAGAGTATAGAAGTCAAAACTTAACCAACTGAGTATAATAAAGAATAGAATAACAAAAGAAATCACCATGCATGCGATAGACCGCATAGACAGGTTATTTCAATAGAATAATAAATAATGGAACCAGGTCCGGCGTAAACGCACAGACAGGATATTCTGACAGAATAATAAATAATGGAACCAGGTCCAGCGTAAACGCATAGACAGGATATTCCGACAGAATAATAAATAATAGAATCAGGTCCGGTGTAAAACACACAGACAGGATGTTCCAACAGAATAATAACAATACGGAACCAGGTCCGGTGTAAAACACACAGACAGGATGTTCCAACAGAATAATAATAAAAACGGAACCAGGTCCGGTGTAAAACACATAGACAGGATGTTCCAACAGAATAATAGAAGAATGTCACCAAGTATAGGGTAGACCGCGTATACAGGTTATTCCAACAGAATAATAAGAAATGGAATAACAATAGTTCTCTTCATGAATAAGAAAGAATAACACCCCTTACTGTTTTAAAGAAGAGCTGAAATAAGGAAGTAGTTAAGTAGCAGAATATTCTTCTTTTCTCTCTCTATAGTTTCTCTCTATAGTTTCTCTCTCTAGAGTTCAGTGAATTCGTAAGAAATAATGAAGGAATGAGCTGCTATTTATAGAAAAATAGAATGCATAGTAACTAATCCATGAACGGTCCAGATTGATTACTTTAATCTGACGGTCCATATTTAAAGAAATTTTTTTTAAATAAAATATAATATATTCTATTTATAGAATAACTTTAATAAAGTATTCTGTTTTATATAAAAAGATGTTTCTCTTTTATTACGTTAATAATACGAATAAAACAAAATGTCATTATCGCTAAATAATTCATATTATTAACTGACAATAATTAAATCAAACTGAGTGACTTCTCACATAAGCATTAATAATCAATACCGTGTGCTACTATGCAACCACACGTATTACTGTACTTTTACTACCGAGTAGTTCAACAGTATCAATGGTAAAACTTCCGCCGTTATTTTTAATAAAATATTTTTATCGTTTTCTCAATCCGACAATAATTTCGTTGTGGGGTCCACCAATGATTGTGCCGTTGTACGAATATTCCCTGTTAAAACGAATATTCCCCGACCAATCGAATATTATATAACAACTTGCGTACTTTGCAAAATTTATAAATATTACCCACAACTATAACATTATATCAAATTAACTCCATAATATTCGAAAATGATATTTATAGAAGATTCATCTTTATTTATAAAAGTTGGGGTCTTACAACCTCCCCTTCTTATGAAATTTCGCCCTCGAAATTAGGGTACGTACCTGGTATGTCGAAGAGGTAAGGATACCTTGATTTCATTTCAGATTCTAACTCCAAAGTCATTTCCTCAACATCGTGGTTTCTCCACAAAACTTTGACTTGAGGTATAACCTTGGAGTGTAGAATATGTTCCTTCTTATCCAAGATTTGAACAGGAACTTCTTCATACGTCAAATCCTCCGCTATTTCGTCCGGTTCTAACTCAATAATGTGGTTCGGGTCTTCCACATATTTGCGTAACATGGATATGTGAAAAACGTTATGAACACGAGACATACTTGGCGGTAAAGCGAGTCTATAAGCCATAGTTCCTACTCGATCGAGGATTAAAAATGGACCGATGAATCGAGGATTGAGCTTTCCTCTTTTTCTAAATCTCGTAAATCCTTTCCATGGAGCAACACGTAAGAACACATGATCTCCTATATCAAATTCCACGTCCTTTCGATGAAGATCAACATAACTCTTTTGTCGATCTTGTGAGGTTTTTATACGTTGTCGGATCGTTTGAATCTTTTCTGTAGTCATACGTACCAACTCCGGTCCCAACAACGTTGCTTCACCCACCTCATCCCAGCATACTGGAGAACGACATTTTCTTCCATACAATACTTCGAATGGAGCCATGCCAATACTTGCTTGATAACTGTTGTTGTAGAAAAACTCCACCAATGGTAAGAACTTGTCCCAACTTCCCTTGAAGTCAAAGACACAAAGTCTTAATAAATCTTCTAGAGTTTGAATAGTCCTCTCTGATTGTCCGTCCGTCTGAGGATGATATGCCGAACTAAATCGTAAATTTGTGCTCATAGCTTTTTGTAAACTAACCCAAAATCGTGAAGTGAATCTTGGGTCTCGGTCAGAAACTATGGATACTGGCATACCATGCAGTCTTACAATCTCGTTTATGTACATACGAACAAGACGTTCAAGTGTATAAGTTTCTCGTATCGGTAAGAAATGAGCAGACTTGGTCAATCTATCAACAATGACCCAAATCGCATCAATACCTTGAGAAACCCTAGGAAGACCGGTAACGAAATCCATGGTAATGTGCTCCCACTTCCATTCTGGAATTTCAAGTGGTTGCAATGGACCTTTTGGTACTTGATGCTCCGCTTTGACTCGTTGACAAGTTAGACACCTTGAGATAAACAACGCTATCTCTCTTTTCATATTGCTCCACTAAAATGTATGACGAAGATCATGCTACATTTTGGTACATCCAGGATGGATTGCAAACGGTGTGTTGTGCGCCTCTATCATGATTTCATACTTTAAATCAGGGTTGTTAGGAACACAAAGTCTGGAGTTGCTTTCGGCATAGCACCTTCTTGCACTTTCTTCCTCATACGCATCAGCTCCAGGTCTGTAGCTTGAGCAGCTTTAACTTTATCGATTAAAGTTGGTTCTACTCGTATATTCGCCATCATCACATGGGTCCCTGGAGTCTTTAACTCTATCTCCATCCTTTGCAAGTCACACAAAATGGGCCTTTGTGTTGACAATATCGCACTTGTACTTGCATATGATCTTCTACTCAATACGTCAGCTACCACATTCGCTTTTTCAAGATGGTATTGAATGGTATGATCATAATCTTTCAACAGTTCAAGCCAACGTCATTGTCGCATGTTGAGTTCCTTTTGAGTGAAGAAATATTTAAGGCTTTTATGATCCGTAAAGGTCTCCACCTTCTCCCCATACAAGTAATGCCTCCAAATTTTAAGTTCAAAGACAACAGCTGCCAACTCTAGATCATGAGTAGGATAATTCCTCTCATATTCCTTGAGTTGTCTTGATGCATAGGCTATGACTTTTCCATGTTGCATGAGAACGCATCCCAACCCTTTGCTCGAAGCATCACTGTAGATGACAAATCCCTCCGAGCCAGATGGTATTGTTAGAACAGGTGCTGAAATGAGTCTCCTCTTGAGTTCTTGAAAACTATGCTCACATTCTTCGCTCCAACCGAACTTTGTATCTTTTCGAGTCAGCTGAGTTAACGGAGTAGCGATTCGAGAAAATCCTTCCACGAATCTCCGATAATAACCAGCTAGACCGAGAAAGCTACGTACTTCGGTTACTGATTTAGGTTGCTCCCAGCTTTGAATAGCTTCAATCTTTGCCGGGTCAACCGATATTCCACGACTTGATACTACGTGCCCAAGGAATGCTACCTCCTCCAGCCAGAACTCGCATTTCTTCAACTTGGAATAAAGCTTGTATTCACGAAGCTTTTGGAGTACCAGACTCAAGTGTTGCTCATGATCTTCACGGCTTTTGGAATAAATAAGGATGTCATTAATAAAGACGACCACAAAGTGATCCAAATATTCCTTGAATACCCGGTTCATCATATCCATGAAGGCAGCATGAGCATTAGTCAATCCAAAGGACATGACTAGGAATTCATAATGCCCGTACCGAGTTCTAAAAGCCGTCTTTGGAATATCCTCAGTTCTAACCTTCAGCTGATGATATCCAGAACGAAGATCGATCTTTGAAAAGAATTGTGCTCCTTGCAACTGGTCAAACAGGTCATCAATACGTGGCAATGGGTACCTATTTTTGATGGTGACATGATTCAACTCCCGATAATCAATACAAAGTCGCATACTTCCATCTTTCTTCTTCACGAATAGAACAGGAGCTCCCCAAGGAGAAGTACTAGGACGAATAAAGCCAATGTCTAACAATTCCTGCAGTTGGATCTTTAACTCCTGAAGTTCAATAGGAGCCATTCGATATGGGGCTTTGGAAATGGGTTTTGTACCGGGTTCAAGGTCGATACAAAATTCAATTTCACGCTCTGGGGGTAGGCCAGGAAGTTCTTCAGGGAATACGTCAGGAAATTTATTAACAATAGAAATATCATTCAAAACTGACGTATTTTTCTTTAGATCCGTGACATGAGCTAAGAAAGCTTGACATCCGTTTTTCAATAAACGAATAACTTTATGGCTTGAGATGACAGCGATTGATTTTAATGGTTTGGTTGCTTGAATTCGCATAATAGGTCGATTAGGAATATAAAAGCTAACAACCTTACGAAAACAATCAAATTTTGCATGATGAGTAGTTAACCAATCAATCCCTAGAATCACGTCAAATGCAAGTATTTTTAATGAAATCAGATCGACAGGTAATGTGTGGGTACCAACTTGAACCAAACAAGACTTATAAACCGTAGATGTAATGAAGGTTTCTCCCAATGAAGTTTCAACAGATAAATCAAAGTCTAATTTCTCCGGAGTCAAATTTAATCGATGAGCGCAAGTAGGAGAAATAAAAGAATGGGTAGAACCGGTATCAAATAAAGTATAGACTTCGTTAGAGTTTATGATAAGCTTACCCGTGATGACCTCATTCGGGTTCCTTACTTTCTGGGAGGTCACAACAAACGCTCTCCCTTGCACTACCGGTTTTGACTTTTCTGGGACGGCCTTTGGTGTCTCCATCTTGGCTGAACTTGTTTTTGGTAAACGACAAAATCGAGCTAAATGACCTTCTCTTCCACAATTATAACATGCTTTAGACGGCATCGCGCAGTTTGAACTGATGTGCCCCTCCTCTCCGTATTTGAAACATATGATAGGTGGTCGTTCTCCTTCCTTAACAACGGGTGCTGGTGCTGACGTCTTTCCATCATTGTTGAATCTCCTCTTCTTGAAATGACCATTCTTATTGTTTTGACCCTGATTACCACCGAAGTGGTTACGATTTCTGGCCTGTTGATTCCCTCCACGCTTGTTGTCACCGCTTCGATGACTGCTCTCACTGGTATTATTATTTTGTCGACTGCTCTCTTTTAGTTGCGTTGACTCGTTATCGCGCTCCACTAACTGAGCCCTATTCACAACATCTGAATACAAACACAGTTTATGAGAAATAAGATGTTGACGTATCTCAGGTTTCAAACCTCGCAAAAACATTCGCGTCATTCGCTCTTCAATATCCACCAAGTGGGACGCAAACCGGGACAACTCAGTAAATTTAGCCTCATACTGCGACACGGTCATATTATTCTGCTCCAATTTGATGAACTCCACCTCCTTCATGTGACGAACACTTTCGGGAAATTATTTGTCATTGAACAGCTCTTGGAACTTCTCCCAAGACATCTTCAGTGCGGCAGGTTGAGTACGCTTAATCGATTCCCACCAGTAATCTGTCTCTCTTCGCAACATAAAGGCGACAAAGGGAACCTTTTGCTCCTCGGAGCATCCCAAGATATCAAATATCTTGGTAATCTACTTTATCCATGTTTCCGCTATAAGTGGTTTTGACTCTCCCTTAAACTCTGGTGGTCCCAGCTCTTTGAACTGTTTAGCGGTGACCGTCCGAGAGTTTTCAGTGTTTCCACCTATATTTTGGACAAGAGCCGCTCTCGCCTGCTGTTGCATGAACAGCATAAAATTTCTGAACATTCCATCATTCATCATCTGGTCAGTGTTGTTGTTTGCATGAGGATTGTCACCTTCCTGATGCACATTATCCTGATTATTGATATGTGGTGAATCAACAGTCGCATGTGCTCCATTGCTATTCTCAACATTCTCAGATGTCATTTTCAGATACTGCCACAAAATAAAAGTTAATTGATATGTCATATATTATCCTTATATTATGACCAACCAATTAAATATCATGTAAATAAACTTAGGTAGGTCATACTAGCGAAAGAATTCTCCGTCTCTCCCCTCCTAGTTCTATTCTCACATCTTAGCCAGGAATCATATCCCTAAGCTCTGATACCAACTGTGACGCCCCCAAAATTAGGTATACATCACCCATCTTGGGTCGTCAGATACATAGTATAGAATACAAATACAACTTACTAATACAACTGTCGTGTACAATACGATAAAATATAAACTGTGAGTTTGAATACAAATATTATCTTCTAGAGAGTATTCATACTCAAAAGGAGTCCTCATTACATTTATTAACACACTATTACATAGAATAGTGAGGACTACTAACTAATACTATCATTCGGACCATCACTCTGTTCCCCGACTTGCCCCAGCTACGTTCTCATTTCCTGAAGAGAACAGTGAAAGAAAGGGTGAGCTCAACTAGCCCAGTAAGAAATATTATGACTAAGATAATGCAGAATGAATTATCATTAGCCTTCAACAATGTTAAACTGATAAAATATAATAGACATCAAGTTTAACTGCAGCGGAACAAGCAATCCATTAAAAGAGTCAAGTAGAAAATAAACTCTACTATCTTTTATGATTTAAAATATTTTTCAACACTGTAATCGCTGAGACTCAGCTTAATAAAATAATTCACATCATCGAATCACCCCTGCACTACGGCTAAGGATATTCGTGTATTCATTAATGGTCATGATCATGTCAACAACTGTCCATCAACGCACTACGGGCCAATGAGGACTTTTACCACATCATTTGTAACATTACGGTCATGATTATACCGAATAATCCCTGGTCATAATCATACCAAGTCTATCTATGCACTACAGGCCATAGATGACTTTCAATATTTTATAAATATGAGGATGATGACAATGATATAAGAATTCAATAAAACAAGTTCAAGAATTAATTTATCCAAGAATTAACAACGTCCAAATTGTCAACATGATACTGCTTTGTGGAGTAAAATTCAAGAATGCTTAGAAGAACATTTTCATGAAAAGATACTGGATGAACTGCAATTATTAAGAATATTCCACAAATTTCATGGAGTATAGAAGTCAAAACTTAACCAACTGAGTATAATAAAGAATGGAATAACAAAAGAAATCACCATGCATGCGATAGACCGCATAGACAGGTTATTCCAACAGAATAATAAATAATGGAACCAGGTCCGGCGTAAACGCACAGACAGGATATTCCGACAGAATAATAAATAATGGAACCAGGTCCGGCGTAAACGCACCGACAGGATATTCCGACAGAATAATAAATAATGGAACCAAGTCCGGTGTAAAACACACAGACAAGATGTTCCAACAGAATAATAACAATACGAAACCAGGTCCGGTGTAAAACACACAGACAGGATGTTCCAATAGAATAATAATAAAAACGGAATCAGGTCCGGTGTAAAACACACAGACAGGATGTTCCAACAGAATAATAGAAGAATGTCACCAAGTATAGGGTAGACCGCGTATACAGGTTATTCCAACAGAATAATAAGAAATGGAATAACAACAGTTCTCTTCATGAATAAGAAAGAATAACACCCCTTACCGTTTTAAAGAAGAGCTGAAATAAGGAAGTAGTTAAGTAGCAGAATATTCTTCTTCTCTCTCTCTATAGTTTCTCTCTCTAGAGTTCAGTGAATTCGTAAGAAATAATGAAGGAATGAGCTGCTATTTATAGAAAAATAGAATGCATAGTAACTAATCCATGAACGGTCCAAATTGATTACTTTAATCTGACGGTCCATATTTAAAGAAAAATCTTTTAAATAAAATATAATATATTCTATTTATAGAATAACTTTAATAAAGTATTCTGTTTTATATAAAAAGATATTTCTGTTTTATTACGTTAATAATACGAATAAAACAAAACGTCATTATCGCTAAATAATTCATATTATTAACTGACAATAATTGAATCAAACTGAGTGACTTCTCACATAAGCATTAATAATCAATACTGTGTGCTACTATGCAACCACACGTATTACTGTACTTTTACTACCGAGTAGTTCAACAGTATTAATGGTAAAACTTCCGCCGTTATTTTTAATAAAATATTTTTATCGTTTTCTCAATCCGACAATAATTTCGTTGTGGGGTCCACCAATGATTGTGTCGTTGTACGAATATTTCCTGTTAAAACGAATATTCTCCGACCAATCGAATATTATATAACAACTTGCGTACTTTGCAAAATTTATAAATATTACCCACAACTATAACATTATATCAAATTAACTCCATAATATTCGAAAATGATATTTATAGAAAATTCATCTTTATTTATAAAAGTTAGGGTCTTACATATATATATATATATATATATATATATATATATATATATAACAACTTGCGTACTTTGCAAAATTTATAAATATTACCCACAACTATAACATTATATCAAATTAACTCCATAATATTCGAAAATGATATTTATAGAAAATTTATCTTTATTTATAAAAGTTAGGGTCTTACAATATATATATATATATATATATATATATATATATATATATATATATATATATATATATAGAGTCAGGTTCCTATCTGGACTCTCAGACTTTCTTAAAATACGATTTTATTTTATTTTGCTTTTTTGAAAGACAACAAAAAAAAATTTAATATTTTATGTACCTGGAATTTTTATATATTACAGTGTTTTGGATGTGATTTGGATACATATAACAAAACAGATTTGTACAGTCTGTGCAGACTGTACATATATTTTTTGGTATAGTATCCAAATCACGCCCAAAATATTGTATTACGAAAAAATTTCAGTTCCATAAAATATTAAAAAAAATAGTTTTAAAAAAAAGCAAAAAAATAAAAATAAAATAGGGCCCGAATTTGATTAGGTCCTGACCTGATCCGTGGTGTGTGTGTATATATATATATATATAGTCCGGATCTAGTCCGGACTCCCGCATTTTGTTAAAATACGAAACTTTTTTTTTTTATTTTTTTTAGAACTAAAAAAAAATTATTTTTTATATGTATCCAAATCACACCCAAAATACTGTATTATGTAAAAATTTCAGTTCCATAATTTTTTTTTAGTTGTTCTAAAAAAAAAGCAAAATTTTTTTTTTTAAAAATTTGGATCTGCTTTTTACTCCAGTCCGGACTCCCGGACTGGATCCATTGTGTATATATATATATGGGAATTCATCCATGACAACCGGTTGCCATGATCACTATTATAGCAACCTACTTTTGGACCGTTGATCAACTTATTGGAAGGCTTAGATTGAATGTCATAATTCTCTAGCCGGCACAAACTTTATCGGCTTTTTTTTTAATATATTGCATTGTAGGGTCAACTGTTGTCATTTTAATAATTTTAAAATGATTTTTTAATATTAAAATACTCCAGCCGGCACAGCTTGTACTGGCCGGGTATTTTTTTTTTTTTTACGTATTTCTCTATTTTATGGGATGACTCAGCATATTAAAATTATATTAAAAAAATAAAAAATAATCCAATCGACACAACTTGTACCGGCCGAATAATTTTTTTGAAAACCAATCTAATATTATATATGTACATTAGATAACGCTGTATTACACCATACAACAAACTTTACGGTACAAAATATATATAAATTAAGCGATAATCAAAGTTTGGAACAGAATAAATAAATTATTCATAGTGAGAACATGGATTGGGGATCACATGCGTCCCCACGTAAAACCAAAAACTCAAAACATCCTCCTACATGTAATGATCGACATGTATACGACAAATTAAGAAAAAAAGAGCATGCATCATGTATGTATATATATATTTATAAACAAGTCAATATGTTCAACTTAACAAATTATGAACGAACGAGTGGAGTTATTATCATAAACATATTATAATAGTACATATATATAATATTAGACTGGTTTTCAAAAATATTATCTGACCGATACAAGCTGTGTCGGTTGGATTATTTTTTATTTTTTTAATATGATTTTAATGTGCTTAGTCATCCCAAAAAATAGAGAAATGCGTAAAAAAAAAAAATACCCGGCCTGGAGTATTTTAATATTAAAAAACCGTTTTAAAATTATTAAAATGACAACAGTTGATCATGCAATGTAATATATTAAAATAAAAGCCGGTAAAGCTTGTGTCGGTTGGGCAATTATGGCATTCAATCTAAGCTTTCTAATAAGTTGATCAACGGTCTAAAAGTGGGTTGCTATAAAAGTGTCCATGACAACCGGTTATCATGGATGGATTCCCTATATATATATATATATATATATATATATATATATATATATATATATATATATATATAGTTCATTTCATCAACTATGTGTGTGTGATCATAAGCGAGATACCTCTCCCCATTGATGGTGTGCTCGGAAGGTGCGTGCCAGTGAGCTTGCTGTAGAGTGTAGTTGATGCCGTTGATCTGAATTGATCCACCATCGGTCCATTTAAGCTTCAAAAATAAACAAATACTCCCTCCGTTCCAAATTAACTGCTCAGTTTTGACTTTTTAAAGTCAAATTGACTATTTTTAGAATTAATAATTAAACATATATAAATATATTTCTAAAATTATAAAAATTGGGGTTAGTAATAAATTGTATATTATAATCTCTTCGCCTATATTTTAGCAAAAATAGTAAAAAGATTAGTTTTAAAAATGGTCAATTTGACTTTAAACCGTCAAAATTGAGCAATTAATTTAGGACGGAGGGAGTATCACACAACACATTCTGTTAACACACTCGCGAATTAAGCGGACAATGTTTTGAACTCTCTCAATATGACTATGAATATGATTGAAAAGATGATGCAAAAATTGAATACTTAAATGATTGAATTCGTAGCATATTTATAGGATGATTAATGACCATTTATGATTGGACATGACCTTTACGAACCAACTGAATACATGTTCAAGACATGGGCGAAAAGACAAGATTGTTCAATTTGAATGAACAGGTACAAAGCAAAAGCAGCTCTGCAGCGTTAGACTTGAAGTAAGTCAGCGCTACGGCGCCATTCCCCTATTATTCCCAAAACGTCACAATTTTATATAAGGGTAATAAATAAAATTAATTAAAGGAACTAAGTAAAGAGTCAAAAAGAATTGCTCCATTCAATTCTTTTTACAATCAATCTGAATTTGTAACACAGTGTTGATGATTATATATATATATATATATATATATATATATATATATATATATATATATATATATGTAGAAGCCTAAGCCATTCATGCTATGCTATGCTATAGCTATGTGATAGATCTAGTAGTAGTAGTAGTAGTGGTATTTCTTGTAATGAAATGCAACAGGCAGAAATTATAAAACTAAGCAATAAAATTAGGGGCACAAGACAATACGGGGGATAAAAAAACATGGATGTAATTACCCTTAAGCTATAAGTTTGATTTAAACAAAAGTTGCAAATGTCGAATTGAACTAAAACTGGTTATTATTTGTTTATATATACAAAGTGTAGAGAGAAAAGTTAATTTTGTCCAAAATTGAGTTTAATTAATATAGAGTTGCGAAAACTGGAATTACAAATACTACTTGCTGATATATCATGGCCTCTATTCTTAAGAGTTGTATTAGAAGGCTTGTACTGCGTTATTATCTCCTCTGTCTCTAGCTGTGATAAATCTATGGGGGACTGCATTTCTCCATCCCTACATTTCGCCCATTCTGGGTTTAGGTCTCCCCACCTGCTAGGTCCCTTCTTGCTGTTTTCATCATACTCATATTTACTCTCATCGTCTACATAATATCCATACACAACTTCTTAACATCATCCATATATATATATATATATATATATATATATATATATATATATATATATATATATATACACGTTTGTGTGTGTGTGTGTGTGGGTGCACGACGAGTGCATAATTTTTCAATCTTTGTCTTTTTGGCAATATTAAAAAAAAATTCAAAATTGATATATATTTATTTAATTTTAATTTAAAACAAGCAGTTTTAAAAATTGTAAAGGATATCTAAAAATTACATGCTAGTAGTTATTAACTTTTATGGCATGAATCACTCAATTTTAAATTTAAAAATATTTCAAGTTAGAAATTAAAAAGTCAATATGATCTTATATTAGAAAGAGAAAGAAAATAGCATGATTAATGATTAGAGTGAAGTTTAGACATTAGCAAGTTCTTGAGCTTCGACTGATATTGCTTGTAAAATAAGTAGCAAAACGAGACCATTAATGAAAATAGAGTTAACCATTTTTCGAGTAGTTTTCATGTTTCCTATGGATATATATACGTATATAGTAAAAGTAGGAGTTTGCAGAGAAGATTAAAATGAAGGGGCAAATGAGAAACTGTGATTCTTTAGTGGAGATATACAATCTGCAGGAGGGTTTATAAAGATAATACATTTAGAGGGCTTATATATAAAATTAATTATGTGAAGAAACACAAATTTTAAATTCTGAAAAATAATTATTTAGAATAGTGAAAAATAAATTTCCACCGGCTCAAAATTCACAACCCATGTTGGAGAAGAACGAATAAATTAGAATATAGCTAAAAAAAAACTTTTATTATTGTTTACAATCAAAAGCTTACAAAAGAGAACTTACAATTAATGGAGAAAGTAAGAACAAGCTTGCAATGGTTATCGGTGATTTTTGTTTGTGTTGACTTGGTGATTTTGGGTGGATACTGGTGGGTGGTGGGTGGTGGGTGTGGGTGGGGGTGGGGGTGGGGGTGGGGGTGGGGAGTGGGGGGTGGGGTGGGTGAGGGGTGTATTTATAGGTGACTAGAGAAGTGTCTAGAAGGTCAAGATAGGTGGAGGTTTATAAGGTTCAAGAATTTTAAAAAAAAATGAATATTCTAAATATTGGTGGAAGGCTCAAGAAGAAGGATACCAAGTGCAAGTTCTAAATATTGAAACTCTAAGTCTTAAATACATTCATTCTCACCCTATCCTTCAAAAAATTAAATTAAATAATTACTAAAAGTTTACTTTAAATTGTTAACAAATTCTTGGTTTTCAAACATGAGGGATCACGTTTAATATCAAACGTAAGCAAAAGTAGAGACAAAAGAAAAAAAAATTAAAAGAAAAAAGGAAAGGAAGAAAAGTAGAAGGTTATGGGGGCCAGTTTCTAGGGGGGATTTCCTAGTTCTATAGTCAAGACAATAAAGATGGATAATGGTAATTTATAATTTGTTTAATTAACAATTTTACCCTTACTTTCTTTCTACGACTTCGTCTCTCAGGCCGCCGGTGAGGATTCTAAAAAAAAACGAAAGTACACATCATAAACAATTAATAATGGGTGATGCTATATAGATACAAACTATTTTACAAACTGCAGATGTGGCATACTCCACCTCCGCATATTGATCAATAAATTAATTCAATATAATTTTCGGCCCCACACAATATGTTGAGGTGGAATATGCCACATCAACAGTTTATAAAATATTTGTAGAATAGTTTGTATCTCTAGCATTATTCATTAATAATTGTACACTTGCTGAAATTTATCATCCTCATCTTTATCTCGTCCCACAAAATATAACTTTTTTCACTCACCTTAATTATTCACTCATTCTCAATCCTTTGCCCCAGTAATTAAGAGGCTTTCAAATTAATTATCCAAGGGTCCTCCCCCTTTTCTCCCCCACGGCGGCCTCTAAAACACCTAAATCAATAAGTTCCCCACTAAAACTCACCGATCCTTCATAATGTTATATGTTGTAATGGCTTTGTTGTAAAATTTTTCTCTTAAATCTAATATAAGATGAGAGGGAGGGGTATGGTACTATGCTGCATCTGTTAGGAGGTGGGGAAAATATATTTTTTGTTTAGCCTTTTACCGGAGTATAAAAATATTCTCCTTTCGACGTGTTTTGCATTTGAAAATGTGGTTTATGTCATTTCTTACTTGGTTGGTGCGTCATTTGGATAGGCTATGCTCCCCCTCGCTTTTCGTTCCTAATTCTACCAAAATCTTCTGTTTATGGTTGTTACTGATAGACTAACCAGGGCTACGTAAAATGACCATGCTATCCACATTTGGGATAGTTATATTGTTGTTTTTTTGGTAAATGCTGGTTTTTGAAGTCTTGTTTAGAATATTTTATTTTTTATTATTATATATGAGGCTTAAATGTGTTGCGAAAAATATAGTTCAGTGACCAATTGTTAATTTATTCTGTCTGGAAATTACATTTTCCCTACAATACTGATAATTGTAAATAGTGTTGTTCGACTTAGCATGAATGTGATTTTAATTGACAATTGAATTTGAGTTGTTTGACTTAGGATGAATGTGCTTTCCTCATAAATGAACTTATTCAACATTTAGACTCTTAACCTTAAAATAAAGATGATGAATTTGTAACAATTTCTTTCCAATTATCCGGTGTTACTGTGTGGTATGCAAGTTCCTACTGGACGGTGTTACTGACCAATTGATTTACCCATGAGTAATTGCATTAACAGTGGCATAAGAAGAAAGATTTTCATCCTATGTACCCACGAGTAATTGCACATTGAATTGTAACTATATAAAAATTTGTTGAGTGATGTAAATTATTTGAATGTCTCACTCACTTTCCGTACTAGATATGAAATTTTCCTTGCATTCTAGCTGTTTGCAATAATTTCTCGGCATTCATTTCTTAGTATCATCTTCTGTTATTTAATTTGTTAATAGTGAGAGTGAGGTTTCTTAGTATCTGGTTGAACCACAATTTTTTCCCAAGTTTGTTGATTGGTTCATCGGAGTGACATACACAGGTTGCGGGATGATACATTATTTTCCTTGGGCTCTTGGTTTGCATATCTGGAAATCCTAAGGAGTAGTTGTTTACCTCTGAAATACATGCTGGGACTTGGGTAGTATAATTGTGATGTGGTTTTGCTGGTTTTACTTTTTGTTGCTGATTGTCTTCTAAGTAAAGCTGCTTTTTTTGTTCTCTCTTGTAAAGTTATGATGGTAGATGCCATCACAAGAGATTTGGTAAACAGTTCCTGTGGCTACGTATGCTTGTTGGCTTGCTGATAATATTACTATCACTATTCTGAGGAGTTTGGTGTTTTGTGGACTGTTGGCCCAGATTGTGACATTCAAATAACAATGCATTAACTTTGGAAATGACGTTATCTTTGGGGATGGCTTTATCGAGATAAGATAAATTTTGTGACTAGGAGTCGTTACAATATTCTTGCATTACTAGTAGAAGTGACTTACAGTAATACGTCATTTTGAGATTCTTGAAAAATAGTCTAATCTAGTCAAAATGCATATTAAGAACTACATCACTTATCATATAATTTGTTTTATTTTAAAAGCTTTTATTTTTCATTGACAGTTTTGGTTAAACTTACCGACACCTAAAGCTGAAATTACATGGGAAACAGATTCTGGGTGCAAAACATATGGTGAAATAGGAAAGAAAGGGTTCCAAGGAACAACTAATGTTGTGCGATAATTTATATGGGTATTTAAGCTATGTACTAGAATATTTCCTTGGCATTTTAAGAGCCTGTAGAAAAAAGACTGACTATGATATAAAATGATTTAATTTTAGGATGCCAAGAACAAGAATGTTGAACACATTGATTCTGTCTGGTGACCATTTGTACCGAATGAACTATATGGATTTTGTTCAGGTAAAAATATAGATGAAATATTGTCTTCTACTTTATTACATGTTTTGGTGAAGCTAAGAAGTTTAAATAATCATTGAAAATATTCTTATAGAAGCATATCAACACAAATGCTGATATTATTGTTTCGTGTATACCCATGGATGATTGGTGTAACATCCCCTTTCTTAAATAGAAAGAGAGGTTACTCAAAACACAATAAAACTGATGAATATATAACAAGGCTCTAAACCACAAAAGGATAATCTCATAATGATTAAATGTCATAAGACAAATCATAATAAATGTCACACTGGCTCAAACCACAATCTGAAATAATTATTACAACTCTAAATAAATCAATGTATCATAGCCCAACAAAATATATCAAAACCATTGGATAGAAGGGAGCTCTCATCACACTTGGTCTTGATCTCCCTGATTACCTGCCGGAAGAAAAACACAGCATGAGCCAAATACCCAGTACGGATATAGAGTACAAAATAAAGAACTGAGATAACTAACTCAATAAACTGAACTGAATTGTAACGAACAAAACTAATACAACAAAATAATAGGCTGAATCAAATGGCTGAGTGTTATTTCATACCGAGCTCAAAACAAAATAGAAATATACCTTACCACATAGGTAATGCAAATACTGCCACATATACAAGTCAAATAATGTCACACAGGTAAGTCACACACATTGGACCGCGAATCCAAATGTATGTAAAATCGAAAGGCGTGTTTGGCACAAATATCACCACTCCGCAGAATAGAACAGAACAGAAACAGGGTCGACCCATACGCCTCCCACAAAAAATTATCAAATGGCCAACTCCCACCGGAGCACAAAATAGAGACGCCGTGGACTAATCACACCGCCACGGAAGGTGTCATACTTCTCGGTGTTAAGAGGGCATGCTTGTGGTACCCCCACATGTGGTTATAGCTCAGGTATACCCTACAATATAATCTAACAAAGATACAATGTCACAACATATGCAACAGAATATCAATACAAAGGGTTCTAACATGTATATGTTAAACTAAAACGAATCACCAACACAAAGTCTCCAAAAATATTAACATGTACTTTATACAAAGATCGAAATAAATACTAACATGATAGACAAGTTCAAGGAGTACAAATACTAGTTCTAAGTATAAATATCAAAACAAAACATTTTCACGAATTTGAGAAGAAACAATCATGTGAAAAATAACTAATTTCTAAACGAAAAGCGAAACAACAAATCAAAAGTAAAAGATTATCGTTAAAGGAGTACGAAATCCGTACTTGAATTAAGCAATGTAATACCCAAAATTTAAATAAGATTATGATAATCTCCTTCAAGTCGATCAAATAAAATAAAATAAAATTTTATTACAAATCTAACCATTACTAACATAATATTATTTAATTTATTATTAAATAAATTTATAATTTTATCATTAGAATTAATTAATATTACAAAATTTTCAATTTGATTTATAAATAACATAAGTTGGTTGATATAATATAAACAATATAATATATATACTATACACCGTCACTATTTTATAACAGTGATCTTCATACCCGTTACGATTTTTCTTTTCTTTTTTTTTTCTTTTTTTTAAGGATTCTTTACATAAATATACAATAATTAGAAAATAATTACACGATTAGTGCATCAACAAAATAATTACAAAAAGAGTGTAATTAGGATTCATATTACAAATTAGTCTTCAACAGGGAAAAATTTAATAGAATACAATAGACAACAAGTTTTAAATCAATATTCGCAGCGAAAATAATAATTCATTAGAAGAGTTAAATAGAAATGAAATCTACTATCTTCTATATATATGAATTTAAAAGTTCATCGTCGATATTTTTTATCCCTGTAGCATCAATCAATAAATATCTAGAATCAAAAATTCATTTTTGCACTAACAGGCCAAAGAATTCATCAAGGTCATGTTCATCTCAACACCTGTTCATCTTTGCACTACGGGCCAAAGATATTCATCAGAAATCATTCATCTTGCACTACAGGCCAAAGAATTCAGTAATATCATCATTTAGGACTGAGGATGAGAAAAATATTTTAAAGAAAACGAATCTGTGAAACACAATAAACAAATATTCAGGATTCGTATTTCGATTTAAATAATATGAATTATTGATCTGATAATGGAAAATACTGTATAGTGACAATTATTGAATCAATAATAATATAAAATATCAATGTAGTAATTACTGTAACAATTATTGAGTAGTGTCTTCTTACATAAGAATCAATAATCCAAAAATACTGTGTAATACCGTGTGCTACTGTGCAATCACGCATATTACTGTATTTTAACTACCGGGTATTCCAACAGTGCTAACGGTAACAACTACACCATTATTTATAAAAACTCAAACTTGTCATTTTTTTCATCCGATTATTTTTCGTTATGGAGCCCTCAAATGGTTGCGCCGTCGTACGAATATTCCCCACACAATAAGAATATTTCACGACCAAACGAATATTTCCCGATAACAATGAATATTTTATAATCACTTGCTTATTTTGCAAAATTTACATATTTCACTCATAACCAAAGCATTATATCAAATTAACACCTTATTATTCAAAATAATAATTAGAGAAAATTCAATTTTATTTATAAAAAGTTGGGGTCTTACTAGGAGTGGGCAACCGGTAAAAAGCGGCCCGAATCGGACCGGTACCGAACCGAACCGATACCGAAATTACTCAAATTTAGGTACCGATACCGGTACCTGTTGGACAAATATACCGAACCGGCGGTACCGGTTCGGTACCGATTTTTATCAAAAATATATAATTATTATTTTTATATTATTATTTTTTTTAATAATATTTTTATTATTAAAATCAATATTTTATTATTATTATTATTGATAATTATAAAAATAATAAAAAAAAATTAAAAAATCGTATATACTGTTCCAGTTCGATTTATATCGAACCATAAAAGCGTCGGACCGAAATCGGTATATATCGATTTTTTGTACCGAATCGAACCGATTTATATTTATACAGAACCGACCGGTTCGGATCGATCCGCTTCATCCAAAAATCGAAAAAAATCAGTTTATTTGCCTACCCCTAGGTCTTACAACAATCATTATTTTTTTTATTATTATTAATTATTTATTAGTAATAAAAAAATTAGAAAATCGGTATACACCAGTCCGGTTCGGTATTACCGAACCACAAAAACTCCGTACCGAAATCGTATATTTTTATTTATACCGAAATCGGACCGATTCTTTTTGTACCGAACCGGCCAGTTCGATCCAATCCAAAAAATCGAAAATTATACATGCACTGGCCTAACAGGGCCGTGAGGGTGGTGACTCCGTCGTCCACGTTGGAGAAGTAATAAGCTACGTTGTCGTCGTGGGGATCTTTGTCCTCTACCAAATTTTTCAGATGGAAATAAAATAGGTCGAGCTGGTGGCGGTGATCATTATTGATACTGTGTATATTTTGCCAGATGGGTGTTTTTTGGGAGAATTGAAGACGGAGGCTAAGGTACTTGGGTTTTTTGTTTCTTGTTATGGATTGGATTTACACCCTTTTAAATGAGATTTAACTTTTTTTCCCTTAGACATTTAATAAATATAAAAATTCATTTGAAATAATAATTTTTAATTACACGTAGATATCTCTATTTTGATAAAATACTGATAAACACCTCAACATTAATTTCTCCATTATAACACATAAAAAAAATATTTATTTATCATATAAATCAATAATAATTATTCACAATAATATTACAAATCACAATTATGACAACCAGGTCGTTCCCAGAAAGATGGGGCTTTTCGATAAGGATTTATCCTTATTGACACGTAATTAGGTGACCAAACCCCTTTTCTAGACAGAACTTTCTTAGACATTACTAATAATGCTATCTAATAATATTACAATTCACATTAATAAGGAAACCTAAAATCAAGAAAAAATAACTGCCATAATTAATAATTCAAATTCAAATATTTGGGATCTAACAACAAAAATAAATTCAAATTCAAAATAATAATTCAAATTCAAATATTCAAATTTTGACAACGTCATCTTCCTCCTCCCCTTCGCCGGTGAGACAGAGCGTCCAAAAATTTCAATTTCAATTTTATGTCCAAAAGAAAATAAGAACACTGCATAGGAAAGATAGAGATAAGAGAGTGACCAAACTTTTATACCAAGGTAACCAAACTTTTATACCAAGGTAATCAATCTACCTCCACACCTGCAGTATGAATTGGTTACCTTGGTCTGAAAGTTTGGCAACCAACTGCATGAAGGTTTTGTTACCAACTGCATTACATTCAAAATAAATTGTAACTTAATAAAATAAAATTGTTACCTTGGTATGAAGGTTTGGCTACCAACTGCACTATGAAAAAATTGTAAGTGTGGATGTGGATTGGTTACCTTAACAAAGAACCCAATTATACACTGAAATCAAAAAATCATAACACTAGAATAAGTCATTTTCCGGCGAGTCAGGGGATTGGAGTTGCAAACGGTCGTGCCGAAGTAAGAAGAGAATAGTTTATCGGCCGACCATCGGAGGGAGACGGAGTGTGATGATGATTGTTGTTTTGTTGTTTTCAGTCGCTCTTGGAGATGACAAACTCGATAAAACTAGATGGCGTGATGATGATTGTCGTTTCGGTGGCCGTAGAGGCTGCGGTGGTCGTGGTGGATTTCGAGGTGGACATGGTAGAGGTCTTGGTGGCGGAGGTGGGCGTGGTGGAGGTGGCTTAGGGGGTGCGGCGGACTTGGAGGTGGGAGAGGAGGAGGTGTAGGTGGGGTGGAAGCTTAGGTGGTGGAGGTGCTATATGATTTACTTATTAATTACTTAATTTAATAACCAAATCAATACTAATCTCTTAATTAAGGAATCTTAATTGCATACTAATTCCCTAAATTAAGAATCCTAATTGCATTAATATTGTAAATAAATAGAAGGGGTATTAATTGTGAAAAAATTTTATGAGTGCACTATTGTTGTAATTATTTAAAAAATGTAATAGAATATGTAATTGTTCCCATTTTTAACTCTTTATTGCAGATTTATTTAAAATTATTCATTTATATATATATATAAATATATATATATATATATATATATATAAATATATATATATAAATATATATTCTATACACGGAGAGCTCTAAAGCGAACCTTAAAGAGCGAACCAAAGACGAACCGTCGTCTTTGGTGTCTATGCGACGGTTCGACCCGTCGCCAAAGACTACATGGCTATGGCGACGGATCGAACCGTCGCCATAGACACTAAAGCGACGGTTCATCTTTGGTTCGCTCTTTAAGGTTCGCTTTAGAGATGGACCGTATATATATATATATCATTATCATTATTATAACAATAATAAAAAAAAAAGCACTACTGCAAAAGAATTTTCAAACCATACTTATTCCCCTGAATTGTTTCTTACTTGATAGTAATTTTGTTTCTTCTCCTTTTTGCAGCCACACAAGTTTCTCTCTTCTCTCTTTCCCTTAGTTTGTATAATGAAATAAAATTAGGTACAGATGTTTATTAATGAAGAGGTCTTAATTGTTCTAATAAACTTCTAATTGGATTCAATTAATATTAAGGCCCAAATTAATTTTACCAATTTAATTTATTCATCACTTATTAATACTTATTAGCCCACATAAATTAAATAACCACTTTGACCCAAATAAAATGCAAAGTCCAATTAAAATATTAAAATAAATAAATAAATTTATATATTTTTTATTTTTTTTATTTTTTTGGGTATTACAATAGGTATACTCATGCTCTTATTGATGTGAAAGCGAGTAGCAGTCATGCTTGTGTGTGTTATACTGAATTATTCTTTTCCTGGTTAAGTAGTGATTTGGTATTTCATGGGCAGTTTGTTGAAGGCGCAAAATTTGTACATGTGTTGCAAAAAATTATTTAGATAGTTAATTGTAAAGATGATGAATGATCATGTACCGAATGATTTTATTTAATTAATAATATTTGAGTTGTTGTACTTTTGTCATAATTTATAATGGGGTCATTGAACCATCATTTATTTTGTTTGTAAAATAGTTTCGACATTCGTTACATAACAAAGAAAAAGGTAACATTTATATCGTTGCAAATCATAACAACTTTCATTGCACAAATAAAAAAACGACAACATATAGTGTTGTTTCTAATCGACAACTTCGTTGCTCTTGAAAAATAATCAGCATCTAACATCATCATTGCTAATTGATCATAATTATTCAGAACAAGACCAAAGATAATAAATAATTTCGTTGCAAATTAATATATGACCGGTTTATTATGCACATTTACCAACGAACATCGTTGCCAAAAAGTATACAATCAGCAATGAAAGTCGGTTAAGATAACAATTTTCATATTATTTAGCAACGACAAATATCGTTGGCAAATGTGTATTAAACGCAACAAATTTTATTTTCGTTGGCAAAAAAAGGTTTCTTTTCGTTGCTAATTAGGTGGATTTTGTAATGAAGGTTATTTTTCAGTAATAATTTCTTAATAAATTTGTTACAAAACATTTTATTGCTAAATGATCTATGATTTTATACGAAAACAAACTTTCGTTGCAAATATCTCACTTTTTGCAATGAAAATAAAATTTCGTTGCTAGACAATTAGTAACACTCATTACGCAACGAATGGTTAAACAATCGAAAAATCGTTGCAAATGATCTTTGACAACGAAATTTTGCACTTTTAGCAACAAAAAATGTTTGTTGCAAAATATTCACCATTTTTTGTAGTGTGTGTGTGTATAGACACTACACCAAAAATGGCCTCTAGTGATGGACAAATTCTTCACAAGACATACTATATCACTCACAAGTGATTTATTACGAAGAAATATTTCCTTCACACGATTGCTCGCATTAGACCTCCTCGCAATTGGATATCCTTCGCTAAGTAGTAACTAAATATTTTTTTTGAATGATATATCGTGAATAACTTTTTTATTCACAAATATTATTTGGTAATGGAATATTGTTATTTAGTGAAAGATTAGTTTCCTTCACAAATAGTATTTTAAGAAGGACTATTTGAAATTAGTGAATACCTTTATTGCCTCACAAATAATATATTGTAAAGAACAAATTTATTTAACGAGAGTAATTCTTCACTAATTATAAATTGAGAATCTTTTTTCAATTTAGTGACAAAAATATTCCTTCACAAATTATAAATTTGTAAATAAAAAATTAATTGCTAAATAATCAAAATTCATTGAAAATTATAATTGATTTTCAAATCAGTAATTTCATATTTATATTATTAATCTCTATAAGAAATATTAAATTTATTTTTTAAGTAAATATAAATATTGTCATACTTGTTTCAAACTAATTGATAAGCTAATATATAAAGAACTAATAAAATTAATATTTCACATATAAATAGATAATACTCGAGTCACAATAACTACAAAATTTGTAATTGTGTCTTGGTCTCCTAAGGACCATAGTACCTACAAAATTTATCAACTAACATAAGATAACTGAAGGAATAACAATGAACTAGAAGAAATAAAGTATGTCATGTTAGATCCACTTCATCATCATTTTCTTCAAGAAAATCAAGGTTGGGAGTGTAAACTTCATGCTGCAAGAGAAATACCAAAATTCAATTTCAATAAGATGAGGAATAAGAAAAGATAAAACTGACGAACTTAAATTAAGAGAGAGATTAATAGGGAAAGGATATAATGCATTACATTCCTAAGCTCCAAGGGGGTTCAATACTAAATTAATGTAGTGAAACACATAAGTATAAAAAAAGTAGGCACCAGCTCCTTTAATCCTCTAAAGGTTGTTCCTAAACAACATTTTTGGGTTCCAACAAGGGCCATAAAATTTATCGTGGCATTTTGTTGTATCTGAAACACTTTAGTATAATATTTTTATAAATTATTTTTAACAAGACTCTGAGAACTCCTAAAATTGATGGTCCTAGAACCCTGAATTTCAATGCAAAACTTGTATATATCTAACAGAATATTAGGAAAGGGATAGCATAACCATGTCAACAATAAGGATTAACTCTCACCACAGGAGCTGCCTCCAAAGCTCCATCAGCAGTAGAAAATATAACATGCTTCAGCCCATTTTCTTCATAAATTTTGGGCCCAGCTGTAAATAGAAATACAACACGTATCAAGTAAATATCACTTAAAAAAGAAAGAAGGATCAGAAAGACAACAAAGTAAAACGCAGAACCTTCATTTGACCAGGATCAGAGACAGCCGAGAGTCGTTTAATAAATGTATTCATTGCCAGTACAACATCCGCTCCAGCACTACTTGTCAAGTCCTGCAATATTGGACAGAATTAAAACATGTTGTGGGGACAACTACACTTACTGCCATTTAAAAGAAACTCTGTACAGAAATATGATTAGTTGTTAAATTAACTATAATTATATGAACAAAAAGATTCTAGACCAATCCAAGACAAATTCTCTTAGTGAAAAGCAATGGAAAGTTAATTTCACACTAATTTGATCAGATATTATTGATCAAATTCAAGTGATATGTGCTCCTGTAAGAAAATTTTCAGATTACAACTGTGGCAAGCAACCATATTTTGACTCTCCCTACAAAGAGTAGTCTACTTCCTAACCTTCAGATTCTGAGGCTCCAGAGACTTTAGATATTCCCACAATTAATTCTGCCCATTTGCAGAATTTCTTCCTACTTGACGATTGAGCTCCTCAATTTCTGCTTCAAGTAAGTCAATATATTTCGCTGCATCAATTGTCTCGGGACCAGATACATTATTCCACCTGATCACTTCCCCCATAACTTTTTTCTGCGTACCTGGTGCATAATCTAGCACATCCTGTGGAGACGCATGAGTTAAAATATCTTGTTAAATCAGAATTACAGTAATAGGAGCAAGTGGCTTGAAATGTGGTGTTACAAGTAACTGTCAACAGTCCAATTGTGTGGTAGAATAGCTACAAATAACAAATGTAAGAAAATGAAATCATATTTCAGTTTGTGTAAATTTTAATGTTTGCTATTATAACTGGTGAAAAAAAATTCGCCTTTGGGGATTTGAAGATGGCTGGGGGGAGGGGATGAATATAAGCCTGTCCATTTTCAGATCCCAACTCTTTTATTTCAAAAACCAGTTGAAAGAAAATATAAAACCATATATAATATATATTAAATAGAACTCGCTGACCTTTTTCTCTTGTGTATCAGGAAGACCAACTTGTTCTAAACTTTGTTGCAGTTCCAATCGGTATTGCGCATTCCTGAACATATATCCAGTCATCAGAACTCTGTACATGAGCTGTGCAAGATTTTCAGCAACCTGAACAAATGCCAGGAGATTTTAATTAATTGCAAAACTCCAAAGTCCAAACAATTAAATCCTTCAACCTTAATTTGATGCAAGGATAATAGAGAACCTTGGAAGACTTTATATACTTACAGTCGTTACTGTTACTGCACAAAATTGTGGGGGTAGTGTTCCAATCATATTTGTTACAGTTTAAAACCTTGGGTATTTTAAAAGCTTTATCAGGATAGGAACTTGCAGTTGATGCTAGATCATCAATGAAGGTAATAAAAAATATCTAAACAGTACAGGAAGTTAAAAAACAAATGAGGATATAACTGAATGAGAGTCCCACTCATAATAAAAAGCCACTCTATCCTCTGATAACGAAGGAGGATACTGCAAGGCACAAGCTAAAGCTACTGCTTAACCAAAGTACAGGAAGCTAAACTTCCCACCTATACACCACTCTGTAGCCCAGTAAGCTTACTCACAACACTGTACAACACCATCAAGTAACCATAGACCACATATAATCTGTTCAGCAATCTTCAAAGTTCATTTGTGAGCTATATAAAAAACGTATAGGCACCACATGAGAAGATTATAACAATGAAATTTAGCACCTAATATTATTGTGCCATAGAAGCTCTAAAATATGAATACATGACAATGTGACACATAGGACAAGCCAGCAGATTCAATTGTCAATAGAAGTCCATGCAAAGACCAGATGTGCAGACCAGCTATTGAACTTTTAGCCAGTGAAGAGAGAGAGTTCACAGTTGCAGGCACTAAACTTCACAATACCATTCCTCCTGCACTGCAGGAAAGCTATAGAGCATAAAACCTTCTACATATAAAATGGGCTAAACATAAAACCTTCTACATATAAAATGGGCTTCAACATACATATATTTAGTCTTTCTTGATAGCAACCTTGCCTAATTCTTTGTTTTTAAACTAAACAGCTTTAAGAGTAATTTTATCAAACACGACTTGTGCATTCATTTTTAGGACATAATTCATAGATGTTTAGGGAGGTTTAAACCCAATTTATCAGAATCAACATTATTGAATTTAACATAACTGCTCGTCCAATATGCGTCATCAGTCAAAAGAACTCTTCAAGATATAATATAAGAAGAAAAAAAAAACATATCAAAAAGCTAAAGTTTATTGCTAAAAACAACTAAGAGCTAACCTTCATAACAATAAAGTCGTCGAATATCCCAAATTTGGTGATGTTATTCCTCAATCCATCTGTATCAATTTCCCACGGAATGCTAAAACCTAAAACATAAACAATCACATCATAAGGTAAGAAATTTACCAAAAGGCAAAATAAATCAATGTAAACAATATGAAAGGCGGAAAGGCATACAACAAGCTTCTGTCCGATATAATTGAAGTGATCGAATGAAGAAATCGGGTAGGGAAACACTCAAATTCTTTATCCTCATGGCTTTAAGCACTCACGATCTCTTGATTGAAACATCCGTGAGGAGAAACCTAAATTGGCCTTTGTTTCACATTAAAATCCTTTTCGATCAGACAAGAGCACAACTAGTAAATTAGGAACTCTGTTCAAAAAAGAGTAAAGAGTTTGATTTTAACTTATAAAAACAACTTATGTTTGTAAACTCTTTAAAAAAGTATTATTATAAATAAAATTATTATTTTAAAATTTTAAATAGATTTAAATTTAAATTTAGAATATTATAAATTAATTAATAATGAACTGAAATATAAATATTTTGTAGAACAGAAAAGTAATAATTTAACATATTTGTGATCTATTACATAAAAAGAGTCTTAATTATTATATTTTTTTATTGTCAATTTATAATTTTTTAAATTTTGAATTATTGTAACTTAATATTTTAATTAATAAAACTTTTAATATTATAAATTATTTTAAACTTATTATTAAGAATAAAATTTTATTTTAAAAAAAATAATTACATTAGAATTTGAGTTATATGGTATCATAAATTAATTAAGAATAAACTCATACTTAACTCTTGCTAAAGAATAAATGAGTATTTTTTTAGCATTTGTGAGCTATTCCACATAAGAGCCTTATTATTTTTTTCATGGTCAATATATGAAATTTCAAAGTTTAAATTATTATAATTTTATTTACTTTGATTAAAGAAATAATACATATTGTAAGTTACTTCAAAATATTATTAAAAATCATTTTTATTGTTAAAAATTAAATGTACTTATATTACAATTTATATTCACCACAATTAATTCTAAAAATTTTATTTAGAACAAAATAGCGACCAATTTAATCTCTCGCAAAAAAATTCTGAACAATAATATATAGTGAGTAATAATTCATTCACTAATAAATTTCTTCCTCGCAAATTTTTATCATAAATTGGAACCAAAAATACTTCTATCACCTCAATTTTGCGAGAGAAAAAAATATAAATTGTGAAGGATGTTTCTTTCGCTAATAACTATATTGTTATTATATTTTTTTCCTTCACTGTTCCTTCGCTATAAAGTTCCTGTGAAGGAAAAAATTCCTTCACAAAATTTCGTTCGCTACATCCCTAATTCTTGTAGTGATATATATATAAACACACACACATACCCTAATTTCTTGTAGTGATATATATACACACACATACACCCATTCAATGAATGCTCAGGTAGGCTAAAATTATTTCAAATTTATGTTCAGCTAAGGCCAAAATCAAACAAATATTATACAAATTGCACAATTAGTTGCATAATTTCAGTACCCAAAATTGGCATTTAAAATCACACTACTCAATTATCCATTTCAAAAACAAATTATTGCAAATAAGCAAACTTTTGAACTTGTACTTAAAATTGACCGAATGACCAAACGACACTACCGTGAAGCTCTAACCTGCCGCCGTGTGGTCATCCTGAAACAAGGTAGGGAGGGAGTGGATGGGAGGTAGCCAATAGAGTGGCGAACGGAGGTGAGGAGGTGGGGAGGTGTACTGATCATCCTGAAGCCTGAGGTGAATGGAAAGGACAGAGAGAATGCAATAAAATCTCATGTGGCGGCTGTTAAATGAAAATATGATTTGTTTATTTCCGACGGAATTACCTCCGTCGATTATAAGGTATTTTCGACGGAATTTTCGTCAATAATCTATCTATTCTGTCGAGTTTACCTTTGGCGCTGGTGGAAAGTTTTGGCACCAAAATGAATATTTATTTTCGATGGACTTTAGTTGCAGATAGTGTAATTTCAAGGAAATTTATTCCAACAAAATAATCCATCGAGAATACTATAGTATCTACGGAATAAGCAGGGACAAAGCCATAGCATAACTGGAGGGGGCCATGCCCCCCCTCCCAATTTGAAAATTTTGTAAGCCCACTTGTTCAGAGCATACCTAACTTCCTTTCTTTCGACTGGAACTACCGAATTAAGCAAGGAATTAAAATGGATTGCTGTTTTGATTGTGTTGAGCAAGGAAGGGGCCGAAGATGATATAATATCATTCAATTCAAAGCAAGATTAATGTTATTTCTCTGTTTATAGTGTTACATATGAAGTTAGAAAGTAGTATTAAAAGTTCATAATAAAGTAGTTGATATGATGCGAATTACGACAATGGTATCTAAGTATTAGTAAAGAAGCTTTGTTGTTGTTGTGCGGAATAATAAGGGAAGAAATTATAGCATAAGAATAGGTGCAAATATCTCTGACCTCTGATTTGAAATGGACGCAAATATGGTATTTGTTAAAAGTTCTAATAGGGACTGTTTTGTTCAAGTGTTGAAATTGAGTGGAGATTGATACTAAGAATAAGTGTAAGGACATTATATATAGCTAATTAAATGGTTTGCATGAATCAAGTTAAGTGGAAAAATTATTTTAAGAAAAACAACATGTTAATGTTAATTTAAAAAACTGTTTTGACAGAGTACCTTTGTCATTATATAAAACTCAATTAGATTACTTGTATGGAGAATAGTATATGTTCTAAAAATACTTTTCCATGTCCTTTATTGCATACTAAAGTTTTGTTTTAAACTAACGAGTGGATTGTGAGTTATAAATTAGTCAAACTAGCACATCGATCATGGGATATGCAGTCGTGCCACAGTAGCAGCCGTGTGTTGGCTGTGCTGCACTGCTGTGTATATGTTGGGTTGACCAGTTTAGTCTATAATTTAATCAGTTTAAGTTCTCCAATTCAATTAAGTTTTATTTCTAAAAAAAATGATGTCATGTTTATGTTTTGTTGTCTTTGTCAAAACAAATACTATTACTACATTATCTTTGTTTTAGTAAAAATATGTTAATTTTGTAATGGCCGGAACTTTAGAATATATATTATGTTGTTAAAAAAATTATTGCCTCCCTTAAGATCAAATCCTGACTTCGTCCTGGGAATAAGTTTGGTCGAAATTTATTCCAACTGAATTAGCCCCTATTCTTGTAGTGATCATGACCAAAAAAATATTATTGATCGTGGGATCCAAGATCAAGGTGGCACTACATAGAAGGAAAATGAAGTTTCAATAATATGTATATTATTGTTCTGAAAGTAGGAGTAACAAGTATACATAAATAACAGGGGGAACCAGGATTTATTATTACAGGAGTACGTATTATTAATTGGAACATGGAAATGGTGCTGTATCGGCCTGGCAGAACCCTAGCTAGCTAGCATGCGTATCCTCCGGTGGGGCGGTAGAGTTGAAGCTTGCGACTGTTTAATGGTTGCAATGGTCTTGCATTCTTTGCTGCAAACTGCGCAAGTAACACATTTATCACCAAATATCTATAAAATATGTATCTAACTATAACTAGCCCTTCATGCTGCAAAACTAGTAGGTTGAGACTATAACTAATTAAAACTAATTTATATTCCTACTTAGGCAGAGCTGAACTCGTTTATATTCCTACATTATGGAAACAGTAATCTTTTTTTATATATTTAGGCAGAGCTGAACTCATTTATTTAGGCAAAACTCATTTATATTATGGAAACAGTAATTGGGTGGGAAAAAATTATAGTACTTTCCTTTTTTATTTTGATTGAATCTTTTTTATTTATTATATAAATATAACATTAAAATTGTCACATGACAAGATGATCTCTTTGTTGGAAAAAGAAATGCGACATAATTTGAGAGAGGTGATGTGGACTCGGGGGTGAAGGGAGATGCATATTAATTATTATCTATCATTAATTACTTACATCATGAACTGCATGGCGCAATAGCTTCACTTGTTCTTTTGAAATAGTTGCAAGCTGAAGGCAGTAGAGAAATGAAGGTTAAGATTCTAGCTAGCTAGTTGAAAACAAATTAAGTACTAACCCCTCCCTCCTCCGTTCAAAAATATAATATTAATATTAATAATATTTTTTGGATTATAGCGACGGTTATAGACCAGAATAGTTATAGCCACGGGTGAACCGTCACCATAAATCAGAATAGTTATAGCGACGGGTAAACCGTTGCTATGACCCAAAAAAAAACCGTCGCCATAGGAAACTGTGTACTACACAGCTGTGTAGATACATTTTTCCCTAATATTTTAAGTCGATGACATGTTTTTAAATTTAAAATTAATATGATTTATTTTACTTTTTAAAATAATAAATCTTAGAAACAATGGTACTTAGTTTGTGATTTTCATTATTGTATTATTTTCAACTAATTAAAATTAATTTTAAATTTAAAAATATTTCAAATTGGCGTGAAACTTGTTTCTATATATATATATATATATAATATATATATCTATACCTTTTCATTAATGGTCCAAATAACACCTTCGGTGCATGGAGGAACAGTAAGGGAGCCCATGTATCTGTAGTAGTTGCTCCCTTTCATCACTATTTCTTTCGGATCGATCCTCCCAACGTTTCTCTCATCATGTGTGTCAGTCAGAGGCATTATATTTGCGCTCAACTAATTACAAAAAAGAAAAAAAAAGTAATTGTTTATTCCATTTTTATTCTCCATAATTATTTATATGTTAAATTAAAACATGTACATATTTATGGAAATTGATTGAAAAATAAAAAAAGTACGGAGTAATAATTAATTAAATAAATACCTTAGATAGAAAAGCATCTGGTTCGCCAAGCTTGTAGAGCATTGCAACAACAGCCGTGTTAATCTTGGCATTATGGTCCCGGCTAGCGTGAACCATGTGCAGCTCCAAGTCATACCTCTTGCCATTGAAGGCGTGCTCGGATGGTGAGTGCCAGTGGCATTGTTTCAGAATGTAATCAGTGCCATTTATTTGAATTGATCCGGCATCACCTAACCATTTAAGCTGCATGCATTCATTATCCCATCATAAATAATTAATTAAGCTAACAAAAACAAGAAATTAAGGCATTGTTAGCATGCAAAATTAGTTATTTTAGAATATACTATCTCATTGCATGTTGTCTCATCCACCACCCACCCACCGTCTGATCACCATATGCATTGCAATGTCACATAATTCTTATCTATTTATGAAATTAACCATAAATTAGTGAATTAATTAATATAGGTGTCATCAATACATGAGGTACGTAGGACAACCGATGAAATAAAGGGCGATGAAGATTTGAAAACTCAAATTAATTATAAGTTGTGACAAATTTGTGGGTGCGGCTCGCCGAAATGGGCTTATAATAATTAAATAACGCTTTCAATATACATTAATTGTACCGATATATCATGGCCTCTGTTTTGGAGGGCAGCTTCAGAAGGCTTGTAATTTCTGATTAGCCCACAGACGTTGGGATTACTTCCACGCTTTGGTTGGAAATATCGATTGGAGACTGCATTTGATCTCTTCTTCCTCCTTTACATGCACCCCATTCTTTCCTTAATACTCCCCAGTATCTTGGCCCCTTCATGCTCTTGTCATCATATTCAAACTCTGTCTCATCCTCTGCATATATGTATGTATGCATGCATGCAATAAACCACCATTAACATATATATATATATACACACACACACACACACACACTAAAAAGTACTCCAGGATTAATTAATTCATGTACTTACCTTCTTCTTTAGCTTTGATTGATGACGTGGAGTACAAGAACAGGAGCAGAAAAGTTGAAATTACCAGAGAGATGTTGCAATTAATCTTCATGTTCACGCCCAATTAAGAATAATTGAAAGAGGATGCGATCACTGGAATTAATATTAATTTGAATATCTGGAAAACAAGTGAATAATGATATTTAATTTATATGAGAGGGGTATCAGACCTTGAAGGTATATTAATTTATCTGCATGGTTGAGTTTGTGGTGATATATATATATATATATATATATATATATATATATATATATATATATATAGCTAGAATTCCATGAATGCCTGAAATAGCACATACATATTGAGTTTGTGGTGATATATATATATATATATATATACAGCCGATCAAGTCCCGGAGTCCGGATTTTCTTAAAATCCTGACCTCTTTTTTTTTTTTTTTTTTGCTTTTTTTTTTTAAATAACTAAAAAAAATATTTAATATTTTATGGAACTGAAATTTTTCCATAATACAATGTTTTGGACGTGTTTTGAATACCTATACCCAAAAAGTGGTGGTACAGTCTGCACAGACAGTACCACCATATTTTGTTATATGTGCCCAAATCACACCCAAAAACACTATATTATAAAAAAAATTTCAATTCCATAATTTTTTTTTTTTTAGTTGTTTCAAAAAAAAAAAAAAAAGGGTCCGTATTTTATAGAGTCCGGGATCCCGGACTGGATCCGGACTCATATATATATATATATATATATAGCTAGCTAGAATTCCATGAATGCCTGAAATAGCACATACATATGATAAAAAACAAATTAATGAACAAAAGTTTTTGAGTAAATTCCGGTACTTTATTAGTGGCTTTAAGTACTTCAAAGGGATATTGATGGGGCTGATTAAATCAAAATCCTACAAGGTGGCAACTGGCAACTGGTAACCATTTCTCCTACTTATCTTATAATAAATGGTCTTTTTTTCTTTTTCTAAAATCGGTACGCATGCATATATGCAAAAATTATTCTCTCTCTCCCCTCTGAGGAAAAATATCTGTCTCACACTTGCTAGAAATAGAAATAGCAATAGCAATAGATTTGTGGTGAAATGATAATTTTCAGTCTCCTTAAAATATAAGCAATGATATATTAGGAGTTTTATAATTTTAAAAATATATTAAAAAATTATATATCTCTGATTCTATGATCGAGTTTATAAATGAAAAGTGGTAAGTGAAAAATAGGGATAGGGTTGTTATTAATAAACGTATAACACAGCCAATTGTGGTGGAGTATTATATTGTTCCCCTAATTTAACCTAAATTGTTTGGTTAAGAACACAAGATTTTTGAGTCAGTTAACAGTTTTAGGCTAAGAAGTGCAATTTGGTCGTTCCGGTTGAAAAAACATCCAAAACAGAGGCACGCACCTAATTTTGGAAGCATCGATCTGGACTTTCTCCCAAAACAGGAGGAAAATAAATTGTCCTCTGATTTGTTTCATACATGTGTGCTTGCCTATTGTTGGTACCCAATGTTATCATATATATTACCTACCCGCAATTCTATTTATATATAAAAAAAAGGTACTCTATGTGAATTATTTCTAAAAAA